>RDRW01000003.1:0-748451 GCA_007896445.1 Puccinia hordei
GCAATGCTATTCAGCCCTAAAACGGTACAAAATCTACCAGTTCAAAAAAGAGGGACCCTTTGAAATTTGATACAGAAATTTAGAATAAAAAAAAGAGGAAGGCCAAGGAAGTTGGTGGTATGAGAAACTCAAAACATTTTTTTTTTACAATTTCTTACATTCTAAATCATCTGTCCCTTATCTGATTTTGCATTAATTTTCTAGGCAAAAACAAAGTTAAATGCATGGATTTGACAATCAAAGAGAAATGTGTGACCAAAAGGGAGGATTCTGAAGAATAAGAGGTAGGTAATATTCATCTTCTTTTTCAATATTTTACCTTGGTTGAATATTTCTTTTTCGTTGGCTAGGCTTATGGGAAACAGATGAAGGGAGCCATGATGAATCATATCTTGTGAGGTGTATTTTTCCAAGTCAGAGAAAAAATCATGAGGTTAAAGAAATATGTTTATTATCTTCTTTGATATGTTTTGTGTTTGTTCTCTTTATTGTGATTATTCTTCTAATTCTCCTTCTTCTACTGCTCTCTTTTTCAGAGGTACAAGAAAGCTGAAGCCATCTTCAGTTGAAATAAACAAGAAGAAAGCAGACAAAGGACGGTGGAAATTAAAGGAGAAAGATGAACCTTAATGGGCCATATTGATGTGATTTTTGCAATATTCTCATCTTTCTTGTCTTCTTCTTGGGTGTGAACATGATTCTTTCTTTCTTTTGTGGTATCTTAATTAAATTAACTGCCACCGTCCATCTCTGAAAAAGCTTGAAACTGATTCATCAGAACTTAAGCAAATGTTCTGGAATTTGATATTGTAGTAGTACAAATCCATTTATCTGTACTAATTCTTTCTCATCTGTTTCATAATGATCCCCTCAATTTTTTGTTGTTAATTTCCTCTAGTAACAAGTAAAAGCTACCAACAACAAAGCGCATGTTCTACGCCCCACATCTGTTCACACAACATTACTTTGTAATATATCAACACATCAATGATGCCAAAGGAGATGGTAATTTCCATCTGTGATTAGGTCTCTCCTGATGCTACCTCCTCGTATGAAGACAGTAGTTTATTTCTTCTTGATATTTTTGTGTTGGCTTCTCTCTTTGATCTTCCGTACTTCTCCTGTCAGGGGTGGAGGACTGCAGCCATCTTCAGTTGACAACAGGAAGGGCATTGGGATGCGGCGGAGGGGGGCGCAAATGCGGCCTTGGTGTGCGCGAAATCTTCTCTCTTGGTTGAAGAAATGAAGGAAGGATTTGCCTTTAGCACCTTCCATCCTCCAACCTCTGAAAAAGCCTGAAACTTATCATGCGGCTGAAGCCTTCTGGAAATTGCCTCCGTGAGAACACCACGCTCTGCTTATTCTTTCTCTCGATTCATCCCCTCAATTTTTGATTCCTCAGTACACGGCCCCAGCGCACCCCCGTAAGCTTTATATATCCACTCAATGAGCCAAAGAGCGGAATTCTGAGCGCTCCACGTATGCAATGAATCTGAGATGGGCGTTTTAAAGAAATGAAGAAGGATTTTCTCCAACGCTCTCTGAAAACAAAACCTCCTGTGTATGGGAGAGAACGTCGGGCAACGAAGCGCCTCTATACTATATCTTGGAAGGAAAAGGAAAGTAAGCCCCACTAAATTATGGATGAATTTCCCAGAACACAGTGATATATTTGCTGATACTTACAAAGACCAGTTGAATTATTTCAAAAAAATTCCTTCCACTTATCTCCCTCTTTACTATTCCCCACCAGAAATTGTTGAGTTTTCAGTATATCCTTGTACCTGTCAGCTCTCTACGCTCTGTTGCTGTTTCTCTCTTTGCTCTATTGCCTTCCTGCTTGTGCAGAAACTCAGTGAGAAGAACAATAGCAATCAGTTAGGGTTGAAGATCTAGGAACAAAAACAAGATTTTAACCACTGTCTTCAACCCTTGACCTCAACAAGTTTCTTGGTTCACAATACCTATATATCTGATGACAAATCATATTTTGAAATCAAGACCTAAAGACCTCAATACTTCAAGCACTACTGACTACTGTAAAGTCTCCTTGCTCACTGCAAATGTCAACATAATCTAATTTTTCCTTTAATTGAAATTTTCTTAGACTTCTTCAAGAAAATAGTATATGCTTCCTATTAAAAATACCACATCATATCTGTTCTGCTGCTGTTTGTTTATTTTTCTTCTTTATTTTTTTGATGATTAAAAACTGGTATCCAATTCTATTCACTTATTTCGTTAGTCTGATTACTATTTAAAAACACTAGCTTCTCTCCTTCATTGTTTTAAAAAGTCTGCACTTCTTTCACATATCCCATCTTATTAGCAGTAATTCTCTCTCATCTTATTTCTCACCTTCTTTCTTCTTTTTATTGTTTGATTCTGATTTTATCTTTGTTTTCTTTTGTCTGGTTTTGGTTTCTAGAAAAAAACTCTAATTTCATTAGAAGCCCTCCTATTTGTTTGATAATTTTGCTGATCTTTTCCCACCTGGTGATTTATATCAGAACATGAACAATATCAATAACAAGATAGCTTCTTTAGTTACACATTTTGATAAGATAGATAGCCCACCTCATCTCCATTCAAACAACCCTTTTATGAATCATCCTTCAGCTCCTTCTTTGGCCCAACCTCAAGCTGAACCCCCAAAGCTTCACCCAAATGAGTCTGAGAATAGGTTTACCCCTCCACCTAAAATGAATGATGTCCTCAAAACTCTTCCAGCTCCTGTTGATGATGACAGATTTCCTTTCATTACGCATGAGAACATTGATCTAGACATGAGGAACAAATTATGGAAAGCTATCCCTAAGAGCTCTGATTGGGAGAAATTATCAGGTGAATTACCCTACAACCATGAAGTGTGGCTCAAGAATATTGAAGTTTTTTTGTAGAAGACTATTACCTATTGGGCCACATGATAGTGAGAAGGTTAACTGGTCTTTTCACTGATACAGCCAAGACCTGGTACCTAGGTATCAAGACACCAACATCATAAGAAATCTTGGGCCTGGTGGAAAAATGCTATCAGGAATAGGTTTGGCACCCATAACTGGAAATGGAAGATGCAGCAAGATTTTGAGAAAGAATATTTCAGCTTTGAGAATAGGAAAGTGCACAAATGGTTCAAACTCAGAGAGAAAGGCTCAAATCTTATTAACCAGATATCAGTGAATACCTCATCTGTGAGAAAGTCTTGAAACAATGCCTGTTGGCCTCAGTGATTCCAAAGACTTGGATCGTTCTAGCTACACTGGGTGCACGCAAAAAACAGGTGGTAACACAAAGGTATTTGTCAAGGGGAAATGGGTGTTGATAGATGCACGCCAACACCCACCTGCACACCAATTTTTTTTGGCATGCGGGGCCTACACGCCAAATAAATTGGCGCGTAGGGTCTACACACCAATTTTGGCCAAAAGTGGTGTGTAGACCCTACACGCCAAATGGTTTTGGTGTGCGGGTCCCACATGCCAAGTGTTTGGCGGTGGGTCCCACATGCCAATTGTTTGTGTGCAGGTCCCAAATGCCAAGTGTTTGGCATGCAGGTCCCACATGCCAATTGTTTGGTGTGCGGTTCCCACACGCCAATTGTTTGGCGTGTGGGATATTGTATCATGTAATCAAACTGGTGGACCGGTTTGATTACACGAGCAAGTCATTGGCCAGGAGGAAATCCTCCTGGCCAATGAGGTTATACAAACTTGTTGGCCAGGAGGATTTCCTCCTGGCTGACAAGGGTGGTATAAACATGTCAGCTGGGAGGAGTTCCTCCCAGCCAACAAGGTTATACAACCTTGTCGGCCAGGAGGAGCTCCTCCCAGCCAACAAGGCTGTATAACCTTGCCGGCCAGGAGGATATACTCCTGGCTGACAAGGTTGTATAACCAGTTAATAATTTATGAATAAATAATAAATGTAATAAACAACAAAGAGACATTAGTACAGACTAAGAATGCACACACAGATAATAAGTATAAGAGAGAGAAATTGTTACAAACACTACTGATAACAACTAGAAAATTATTAAAAATGGTGAATCTACACCTAAATTAACCTATAGGGTACACCAATCACTAGTAAATGCAAAACATACTCTTTCCACATGTAAACCCAAACTAAGGGTTACTTCCCATAAGAAACAGGACTTGATACAAGTGCACTCTTCCATTCCTGAACACATATGTAATATGTAATAAATATCTTACATGTAACACTCCAAAGCATCATACAATGTACCATACCTCTGTGTATCATTGTATTTCCATTTCTTTGTCATGAAATCTGATAACAAGTTAATTTTATAATCAGTATTTGTTTCCAATGAATTCTTCACCCTCTAAAGTGTATGAATCCATTTAAAAACTCCCTGAATATCTTGAAAGACAGACGTGAAGGTGTTTGGAAATAAATTGAGTCCAAAAATCATAAAAATCCAACCAGTGATTTTTGAAAAAAAAACAATTAGTCACATTAGATTCTACACCCCTTAAAGTGTTTTAAAAAAGTTTAAAATGGTGAGAAATGCTGGAAATTAAGCTGTGGGGATTTTTTATGAAAAAACCGGGTGGATTGGCGAAAAAAAATAGAAGACACGGTTTTGTTTGCAAAATAGAAATAACCATAAAATTCTACACCCCTGATCGTGTGATAAATAAATTCAAAATTTTGAAAATCAATTAAAATCTACCCGCAAAAAAATAAACATAAAAACTGGGTGTACTGCGCAGCGATTTGGATGTTGCCACTGCGTAAAACCGGGTGTAAACGCAGAACAACCGGGTTTTTTTATTAATGCCCTAACAATACATATGAAAGAGAAATGATTACCCCAGTAATAATTTATAATGAATCAAAATCAAAATAAAAATTAAAATAAAGAGCATTAATAAAAAAACCCGGTTTTTCCATGTTTACACCCGGTTTTACGCAGCAGCAACGTAAAATTTGCTGCAGAGTACACCCGGTTTTCCGCGTTTACACCCGGATTTTTTATTTTTTTTTGCGGGCGGATTTTTTTGGTTTTTCAAAATCTTAAAATCGCTAAATTTGAGCCAGTCGATGATTATGAGGAAGTTGTCCTTCTTTAGGTGAGAAGAAGTTTTTCCGGTTGTATCATCGTCAGAGACATGTTGTGCTCGCTTCTTGATGGGTTTCTTCCTGCTTGCTGACGTCTTTGGTATCACTTTTCCTTTTCCAGTGATGAATTTATTTGTTTTTTTGATAGGCATCGTTCTGGGATCAGGGAATGATCAATTAATGTTTTTTCTGCAAGCAAGTTTATAATTGACTAAACTTACCAAATTTTGAGGAAAACTGAAGAACAAGTTTGGGTTTGTGACTGGGTGGAGTTGTATTGGCAACGATTTATTGTTGGTGGGGTTGAATCGTGGAGGATTATTGATTGTATTGGGAGTTTTATTGGCAACGATTTATTTTTGGTTGGGGTTGAAACGTGGAGGATTATTGATTGTATTGGGGTTGTATATTGCAAGTTTGTATCCTGAGTTGTGATTGGTTGAAATGTGGGGGATCGTGGTTTTTGTAATTATATTGGGGTTTTTGTTGTTGATACTTGACACGTCTAGTGCAAATAATGGCATTATTTGGATTTTTTATCCACTGGTTTCATAATTGTGGATTTCGTGAAACCCGTTGATTAGATAATCGTGGATTTGGTCATATTTGATACCCCCTAATATACTTCTAAGAGTGTAGAATTTTATGGTATTTTTTATTTTCCAAAAAAACAACATCTTCTATTTTTTTTTGCCCATACACCTGGTTTTTTCAAATAAATTCCCCACGGCTCAATTTTCAGGATTTCTCAAAGTTTTAAATCTTTTTAAAGCACTTTAAGGGGTGTAGAATTTAATGCAACAAAGAGTTCATTTTTAAATTTACTGGTTTTTTTTTATGATTTTTGGACAGAACTTATTTGTAAACACCTTCACGCCTGTCTTTTAAGATATTTGGGGAGTTTTTAAATGGTTTCATCCACTTTAGAGGGGGAATAATTCATTGGAAAGAAATACAGATCATACAATTGACTTGTTATCAGAATAAAATGGAATTTTTATCAGAATAAAATGGAAATATAGGAAAATAGACAAATAACTATTCAACATCAACAATCTTATTAATTCTGGCAGATCTTCTTATTGGAGGGAAAAGAACTTTTTCCCCAAGGTCCAAGTTGGGCTGAATCCACTCTTTCCACAACAGAGCTTCCTCTTCAGCCCAATGTTGCCAACATGGATCAATCCTAGGGGAAGGCCATTTTTCAGCCTTAAACATGAAGCTGATGAGATGAGGAAGACTGGGAATGAGTATGAGACATATGGGAGAGTGGGTGGTGGGTGGAGAAGAGAGAGGGAGATAAATGGTGGGAATTAGACCAGAAAGCAAGACCACAGGTCTTTTATAAGTGTCAGCCATCAAGTATCCATGAGCAGGGAAGGTCATCCAATACTTCAGTGGGGCCTGTGCTTGTCCATCCCAAGAGAGTGAATCAATTAGATCCTTGTGGTTGGCGCCCCATATGTTCTTTAGCATCTGATGGTTTGAATAGAAAGGGTTTGATTTGAGTTCTTCTTTCATTTCCTTGCAAATTTTCATCCATTTGTCTGAGGAACGTCCCATGCTGACCGCAGCCGCTCAAAATCCACAATTCCCATTGCCTTTGACATTGGTAATTGTAGAGAGATGTTGGATAGCTTCTTTGGGATGAATTTTGTCTTTGTACTTGTACTGAAGGATAATTTGAGAAAACATTAATTGTATATAAAATGAACACTAAATAAAAGGAAATTACTAACCAAATCAACAGCCACATTATTGTAAGTATTCCAACTGAGTGCCTCAGAAATATAGGTGTCAGGATTAGAGATTGAGCTGGCAGTCATTGAGGTCTATGAAAGGGGTAACCAATAAGAAGCTCAGAATTAAAGATCTCTTCAGAAAAAATTAGTAAAACTCACATCAAAAGGCCTATAAGCATCATTTTCTGCCAAAGTGTTTTCATCTGTCTTGGTCCTTTTAACTGGTTCAAATTTCACCTGTTTAAGTATTTTTCCAGACCTCTGATGTATCAAAAAATCATTTAACTTCAGTATAATGTACTCAAGATGGAAATAAAAACACTTACAGTCTTCAAATTTCCTCCTTCATGTTCTGAGCCCTGTTGAATGATATCATCCACCTCTGGAAGCTCTCCACTTGGGGCATTGATAAACGCACACCAATTTTTTTTGGCGTGCGGGGCCTACACACCATTTTTTTCTGGCATGTAGGGTCTACACGCCAAAAAAATTGGCGTGTGGGAGCGCACGCCAAACAATTGGCGTGTGGCTCCCACACGCCAATTGTTGGCGTGTGGGAACGCCCGTCGGCCGGCCAGGAGGGACTTCCTCCTGGCCAACGAGGTTGTATAACCTTGCCGGCCGGGAGGAAGCCCTCCTGGCTGGCGAGGTTATACAACCTCGTCAGCTGGGAGGACTTCTCCCGGCTGACGAGGTGATACAACCTCGTGAGCCAGGAGGAAGTCCCTCCTGGCCGACAAGGTTGTATAACCTCGTCAGCCGGGAGAAGTCCTCCCGGCTGACGAGGTGATACAACCTCGTTGGCCGGCTTGCTCACGTAATTGAGTTGGCCCTCCAACTCAATTACGTGA
This sequence comes from Puccinia hordei, assembly GCA_007896445.1. Lineage (NCBI taxonomy): Eukaryota > Fungi > Basidiomycota > Pucciniomycetes > Pucciniales > Pucciniaceae > Puccinia > Puccinia hordei. Next base: position 7,679 of record RDRW01000003.1, read on the forward strand.
GCAAGGGGATGTGTATGTATTACTCGTTATTTTCTTTGGTGGGAAGTAGACCGTCACTTGATCCATTGTTGTTGTCCTCTTCAATGAATGTCTGCTCATAAATGGAGGCAAAAAACAAATTAGAGCTATAAAACTATGAAAGAGAAACAGAAACCAGGAAATTATATTAGCCAACTCACTTCAAGATCCTTTTTAACATGCCACTGAGAATGAAAATTGTGATGGGTGAATTTGCTGCCTAGTCCTTTTGCTTCGTGAACTTGATGAATGCAAGGGATTCCCATGTGAGAAGAGTAGTTTCCAGTGCAAGTGGTAGTTGGCGGTTTAGAAATGTGATGAGATTGGATGATCTTGAGGGCATAGTGGGAGATGGTGCCATTTAGATCACCAACACAAAGGGGGAGGCCAGTGAGGAGTTTTTAGGAGTGTTGAGAGGATTCGATGTATTGTTTGTGAAGTTGATTGGTCAGAGCTTGGTGGATTTGTTTGACAACAGCAGCAAAGGAGGCAGTGGAAGAGTTACTAGGTATAAACATAGGTAATGTAAGATCATGCTAGTCTTTAGAACTAAGTAACATAAGGGATAATAACTTAAATAAACTATGTACTTATCCCTTAGAACCATAAAAACAATATTAAATAAAATTTGACATAAATATGACACTGTTTATAGTCTTTTTGAAGATTGTTAACTTATACAAATTATACATGCTGTATAAGTTAAAAAATATTATAATAAATGAAAACCACAAAAAAAAGGGAGGAAGGTAAAATTAGATACCTTCAAATAACTCAAGAGAACCTTGTACAATTAAAACAAAATGACAAGCTTATTAGATCACAGAAAAACAATGAATGCTGAGATCTTTCCCAGGATACCTGCTTGTCAAATAATTGAATGTAGAGCTAGAAAAGTGCCCATCATGAAATTATACCAAGAATTCTCATGGTACATAACCTTAAATATGAAATCACCAAATTAAACAGAAAAAAACATTTGTATTGTAATTTGATCATTTGTTTTAGACATTTATTTATCACATGATAAATAAAATTTATACGCCTAAAAAGAGCTCTTGAAGCGCCCTCAGATTACTTCATTATATGAGTGACAGGATTTAATAATTATTTGCAGCCTGTACATGTAGTCATTTGATAAAGTACATCATTTATTTCTACTAGGGTTAACTCCTTGCTTTTCCCATAGCCAAAAGAACACCTTGTGTTTTGCCATCAGAGCTCCAGAAAGGAATTTAAGAGGTCCTCTCTTCTCCCTGTATTTTTATTCCCAGCTTTATCACATTTACAACCAGCATCCCACCAGTTATACTTACTAGTGTCCTGCTTAGTGGATTAGTCCTCAAGACTCAAAGCCTCTGTTCTCTCAACTCCAACTCTTGCCAGCTTTCAAAAAACCTTTCCAACCACTTCAATCTGTCCAGTTATCCTCTGAAGATTCCTCACTCCTCCCCTTAAAGAGGGATTGATAAATCCACGCCCCTGGCAGCACACCCTTCCTTGGGCATCAGCACACCTGTAGATGGGAGTGCATTTTGCACACCCATATACAGGGGTATAACACCCCCAAAGATGTGCATGCAGACGCACACCCTGTTCAAAAACGGGTGTGTGGTTTGCACGCCCCTCAGCAGGCTGTATAGCCTCCTTGACTGGAGGGCAGCACTCCGGTGTGGAAATAAAGGCAACCCTGATGACAGAAATGGTATTTTCTGCCTTGGATTCCCTTCTTCCTGATTTGTTCTGGTGATTTGTTGATTTCCTCTGCGGAATAAACAACTTTTAGCAGAAGACTAACTGTATTCCCTGCAGCACCTTATACTTAGCAAGGGGACTTTTCCGCTTGTGTTTGTCTTCCTGGTGATGCCCCTCACAGTTCTGCTTGTCCACACCCGCTGAAGTCACTAAGAGTTGAAGTAAAAGAGATTTTCTTTTACGCTGATGATGATAGCTATCTACTCCTCCTGATAAGATAAGATAATCCCCCCGCAACTCTAATACAACCACTCTATTTATACAACACCCTCCCCTGGTCATGTCCCGCAATCCCCGGTACCATCCCTGGAACCCTACTTGCCTGTCTCCCTAATTCCGCATTGCACCTCAGCATACCCCCAACTGCTATACCCTGTTGACCCCCGCAGTTAATAGTTTCCCCTGCATCCACCCCGCTTCTTCTTCCCCCGCTCTGTTCACTGTCTGAGCACCCCAAGCCCCATGGCTCCACCCATTCCTGCCTTTGTTGCGCATACTGACGCAGCCCTTGTCTTCTCAACCAATTTCCCGCGCCAACTATAGAATGTTGCATGCTGTGCCCTTGTGGTTGTCCCCGCAAAATGTCTGGTGACATTTGGTATGTACCCCCTTCCTCAGTCTGCCACTGTGCCCCTAGTCGCAGGCTCAGCTTCAGTGCTGCACTGCCTGTATATAAATACTCCCACACAGGTTGAAGAGGCTGTATAAACTCCTCAACCAGAGGGATTCCCTCTGATTGAGGAGGCTATACATCCTCCTTAAGGGCTTGTGAAACACACACCCTTTTTTGAACAGGGTGTGCGGCTGCACACCCATCTTTGGGGGTGTTGCACACCTGTAGATGGGCATGCAAACTGCACACCCATCTTTGGGGGTGTTGCACACCTGTAGATGGGCATGCAAACTGCACACCCATCTACACGCTTTCTGACGCCCAAAAAAGGGTGTGCAGCCTGCAAACCCTTCAAAAAAAGGGTTTAACAAGGAGTTCCTCTTCGGAAATGAGGGGCATGCACTTATCAACCCCCCCCCCCCCCCTGATGTGTGGGCTCCAATTTGGATTCATCTTCACTTCTGCTATCTGATCCTGAAACTAAAAGATTGCAAATAACTAGATTTTGCTTCTCTTGATTAGACATTGTGACTAATAGACTAATAGGAATGAAAACATGTAATCTTTCTATAACAAAGTAGTAGATTTGTTACCTAGAAGCAGTTCAAGAGTTGGGCCTTGTCTGGGGATATTTATCTTTCCTATGGACTGAGTTTGTTGATTGATAATGAGAAGGAAATATTTCAAGATGAGAGATGTAAAGAGAAATGTGTTATCAGGTTGAGTGAGATAAAAAGTCAAGAGAAAGATGAGTATGGAAATGATGAAGAACAATGGTGATCTGTCTGACTCATGCAAATGATGCACGTCTGGTTAGCATACAGCTAGTATGTTAATCTTATTGTTCTAAAGACTGAGCTTTGACTTACGTTAGTTGTTCTGACTACAAACATATCAATCTGCGCTTTTTGGTCCTGTACGAATTAATTGTGTCTGTGTCTGCATGAAAATTATTTCATGTTAGTATTTTATAGTTCTTTTTGCAACACCTTAGGACTAATCTAGCTTACCTGTTGTTGTACTAGTCGAGATTCTTCCTAAGAGTGTGCTTAAGGAGCTTGATCCAATTCTATTGGCGAGTGGTCTCGATGGTCTGATTGGTTCTGGTCTATCTGGATCTGTTGAGTTAAGCAATACATTTTATCAGCATCGTCTGTAACCATCTAGGTTTAGGGTTTAGGTCTGGACTGCTGGAGGGCTTACCTTTCCATGCAGCTGGGTCTAATCTCGGCAGCTTCCTCAGAGGCTCTAGCTGCGAGTCTGTCTGGGCTATAATCTTACAGAAACAAGGGTTTTGTTGAAAGAAGTTGATCTGAAAGTGTAAAAGCGCTTCATGTGAGATGCCACTGCCTTCTCTTCAACAGGTCCCATATAATTCCCCCAGCTGATAACTCCAATGCAGAAACTTGCTGACCACACAATAAGGCCTGTTCCAAAAATTGGCACAAGGCTTACCCCATTTATTTTCCAATCTTTGGTTATACAGGAGTACAAGATCACCTTTCCACAATGGGAGTAGACCACTTGTCCCAGTAAAAAACACACTTTGTGCAAGACTCCCGCAACTGTTTTGCCGCCTTCTCCACAATAGCCTCCCACCAAAGGAGTTGCTCCACCTGCACCTCCAACAAATCATCTGAAGTCTTCAACTTCCACGAATTGATAGCAAGATAAGTGAGCATCTCAATATCAACCGGTAGCATGGGTTGACCCCTGCAAAGAAGCTTGTACACCACATCACCCATGCCTCTCTGGGTGCAAATTTGGTCCACAAGGAGGACCACTGGAAGGGATTGATGCCACTTCCGTCCATCCTTGCCACACATCTTCACTAGTGCATTCATGATTGGCTGATGACCTTGCTTAATTATTATGGTGGATAATCTTCCGTGACCCTTCCAAATTTGGCTCCACATGACTAAACCAGCTTCATCAGGCTGCCCCAAAACTCCACACTGTCATCCACTGTGACTAGTTATACAGACCAAAACCGCAAAAACCCATTCTCCTCCAAGAATTGACCACATTTTTCTGCCAAAAGCTTGACCAAGGTTTTGGCCTCTACCCATCCTTACAAGCTGTCCCTTGCAAAAATAAGGTAAGCATACTTACCTGCCTTGATGTGGATGACGTCCAGGGAGATCCGGCTGAGCAAGGAATCCTCCCCTGTTAGGATTCCCACTTCTTTTGGGAGCATCAAACTCCAACACTGGCAGGCCTCACAGCTCCTGACGCATTACTGTACCAACTTCACCATCCCTGGCCACCAGAACCTTTGCCAAATGCAGCTCTTTGTTTCCACTTCTCCCTAATGACCAAGCTACTTGTGGAGAATTTGCCAAATGCCTGCCTGATTTTCCCTACACATCACCACCACTAGGGGTATGGGAGACCACCTCCACCAGATTTGGCCCTCACACACAAAAAACTTAAAGCTCTTTTGGCAGACCCAGGCTTTCAACTCATGGGTTGTGCCCTCTGGAAAATTTCAAGTACATGGGTAGGTCTCCATCAGCTCATACCTCCTGCTTTGATGGAGGAAGTCTGCTTTCAACCAATTCTGCACCTGCCATCATGATACTCTTCTCCATGTCAAGACCCTCTGCAGAGCAGAAACACTCCACTCCCTCATCTTCTGCCACCTGCACCAATGCATCTGGAATTGTAAACACCTTTCCTGGAGTGTGAGCCACTGTAAAGGAAAACAGTTGAATTTAAACCACACAGCAAGTCATTGGGGAATTGGGAAGGGTGGGAGAATTGATCATCCTGGCCAGTGCCTCTTGAACTGAATTATTTTAGGTCGAGTTATATTTGATTCAATGGTTCCCCTTTCTCTGCTAGTTTGGTAGAGAACTGGACTGACTTCCTCTCTCTTGAGCCAGGTAAGATTCTATTTTATTTTAGGTGTAGCCTTCAAGAGAATTGGGGCATGTATTCACCAGGAAAAATCAATGGTCACTTGTCTACAAGTGACATAGCAAAGTAAAAAGGGGACCATATTTCTGATTTTACTTGTACATTAACATTCATTTTTTCCTGGTGCATCTCCTATAAATACCTCTGGTGGTATGTTCTCATGGTATCTTTCTACATTTTGTGTGATTTCTTTTTGACATTAATTATCTATTATCAGTCTGATTTTTCTGATATTTCCTGTGATATTAATTTTGTTGTGCTCTGTTATTGTCTCATCTTCTTTTGGACACTTTTAATTTCTCTTTATTCAATCTCGTTTTTTTCTTACTCTTTTGTGTGTTTTTCTGATCATCAAGACCTTTGGTTTGATAATTGATAGCAAAGATTGTCCGAGATTCCCTCTTCCCTCTGTGATGGAGAACACATTGAAATCATCATTGGATCCCCCTGATTCATGTATTTATCTATTCATGCCAACAGGAATGGTCAAAGAAGCAAACACTCCTGTGCTTCCAACGTTACATAATTAGCACAGTTCACATTGGATGTCAAGCAGTGCGTTTTTAATTACAATCTGCATAAATTCTTAACAAGTTTATAGCTCAAAGCTTGTCTCCCACACCTATTAGCACGGTTCAAGTAGGCTAAGCTTCAACAACAATTTTAAACATTTTAACACCTCTGATATAAAGTTTAACCTAACGCTATCCCGCCCAGTGCATCTATAACCTGCTTATATCCAACTTATATCCACCCGATAGTTGATATATATCCCCCCGGTATCTCTCCGAAACAAAACTTACTCGTAAATTGGGGGAGCGGAAGTGGTCGGGGGGAGGATGAGGTTATAAGTTGTTTCACCTACGTGAACGGTGTTGTTGATGTGTTGTTGATGTTTATGAAAACTTTGTTGATGTTTATCTTCAACAAGGTTAAAAATCCTCTACGTGAACCGTGCTATTGTTGAGCTCAAGTTTCAATTAATTTGGCAAATCTCATGTTAGAAATCAGCAGAGCACTCTAAGGTTCTCACCCAGAAGTTCAAGCCAATTTAGGTGGAGAGTTAGTAGATTTCTTCAATCAGCAAACAGTGGAACTTAAGCAAGCTAGTAGCAATCAGCCCCCAATTTGAACCATCCTATTACTACTAGAAAGTTATCCGGCAGCAAGCCCATTTTAGTCAGGGACATGGAATGTCCCAACGTGAACTGCGCCATTGACTGAGTTGAAGCTATCCCAGTCAGGATGAGATGGAATCAACCAATTTACGCTGGGTGATCTGAACCAATGAAATATGAATCCAAGGTACCTTTGATTCATATTTCATCAAGTCTGTTACACAGTTCCTTGTGCAAATCGAGTTCCACAGATTTCAGTCTAGGTATATAGTCTACGTTTATGTACAGTTCTTGGACCGATTGAAATTCAGAGTAGACGGGACAAAACTCGTTTTTGCCTTTTTAATGTGTACAATACATACACGACACCCTTCTACTTTAGAAATACACAGAACAAGCTATATCGAAGGAAAAACTTTCGAAATGAACGTTGGAGTTATGCTCGGCGGGCTGGTTGCAAGTTTTTGATTTCGTTGCTTAGAAGGTAGACTGTGGTTGAGCAGTATCGGGGGGATTATGCATGTCTAATCTTAGTACTTTCTTCGCGAACAGCTTCCAAAAACGTCCTCATCGCCTCCGGATCGACTCCAGGAGTGATCCCATGGCCTAGATTGGTGATATGGGGCAAGTGTTCAAGAAAACCACCAGCCTCCTTTGTGAACATGAGCTTGACGTATTTTTTGATCGTTTCATGATTTGTGTGCAAGACAGCTGGATCCAGGTTTCCTTGTAAAGCAATCTTGGTTGATGCAGCGCCCAAGGCTTGGATTGCATAGGCTGGCTGGACTTTCCAATCTAGCGACATTGCCGAATAGCCTGATTCAGCTAGTTGTCGGAGTTGATGGGGTAGGTTGGCTCCTTTTGCAAACACGACCATCGGGACTCGTGGTAGGTTTTCTTGGGTTAGTCGTTCTTTGACCAGAGTTGATACCATCCGAAGATACGGTAAGCTGAAATGGGTGAAGTCGTAATCACTAAGCTCGCCAGCCCAGGAGTCAAAGACTTGGACGATCTGGCAGCCGGCGTTGATTTGGTTGACCAGATGAAGAGCGCAGACTCGGGCTAGTTTTTCTAGTAATCGGGTAGATAGCTCCGGTTGCATCTGTATCCAGCTTTTGGCCGTGTCAAAACTGGTGGCCTTACTAGCATTCAGACCCGATCCGCCACCTCCGCTGGTCATGTATGCAAATAATGTCCAGGGCGCTCCGACGAAGCCAAACAGAGGGATTCGGTTTTCGAGTGCTGCGGTCGTCAACTTGATCGCATCGTAAACATAATTCAACTTGAGCTTGAACTCCTCCGGTGTGATCGTCTTGTTGATCATCTCTTCCATTTGCTCCTTTGAAGTGATCGGGTTCGGAAATATTGGGCCTGGATTCATGATCACCTCCATGTCTAGGGCTTGAGGGATGACCAAGATATCGGAAAAAATGATCGCTCCGTCTAGTAATTCTTTGTACCTCCTGATCGGCTGCATGGTCACCTCCATAGCTAATTCAGGTGTCCGACATATATCGAAAAATCCATGAGATTCCCTGAGCTGTTCGTCCAGATCGAAGAGGAATTATGACCGATAATCAAAATTTGAGATGTGATGTTGGTTTGCGAAAGAATGTTAGGAAGAAAGGAAGGTTAAGGCAAAAGATTAGCTTCCAATTTCTCCACATTTTCGCATGAGTCTTGATCAAGTTAACTTGCTTTACGAAATTCTGGTAGATACCGTCCAGCTTGTCTCATCACCCAAACCGGCGATCGCTCCGTTTTCTCCCCCCTTGCGGCCCGTAGTAAGAGATCATTGCTGGGGTTTTTGTTGGACATCTTCGCAAAATCGTAGTGAGGCAGGTCCGCCTCGAGATCATGGATGGAGGGATCCGTACCTCCGAGCTAATTAGACGCATTGTAAGCCTTCCCCCGGGGAGTTCCGTGTAAGCCTTCCCCCGGGGAGCTCCGTGGACTTTTGGAATAATCAACCTGTGTACGATTGCAGCAACAACCAACCACAACACACATATCACTCAACCAAGGAACGACACTTATCTGCTCAGCTTGAATAAACGATCGAGATGTCCGACTTAGGCTTTGCTTCCCAGGAAGACATGAAGAAAGCCCGGCTTCCACTGGGGTAAAGCAATCAACTCGTACCCATCCCGTTCCTTGACTTCCGATAGATCCTTGCTAAAGTTGTCGCTTTCTGTGTTCTCGGTTTCAGATATCGCGATTCATGCGCAAAGTGAGTCGAATTTCTTGACCATTAATTTTTCGAGGTCATCATGACTTATCCCTATCAACTACGCTTTGTTTTTTGGTGCGGTCCGATTTTTAAATTAGTTTCTTGATCACCCTCAACAAATGTAGACACAAGGGTAACTTCATGCCTTGGAAATGTGGAGATGAACGGTCAGTCAAGCCAGCTACGAAGTGGACCTTATGCACTATGTCACCTGAAGCTCATCCAACTAAATTCCTATCTTACACCCTCTTAATTTCTATTTTTCATACAGGCATGCATATGAACATTGTCAATACAAAGAGTACGCACCACATCCTAAATATCTATTAATCTCGACAACTTCTTTTGGTACTCACTTTCACTGGCAATTGGTTGGCTTGCATATTCTTAATCCCTTACAATCTCTTTCGAATTCTTCCGATCGTTGGATCATTATTTCAAAAAAAAAGTTATACCAAGCGAATGAAGCAGATGCAACAACAAACCCAAGCCGCGAAAGATGAAGCATCTTGAACAAACTTACTAATGACAAACTTGAAATCAAAACCATGTATTCATCCCTTGAAAGCTCTCTGTCCCACTACGAGTCCGTTTTGTTTTTCGAGACGCAACGAATCTTCTTTGAAAATTCCTACGGAATCAATCTTTGAGACAAAAGCAGCAAGACCTGACCCATTTGAATATTTTCTTGATTCAATCTTTTTTATCTAACAATAATGACAGAAGAAGCCTTGTATCTGGATGACCCACTGGCCCACGGTGATCAGAAAGTGATTGAGAAATCTAGATACAAAGTGATTGAGAAACCTGGATCAAAAGTGATTGAGAAACCTAGATTGTCCCTGGAAATTTGCACAGGAACAAGTAGGATCAGAGAAACAAAAAAGAAGAGGAGGGGAAGAAGAAGAAAACAACTGATGGTCAAGTGAGGTGATATATATCTTGATGAACTTTAAAACTGAAATTGGGTAAAGAGAGGCTTGGACCATGATATACATCAGTCCATGTGTGTCTTTTTATACTGATAATCAGGAATCCATACATTTTGGGGGTTCAACATGCAACCTCCCAAGGTGTGATGTGCAATCCCCTGGATCCCATTTTTATGGCTCCAGAACCAGGAAAAATGAATTCTTGCCATATGTCAGGTGAAATCAATTAGCATTTTTGGCTGCTCCCTTGAAGCTCCAGCTCTACTACAACCAAGCCTAAAGTGGCCCTGTTGTATACTATGGATGAAACATAATCAACAGTGGGCTGCTATGCTATTTGACCACTAAGTGTTAGCGTAGTGGGGATTTTGTTTGCCAGAAAATTTGCAGTGTTAGCTGATGCTACACTCCGCTAAACTAACAGTTAGCAGTGTTAGCTTTGGAAAATAACCACTATGCTATCAAGTAGCATAATTTTTTTGCCGCTAACACATTTTGAAGTTTCCATTAGTGTAGCGGCATTAGATATATGCTATGCTACACTAAATTTCAGCTTTTAGCTGATTTTTTTCCCGCTAAATTTTAGCTGTTAGCTCAAGTTTTTCCCTTAACACTATGCTCAAATAGTGGATTTTTTTTTCCCGCTAACTTTTATTTTCACCAGTTAACATAGCTGCTGAATAAAAGCTGTTTCTATGGCTTCAACAGGTAACATCCTGCTGCATTACAGCTCTTAGAAGAGAAATCCAACTTGTTTCTTGTGTTTGAATTGAAACCAGGACCAAAATTTCAGATCCAGAAAAGTGAATAGTCTGAAAAGAATTTTGTGGGTGGATGACATCCCTGCTTTTTTTCACCAATAGGTGGTGTGATTTGGTTAAGAAAAGAAAAGGATGTGGGAATGATGAAAGTTTTTCCCTTGCACAATTTTTCTTGCTTTGAGGCTTTGATGCTTTTAAATTAGTATTTTCATGCCTCTGATAATTCAAATGAGGTCCCCAGAGCAGTGTCATCCCAAGCTCCATCATTTAACATCAAAGGAATTTCAATAAGTATAAATCAGACATCAAAATAAGGAAATAATCCAAAATTTTGAGGCCAAATGAAGATCATTTTTATGAGCCTGAAAGCCAAGGGCAGGCCAAGAATCTTGCTAACAGGGTGACAGAAAAAGCTAGGTTGGGCCTGCTAGAAACCGCCAGGTAATTAATAGCACCTATAATCAACAGATAATTGGTTGATTTTCCTGGATCTCCATCTGGGTCAGTTATCAGTTCTAAAGAGGCTGGTAGAGGTGTAGTTGCAACAAACACTCCATCCCAGTGTTGATCTAAAATAGACTTGATCAGTTTGGGTTTTCGGAGTTGGAAACCATTCTCACATTGTTTTATTTCAAGGACAACTATTTATTCAAGGCATTCTGACCATTTGATCTTCAAAAGCCCCTTCAGACCACTTTCTAGTTGTTGTAAGAGGGCATTGGATGAACCAGTTACAATGCTGTTGTCAACATGAATACAAATGATACCATGATAATCTGTGGGCTTCACGGTGTATACACTATTTTTGTATTGGCTGGCTTCAAAACCTAGCACCTTGAGTACTTCCTTTAGATGTAGCCACCAGAATTGTGTGGCCTGCTTGGATCCATAGAGTTATTTATGTGATAACATTGCATCTCCTGGCTTCACATTCAGACCTTCTGGTACTTCAACCCAGACTTCCTTGTCAATAGGCGTGTTGAGATATGCTGCAGCAAAATAAAATGAGTATACCTTCCATTTAAACTTTGCTGCAAGTGTAATTATTAGCCGCATAGAGACAAATGTAGCAGTTGGAGCAAAAGTTGCTTGGTAGTCAAGACCAACTACCTGAGTGAAGACTTTTGCTGCACACTGGGCTTTGAAACAGACAGTTGTGCCCGTGTCATCTGTTTTTTCCGCAAAAACCCCTTGTCCTTTTAGGGGCTTGCAGTCCTTGGGAACTGTCTTTATCAACCAAACCTTCATGGTTTCAAGGTTTTGTAGCTCTTTGCCAATTTCTGTTTTCCAATTAGTCCAATCTACTGATTGTTGTGCTTGTTTGAAAGTCTTTGGCACTGTAGTAGCGTAAAAGGAAAAGTCTAAGAATATTCTGTCTATCAGTAGCTCCTGCTTGTCAAATGTTAAATTTTATTCAAAATTACCAAACTGCATGAGGTTGACTATGTATGATATATCTGACTTGTTTTGGTTCAAAACTGGGGCCCCTGGCAAAGAGGTACTGGTCTTTTTTGGGCTGGGGTGTGTTGGTTGTGGAATAGGTATTGAGACTGCTATGGTTTTTGTTGAGTTCTGATGCTTTGGTGGTTTGCTTGCCCATTCCACTAGCGCAGATGCAAAAAGCTGGTTCAGACCTTTTACTAGGAAAACCCAGCCCTTTCTATTGTCGCAGTGAGCTACTAATTGTCCTTCCAAAGCTTGCACATTGAGGTTTCTCCGCTGTTCATTTGGTATGTGCAAGAACTCTTGTTCACCAAACAACCTAGACCTGTCACAAGATGGCTTAGATCCATGGAACACTTCAAATGGTAAGTGTTCCACTTCGTTTGGTAGGCAAAATATTGAGTATATCGCAGGCCCAGATGAAAGGGAAGCCCTAGAAGGCTTTAGCCATGCTGCTGTAAATCAGGATTGTGTGGCCCATGTCGGCCAGTGCCGTGTTGAAAGGTTTGATAACACCGTTTTGATAATGGTGATATGGCAAGGATCTCTTGGCCTTGATGCCTCGCTGTTGAAAGAACTGAGCCAGGGCTTCACTGGACAATTCTCCACCATTGTTGGTGCGGCCGCATCTGACTAGTTGCACGGTCTGTCTTTCCCATCTAATCAAAGTCTCAGTTAGTAACCCACAAGCCTGTTCTTTATTTTTCAGTACTTTTTCCTCACTAAAACCTGATGCAAGGTCTCTGATTTTCAGTAGGAAGCTACCTTTTTTACAAGTCTCTACCTCAAAAGGTCCTATGATATTGGCTGTGAACACACCAAGCTTCATGATATTGTGTTCATCACTACTCAGTCGGTTTTTATTCAGGCTTTTACTCCGAGCGCAAATTTCACACTTTACATCACCTTTAGGGAGAGATATTCGGAGGTGGTGGCATAATTTTTCTTGTATGATCTGCCTCACCTTGCTGCTAGCATGGCCAAACGTTGGTGGTAGTGGAGAAAGACTAGTTTGTTGCTGGTCAGACTGTTAGTATTAGGTTGCTTGGGATCAAAATTGTCAACGTCAAGTGGTGTGACAAAAATTACCCTCCTCATCTTCACATGGGTGTCAGGGGACACAGGACAGAAACTTGGGGTGGATAAAGTCTGATTATTTTGCTGGGGAATATGGCATGGGTGTGTAGGGACATTTGAAAAAAACGGTAGATTGAAAAACGGGGCATGGAAAAGTCCATTGGTTTTGGAATGGGACAAATGGACATTTGAACACTAGAATGTTTTCTTTGTAAAAAATATTAAAACAGTCCTGCGCAATATCATACACAAGATTAAGTGTTAGCTTTCCAGAGGGGGACAAGCAATATGAGTGTAGATTGAGCTTGCTCACAATACAGCACGCCATGGATCGTGACATTTTTGCTGTTTAGACCATTAAATGTCAAATCCCCTTTGCCGGTGATGAAAGCAGGGTTGCCGGATGTAGCTACTTGGAGGGGAACAGGGGTGGCAAAACAATGAAAATTAGAGAGTAGTTTGAAATCACCACACAGGTGGCGTGACACACCTGAATAAACAATGGGTACATCATCAGACTCTTCAGTCATGATGTGTCCAAAGTGTATGTCGCCCAAAGCCTCAATCAGGTTGCCAAGTTCTACAATTCTTGCTGTTGATTTTTCAGGATGTTCATAGGCCATTGCTTCATTAGCTGATGACTTAGTCCTCTGAAACCCAATGTTTGATGAGAGTGTGCTGTTCCTGTGGTTCTGGGTCTGGGGGGGGGGGGGGGCAGTAGTAGTCTGTGGGTGGGCCCTGGGCAGGGCTGAGTGCCTGGTGACTTGCTGCGGGTGCATATCATGGATGGTGTTGGACTGTGGGATTGAGGCAGACGGAGTTGGTTTGCTGAGGGTAGACGCCACTGAAGCCAGGGGGTGTCATGATTGGGTAGAAAGATTGGGAACCGGCATGATTTTGCGGTGCCGGGTACTGTCCACTTGGTGGCCTGTAGGTTGAATTTTGCCAAGGAGCACGGGGGTTGCCCGGACGTTGTCAAAATGGGCAGTCCCAAAGTAGATGTTCAGGTGATTGAAATTACCAGCGAAGCCCGGCTTGCATCACCAAGAAATTGTGTGCATCTGGCGTGTTGTCTGGATGAGTAGTTGGAGTTGGAGTGTGACCCAGGGGGTATGGAGTTGTTGGGATGGCAGGTGTGGTTGTCTGGTTGGCCGTGGCTGTCATGAGGAGATGTGGGGAGGTGTTAGTTGGCTTTAACCTGGTCAACCAAATCCTGTTCTGTCATCTGATCTGATCAAGGAGGCGGATCATTTTGGTGAAGGTCATTGGTGGATTGTCTACTGTTGATTCTTGGAGATCAATTTCAACATGTTGATCAAATTCTTCTTGTAGTAACTTTCCAATGGACAATCTGTTGTGAAGCATGATTCCTGCCCAGTGATACCGGGTAAAAGGCATTTGAATTGCAGCTATTTCATCAAAAATGTTGCCAATGTAGGCTGTCATTGCCATTGTTGATGCATGTTCTGCTATGTTGAAATGGATAAGCTGTTGATACAGATAAAGTTGAGCTGTGCAGCTAATTGAATTGAAACAGATTGACAAGTCAGTATACATCATGAATTATGTTTCTAAGCATGCCAGACTCCTGTGTAACAACCTTTCAACCAATTGTAGAAGGATTGATCTTCCAATGTGTTCATGGAAAGCATTGTCTGTCTCACCACAATAAAAATTGGCCACGTTGACTGCATCCCTCATTCATTCATTGATGAAGTCGGACCACAGGGGGTAGGTGGAGCCATTGGGGAGCAGGCACTCTTCTTCCTTGATTTGTTGACATATGGCACTGATGACGGCCACAGCTGCTGGGTCCATATCAGTTTTGGTACGGAGTGTCAGCCACCAAGATATTACATATAACATCTAACACTTGAAACTGCAAGCTGAAATAATTAATAATATTTGATTGTATTATTATTTATTTTATTTATTTTTACTAGACTTTCTGATTATAACAAAAATTATACTTAACTGTTTCAACAATTGTTATAATAGTCTCACAGTTAATGACAAGCTTAGAAATATCTGACTGATACATAAGGCTCTGTGTTCAAGCCACACTCATGACCACATGTAGAAAACAGTAATAAAATTATTTAATTTATATCTATTTGTTATCTAAAATCAGAGGAAATTTAATTAAAGAAAATCCTTGGCAAATCAATTTTCAAACATGCAATACTTTTTCCATGAAAATCCTGGAAAATCCCAGCATAACCCATAGTAATATACTATAAGATTACATATGTATTTAATTACATAACTTATGTAGTATGTATTATATACATAAGTGCATGTGATGTTAAATCAATGATCACTCAGTGCAAGCGCTTTTTCAAGCTCTGGTCCCTAGATAATTTATTCACAAGTATTTCTTAGTGAAATAATTATTTATTGCTGAAATAAATATTTCCCACTAAGTATAGTTAGTTTGAAATAATTATGGGGTCATTCCAACTAGAAATGACACCATATTTCACATCTGATCACAAACAGGGTGATCACTTCCCCCTGGTGATCTTACTCCGATCACTGCTTTCAATAAGCATGTGAAAAGAATTAATATTTATTATTCAAGAGAAGGTTTTCTTCACTAAATTGAAGACAACCTCCCCATCAATTTTGACCCATACTTAGATAACTTATTATAAGCTACCAAGGCGCCCACCTCCTCCTGTAAGTAAGGAGGACTGGCCTTTTCCCTTATATACTATCTTATTAGTTAAAATTCCTCAACAAAACTCCCCCCAATAAATTAGTATTTATTAATCCTATTGGAAGAACTGTGTCACATTCTGGTTAACCCTTCTGTGGAACATTATTTCCACTAGAAGTTTGGTAGCAGGCATCTTAGTTGAAGATTTTGTTTGGCGAGATTCTTTTAGGGGCTGATAACCTGATGGAACTCGGGCTCCAGAGACAGAAGAGATGATGCATTTCATGTAAATATATGAACAAGGAGTAGGTTTATATACATGAAACAGAAAGAGAAGAAAAGGGGCCTAAGCGAGACCCTAACGTAACCCAGTCCTGGGTTACAACAGGAACAAGACAGGACAGGTAAAGGCCACTTGGCCATTGATAAAGAGGATATAAGGGATGTGAGCGGAAGATGATGGTAGAATTCTGACACGATACCGTTACCTGCCTGTGCGTACAGCGACGTTCCCCTTTTTCTTCAGGTACACGTGTTTCTATAACATTAACCGACGCGCGCCGTTGGAAGCGATCGTCTGAAAAAGGCCGGAGCCGATTGTTTCATCGCCTACGATAAACTCGTCTCTACACAAGTGAAGCCCGTCTTGGACCAGCTCCGCCGGCCCCCTGAATAATAGCTTATGAAACAGGTTGGGAGATAGTATGTATGTACATGTAATCACATACTACAAGTGTGCACATTGGACAAACGTTTCTGCCCAGCTTTGTTGGCTTGATCGGCGCGATTCTCGCATCACCTGTTTTGTGTTGGAGTGGTGCGCTCCGGCTCGAAACAGTTTTTCAAACCAGCCCATCATGGCTAGACTGGAAGACATGCGCTGGCCAGGATTGCGCCTGATAAGGCATGGATATTCAATCGTTGGTTGTTAGTGTTCCTCACCTGTTGTGCAACACACTGTCCTCCGGCATTTTTGCCCCCCTGTGTCCTTGTCTGCGGAAACAACCAAAACGTAGAATAATCCATTACTTCAACTGCACAGACTAACAGTAAAGTCAAACGCCGTTAGCTGCCTCTTTAGTTTTCCCAGCCTTCTCTACAATTCCAAATGCATCTAAGGAAACCGTACATTGCGGCTTTATCTAGCTCGATTTGGAACGCTGTTCCTACTATCTCCATGATGCCACATCGGCCTTACCCCGAGGTACCAAAGTTCCACCCCCTGGGACTCAGTTTTCCACCCAGTGACCTCAAAGATTCACAGTTAGATGGAGAGGCCCCAATGAACTACTGGAGTAATTTGCTTGCAGACGAAGAATTTGGACGTGACGATTCTCTTTTCCAAAATTCTCATAGTGCATGGGCAAGGCAAGGGGATGCGATTTTTGATCTTCTCCGTGAGTTACGCGTCTTGCATGATTTCAAACTGTTTCCCAACTTGCTGACAAGCACTTATTGAATTCCGCGGTCGGGTACCGTGTTTGCTCCGCGTTGCCTGAGCAAGCGTTCCCCAATTTTTCGGGGCAAAATCACTTGGAACCGCATCATCCGCTGTCAGGTAAGTGCACATTTCCTTTAGAAATGAGCATAAAATTTTTCGGTGGTAGTGTACTTACCAGGTTGCATCATTTTTTCTGCTTCTTTGATATTTGGATTGGCAATCCAGATCATCCTCCAGCAAATGGTATTGCCCCCAACATGAATCACCATAGAAAAATTCTTGTGGATGGTAATCAAGACGAGTTATACAATCTAATACACCAGAGGGATGACCATCAATCCTCCACCTCTCAGTTGGTTGGGTCAAGGTCTCTGGTCCCAGCACCCGGGGATCAAGATGCCCTCGTGAAGCCTACACAAATCCACAACTCGAATGAGCTTCCTCAAATTGCTTCTAGTACATCACCAACAGATCTTCCAGCAGAAATAACTGCCGTGAAGACTAGTAGAGAGCTCACTAGGAAAAAGCGGGTTAAACCGTACTCCAAACGTCCCAGGCCTCCCCCAAAGCTGAAGAATATTCAAGAAGAGATACCATCACCACGGCTGCCCGCTGAACCCATCCAGATAGATCCAGCTGCAATCTTTGCCATTCGCCTCGCAGCAGCATTCCCGAACGAGCAGGAATGCAAATTCAGCTTGGTCGGTGAATACCCCACTCTTCCACTGCTTGCATATCATCTCTCAACTAAAAGTGGAATGCCCATCGGTTTTAATAAAATGTTGAGCCAAGACGGACATGTGATACCCGCAGAAACATTGAAAAGGTGTTTTTCGCAACTAATTTCACCAAGCTTGGAAATCTTGAAGCAAGTAGCAGGGTCTTATCCTATGTTGGTTTCATGTAAATGTTCCGAATTTATGGAATGGATCTTTAAAGCTATTTTCGGCACTCCGACACGAAGCCCTCTTATTGGAAGGCTTCATAACCTTGAGGAGATAGAACTACATGCGCCTTTTTTAGATAACACACAACTACTATTGCTCTCTTATTTCTCATTAGCTCCACAGATTGGCTTGGTCGATGTTGAGCTTGCAGCCGTCTTGGTTAGGAACTACTTGATGGAAGCTGAAGCACATCGATGGGATCATTACTTCCCAACCTTTCACGCTTTTATTGCCCAAGCCAGCCTGGTCTATCCCAGCATAAATTACCAACTATCGGAATCGCTCTCTATGAGTCGGGCAGTTTCTTGCCAAGATCTATGAATCACCGAGAATCCGTTTAGGGCGTTGAGTATCCCCGCGAAATTTAACATGTGTGGCGCCAAAATCAACATCGGCAGGAATCCCAGTAGTGAAGTCATCGACTGTCACTACAAGCCTTCGAAGCCACCGAGACTTTCCTCTCAATAACGGCCAGGCTTCCTCAATTAACACCTGGAGGCCACGCCGAGTCACTCACTCTGGAACCCAACCCATTTTTTCTTTTTCTTATTCTTAACTTTCTCTTTTATTAGGTTTCTACTGTTATAAACTCTCTCTCACATAGCGATATACCTCTCCCCTCTCTACACATCTGTCACGCTATGGGGCTTACCCCACTGAAACACTTATCTCTATATGCATAGTCCGCAATGACAAATCAAATCTGCACTTAAAAAATGACAACCTGACACTCCTCTATTAATAGTACCGTCAATCTAGATAACCAATCGGTTAGTTGCAACCAACCACACTGCCATGAGATGCTTGCATCGTTGCAAAGGAATCGTACCAACCTCAACATGGGGTTTTTCCTCAACATTGAGTTTGCTGTCAGAGTACTGTCCTATGAAAATTAACGGCATAATCTTAGTGTATTCCGTGGGAGTTAAGATACTATTTTGGGGCTTGATGTTGTAGTAATATGTGTTATACAAAATACCAGTACAAGAGATTGAGGAAAGAAAAAACATGACAAACAGAGTCAGAAATGCAGAATAAGGAGTCTCCGCCATGTTACGACAGGAAGATGTACCTCAAAGTAGCATGCAACAGATCATCAAATTTGATCGAGCTCTCTTGCCTTGCGCATTCGGAGGAGGATGTCGACGACGCGTTCATCAGCGGCTTTATCACCAGTAGTTTTGGTAGCGGGGCTAGATCCGGCGGAAAGATTAGAGGGATTAGAGACAGTAACAGCAGTGGATTCCATAGAGAATGAGTTTGGGTCGTATATGGGCCGATTGAGTCGAGTGGAGGCGAGGCCCCTAGGAATTTTGGCGGGGTTTTCCGGTGCTCGATGAATTGGAAGGCTTGGGTTTTCGAGCCGGTTCCAGAGCTCATAGCTGGCCACGATTTCTTGGACGAGTTCGAGGACAAGTGACATGGAGATCGGGAAACGTGCAAAGAAATCTAACGGGACGACCTGGGCCGGGCTGGTTGAACTGCCAGCCGAAGGAGTTGCTTCCTCGGCACGCACCGAAGCAACCTGATTTGAAAGCTGGGACGGTGGATTAAGCGATTGGCGCCGAGTTCTTGATGACGGTCCCGTATCGTCGCTGCTCCGCCGGTTAGTTTTGTTGGGTTGCGGAAGGGCCTTGATTCCCTGAAGTGACGGGTGAGGATGTAGTACAACCGTAATGTAGATGGCTGCCAGAGCTATTATATATGGCGGGTAGAGTAGGATTAAATCGGTACGATAGCTGTCATTAATGATAAACCTACACGGCAGGTTTGTACGTTAAGAAAAACTGAGGTAAATCTAAAGCCTAACGTATTCAAGATGACTTAGTCAAAATAGTATTTTACCATGCCATTTGAAGCGTCGTATCACTTAAATCAAGCATCGAAGCCTGCCGATCACATTCCTTACGATACTCCTGGTAAAGAGGTGAATTAGACGCAGGAGTCCATTCGCTGGTTCGTTCCATGGCGTCCTTTGGAACAGCCGAATCCTCTCGGCCAGCGAATTGTGCCAAATCACTACAGAGAAATATAACAATAAAAAACACAAGTGCTTAGTAGGCTTGGATTCAAACCTTCCCAGCTTTGGCTATAGAAACGGGAGGGTAGATACCGATAAGGGTGCCAAACGATCAGATGGAAATCTAAGTCTTCAATAAGGTAAAACTCCATTTCTGCCAACACAGTTGCATCATTGGGAAAAGGGCCTAGGGCTGGGTAATCTATTAAAAATCAGGGAAATGGAAAGGACGGTGACGATTAATATAATTCTTTTCTGCAAGCGGTCGGTAATGTGAAGATCAACGGACCAGAAAATACGCTTCTGGCAGCTTCTAGAACGCTTTTGATGTGCGAAGGTGCCTCCTCAACCTTAGTAGCCACATAGACAGCTGCAGCTGCTACCAAGCAGCTTGGTTTTTTTTTTGAGAATCAATGCAGAATATAGTCACTTTCTGGTGATTAACGATTTGGATGTGATTGTGAGATTACTAACGGGTCGGTTTCTGCGATCGCATTCTTGACGTAAAATCGGCGAAAGTAGGTGACTGCTGTAGCGGTGACGATCTGTCTGCAATTGAGTCGCTTTCCGATCTTATGTATAACTAATAAAACGCATCGGAACAAAACGAAAGTAAGTCAACAAACATGACTATGTTTGGTCTGTTGTCCAGATTGACAGGAGACATCCGAAAAAAAGGAATGGCTACCATTGCTACTCCAGATGTTTATACAAGCAATTTCACGCTCCCCGGCATACTTCAGATCGATTGACCTCCCAGGGGAATTGCGTAGGTCATGGCGAGTGAGAATATGACAGTTCCTGAGCAGAGATGTAAACTTTCAGACCAGTCAGGTTTCGTGTTGGCCAAGGGCTGAAGATACATAGAACAGGTCAAACTCACGCATGCGAGCTCAGCCAATAGTTCGCAGCCATTGAGGTTCTAAGGGAGAGTTGTACGCGCTCTCATCCTTCGTCTATGTAGACCTGATATTATTTGTTGATGACCGAGTTCTCAAACTGAAGTTCATGCGCAACCTAACAAAGCCCACGAGCAAGCATCTCCACCGCGGCTGCTGAATCGGGGTACACCACGGGCGCAGGCAAATATTTGAACCCCGCTTCGAAGCCGTTTCAAAAATATTTTTCAACTCAGTGAGTGATGACGTCGAGAGGAACAAGTCACGAATCCTGTTTTCATTTTTTGCGTTGAAATTCCTCAGATCCAGCTGTTGGCCGTTACTTTGATATTTTTCACAAACATTTTAAAAATTACTTTTTGTCAGGATATATATTTTCATCGCGCAAAAATGTTAGGTGTAAATATCAGCAATAAGAATTAAGATGAGAAAAATATCTGATCCAGTAAAGGTGGCAGAAAAATTCACATGGAAAAATTATATGGCAAAACATTTTGTGTAACATTTCATTTTGTGGCTTATAACTTGGGGTAAATATATACAAAAGGATATTCATGGGGAGATATTTGGGTTTCTCTCACTTGCTTTTTCAGGAAGTTGTTATGGTCTGATCTGTGGAGAGGAAGGCTCTGGGGTTCTGGGGTTTCTGGGGTTTTGGGATCCTATAATGTAGATTGCAGGATGAGGAAGAGATGTGGATCCTCGTCCTGACAGACTATATAGTGGTCTGTCTGTGACATGTACGTGATAGCCTATCTACATGTGGTGCGGGCTTTGGTGCGGGCAGGCCCGCAATACGGCTCATGACATTATCCCCCTTTTAATGCTAAATCCTCCACTCATTTGCCAATCAAGAAAAAAGAAAAAAATTCCACCTCTTATCAATTTTGTTCCTCACTTCCTTCTCCGCCTCCGCCGATGAGTAGTTGCCGCATTCGGAAATCTTGAATTAAATCCCGCCACCAGTTCCTCGCAATTCTTCAAGTTTTCCGCCGGTTCCCATGAGTTGTCTTCTGTTCCAAATCCCTTTCAGCTGACCAGGTATTGGGTCTTCCCGCCTCGTCTTCTACAGTCCAGTACCTCTTCGACTTCCCACTCATCCCCGCCGTCCGCTCTAATTGGTTCCGGGTCTTCCCTCTGTCTTTCCGCAATTTTGTCGGGTCTGTGTTTGCGGAGTATTGATACGTGAAATACGGGGTGTACCCCCCGCATGGATATAGGGAGTGTTAGCTTATACGCGGATCTTGAGATTCTTTTACAGATAGAGAAAGGTCCCAGCCATCTATGTTCCAATTTTGGGCTGGGGCGGGTTGTTGAAATGTTGCGTCCGTCTAGCCATACTTCGTCCCCTACGTCCCATTCCGGTGTTTCCCTTGTTTTCTTGTCAAATTGGCCTTTCATTGTTTCTTGCACCTCTTCTAAGCAATGCTTGAGTTCTCCTTGGACCTCCGCAAGTTTGCAGAGTCGTTCCTCTACTGCGGGAATGCATTGTTCTGTTGAGGGGGTTCCGCTATATGCCGGGTTGAATCCGTAGTTGGCTTTGAACGGGGAAACTCCTGTCGATGTGTGGTCGTTGTTGTTGTAAGCAAATTCGGCCATTAGGAGGAGTGGGGCCCAATCGTTCTGTTGGTGGTATTGCTCGACTGCCTTGTTGGCAATTTCGGATTGTCCATCTGTCCTTGGGTGGTATGCTGTGGATGGCTGTAGTCTAATCCCCATGCGGGAGCTCAATTCACGTGTGATTTGGGAGATAAATATACTTCCCCGGTCTGAGACAATTGTCTTGGGGGTTCCATGGAGTTTCCATACGTGTTCTGCCATCAGTTCCGCTAGTTGCTCCGCGTTCATGGTTTTCTTGCATGGGATGAAGTGGGCCATCTTGGTCAGTCGGTCTACTACTGTTAGTATGCTGTCACTCAAGCGGGATTCATGGAGATCAGTGATCAAATCATAGCTAATGTCCGTCCATGGGCCTGCGGGGATCGGGAGGGGTTCTAATGTTCCAAACGGCTGTCGAGTGCTAGATTTGACTCTTTGGCATGAATCACAGCCGTCTACGTACTGGTTGACAAATCTCTTCATTCCATTCCACACAAAACTTCTCCGTACTAATGTCAACGTGCGGGATCTGACTGGTTGGCCTGCGGACTTTGTGTCGTGTTGAATTTTGAGGATCATTGTCCGCAATGCCGAGTCCGCTGGTACCACTATCCGTCCCTTGTCATAGAGTACCCCTTCGGCTTCCGCATACCTGTTGTGGTCCCCTGTCGGTTTCTGTAACAGCTTAATCCAGTCAGCCAATTTTGGGTCATGTGGGGTCAGTTCTCTAATCCTGGCAATGATTTCGGCGTCAGACAATGCTAGGTCGTCCGTTCCCGCATCTTCCAAATCAGTCCCCATCACGTCCACCTCAAACCAATGTTCCCCGTCATCCATTTGAATTGATTTGTCCAGAAACCAGCTGTCCAATTCCGCACATTCCGCAAGCTCCTCAAACGTCCGCTCTGTGATGTTACCTGGCTTCAAAAGCTGACCAAAGGTCAGCTTTTCTCCCGGTGCTGGGGCAAGGTCCGGTCTGCGGGATAGGGCATCGGGTTTTGTCGATTGGCGTCCTGGTCGGAATATGATCTCGAAGTCAAAACATCCCATGGTCTCCGCCCATCTTGCCTGTCTTCTCGTGAGCTGCTTGGTTGTCATGAAGCTTTCCAAATTACGGTGATCGGTGTATACAATTGCCGTCAAGCGGTGTGGGTTCCCCTCCAGGTATTGCCACCACTCTTTGAAGGCAGCCACAATAGCCAGTAACTCTTTGTCAAAGATCTCATAGTTGCGTTCCGCCTGTACAAGGGATCGGGACAGGTAAGCTACTGGGTGAAGTTCCTGGTCCTTGGTGCAAACCTGGGACAGTACCGCGCCAAGCGCGAAATCGGAGCAATCACATTCGAGGACAAACGGTTTGTACGGGTCCGCAATTTTCAGGATCGGAGCGGATGTGAAGGCGGTTTTGAGGGATTCAAACTCGGAGTTGCACTTGGCATCCCACACAAAGGGGGTTTCTACTCTTGTCAGGTTGTGGAGCGGTCTGGTCTTTCCTGAGAAATGGTTGATGAACCGGCGGTAAAAATTAGCAAATCCAAAGAATCGTTGAAGTTCGGTGACATTCTTCGGTGCGGGCCAGTCGGTTACTGCTTGCACCTTTGCGGGGTCCATTCTGATCCGGTTGCATGATATCAATAATCCTAGGTATTCTACTTCCGGCCTTGAAAATTCACACTTTTCGGGTTTCAGCCACAATTGGTGCTTGCTCAATGTGTCCAGTATACTGCCCACCGCTTCCGCATGGTCCGACCCTTTCTGCGTGTAGATCATGATGTCATCTAGGTATGCAGCGGTGTCTTTCCCAATCCGTCCAAGGAGGATGTCTTGCATGAAGTATTGGAAGTATCCTGGCGCTCCCGTGGGACCAAAGGGCATGGTAAGCGGGGCAAATTGTCCTGCCCTGCAGATGAAAGCCAGCTTGTCTTTGTCGCCTTCCGCAACTCTGAGGTTTCCATATGCGTTGCGGAGGTCGAGCTTTGTGAATGTTTCCGCATCCAAAAGGCTGTCAACTAAGTCCATTGTCAGTGGGAGCGGGTACTTGTTCTTCACCGTTACTGCATTGAGTCTCCTGTAGTCAAAACAGGGTCGCAGGTTTCCGTCCTTCTTTCCAGTGAATAGTACCGGTGCCGCCCACGGGGATGTGGTCCGTCAAATGGTCCCGCTCGTCAGTCCTTCGGCAATCATAATATCAAGTGCCTGGTTCTCTGCTGGGGATAGCGGGATGATTCTTCCGGCCTGTGGGGTGGCTCCTGGGATCAGATCTACGCGGAAGTCATACTTTCTTCGCGGGGGAAGTCTCATGGCGCTTGATTTCCGGAACATGTCAAGGTGTCGGTGGTAGCACCGCGGTACTAATTCTTCCGTAGTCCGCTCCGCAGTTGTGGCTTTCCCTTTTGCTGCCAATTGGGCTGATGTCGACCACGTTGTTTTGGCCGTGCTGATCACTGCAGGGGTATGTCCTAGCGGAGAAAGAGGCTTGCCAGCTGTTTCGGGATTCAAATGCGGGGGAGATCTATCAGACTCACATTGCGGGGGTGTTATTGTGCTAAAAGCACACACCCCCTCGTCACTAATCCTAGCTTTCCCCATGGGCCTGTAGACCGTATGCGGGGATGTTGGCGGAGAGGACAATACTGCCTTGGCAGTAGCAATAATTTCATTGGGTACCTGGTCAGAGTGTCGAGTCTTGGGGTTCTTGGCGGGGCTTGCAAATCTATCTACAAGGCGTACAAGCTTGCCAGCTGTCTCGGGCGGTAAAGTATGGGGTGGGGGTTTGACAAACTCACATTGCGGGGGCGTTATTGTGCTGCAAGCACACACCCCCTCGTCACTAACCCTAGCTTTCCCCATGGGCCTCTCGACCTTCTGCGGGGATGTTGGCGGGTAGGACGATACTGCTGCCGCAGTAGCACAAGTTTGATTGGATACGGTTTCATCGGGTACGTGGTTGGGGTGTTGGGTTTCGGGATTCCATGTGGGGTTCTGGGGTCTATCTACAGGGTGTACAAGCTTGCCAGCCGTTTCAGGAATGATGTGGGGGATAGGGATATCGAACTCACATTGTGGGGGCGTTATTGTGTTCAAAACACACACCCCCTCGTCAATCTTCCTAGCTTTCCCCGACTCGCCGGTTGGGGTGTTTTTCGGAATAGACGAAACCGCCGAAGCGGCCGCAATGTCCGGGGTCGATAGGGTACGGTTTGTCCAATTGATTTGGTGTCCATATCGGCGGATCCAGGGCATCCCTAGGATCCCATCATATGAGTCTTTCAGTCGTGTAATGATGAATCGGGACGGGCGGGGTTCGTCGTTCAACATTAGGTCTATCTCATGGGTTGCTCTGCTTGCGGACCCGTCAAATCCAAAGACGGTTCGCCCCGAGGCCAAAGCGGCCTCGAGGAGTCCCCATCGGGATGCGTATGATTCACTCAGAACGTTGTGGGTTGCTCCGGAGTCTATGAGGAAGGATAGGGGGGGATAGGGGCTTTGGGGTGTGGCTCTGGGAGTTGTGATGGTGCATGAAAGGAAACATCGGGGATCAATTTCATTTACATGTAATGTCTGACTAGCACCAATACTGCATGACAACTCCGCTACGCTCGCGAAGGGCACAACCTTCATTCCCGAGCGTCTCCATTTTTTGACTTATCGGCCCGTCCCTTGTTCACCTTGTCCGCCTGTCCCTCCGTTTTAAGCGCCGCCAATCCATTGGCTAGCTGTCAGATCTGGTCCTCAACTGCGGAGACTGAGGCAGGTGTCCGTCCTTTCCCTTTCTTGTTTGGACATTCCCGAGAGATATGTCCTCGCGTCCCACAGCGGAAGCAAAGTCCTTCCCGCATCATGCGGGCCTTCTCCTCCTCGGACAGTCGGCCGCTGATCGCAGATGTGTCCATGGCGTCGGGATCTGGCTGAGTCTTCGCAAATCCAGTGGTTGTTTCCGCCCCGTGCATCTCCGAATCAAGCTCCATGGCTAGACCCACTGCCTCATTGACAGTGGTGAAAGTGGTGCGGGCCAGTACTAGTGCCGTTCAAATGTCCCGTTTTAAGCCCTGCTGGTATTGGCTGATGAGGGTTGGGACTTCCCATCCGGTGGCAGTAGCGTGGGTGAGGAATGTGTGGGTGTAGTCGGCCACTGTCCTCGTCTGTCGTAGCGCTCGTAACGCCGGTTCCGCCTTTCCTTTCTTCTCGGAGTCGAAATACATCGTTCCAAAATCCTTCGTCCACCCGTCGTACGAGAAGTCCGCCCCTTCCGTGACTAGGTCGATGTATGGGGCGGACCACACGGCGGCGGGTCCTGTAAGGTAGGACGCGGCGAATAACAGCTTTTTCCTGTCGTCAGGGAACATGGCGCTGTTGACCGATGTATCAATCGCCACTTGGCGGGCGAACGTTTCTGCCTTCGTCCCGCGTTCACCATTGAACTTGTCGGGACATACGATCTTTGGTCCACGGGTTGGGGTGGAACCGGTTAGTCGGGATGGTTGGTCCCGTTGTGCTTTGGCCGCTCTTTGGCGGGATCGTTCGTTCTCCCTTGCTTGAGTCATCTCCTCAAGCTGTCGTCGGAGTTGCTCCACTTTGTCCATCTTTTGGGTGCGGGTGGAGTTGGGATCGTTTGGGTTGTCTGTCTGGTTTTGTTCAGGTGTCTGGGTGTTGGTTTCTTGCCTTTGTCTCCGTAGTTTTAGATCCTGCAATATGTTATGGTCTGATCTGTGGAGAGGAAGGCTCTGGGGTTTTGGGATCCTATAATGTAGATTGCAGGATGAGGAAGAGATGTGGATCCTCGTCCTGACAGAATATATAGTGGTCTGTCTGTGACATGTACGTGATAGCCTATCTACATGTGGTGCGGGCTTTGGTGCGGGCAGGCCCGCAATACGGCTCATGACAGAAGTAAAATCTGAAATATATATATATACAAGATATCAGCTGGTCATCAGACTCAGTTCTCATTGAAAAAGGAGAGGGCAGTAGAGATAGAGAGACAGGCATGATCACATCTGCATAGTATAATTGAGGGATAGGAATGAGTGATAAAAGTCAAGAATAATAAGATAAACATAGGACTGTTAGTCATTGTGTTGATTGGGTTTGAGTTCAAGATCCTCCTCCCCACCACAGCTGGAAATGATTGTTTTGTTGATTTTTTCTTCAGTTGAAATAACAGCACATTCAGCAGAAACATCTGACGTAAGAGTTGCATTTTTCAGTTGTCCCCCCAGAGCCAATCGTCTTACTTACTCTATGTTGAATTTCACGCTTTTACACGCTATTAATTGCTCTGAGCGCGCTCAAATCAAAATACATGTTGCTGCGCAACATGAGCTCCTTTTAACCACAACTCAATTCATCTCCCTCGAGTTCAAGTCATTCTCTTCCACATCTCACTCTTCCACTCCTCTTCCACATCTCCACTCGACTCTCATCAACAACTCCTTCCTACCCCTTTCTTTACTTCTCTTACATCCCCTTACTTTGAACAAATTCACATCTCCAACAACTACTCAACTTCATCAACAAGTCCTCGACGCTTTAACTCTGGATAGCCTTCAATAGCTTCCAACTTGGTGAGAAATGAAATCAGATCATTCCTCAAATAACAATCATCTCTCTATCACATACTCAAGCTAATCATAAATCACTTATTCTCAGTCCTCATCAAGTAGTTCACCTCCATCAAACACTTAGTACTCTGATCTTTATTCCTACCGTTGGGGTTTGTCTCATCTTATTTCTTAAATCTTTTCTCACATAAAAAACTAATCTTATAAAATCAATTACTACACATCTTAGATCCTCACTTCTACAACATCTAAATATTTCAGATAGTCTGTCATAGAATTAAAACATCTATTAGGGTTTGTCTCTTTTCTCTCTTTTATCAAAGTGTTCTAAGCTTGTTTTCTTTAGATTTCTGGTTCTACTTCTTTAAGAAATTTCAGTCACAGGTTCTTTACTCTACTGCCTCGGGTGTGCAGTCTACCCTTTTAGGTATTGTTCTACCCCAGAGCTCCTTATCCTTGGTGAAAATAAGTGTGGAAAAATAGAACTTATAAATCTGTGACTTTCCTGCCTGAAAGGCCAAATCTTCCTTGATTGCTGTCCAAAAGTGGGGGGTTTGGCTCTTGGTTCCCTTGTTGTAACTATGAGCAAATTGATTAAAACGGTTTTGAAGCCTCAAGTAGCCCAGTTAATGGAATTGTTGTTGTTGATAGTTCCCCAATTGAAATTTAAGAGAGTCATCATTGAGCCATACACTGCAACCACTAGTCCTGCAATTGTTGGGAAACTTGTGAGGTGGTAGAGTCCATCCTTGATGATACCAGCAAGCACAATTCTGTTGGTTTTTGATTGTTGGAGGATGATGTGTCAACCTTTTTGACTTGCTTGTCATTGTCTCTCCACCCTGGGAACAGGTAATGTTTGATTCAAGTCAGACCTTGAACATCAATTTCTTCCTGACAGGCAGAAGTAGTGTCAGTTGGGGTAATTCCCTTGGAAAAAGCTCCCTACTTACTTTGACCAGTGTTGAAATCTTAGTCAAACAATTGAAGCATGCACACCGGACACGCTTCAATGATCAGCCAATCAACCAGTTAGAGTTGTTCTTGATCTAGTATTTCAGTCTGTCCTCTGTCTCTCTTGTCTCTCTCTTCAGAATTCAAATCTCAATCTATCCAAAAAACAATATTCAACCATTGAATTCAATCAACCCCAAGATCTCCATGTTATTCTTAAAGCTTCCAGGAATCAATCAAGTAAATTCTACTCTCAAACTGCTTCAAGAATCAAGTATACTTATCTTTGATTCCTTCCTTTTTCATCAAGTTGAATTGCAGGACATCAAGATATCATCTTGATAATTTTCTACATTAAAAAAACTTTCTATTCTTCTCTTATCTGTTTGTCTCTCTTCTTTCTTTTCTGTTCTCCTTCTTTTTCTTTTTCTTGCTTGTTTCTAAAATCCCATTTTTCTCTTTAAATCAGACTGCTACCACTTTGTCTTCATCTCTTAAGTCCTCATTTAAAAATACTGTCTTAGTCCATTAGCTGGTGGTAAATATCCCTTCCTTTTTTTAACTCTATTCTATTACTATCTGATCATTATTCTCATATTAACCTTGTCTCTTTTCTTAGCCTGGTTTCTGTTAGCAATTCAATCTTCAAAAGTCGTTTAACCAGTGAGTAAGGCAACTTCATTATGTGTTTCTTCAGGGATCCAAGACACCCAAAGAAATCAAGTTTGGGGCTTAATAGTACATGTTGTAGTTTGGTAGATATAAAATATGTTAGTGAGATTCTTGAAGCTTCTGAAGTGGCAAAATCAGGTTTTGGATTGCTTCCAACCCCCTTGTGCATGGCTTTGAGTCCTTCAAGCTATAATAGTACAGTGGCTGGCCAACATTCACTCTCAGGTACCTGCAATTCAATATGGTTGGTGTTAGCATATATCTATTGAATTTAATGGGTGATATGAGGATGTTATAGAAATGAAAGGTATTGGGAGTATTTGATGAAGACTGCAAGTGTGTTGATATTCACGCATGTAGGCGCCCCGTGCCCAACACCCAATGCATTTTGAGGTGCGCCTCAGCCTGGTCCATTGGGGAGTCCGCCACCGCCGTGAGGAGAAAACAAGGTTCTGGATGGAGCAAAGAAAAATGGAAAAGAAGACTGTCAAGCAATTTGCTGAAAATTGGCAATCAAGAAGACCATGCATTATAAAGAGTGGGAGTAATCCACTGTCAACTTTCTGCACTCTAATCCACTTATTGTGGCGTGTACAGTAAGGACTAAAAAATAACTTACACTTTAATAGTGTAATATAACAAATAACAATAATAAAAAATACTCAAGTGTTATAGTACAGCAATGTAACAGGTTATTACCCTGCTGCCAAAACTTCTGTTGATTGAGTAATAACTCAGAAGGGCTAACCAGATTTTATACACGGTTCTTCCAATCAGATTAAATGTATTTAATTGATTGGGGGGGTTTTGGTTGAGGAATTTTAAATGTAAGATAGTATATAATAAAGGCCAGTCCTCCTTACTTACAGGAGAAGGTGAGCACCTTTGTAGCTTATAATAAGTTATCTATGTATATTAAAATTGATGGGGAGGTAATCTTCATTTTAGTGAAGAAAACTCCTTCTTAAATAATAAAATAATTATTATTTCACAAGCTTCTTGGAAGCAGTGATCAGGGCAAAATCACCAGGGGGAACTGAGCATCTTGTTCGTGATCTGATGTGAAAAATGGTGTCATTCCTATGTGAAATGACCCCATAATTATTTCATAATGAATTGCTTAGTGGGAAATAATTATTTCAGCATTAAATAATTATTTCACTAAGGATTACTTGTGAATAACTTTTCTAGGGACCAAGGCTTGAAAAAGCGCTTGCCCTGAGTGATCAGTAATTTAAAATCACATGTACTTATGTATTTAATACATACTACATAAGTTATGTAATTAAATACATATGTAATCTTATAGTCTATATTAGGGGGTATCAAATATGAACAAATCCACAATTAAAACCAGTGAATTAGTTTTTTCAAAAAAAATTGACTTTTGAGAATTCTGAACCATTTTATATTGCTATTCATTGTTTTTAAAAATGGTGGATTTTCAAAACCAGTTGATTAGATAATGGTGGATTTGCTCATATTTGATACCCCCTATTACTATGGGTTATGCTGGGATTTTCCAGGATTTTCAAGGCAAAAACTATACCAATAAATGGTTCTTTATCCATTTATTGCGTGTTTGAAAATTAATTTGCCAAGGATTTTCCTTAATTAAATTTCCTTGGATTTTTGATAAAAAATAGATATAATATAAAAAAACTTACTAATATATATTTCTACGTGTGGTCATGAGTATGGCTTGAACGCAAAGCCCTATGTATTAACCAGATATTTCTAAGCTTGTTCTTAACCATTAGACTATTATACCAAATTTTCGAAACAGTTAAGTATAATTTCTGATATAATCAGAAAATCTAGTAAAATAAATAAAATAAAATAAAATAAATAATAATATAATTAAATATTATTAATTATTTCAGCTTGCAGTTTCAAGTGTTACATGTTATACGTAATATCTTGGTGGCTGACATCCACGCTGAGGTAGAGCAGCAGTGGATGGCTCCCTCTGTGCTTGGTACACTATGTTGTGGGTTTGACCCTGGATTGAAATAATTTTGCACACCTGCTTGGTTCTGCCACCCCATGCGGATTCCATGGGTGTCCTTATGGAATCCTCAGAATGAGCACATGGTGCCCCCATGGTCTGTTGGTGGAGATCACAGGGGTTCCTCGACTAGCAGAATCTGGTCCTCTACATGGGGGTGCTATGTATTTGAGGATTCCAGTCCCCGTCAAGGCACACTAGTACTGATGTAAGTTGAGGCTATGGGTGCTGTTGAGGCTGCCCTCCTGGCTAATAAGAAAAATAATCAAAAGGGTGTGGCTAATTTACTTTGACTTGACATAACATCACGGACACCACACAGGCATGTCTTTGACTCATCTTTCATTCAAAACTGTATTTATACAGCAGTACTCATTGGACAATATAATGCCTTTATGTTTCTTCATCTTTCTTCCCTTCCTCAGTTACTTGATATAATAGATTTTTTTCGCTTCCTACTTGTTTCCAATCAATCAATTGCCTTGCTTGTGCTCCGAGTCTTTCCAAAAGTTCACTCATCTTAATCAATTGAAGATATCTTTGAAGCCAACTCTACCATAAGCCTCTCTGGTAGCTGCCCAGACCCGCCGAGATATTCAAATGGACCAAACACACAACCGACCCAGACAAGTATATAACCAAAGTTAAACTGAGCCGATCTTAATGCTTGATATTTTTCGTGATTATATGTGGAAAGTCGACGCTTTCTTCTCGAAATCGCACATGACGTTTGGAAAGATGAGTGAAAGAGAATAAAAATTGAGCCAGAGGAAACAAGCCAAAGAAGGCATCAAAGGAAGCGAGGTACACAAAAGCAAATCGCGTGATCGGCTAAAGCGGTTATGAATAGGATGCTGAAGAGTGGGATGAACGAGTCTTACAATCTTCATAGCTTTTGGATATATAGTTTGTTGTGCTTATTTATTTATTTAGTTTTCGTCAGAAAGAGGGAAACTGGAAGACCGTAGGAGCCAGCGAAAAAAGTGAGACAAAAGAGAAAGGGGACTACTCGAACTTTTTCTTAGTTCCAGCCGATTCAACCA
The DNA here is from genome assembly GCA_007896445.1 of Puccinia hordei. Lineage (NCBI taxonomy): Eukaryota > Fungi > Basidiomycota > Pucciniomycetes > Pucciniales > Pucciniaceae > Puccinia > Puccinia hordei. The sequence goes on from RDRW01000003.1 coordinate 40,348, forward strand.
CGCTGCCATTGACTTTAGCTCGACCGCCCCAGCCGGCGTCACCTCCACCACGACCCCTTCCACCGCCACCACGGCCTCTACCTCCACCACGGTCTCCTCCAAACCCTCTACCTCCTCCACGTCCGCGGTCACCAAATCCGCCTCGGCCACCTCGATCGCCAAACCCACCTCGGCCGCCAAACCCGCGGCCTCCACCTCGACCTCCAAATCCGCCACCACCGCCTCGACCACCGCCGCCTCGGTCATTGTTGGAGCGTGGCTGACTAAAGTCAAGTCGTGCCTGCCGGTTATCAATGAAAACCCCCTCGCCACGACCTTTCTCAACAGCAGCTTTGGCAGAGTCCAGAGTGGCATATTCGACGTATCCGAACCCTTTGAGCTGTTGAGTTTCTGGGTCAGTTGGTAGTCGGACCGAGTTAACGTCCCCGAATTCCGCAAAAATCTCCCACACTGCATCTTGGGTGGCCGAGAAAGGCAGGTTGCCAATGAATAGAGTCGACGAGGGTTCCGAGAGCTCTGTCTTGGAGAAGTCTCGCTTGCCCTCTGTCTGCGGCGCACGCTCCGGCTTGGGTGTTGATAGGTCCACATTCAGTGTTCGACCATCAAGCTCAGTCCCGTTCATAGTTTCGACTGCCTTTTTGGCAGCTTCACTGGTGTCAAAGTCGATATAGCCAAACCTGCCATCAACCAAAAAGCAAAAAAATCAGCACAGAGAGCACGAAGCTACTATATTAGATAAAGTGCCCAGGCGAGACTGACCCTTTACTCTTTTGAGTCATTCGGTCGGTGATAACACGTGCATTGAGGACTGTCCCACAAGATTCAAACTCGCTCTTGAGCCACTCATTATCAACGTTCCACGATAACCCTCCGATATAGATACTCTTGATCCCCTCGTCATCTGCTTTAGTTTTCTTAGGAGATGGGTTGGGGCCTTCGTTCTTACGCTTCTTGTCGTTGGAAGCGGGTAGGGCATGGGTCGTTGGGGGCGTGGGAACCTCATCATCATCTGATTCCGATGAGGCTTCATCTGATTCGGCTGAGGAATCCTCCGATTCGGCTGAGGAATCCTCCGATTCGGCTGAGGAATCCTCTGATTCGGCCGAGGAATCTTCCGATTCAGCCGAGGAATCGTCTGATTCTGCAGAGGAATCCTCTGGTTCCGATGAGCAATCCTCTTCACCAGACGAGTCATCCGAAGGGGGAGCTGGTGCGGCCGCTTTACCGTTAGCCTTTGGCTTTGGTACCGCTTTTTCGGCTGAGGCCTGGAGTGAGTAGAAACGAGAGCAGGATGGGGGGTTAGCATGGTGGCAGACTGTGAGGATGAGGTAGGTTTCTGGCTAGCCTTCTTTTCACTCGAGCTATGTTTCTTCTTCGTTGTTACGGTAGCTGCCTGTGAGGAGGAGGTGGGCTTCTGGCTAGCCTTCTTTTCACCCGAGCTAGATTTGGTCTTGGTTGGCGTCGTGGCTGGCTGTGAGGATGAGGTGGGCTTCTGGCTAGCCTTCTTTTCACCCGAGCTGGAGTTCTTCTTAGTTTTGCTCATGGTGGAGAGTGGTTAAGGAAGGAAGACCTGTGGGCTGGGCTATCTGATAAAGATGTATGAAGCAGACAGATACGATGGGGAATTCGAGGCCGGGAGGGGAGGGGAGGATTTTGTATTAGGTGGCCGTAGGGAAAGAAAAGTCGAGTTTGGTGTGGTGTGGGTCGAGAGACGAGATTGACCAAACAGTGGGTTGAAACGCAAACAAAATGACACATCACATTGAATATGCAATATCTAATATCCAATGTTCAATATCCATATCCACATTTGATTCCCGCACCGCAGCAGCAAGTGTAAGTCTCATCCGGCCCGGTTTGTCATCGGGTACATAATGTGAGGCCGGCCTGTGGGCGCGAGCACCAGCTAAGCGTCTTTCAAGAATCAGAAGGATCCAACAGATTTGCACTGGGGATAGTTTTCAATTGTACATATTTACATGCGATGGCTAAATGCTTTGCATCAGAATGGCACAGCCCTTGATGCATCCATCATCTTGGATATCGATTCCAGCAATCAATTGTATGCGCGTCCTCAGTCTTCCAGGTTATGTGCATATGATTATAATCAAATTTTTACTGATTGAAGACCAATGTAGACCAAACTATGATCTGATTTCATATTTGGTGGTGTTTGGCCAAGTGGTTTAGTAATTCCTCTGTACCCATACCTCTATTAAACAAGCAAAATAATAAATCAAAATGCCACAAATTATCTTACTGGTTATTATTCCACTGACAATTTTGAGGACAGATAAGACCTTGGATCCACCCCTCTTGTCTTCTCATTTATATTTTCAGCACAATACAAGGTAATCCCAGCTGTTTTGAGGAACACATTTTTGACTAGTTAGAAGCCTGTCATGATAAGTGAGTTATAATCCAATGAGCTCAGCCTAGTGGGACCAGAAAAAATAGTCATCACAAAATGTTAGAAATCTACATTGCACTTCTCAAAAAGTAAACCAGAGTGTTTCCCTGTGGACACAATTTATGGAATGGTACAATTGTGTTTCTGAAAATATTGTTAAAGTTGCAGGGACAAACTGAATCAACTAGCAGTGTGTACATATAATCTTACGGGGAAAAGATTGCAATTGGTGCTATTTTTAAGATTGTCTTGGCACCTTCAGGAAACAAAAGTAGTTTAAAATCAATTGACTGTGTTTTTGATATAGAAGTAGGTAAATCAGAAATACCACCACCAGGAAAAATAAATTGTCACTATACAGAAGGTGACATCAAGATAAGTTTAATCTGCTGCCCATTGTGTATCTTTCTCAAGACTGTTTCAGCACCCTATAGCAAACAAAGGGCCCATTTTCTTTGGGTTGTGGTAGATCTGGAGCTACAAGGAACCAACTACCAATGTTACTTGATGTCACCTGACATCTGGTGGGAATTGATTTTTCCTTATGCACAAATTAATTTATCAACTGTTTGCATCAATCTAAGGTTTATAAATTCAACTGGAAAATATCATAATACAAATCTATAATCCATGCCAAAAGCTCCACAGCAGAGAATAAAGTTGCTCTCAACAAATTTTTATGAAGATATTTAAAGATGTTAATTCTGAGCCTCTGGGGTTCTGGACCTTAAGTTCATAGATTGCAGGATGGAGAGACCAACTGGATCTCCAGCCAGTGAGCCTTGGCCTCTAAAGTGCCAACAGAACACAGATTACAAGGGTTTTTACTGGTTGTATTTCAAGTAATAATGAATAAAACCAGTCAAAGGAAAAGGAAGAGGAGAGAAGAAGAAAGAGTTGATTGATATTTATTTATTTTTTGTTATACTTTTTTCAGAGTACTCTTTGAAATCAACTGAGCTCAACCTGGAAAAGTTGGCTAAGCTGTGCCAGAGTCTGTAGGAGTGCAACAGCCTGCTCACACACTATGAAAACAGTGGAGGGAAAACTGAATTAGTAAACTAATCAGCCCTGATTTTTAGACTTATAGGCACATTTTTAAAAGGGTGAACAGTTGAACAAGAAGATCTGGTGCTTTGATTTTTTGATTTATTTGATCTTGATCTTTTTATTGGAGACAGAGGGAAAGGGAGAGGGAAAGAGGGAAATATAGGGGAAGAAAGAAAAGCACTACTTTTAGAGAAGCAAGTTTCAGAAAGGTGAATGACTGACAATACTTTGAAGTACTGGGTGACAGAGGCCTTTTGTGGGTTAGAGTGGTGAGCTGTAACTTGGTTGAATCCTTGGGTTCCTGAGGTAGTGGTTGTTGTAGTTTGAGAAACTAAAGGTAGATTTCAATCAGACACACAAAAAAAAACAAAAGAGAAGAAAGATACAAATAAAGTATCTAAAGGCAAAACACAACAAGATAGTTTTATATGAAAAGAGAAGACAGGAGTGAAAGAAGAGTGTGAAGGACAGAGAGACTAAAAGAATGGTAAGTCAATGGTAAGTATATGAGAGTAGAGACCAATATTGAGAACATAAAATGGTGAAGTCAAGGTAGTCAATGAGGATTTTTGATATTTGGGCTTTGGATAGATCTTGATGGCTGATGATGAAAAGAAGGTGTGGCCAGGATTTGACAGAAAGTGGTTGGAGGAGTGAGGTCATACTGGTTCAATAATCAGAGATACAAACAAAGTAGATTGACCAAAGATTCTGAGATTGAGTTAAAATGATAAGCTCCCCAAGGAAATCAGTTCAGAGCGTTAAAAAAGAAGATGATTTAAATAGGTAAGGAGTTTTGATGAACTAGCTGTCACAAAGTATATCAGTGAAGTTTTATAAAGTAAGATTTCATTATTTATTTTTCCAAGTGGGACTGAGGAGATCCAAGGAGCATGTATTGAAGTGGAAATTGATAGTCCAGATTCGTTGAGCTGTGATCCAACGTGACTGTTTTGGGACTAGGGGAAAAAGATTCAGTCCGGATTTCAACCGTGGTTCTGAGTGTCTTGCAGTTGTGTATCCTCCCTGCACCAGGGGATACACCAACTCCAAACAATTTCAAGGTTTGCTTATGTAATTTACCTGTAGATTTTGTTGGCTGACCTTGTTTCATTTGCCTGGCCATCTGTAGCATAGGATTAATTATTTGAATTACTCTATGAAGGAGTTGAGTAATCACAAAGTATTCAGGGATAAATGTGGTTAAAATTGCATGAGGAACCAGGATATCTATTGAAAAAAAAATCAAGTCTAAGGGTAAAAAGATATAAGTCAATTGTTGATTAAGTTTAGGGAAAAATGGGAAAAAGGCAGAATTTGAGTCTGAGATGAATCTAAGGATGACAAAGACTCCCAGACTATGGGTGTGTGGTCCATGTTATTTATATGATAGTCTATATTCATGAAAGGCCCCACAATCTCAGATGTCCTCAAGCTCACACTTCCAAAATAATTGGCTAGTTTGAGGGTATCCCATTTACAATGAGATTCTCTAAACCAAGTTATGATTGGTTGACCTCACCAAATGAAATAGAAACCTAAGGGTACTGTTAATTTTTTTCTGTTCCTCCTCCCCAAAGTTCACTCTGTTATTTATAACTTCTTATATTGTAAGAATTCCGTAACTCTTACGTGACATCTCTCTCTCACTTAACTTCAACCGCTCCTCAAGATTACAATCCCTGATCTTTCCCTCACTTCATCCCTCAATTGCATCAATCTAACATCACCAGTAAACATCTCCTATATTCATCTTTAACCTATCACTCCTCTTCTTATAAATATCTTTCCCTTCTTTTTTCTTTCTTCTTCTCCATCATATCTCCTTAACTCTCATCACTTGAGCTACTCCATTCTCTCCTGGTATGAACTTCTTCTCTTCTCCCTTAAGAATCTAATATACTGACTACCTTACACCAGTTCTTCTTATCCATCTATCTTCCACTTGTTCCTTCTCTTCAGTCTTCTTCACACCTACTCTGTTATGCTAAATTGTTGGTTTCATCCCTCTTTTCATTATCTTTTATCTCTTCTCTTCTCAATCTAACCTTGTTTCTTATTTAGTCCTAGCTCCTTTTTAGTCAACCTGAAATTCAAATCATGAGTCTTTTATATATCAACTTGGATTAGACCAGAATACAACATTTACATACTAAGTTTTATTGTAATTACAAACTCTTAGTTCCATTGTTTGAGTATTCTCTTTTATGACTCATTTTCTGATATTTAAATTTGATTAGTATGAATTAAAACCTCATGTGATCTGTGACTTATAATTTTTTTTATCTTGATTAATTTGTCTTGCATGACTAAAAGAGACTGAGATGTCAGTATAGTCAATTATTTTACAAGAACTTATTTTTTATGTCTCTCAAATTTTATTCATTATCAAATTTTATTCATTATATCTTACCAAAACTTGACACACTTGTATCTAGACTATAAATACATAGCCTAGTACCAGTAATAACAAGCCATCAGTTCTCCTCGTATTAAACCTGTCCCCAATATTGAGTCTTCCCCAGAGTCTGTTTGACAACATCTCCTTCTTTTCCTCACAAATTCCAACAGGGACTAACTTGGATTTCTATTTAATTAGTTGAAATCAACCTATTTCAACTTGATTGAATTAGTCCCAGTGTAACTGGGATGTCTGCAGCTGAGCTCATTATTCTGGAAGTGGCATGAAACAAATGTTCATCAAATTGAGTAGCACACCTGAGTGGATATCATTTTAAATTATTTCATGGTTCATGGAAGACAAGAAAGCAATGGAAGTTCCTAGATATATTAAAAATATGAGGTTTTTATCTACTTATCTGAAATAGACCAATAATGTGGAAATGATCTGTGACAGATCATCAACCTTATCATACATCCACTATCTGTTATTCTAAGAGGATTTCTGAAACCCTTATCAATTCAATATTTCCCTCCAACATAAAATATTTATTCCCGGTCATCATAACACAAACTGGAAAAAAACCCAGGATTTTCATTATGACACATTGGATGTAACTTTTTTGGAGTGATTCTTTTACCAAAAAGGATTAGGAAGGATATTAAAGGGAAAAGAGACAAAATATATAGTAAGTGGGAGATTTAAAGACTACAGGTGCTGATCAGGCTTCTCTTCTTGACTATAGCTGAGGTAAAAGAGTTTCACTAAGAAAAATTAAGAAAAGAGGTGTGGCTAAATTTCTGCTAATCATTAAACTACTGATACTAATGGGGAACTTAGGTTTTTCAATCAATCAGAGGCAGGGACTTCAGGAAAAGAGGGTGAAAGCACTTGAGAAAAGGTTATTGGGTACTTTCCATGATTTTTATTGTGTAAAAGGTTGTTGGGCTTTAAAGTAAATGTGATAATGTCAAGGTAAAAGGAAATGAAAAAGGTACTATAAAACTGGGAAGCCATAGAGCACACTTCAACATAGAACTTAGGGGAGCTCTATGCATAACATAAAAAACAGCACAGGATGGCTAATCCTGGCAGTAAAGAGAAAGGGGAAATGTGTGTGGTGGTATACAACTAAAAGGGAGTGGTGAATGAGTAATAAAGATGAGCCAATGTACTAGTAAACTATGTATATAATGAATGTAATTTAACTTGTAAACAAGTGGATGATCATGACAGAGGGTGTAGTTATGTAATATAAATGAGTGTAATGTACAACTTTAAACAAAAGAAGGTACAACCTAAGCTAATGTATGTAATATTTATGCTTTATGTATATAAAATTTATTTATAAATCAATATCTTGTATAATATCCTATTTCACTGTAGCAGTGGTAAATTTATGTGATTGTGAGTGGTAATTTTATAAGAATGTTAATAACTACTGAACCAAGTGGAAATCAGGGGTACTTTGAGTGAGTAAATAGGGGTAATTTTGTACTTGGAATCTGATTTTTTAATAATAATGAAGTATATGTAAAGAGAAATGTAAGTTGTTGATAAATTTATGTGAAAAATCATGGATTATCACAATGCCAATTGTTTAAATTTAGGAGAGAGAGTAGGATTATTGGGGGAGAGGAGAAAGGATTTGAACAGACTCAGGTGATACTTTAGGCAACAGGGCACACAACTCAGTGAGGAGGAGAACTGATGTTACTTGATTCCATGTAATAGGCTACTACTTATAGTCTATGTACGTATGATCAAGTTGTGTGTAAATAATTTAATGAATAAAAGAAGGATAATGAATAATACATATGCAAAAAGAAACACAAAGAGAGTATTGTTTGAGAGTATGATTAAGTCACTAAAAATAATCTACAAATTCAGGGATCTATGTCTACAGGAGTGTGATGAGTGAGTAAATATATATATATATAATCACATGAAATGTCTCATTCCAGTCTGATCATATTTTATTTTTATTCATTAAACAAATTCTTTTGGGGATGAGGAGACAGAATTCCAACACCAACCACTTCATGGGTCCAAGCCATACTTTTTTAGGGGTATGAATTTCAATTGAAATATTTCCACCACATGCACTTACTCTCATTTAATTCATTCAGTATTATACTAATTCCATTTTATGATCATTAAAAATAATCGTACTCATATCTGCTCTGAAATTCAACTCCCAATCTTGTCATTTTAGATGTTGATTTGGAAACCTTTATGAACAGTTTTTTGTTTTATTTCAGATGTGCGGTCTTTGAAATATTATTGGGCATAAATCTTCGCAGTTTGCACTCATCTGTCACCAGTATGACAGTTGTATCACCTTCTATACCATCTGAAATCATTTTCATCAAGATGATCAATTCATAGCTTAATGTTCACATTGTTCTCCTCAAGTTCCACCAGGGAGCATAGTGGTCTTCAGCGGCTTGAGGATTGTACTGAAACTGGCTGACCTTGAGAGGTAATTTGGTGGTTTTGGGTATCTGGAGGCTGTTCATCCTGGTATATGATGATGATATGATTGTGAGACTGGGGAGATTAGTTCGTTTTTTTTTCCAATGCAGGTAACCTAGTCCTACATACACCGTGAGCTCACTGTGGTTTCCCATGGAACTCACACAAGAATCTTATCAGGAGACTCAAAAGGGAGACCCAAATATCCATAAGCCTCACAAAAAGTCCTCTGTATTGGCCTTTCCCCCAGTGCCATCCCTGGTTTGCATGGAATCCCAAAAGTTAACTCACACAGTAACCCTGTAGAGGTTACATAACTGATATGCGTTGTATAACACCTGATCTAGGTCTGAATTAGACTACTACATATAAACGTTTACCATCATAAATGCATTCCGCAACGACACATATTTTTCTGTCAGAATCCTGTGCAATATTATAAAAGGGAAGGTCCTTCTAAGATATTGTGACTTGAGGGTCATTCAAAGGATCTTCAGTAGTTCTGAGCCAGCTCTCGAAGTCCCCAATCAATCTTTTCAGGTATTGAGTCGACTGGTATGGATCTGGTGATTTCATGATGGCCGAAACGACCGCCACTCCAATCGGAGATTCTGCATCTCTGTCGGTGAAGATCAGATTAGATATGCAGCCGTGCAATGTCCGAATCAAATTAGTGGAATTGATTCCGCCTGTCCAAAGTAATCCATTGTTATTTATTCTTGTTCGTGTTTATCTGGCCTGTTTAAACATGGCACTCACCAATCACGACTAAGGGGACTGATAACCCCAGGCGATTGAGTTCGTCACGTATGGCTTTGACTCCCTTAGGACCTAAGCAACGAAAGTAATGAAGACAAATCAGGATAGCGCCGTGGTGGTCTATACCAACGAGAAACAAAAATATCAAACCAATGATTTTATGCTCCGGAATCATTTTGGTTCCCGTTGGCCAGCAGGTTCCAACACCAAGATAAGTGGCTCCGTTTCTTGCAGCGGCTACCGCCTCTGGTATCGTGTTGACACTGATTCCGATTATCTGTGGGGCTTGAGAGAGACTTTTTGCGTCCAAGAGAGGCATATCATCTTGCCCTAAATGAACTCCATCTGCACCGCACACATTTGCAATGTCAATTCGATCGTTGATTATGAGCTTCACCGGTGGCTGGCAGATCTCGCGTAGTGCCCGGGCACGCTCCAGGAAGAGCTTGGTGGGTAGATTCTTCTCCCTCAGCTGGACGATCTTCACGCCGGCTCGGACGGCTTCTCGGACCGTCGATTCGACCGTTGCACCAGGCGGAAGGTCATCCGAGGAGGTAACGAGATAGAGGCTGTAATCGATCATCCAAAACTGTTTGTTCAACCAACTGTCAATGTCTTTGTATAATGGTGGATAAGCCCGGCTGGGCACTGCCCAGTTGCGGGTGTAAATCCGACGGTTCGGCCCAGACAGGACCCCGGCACCCGTTTTTGCGAAGCTGCGGAGCAGGGGGCCCCTAGGGGGACTCAGCAGCCCTGCCCCGAAGCCTCTGCGAGTAATGTCGGGACCGAGGCCGATAAAATGTGTTTCTGACCAGGAGAAATAAATTGTCACAAGACTACAGGTGACATCAGCTTAGGTTCAATGAGCTACCCATCAGTAGTACAGTTAGCCTCATGTACAGCCCCTTGCATTACACATAGGGGCCATTGTAGCCTTGTTGGAGTGGAACCAGAGGTAGAACAAAGCTACAGCCATCTTTTCTTGATGTTGCCAAATGTCAGGTGACAATTTATTTTTCCTGGTGGAACTGTTTTGAATCCTCAAAATTTGCTAGTACAAGAGTACACTTTGAGTGAATTAGAAGTCAAAATTGATGCTTTCAAGGAAACTTTTGGAGAAAAATTACAATTAATACCATGGTTTTTTTTTATTTTTGCCCATTCTACATAAATTTCTCAGCACCATCAAGGGCCCACTGCAAGAATAATTGGCTGGGTTGAAGTTTTCCAAGTTCAACTAGGATGCAACCAAACCATTTAAAGTAGCTTTATATCATCAAATCAAAACACAAGGGGGTCCCTTGTGTTGATTTTTCATCAGTTGTGATCAGCCAATTTTATAGGGCCTTAATCAAATAACACAGTTTTTCCATGCATACACAAATTTTTACACTTGGTGGATGTTTAAACTGGTGAGGAAAAGACATGGTCTTCTGTGCTGACACACAGTTTTTTGTACAATTTGTTTCTGGCTTGTTTTCAAGCCTATTTTGAAATCTGGAATTTATTTCCTAGATAATAAATGGCAGAGAAGTTTAAGGTAGTAATTATTTTATATTAAAATCACACATTCAAGTTTCAAATTTCTGGCTAGCTTGAATTTTTGAATAAATCCATGTGAGCTGTTCCTTATGAACATTGGAAAATTTCAAGTTTATTTCCTATATAACAAGGGCATTGATAAATGCACACCCCTGGAAGCACACCCACACAAGGGACGCCTGTCCCAGGATGCGTGTGTGACCTGCACTGTGAGATTTTGCTATCATTTTTTTTTCAGCAACACAACTTAAAAATGATAGTACTAGGAATGAGAATTGAAAGATAAAAAACAGGTGTAAATAAAGTAAGATCCAAAAATAAGATAGAGTGATAATAACCACAAATGAGAGAGATTTATTATAACTTCTGATAATCAGATCCTAAATAGTACTCTTGAGAAAAAAACCTTGAAGAATAAAATAGGAAAAGGAGAAATAATCACAAGGTTGATGGGAAAAAATAAAATCAATGTGATGAGTTGAGATGTTGAATATATAAAATCTATATATCAGAAAAAGCAAAGAAATCAATACAAGTACCTCCACTTGGATTAAGACGGTCTCCTCCTGAATTCTTCAAGTATGTTTTGCATAAGATATGGTCTTTAGGGTGCTTGAAGGTTGATTAAGGGAAGAGAATCAGATGGAAATGTTGAACAGGTGGTTCTGGTCAGAAAATATTGTCAAGTCTTCTGGGCATCAACTTTGGGGAAACAGAATCTTGAACTTGAAATCACTTTGTGGGGAAACAGAATCTTGAACTTGAAATCACTTTGCATATTCACAATCCATAGCATTCATTAGCAGTCAGGATTACACTACTTGACACGCACACCCCTCTTGGGAAGGGTGCACAGCTCCACATGCCCTTCCTATTACATATAGGAAGGGAGTTCAGCCCTGCACACCCTTCCTATGTGTATAGGAAGGGGTGTGCATGGTCCCCCACCTTGAACAGAGGGGGCATACCCCCTTGTTGACTGGAGGATATCCCTCCTGTTGAAGAGTTTTGATGGAATTGTTTTTTGAGATATCATTTCATTATTATCTCTATGTTAGTATTTCCCTTTCATCCATGTGCATTTTGTGTGCTACATACCTTTAACTTACATGTCAAAGATATTGTAGTATACCTGGGCCAGAAGTGAGCCGGTGGAAAGGATTCTCTTCTTCATCCTTTCCACCATTATCTCATCTCACTGTCTGACCCAGGTATGTTCTTTCTTTCTTTATATCTCTTTTTCTTTTTAATCATGACTATCATTACTTATGCAATGCCATTTATCCTTTCCGCCATAATTTCATCTCACTTTCTGACCCAGTTCATTCTATCATCTTTGACCAGAGGAAGTCCCTCCAGTCAAAGACGTCAAACACCCTTGTTGACCAGAGGGATTCCCTCCAGTAAATGAGGCCATACACCCTTTTTTACTGAAGGAATTTCTGCCAGTCAACAAGGCCATAATACCATGTCAACCAGAGGAAACCCCTTTGGTAAACAAGGGTGTATGGCCTCTTCAACCGGTGTGGGAGAACTTATATACCAGAGGTGCAGCACTGAAGCTGAGCCCGCAGCCGCGGGCTCAGCGGCAGACTGAGGCTGAGGTAAGGGGGTATCTACCAAATGTCATCGGACATTCCGCGGGGAAAAGCACGGGGCGCAGCATGTGACATTCTATAGTTGGCGCGGGCGATTGGTCGAGCGGACGAAGGCCGCTTCAGTATGCGCGACGTAATGGACCGGGCGGAACCACGGGGTTTGGGGCGCCAGGCCGCAATCGGAGCGGGGGCAGAAGAAGCGGAGTCGTGCGCAGGGAAGCGACAGACGGCTGCGGGGGTCAACGGGGTATAGTAGTCGGGGACAGGCTGCGGTGCGATGCGGGATCAAGGAGACAGGCAAGTAGGGCTCCAGGGACAGTACCGGGGAATGCGGGACATGATTGGGGGGACTGTTGTATAAATAGAGGGTTGTAGGAGGGCTGCGGGTCTTATCTTATCTTATCATCTTAGTAGATAGCTATCAACTACAGCGTACATAAGAAAACCTCATTGTTTAGAGTTCTCTCAGCGATTATTCAGCGTGTGCGGACAAGCGGAACTGCATAGGGCATCATCAGGACAACGAACGCAAGAGGAACGGTCCCCTTGCTGAGTATAAAGGTGTTGCAGGGAAACCAGTTGACTTTCCGCTGACATTGTTTATCCCGCAGAGGAAATCAAAGAACCACCGGAACCAACCAGGAAGAAGGGCAACCTACCATTTCTGTTACCGAGGTCGCCATTATTTCCACACCGGAGGACAACCTTATTTACCTTATTTACTGAAGGAAATCCCCCCAGTCAACAAGGTTGTATGCCCTCTTCAACCAGAGTAAATCCCTCCAGTTGACAAGGGAATACACCCTTGTGGACCAGAGGGAAATTCTCTGGTTACAGAGGGCATACACCCTTGTCAACCGGAGGGATATCCTCCAGTAAAAGAGGTCATACACCCTTGTCAACCAGAGGGATCTCATCTAGTCAACAAGGTTGTCTGGCCTTGTTGACCGGAGAAAATCCATCTGGTTGACAAATTTGTATGGCCTTGTTGGCTGGAGGAAATCCCTCTGGTAAACAAGGTTGTATGGCCTTTTCAGCTGGAGGGAATCCCTCCATTAAAAAAGGGTGTTTTCCCTCTTTTACCAGAGGGACTTCCTCCCATCAAAGAGGCCATACAACCTCTTCAACCAGCGCTTCCAGTAAATGAGGGGGTATTCCCCCTCTGGGTGAAGCATGCAACCATTCACACCCCTTCCTATACACATAGGAAGGGCATTCAGGGCTGAAAATCCTTCCTATATGAATAGGAAGGGCATGTGGAGTCACATGCCTCTCCCAGGAGGGGCGTGCAGGTCACACACATCTCCTGGGAAGGGAATGCCCCTGGTGTGTGTGTGCAGCGAGGGGCGTGCATTTATCAACACCCACATAAAAATGAATGTAGAAATTACTGGTGAGGTCTGAATACCCCCCAAAAATATATGTGGTTTGATTTTTCACTCATACCTATTTTTTGATTTGATATTGGTCTGACCAGCAGGCAAGGGTGTTTTTATGCTTTGAAAAAGCAAAAGAGTGTAATATTAACTATTAGGGGGTATCAAATATGACCAAATCCACAATTAAAACCAGTCAATTAGGTTTTCCCATAGAATTCATTTTTTGAGAATTTTGAACCATTTTATATTGATATCCATGGTTTTTAAGAATTGTGGATTTTGAAAACCAGTTGATTAGATGATGGTGGATTTGGTTATATTTGATACCCCCTATTATTGACTCAAAAATTAAAATTATCCAAGCAAAAACAGTGTATCTATCCAAAGGAGTGTGGAAAATGTGGAAATATATAGGAAGTTAAGGAAAAGAACTATTCAACATCAATGATTTTTTTTTAATACTGGAAAATCTTCTAACTGGGTTCAACAATTATTTCCCCAGTAAGAAATTGGGCTGGATCAAATATTCCCAGGCTTGTGCTTCATTGTTGACATGAAATGGGAAACATGGATTAATCCTGGAGCTTGGAAATATTTTAGCCCTGAAGATGAAAATAATGAGGTGGGAAAGATAAGCCCAAAGTATCAAACAAATAGGATGTTTATGTCTTGGGGACTTAGAGAGATTTTGATAAATTGAATCATTTTTTAAAAGACTGATGATCTGTGTTTGAATTGCTTCAGAGGGAACAAAGCTGAAATAGAAAAATAAAGGAAACATTTATTTGAGAGAAGCGAGTGAGATATAACAAGAGATACTGAACTATAACAAGAGATACTGAACCAACATCTAGAAGAAATATGACAAAGAGAGAGGGAGTCTGAAGGTAAGCAGGAAGATTATAATTGAGAGGACAGACAAGACTAGAAGGAACAGATAGTTAGTATTTGAGATTGAATAGAAGAAGAGTAAAATAGATTGCACCAGGAAGAATGACAAGCATTGAGTTATATGAGAGTTGAGAGAAGAAGAATTGAAAGGGAAGGGAAGAAAGGAAGGGAAGATATATTGAGGAGGATTGTGTTGAGAGGTTGATGATTAATTGAAGGTTGATGTTGAAGTTTGATGGTTGTAGGGATATAGGAGAGAGTGAATGTTGATTGAAGAGTGAGGATGATGATGATGAAGTGAGAAGAAGGGGAAGATGGATAGGAAGAGGAGTTGAGTAGAATTGGTAAAAGGAAATGTCACAGAAGAGATGTAACAGGGATGTAACAGAATAGCTAAAGAAGAGTATACTCTCTGAAAGTCTAACATTTTTTTCTGACAGTAAGACAACTGGTCCTTGTAAGTATCAGCCAATAGATAACCATGCACTGGTAAATTCATCCAATACTTTAGTGGGCCTAGCTGTCCTTTTTATTTACAAGGTAGAAAATAAATGATGTCTTTTTTTTTTTACCTTCACCCCATACAATTTTTAATTATTTGTTTTTTGAATAGAGCTGGTTGGAGGAAAATTCTGCCTTCATTTCATTTAAAAATTGATCCCAATCTTCTAATTCATTTTTTTTCTACTAACAGAAGTGGAATTAAATCCAAAATTCCCATCTAATCTAGCATCATTGATGTGTGATAAATGGAAAATGGCTGGTGGAATAAAAATTCTGTGCTTGTACTTGTATTAGGGGAAATTAAAATGGAGGGGAATAGAAATGATTACAGAAAAATAGAATGACTCACCACATCAATATCCACATTGTTATAAGTACTCCAGAACAGTGCTGGTACTTCTCATGAATAAGCTTCTGCTTTCCCAGAGATAGAGGAGGCAGTCATTTCATCCTAGGTACTACAAAATTAGGTTCCAAATATAACTCAGTTCAAACCCAAGAAAGATGTGAATATTCCAAACTCAAATGAAATGGCCTTCAAGTTTGATCCTCTTTAGTAATTTCAACACATTTTGTCTTCTTTGAGTCAACTGGAAATGGTTCCAAATTTCTTACAGACATCTCAAAAAAGGGAGAATAATGTCAATAGGGGTTATCAAATATGACCAAATCCACCATGAGCTAATCAAATGGTTCTGAAAATCCACCAGAACATGGGTATGAATCCAAGTGGGCAGCTAATTCAGCCAGCTTGGAATATTTAGGATTGCAAGAAGCCATGATCCACCACTTGAAATTGAGTAATAATTCCCAACAATCCGGTAGAACTGAAGTTGATTGTTTGTTTATAAACATAAAAAACAAGTCTTCTGAAAGCAATTTCAGCTTGATACACAATTTATGGACCACAAACTGCAACCTCTTTGGATTTATTGGTGCTTCTTTCTCATTTTTTGATAGTTATTGGAATTATGTTGTCCTTAATTTGACAGTAAGCTTAGTTGCATGGAACAACAAGTGAAGCTTGATGAATGAACTAGTTGTCAATTTTTTTTGAAGAGGCATAACCTCCAAAAGAAGATATGTTCTCTTCTGTTTTCCAGCTTTGAAATTTCTAAGAAAAATCCTGATTTTTTATTGTATAACTATTTGGTTTTCCAGACCAACAACTCAGGATCCAATAATAATATAATGGCAGAAACAATGCACAGAAAATTTCAGGACCTGGAAAGAGGATGTAAATGGATTGGAATCACAAGAAAATGCATATCAAGTGCTTTTTTCATAAAATGGCTTTTGGTATTACTGCTGGATTGAACAAATTTGCTCTTGAAGTGCCTCCTTCTCCTAAACTAATAAAATCTTCCCTTGGGTCTTTCCCCTATTCAAAACAATGAATCCAATCTTTGAGGAAGGCAAAGAAGCTTAAGAGATCCAAGAATTGGAACTGATTGGTGAGAGAGCAAGTGCTTAACAATTGTGACAAGGAAAATTAAAATGATATCAATAGTGATTAATTGGATAAGGATGAGCTGAATTTTGAAAAAGATGATGGGAAAAATAGCAAAGAATTTTGGAAACAGCTCTCAAAGTGATAAAAAAAAGAATGAATCAGCTACTAATGGGAATTTTTCTAATGAGTTGAATGATATGGCCAAAGCAGCTTTTTTTTTTTCTTATTTATTTTCTTTTGCATATGAGCTGATTTTTTTTTTTTTTTTTCTGATTTTTTCTGAACCAGCTGATTTTTTTTTGTATGATCATTCACCCAATTTCATCTCGAGCATATTTTTTCAAAATAATACTATGTTTGAGTTGGTGTGAAAAAGTTGAAATTCCTCATTACAGGTTATGGAATCTTCTAGGATATCAAATACCAGAGACAAATCAAGAATGCCTATGAAGAAATATAACCATGTAAATGATCTTTTTATTGATATAATTCAATTTCTGTTTATTACACTAAATTCAGATTATCAATGCAATGCCTCATGATGAATATCTGAAATATCAAGCCCAAATTTTCAGATCTACCTGCCAGGGGAATTGGAAGAAGTTTGGCCACTTCAAGGTGATTCAGTTCACAAGAAAGGAATGGAATGTGGTTGAAAGAGGATCTACAGTCTGTAGGAAAGTTTGTAAAAGCACAGAGTATTATTAATTCTTATGTGGATTTTTTTGAAAATAAAAAATAGTCTTGGTTCTATCCTTCCTTTTTTCTCATTATTTTGAATTAGTATATTATCACAAATAGATAAAATAAAAAAAAAGTTTCAAATATTTTATTTTTCTATAACCTTTTTTTTTGACAAGCAGTCATTTTATGATATAAGAAAAATGAGATGTTTTCTTGGGTTTTTTTTTCAGGTAAATAGTATTTTCTGCAGTTCCACCAAGCATTTCTACAGCTATGCTAACATTTAATATAACTGGGCACATTGCTACACTATTTGATAGCATAGCTAATAATACCACTATGCTTAAGGCTAGCACAGATTTATTTTCTGTAACATCCGCTGCAAAACCACTAAATTTATTTCCATGTAGTTTTAGCTAGCTGTTGGAACCAGAAAAAACACTACACTATCAGTTTTTTTCCCCACAACTATTTTGATTTTAGCTGACTAGATTCCCTGCTAAAAGTAACTTTTGTTTACTTTATCTAAAAAAACTTAACATTACACTACACTACTGCTACTTTTAGTGTAGCTGGACCACCATTGGAACCCATTTTTTTAGTTAGGAACAAGCTAAACCACAGGGCACATTCAGAAACCTTTGAGTTATCTTTTTCTGAAGCCTTGAAGGCATCTTTTTTTATTCCTTGAAGGTTTCTTTTTTCCAATTCAGTAACTGTCAGCAGACATTTTTGTTCATATTTCACCTTCAGAAATTTAGGCACAGGAGAGGGGCAATCTTAAGGGGGTCTGATTGGACCAAGGATCTGAAGATGGAAAAAGGTTTTAGGGCTCAAACCTGATGATTTATTTCAGTTGGAACACACAATAGCTAATAGAAAAGAACATGAATTTACAACATGTGGTTAAGCTGGAAGCATGATAAAAGCATATAATAACAAGGATGTAAGCATATATAGTGACAGATATTGAAACAATCAGAGATTGAGTGACAGAATTCAAACTACCTGGTGTAGAGTGAAAAATAAACTGTCTGATTGACAGAGTGAAGATTTAAAACAACCAGATTAGTTGAGTGACTTGATTGAAGCCATTGAATTTCAGAGTGAAAAGAAAAAACAACTGGGGGGTTTAGAACAAGGATATGAAAAGGAAAAGTATCACATGGATGTGAGCAGATGAGCAGGCCAGAATTTTGACAGTTTTTTTCTGGAAGGCTACTTGAGGAGGGGCACCCCTTGGAAGGATCTGAGGCAAGTGGAAGTCACCAGCAGTTCAACTTCAAGGTGTCTTTTAGCATGGGGCTGGGCCAAAAAGATTTTAAAACATCAGCCAAGGCTCAAAACCATAAACTAACAAGATAGGCACAGGCAGGCACCTCACTCCCTTGTTGCTTGACAAAAATGAATTGGAGGGCTAAGACACATTCAAGAATACTCCTATTCAAAATATTGTAGTCCAAACTTGGTGGAGAAGATTGGACTCATAGAGTCTTTTGATCAGTCTGAAAACCACTGAAGTGGTTTTCAGGCTGATCAGCTTGTGGTTCCAAAGGGTGCTCCACAGAATCCTTCCCTGCTCAGGCAAGGGAGTCTGGTTTGGATGTGAAGTTGTTAAAATCAACAATGCATTTTGCAGAAATTGGTGTAGTTTGATTGACCTGGTCAGGATTTGTACCAGTGACCTTAGGCCATCTCCACCGCGGGGAGCTATCCGGGTTGCTATTGCAACTGTGCCAGGGCACCTCGCCGTAGTCATAGCAACCCAAGGCTGGGTTGCTACACACCGCAAGCTACGATATATTGCAGCTTGGGGCGGTGAAAGGTTTTGGGTGTTCCCGGTTGTGTGTGGTTTAAAGTGACCGGGGGGGGAGGGGCCAGATATCACACTTTTTTGTGCTGTGTGATACCTGGCCAGTGGGTTGCTATCGAGTTGCTATAGCAGTTCCAGATGTGGAACTGCTATAGCAACGGAGGTATGTGTTTCTGGGATATAGCAACCCCGGTGGAGTTGCTATATGGGGTTTGGGTTGCTATATTTAGCATAGCAACCCCGTATAGCAACCCCGGTGGAGATGCCCTTAGTATGAAGCTAAGAAATTGTACTAGAAGTGCTGCCTTTACCAACTAGGCTACCAAGTCCATGCCTATTGTGTTGCTAATGAGAATACTGTGGATTACAGGATTTCAGTAGAATTCCCTTCTTGCTCTCAATGGTTCTCAAGCCAACTTGAAAACCCCACTTAGGTTTTCCAAGTCAACTTGAGAACCACCAATTGTCCTCAAGCCAACCTGAAGACCCCACAGATTGATGGTTTCCCCAGCTTTTCTTAGGTATTTGTCTTGAAGACAAATCAAACATCATCGATGCGCGTGAGTGGTTTAGCCACCGAATTCAATGGCACCAGGCTGAGCCAAGTCCAAGCCAAATTGGCTTTGAGTTCCAATTTCAGCTAACCATTGGTACATCTAACAACGGCTTAGCTTTCAAGCTAAACAGCAGCTACACGCCATCTACACACAAATTCTACACATTTCCACGCCACAAGCCCAACCAAAACGGTCGATTGGCTGTTGCTACTACTCTATTTAGCAATACCCACAAGTAAAACCTTGTGCAGTTTTAGCTCCAGATGTTCTGACACACTGTGAAGATGATTGATTATGATGTCAAAGCTTTGGCAGGATCTAAAATCTGCAATCATTGCACTGTTTCAAGTTTGGGTCAAGTCCGCCACTTGTGATATGCCTGCAGGCAAGGTGTTGGAATATGATCGCTCTTTGAGTAGGCTTCACCGAAGGATCCGTGATAGGGCATATGTTTTGTTGGTGGAAATCCTTCGACCAGTCGGTATTATTTCGACTTTGTCTCCTCTTCTCGCACTACTCTTTTCGTCATGGACCGTGTAAACGACAGATTTCTTGATAGCCTGAATTGGCATGATTTTTTTTTATGTGTTAGCATGAGGCTGTAAGAGAAAAAGGTCCACTTGATGGTCGGGATTCGAAGATCGAAGTGAGCTCTTACCTTTGGTACGACCCGATGTAGAACTTGAGTAGTCCGGAGTACCTTGACAGTTTTGGGTTGGATTCCTGATTGGATGACGACACCTACGACCGGTTTGGCGATTGTCTTGGTGGCTGATAGGAATGACATGCTTGAAGATGGTGGAGTGGTTGTTGAAGGCAGAAGTGTGAAGGAATGCGCAGCGCACCTTACTGGACAACAGCCAGGATTACATAATCCTCTGGTCAGTCGAAGGGGGTCTGTATTCAATTCAATTTGGGTTTCCTGGGTCAACAATCGATCGATACACCAAAGGAGATACTTGTCTTTACATGTTCACCTCAACCATATATCATACAAACAGTTCTACTACCTAAAAGCCCAGCAACCATCATGAAGTAAGTTCCTATCAGACTCAGCTATAGAGCTTCAAATTACCGGGCTGATAACCCATCCGATCTCATCTCCCCCAGTATCTTCGGAGGTGATGCCACCCAGGAACGAGCTGAGAATGCTAGACTGGCGTCCTTTGTTGGAGCCTTGGCGCTTGGAGACCTAGTCAAAAGTACTCTTGGACCAAAAGGTTAGAAGCCATGAAATTCAGTATCTAGGCTAGCTAGATCTTAATACTCAGAGACAAATCGACCATCTTGTTCCTTCTTTTTACTTTGCAAGGAATGAATAAAATCCTACATTCGACTACAACCGGTGATATCACCGTCACTAACGATGGAGCGACTATCCTCAAGAGCGTCCCCCTCGACAATGCAGCCGCCAAAATTCTCGTCAACATCAGTAAAGTCCAAGATGATGAAGTTGGTGACGGTAAGTCTGCTGAACCTTTTCTTGTGTTTTTGTTGACGAGTCTCAATAACTCAACAAGGCCACTTCACTCACTCAAAATAGGAACAACAAGTTGTTGCGTTCTAGCCGCAGAACTACTGAGGGAGGCCGAGAAACTAGTGACCACTAATCGCGTGAGTAAAGGTCGGAGAAATCTTGCCCGTGTGTCTGTATCAGCAGTCCTGATAATCGGTTCCCTATGCCATCAAAGATTCACCCTCAAACAGTCATCGAAGGATACCGGATCGCCAGTCGGGTGGCATTGGATGTCCTTGATAAGAATGCCCGAAACAACTCGTACGAACAACGATCTTGCAAGATTCCCCATCTATCAGTCAATCAAAAGTTGAAGCTTTTGTAATTTCTCACAGATCCAATCCAGAGGCTTTCCGAAAAGACTTGGTAAATATTGCCCGGACAACGTTGTCATCAAAGGTACTGGCGGCCGATAAGGACTATTTTGCAAATCTTGCGGTGGATGCAGTCCTCAGACTTAAAGTGCATATTCAGTCCATTCTTTCACTCGTCGATCTCGGAACACATCAAGTCAACCTTTTTTTTTCTATTCGTTCTGATTCCATCTGGAATTTTTCTTATCTCGATATTAGGGCTCCACCGATCTAGATCATATCCAGATTATCAAAAAACCCGGCGGTCAACTTACTGATTCTTACCTTGACGAAGGCTTTATTTTGGATAAGAAGATCAGCACGAACGGTAACAAGACTCTGAAGAATGCCAAAATCCTAATCTCCAACACTTGTTTGTCCAAGATTTCCCAGTCCATTTGCGTTGAGATGATAACTGAAAAAACAAAATGATATTCTTGGCGTGTCTAATTCTCTCCATCAGCTATGGATACCGACAAGGTTAAAGTTTTTGGTGCACGGATTCGTGTAGGTGGTACGGCTGCTTTGGCCGAACTCGAACGAGCTGAGAAGGTGTGTGTAGACAGACCTCAGAATGTACATTTTTTTTGTTTGTGCTCACGCAAAGGGGGGGATGACAGGAAAAAATGAAAGCCAAAGTGGCCAAGATCCAGGCCCATGGCATCAACTGTTTTGTTAACCGACAACTGGTTTACAATTATCCCGAATCTCTTTTCGCTGAAGCGGGTATCATGTGCATCGAGCATGCCGACTTTGAAGGTGTCGAGCGATTGGCATTGGTTACTGGAGGAGAAATCACCAGCACATTCGATCAACCTGAGATGGTCAAGTTAGGCCATTGCGATTTGATCGAGGAAGTCATGGTTGGAGAGGATGTGGTGAGTGTTTCTAGAAGGGGGTTTGGTTGTATGAGGGGGGAAGAGAGAGAGGGTTGCTGATCCCATCCGATGATTTCGATTCTAGCTCATCAAATTTTCTGGAGTTGCAGCCGGTGAAGCCTGCACAGTAGTCATCCGAGGTGCGACTGCCCAAATGATAGACGAAGCGGAGCGCTCACTACACGATGCATTGGCGGTGATTTCTCAGACGGTCAAGGAGCCTCGGGTGACTTATGGAGGTGGATGTGTGGAGATGTTTATGGCCAATGCGGTGGACGACGAGGCAAAGGTGACGAATGGCAAGAAGGCTATCGCCGTCGAGAGCTTTGCTCATGCCCTCCGTCAGCTTCCTACCATCTTGGCCGATAACGCGGGATACGATTCTAGTGACTTGGTCGCTCAACTTCGGGCAGCCCATTACGCTGGACAATCGACCATGGGTCTCGGTAGGTCTCACCCTCTGCCGCTTCTGATTCCCTTCTCGATAGGCTGGTATGCTCATCATCTCTCTTGCGTGCGTGCTTAGATATGCAAGAGGGGAAGATTGCCTCGATGGAAGACTTGGGAGTCTATGAATCTTATAAGCTTAAACGTCAAGTCGTCTTATCTGCTAGCGAAGCTGCCGAAATGATCCTTAGAGTTGACGATATCCTTCGCTCTACACCAAGGAAACGTGATGCTCATTAAACTTATCTTTACCATTTCAAACTTTACTTGACTTTTGTTTGTCCTTGACCCAAAAACTAAAGAAGAAACATATATCATGTTCTTGGCCATATCCTCCATTGCTATCTTATCTTTTATGTTCTTTTTTTTGGTCTTTTTGTTTTAAATATCCATAATCTTTTCAAAAAAAAACAAACATATTACGATTGCAGAGTCGACAGACCACATACATACATACATAAATGATTTGAAAATACTTTTGAACCTACCTTGCCAAGATACCATGCTGAATCTACACTTGAGCCTCACCCAAGCGTCGTACATCGATTGTTAAAACTTAGGCCATCTGCAGCCAACCGACCATCCATCGACTGACAAGAAACTGGGACGAACCACCATCAACCCTGCCACGATGAGTAAGTCCATCTATCTATCCAGTATCACCTAACAGCCCTCAAACTGACCATCCCACCTGTCCTTATCCTCCCGATTGGACTTAAGTCGAATGGTATGTTATCCATCACTCCAGAAATTCTCTCAGTTTCCAGATGGTCAGCTGAAAGCATGAACCACATAAATATTTATTTCCGCCTGACAGTCCAATCTGCGCGAAGCCTATACCTTCAGCGGATATCAATCGACATTTGGATAGCGATCACTTCGAGCCATCCAGCCACTTGCAGGAACCCAAAACCATCAATCAATCATCTCCTCAGGCCACAACCACGTCTGGAGTTCAATCTACCTTAAACTTCCACCGGAACGGCTCATCTAACGCGCAAAACAAAACGAGCCGATCAGGCTCAATCAAGCGCCCTCATCCGAAAACTCAGGCCTCTGACAATCAACCCACACTCACTCTATCATCCTCGCCACCCCCTCCCACCTTCTTAGCCTCAACAACACCTTCCCATTCCAGGAAAAAATCACGCCTCGATTCAGAGTCTCTCATTAAACCCCCTCTCCCTACACCTTCCTCCAGTTCTGCTCCCTCTGCCTCCAACAAACCATTGGCTGAGAGGGTGAGACCTAAAACAATCGAAGAATTTCAAGGTGAATTTATTTTTGAAAAACAGACAATGGTTCAACTAGCATGTTCAGATTGGATTTATATATTTATCTTTTACTTTACTTTTTTTTTTTTTAAAAAAAAAAAAAAGGACAAACGCATATAAGATCAGCATTACAAACGATCGTCAGCGGTGGGAATTCAGTAATCTTATGGGGCCCACCCGGTTCAGGAAAGACGACACTAGCAAGATGTTTAAAGAACTTGTTGATCAACGATCGAGAGAAGAAGAATGATGGACAACCAAAGTATGAATACTATGAACTTTCGGCTACCGACTTCTCCACTTCTGAATGGAAGAAAATCCTCGATCTCCATCATCTTTCGACTTGTTCATCTTTTAACTCGTCAAACGGCTCAAATCAAAAAATCTCTAGCTTCTATAAACCCTCTGTCGCTCTACTACCTTCGATTCCTCTCATCTTTGTTGATGAAGTCCAACGCTTAAATAAGTCTCAACAAGATTGTTAAGTTTTTTTTAACTCGTTTTCCTGCCTCATTTTCTTCCCCTGCCTGTGACTCTCTTTTCACGAGAAATGGAACTAATTAGAGATAACTCGGACTGTTACGTGTCCTGTCTGTTCTGCAAAAATATTTTATTTTTTTAGTATTTTTACCATTCATAGAGAATGGACGAATAGTGATGATTTTTGCGACGACAGAAAACCCATCATTCCGATTAACGACGCCACTATTATCGCGATGTCGACTACTGAAGTTGAACCAACACAGCTCTGATGAGCTTAAGTTAATTCTTGAGAGGGCGCTGGCGATGGAAAAGGCGTCATCAGGTTCGGCTATTGGGGTGGATTCTCAGATGATCGATCTTCTGTCTAACGTTGCAGATGGAGACGCTAGAGTCGCCTTGTCTCACCTCGAAATCATCATCAATGCTCTTAAGCGTGACCCCCTCTTGGATCATCATGCGCTCAAAGAAATCATCGGAAATAAATTCTTGCTTTATGATCGGTCTGTCTATCTCCTCCGCTCAATCTTTCTCTACTTTACTCTATCCCTCCACCCATCATTCATTGTTGCTTCACCTCCTGCGAGTCACCAGGAAATCCTGACTCACATTTCATCTTTCATTTGCAAAATTTGAAACAGGAATGGTGATAATCATTACGACTTAATTTCCGCTCTTCATAAGAGCATCCGAGGAGGCGATGCTGATGCGGGACTCTATTGGCTGGCAAGAATGCTGGGTACGTTTGATTTTCTTCCCTTTTTTTCCACAGTAGGACATACTAAGATCTCGACTTCTTTGTTTTTGTTATTCTCGTCATTCTTATCACTGGAACACAGAAGGTGGCGAAGATCCTCTCTATGTGGGTGTGTTGGCCTCGCCCTCAATCTTGTCGAAAGAAGAAAAAAAAGAAACAAGAGAAAGTTTGCTTTGGTTGGAATAGAACTAATGTAAATGCATGTTTGTTTGTTTGTTTGTCTTGCATGTTTATAAAAATCCAAGCCAGGAGATTGATACGGATGGCGTCTGAGGATATAGGACAGTCTAATCCGACGGCCTTACCGCAAGCCGTCAGTGCCTACCAAGCCACTCAATTAATTGGTACAGTCCTCCTTTATCTTCTAGCTCTCTGAATTGACGCGTCTAACTAGACGTATTGTTTACCCTAGGTATGCCGGAATGCGACTGCATTTTAGGGCAAGTCGTAGTTATGTTGGCTGAGTCACCAAAAAGTGTGCGGACTTATATCGGGTAACTTGCCCTTTTTTTGGTTCAAGTCTCTGACTGGTCTCAATGTATGCTTACGAGATTATTTTCGTTCCTCTTCTATCTCTGTAGGTATAACCGGGCCAAGGCTCTCGTCAATTCTCTGCCCTCTTATCCAGTCCCGATTCATTTACGTAATGCACCGACTAAGATGATGAAGGAAGTGAGTTAAACATTTTCAGCAATAAAGGCGCTGAAAAGAGATTATCTCGTTCCCATATTCATATCAGTATCTGATGTGTATCAGCGTTGGCTTTGTTTGTTAATAGCTTGGTTATGGGGCCGAATATAAATATGAACCGGATTATGCTCATCCGATCTATCAAGAATTCTTACCGTCTGAAGTCTTGAATCGATCAACAAAAAACGGATTGAATGAAATGGACAACCATTATCCATTTCTGGTCCCAAGATCTAAGCGTATCGATCAACAAACTTCTTCTTCTTCCGATGATCGATTCCATAACGATCCTCTCAAAAATATGGATGGCTCTCTTCATCAAGTTGACGACAATACCCACAATGATCATCATAACAAACTTGCAAATCAGACTCCGGTCGTCTCTCCTCCTGCTCATCGCTCCACTAAGCACGACAAATTGGTCGACTTGGGCTTACTTCGTGAATGGGAGGAGCACTTCAATGATGGCCAACCATGGATCGGAAGGCATCGTTTACAACAATGATCTTTCGCTCTCACTCATCTGTTCTACTCGATGATTTTTACATAGACATTTAATTTACTTTCATGTTCTTCTTGAATTCTTGGCTCGGACATAAATGCATATAATTAGCTTTAAATACATTTATTCCAACCCGAGTCTTGCTTTTCTTTTACTTGAATAGGGAAGAAAGGGGATGGCCGGAAATGCCTGATGAGGAGTTCACAGATCAATCCAATCACGATGACCCCCCAGCCCACTCAGCCTAACCCACTTCACAACTATCATGCAATTACAAGTGTGCTCAGACCATTTTCAAGTCCAACATATGTCTCCTTGTCCCTCTGCACACAAGAGTGGGGGTCAGTAGGCCAATCTACTAGAAACAAGAATAATTAAAAAGATTTTCTGGTCACTCTTGTCAAGTTCGGTTTGACGGAATAATGATCCAAAAACAAAATTTGATAATAATTGAACAACTTATAATCCAGAAACCAAAAAGGAAAAAAAAAATAGAGAGAAAAGTCAAAGTGAAATGATGAATAAATGTGATTAAAAAAAAATTAAAGTGTAAGTATTCATTGGTGTTTTTTTTGTTTAGAGTGAAGAGACGATGGTGAATGTAAGGTTTCGAAAAAAGAAAAGAAAAAATGTAGGGTAGGGGATGAGATAATAGATCCAATTACAAGAAAAAGATTGATGCAATACAAAGGACAAATGTACAAAAAAAAAAAAAGGGACTAAAACAATATTTGAGAAAAAGGGAGAGAAGAGTAGAAACCAAAACTCTATTATAAGTAAATGACGATGATGGTGAGGAGAACAAAGGACGACGATGTGAGGAAAAGAAGGATTTCTGAAAAAAAGAAAGGAAAAAAAAGAAGAAAAAGTTATGAATGGGATACTTCGAGTCATCTAAGATTTGGAGGACCATTGGGAGGGGGAGGAGCGGAAGGATTGGCCGAGTTTCTGAACATAGGACCGGTAGGCTGATGGTTGGATGTGGAACTATTGAGTGGAGAAAGAGGCGGCTGAGACTGATGAAGGAGATGAGGATGGTTGAGAGGGATTTGGACGGGGTTGAGCATGGCTGGAGGGCCTTGATGGAAACCGATTTGATGGCTTGGGAAGCCGTACATCGATTGATGGGCCGACATCATTCCTTGACCGGGGCCGGTTGCCAGTTGCTGAGGTTGCAAGAGATGAGGTCCTGGGCTTTGACCAACGGCCGGATATCCATACATAAACTGTTTGTTTGTTTTTGTTTGTGTTTTGAGAAAAGAAAATGAACCAAAAAAAGAGATACCAGAAAGATCAGTACGAGGGTAGGAGTGGGCTATGATTTTGAGAAGTGAAGGAGTAAAGGGAGGCGACAGACTTGTTGGGCGTTCAGCATGGCTTGTTGTTGGAGTTGGAGCTGGTGTTGTTGGAACATCATCTGTTCGTACGTCGGCTGACCTCCAGGCATCATTCCACCCGCCGCGACCATTTGAGGGTTATACATCATTTGCATCATAGCCTGTTGATTGAAACCGGCCTGAGGATATCCCATCCCGCCTCCGGCCATCATAAACATAGACTGACGCTGGAACTCATCGGTCTCACGTTGACGCATAGCCTGTTCGCGAGCCCGTTCGGTGAGCATGGCGCCCATTCCACCATCCCTTTTGCGATCACGTTCATGTGAAGCAATCGCACCGAGCAAGCCACTCTGAATCGGCGGGGGCTTGTGGTTGACTTGTACCAGTGGCTCGCCCGTCCATTGGGCGGCCTCCTGGATCGACTTGGCTGACTTTTCCTGTCGTTCTTGCATCACTCGGTGTAGTAAGCCATGTTGGCTGAATGCAGGTCGCATTCCATTATTCTCCACTCCTGCTTCCGCTGGCTGGTCTCGCAAAACTGCTGGCACCTCCCTTCTTATCGCCGCATTTGGAAATTGTCCCATCTCTCCTCCGACTGGGGGCACTACCTGAGACATTGGTCGTCCGTCTTGGGCCGGCCCCGAGGTGCTGTACATGGAGTACGTTCCTTCTCGTGCTGCCGTTGCTTGGGAATAGGGCATGGTTTTTCGTTCTTGGTTAGGTTGTAATCCTACACAGTGGATATAGCAAGTCAGCTCAATTCGTCAAAGTCACAAGAGGGCTCGAACTGCCACAAACCTCTGTCGGAGGCTACGCGAGAAGTGGATGACGGAAGGACAGTGGTCAACCGATGCTTTTTGAGTCGATCATCTTCTTCATCCTCATCTTCGTCATCCTCCTCCTCATCATCATCATTGGGGTTGTCATCATCATCTTCGTCGTCATCACTATCACTATTGTTCCAAGAAGTGTTTGTTTTCTTCTGAGCAGCGGGACCGGTGCGGCCGGGCTTGCCGGGACGGAAGCCGGAAGATTTGCCAGTGGCTTGGGCAGCTTGGACAGCGGCGAGTCGGGCGGCGCCCTTCTTACCAGCAGCAAACGAGGAAGGGAAGCTGGGCTTGGCGGCTTGAGGTTCCGGGCTGGTGGGCTCTGAGTTGGGTTGAGGGGATGTAGGAGCAGGTGGCGGCTTGGAGAGGAACTCGAGCTGCGGGGATGCGGAGCGGGTGCTGGAAGCTTGCCCGGAGTAGGATGGTTCAATAGAGTTTTGTGGGGGTACGACGACAGGTAAACTATGATCTGCCAAGCTCAGCGCATAAATCATATCCTCGTATCCTTCAGATTCAAACTCGTTTGTGGCTGTTTGTGAAAGGCCTTGGGGAGGAGGGGAAGTAGACTGAGGAGGGCTATCTAAGAGGGGTTGATGGGCTTTGTCGGTAGTTGTAGTTACTCCAGCCGATGAAGACTTGCTCGGAGAAGAGGCGCGGCCAGGGGTTGAGACTAGGAGCGAAGAAGGCATGTCCGTCGTGTCCACAAGATCTTCATAAGTGACATAGGCAGCAAATGGCTCCAACTCATTTTCGAATGTCGGAAGTGGTTGGGCGGGCTTGCTGACCTTGAGCGATTCGAATTGACCTAGGGGAGTGACTGGGGAGCGGGGATTATGATCGGAGGATGGGGGCTCGGAGGTTGGCTGTCGTAAAGCCTGGGCAGGTTTCCGATCAGATCGTGACAAGGAATAAGAAGAAGAAGAAGAAAAATGACGAATGAACGAGGAATTAATGCATGTTTAACAGGGCTGATAATAGACAGCTCACGTTTGCAGGGATCTCCGAGGTTGAGGGTGGATCAGAGGACGATGAATTCGGATCGGAAGTGGGACTCTCGGGGGTGGCTGCAGTATGTTGGGTGACCGGAGGAGGGCTTCTTGGAGTAGAGGATTGGTGGTCAGATTTCGGGGTGGGTTGGGAGGGGGGATACTCGGAGAGATAGCTTAGAGGTTCGGCGATCGATTGGGGTGTGGTCACGATGGATTCGTATGGCTCCTGCACAGACTCGGGTAAATAGGCCGAGGATTTGCTCGGCAAGCGCAGACGAGCAGCGACAAGCGAGTTTAATTTCCGGCGAAGTTGGGCGAGGCTGTGTTCATTGACGTCTAGACTTTCAGCCACGGTATGGCAATCTAAGAACAGTCGCTCTCGTTCAGGCCCCTAGTAATTCGAGTCCAACCAAGCCTTTTCTCCACATAAGCTTCTCCGTAAACAAACAGTCAATCCTGAGACAAGATGAAGATGGCCCAGAACTTACGTGAGGGTAAGCAAAATATAAACTGTTTGGGTCGGTGGTATCGTAGTTGACCTTTGCCGGTTTGCCATACAATTTGAAAGCTGACATTATGCCTAACAGCCAACTCAACATATCGCATTCGGCTCCCTCATCAGGAGTGGCGAGGATGAAGCCTTCTTGGTCGGCAGAAGCGAGTTGAGATTCCACAGGACGACCGTCCTGGCTAGCAGAGATACCTTCAAAGCGACCTTCGAGTTTAAACATGGTTGAAGACTCGATCAACGCTCTCGATTCAGGATAAACAGCAGCCGCAAAGCCAATTTGAGTGAACATGCCAAGATGTTTCTTAGCACCTTTCTTGGGATAGAAGATCAACCCAGGTTCGGAGCCTGTTGCTTCGGAATCGCCGAGTGATCCGGATGATGATGGACTGTGTTGAGTCTTATTGACCAAGCCGGCCAGGTTGAAGAGACTGCCACGCCGATTCCATTTATTCTCTTTGAGGTAGTGCTGTGGACCGACGCAGCTCAGGAGAGATTTATTACGGACGAGGACGGCCCAGACCCTTGTCCATTCGGTATCCTTGGGCAAGCGGATGGTAAGATAGCCTTCAGTTTTTTCGTTGGGAGATGGGGAATCGAGATGGTTGAAGAAGCGAAGGCCTAGCAAAGTACCGGTATAAATCTCGAAGAGCCTCGAGCGTTCCCAGGAAGATAGTCTGATGGCAGAGACCCAGGCGACTAGAGAATGGTGATCGGGACAGGCAAAGCCAAACTTATTCCGGCCAGCGTTATTGAGGAGGAAGAGGTGCGGACTCGGGGGGTTGAGAAGGTCGCTTGAAGACGAGCTGGCATGCGGCTCGGGCAGATCGACCCGAGCATCGGTGATGTTGGTATAGGTGGGTGCCACCTGTCGACCCTGCTGGGCGGCCATCTCGATTTCGGCGGCATCCCAGCAGGACATGGTCGTTCCAGCAACCTGTACGTAAAACCTGGTCCAGACTGCATTCTGATCGGTTCGCTTGGGAGTAGAGCCATCGGAAAGGAGGATGGTACGTCTGAAGATGAAGCCTGAAAGGAAAGCCGGGATCAGTATCATTGGTGAGACTATTTGGTTTTAGATAATTGGTTTACCTTCATGGTAAAACTTTGGTGATCTGAAAAGCCCGATGAGTCGCTCGAGGTCATGGGCAGGCGTAAGGATGGATGGTTGAGACATTTTCAATGGGGAAAGTCGTAGAAGCTGAAGAAGGAGAAGGAGGAGAAGTTGTTGAGTCTATTAAGCTTTGGTGTATGGATGAAAGAGGTGACCAAGATTATGTAAGCCGTCTGTCAGCGCCTATGTATGAGACAGCTGAGTTCAATGCACATCACTCCCAGCTGGTTGCATTGTGTTTCATCTTGAACTAAAAAAGTTTATAGCCATTAAGGCCCAAAACTAAAAAAACATTGGCAGATATTTCCTGAATTAGTCAATTTTCTCTATTTCCATGACCTGTTTTGTTTGGAGAAATCTTTTTTCCAACAACTAATGCAGGGAAACTATTTTGATACTTGACCAAAAGTTTGCCAAAAAATTTAGATCAATTCCATTCAGTAATAAGAATAAGAAAAATTTGAGATAATATTTTGGGTGCTTGTTTTTTTCTCTCATGGAAAATGTGAAATAAATACAGCTGGAATAAAATGTATGTATACAAATCTTTTTTTTTTTTGATGGTAAAATTAGAAAGGAAGACATTTATGTATTTATAGCTTATAGCATTACTCATCCACTGATTCCTGGGTGCAGGAGGTTATTGAGTCAAGATTGGCCTTAATTTCATCTTCAGTTGCCAGAGCCACCATTTTGGCTGTAATGGTCTTGGCTTGGGTTGTATTGTTTCCCCAGAGGTCCAAGTCCTTTGCCAGAATGAGGCAGGCAAGAGCAAACCTGTACAGGTCAGTTTGGGACTTTGTACCCTTGCTGAAAGTGTGAGCAAGTTGGTTGAGATGGATCTGTAGCCTCAAATAGTCCAATTGTGCCCTGACAGCCTTTGTTATTGACTGATCATTAGTAATATCCTTCCACTGAATGTCCTTGAACTGTCTTATCATTGGATAATTATTCCAGTAGATAAGGTAGGTTGGATACTAACAGATAACACTACTCTAAAAGTTGGATGAGAATATTAAGGTTAATTACTAATGTTTTACTGGTAGAATATTCTGAGGGGCCAATCCTAGGCCAGGAAATGGCCTCCTTTTATATTCTAGAGGGCTTCAGGGGAAGGTTCTGGAATGTTTTTATAAATTCTGCTCTAATGTATTGCAATTCAAATGCACTATGATGCAATGGGCATTGTATTAAATTGAGCACAGTATTTTCTATTTCCCCATGAACTCATGAAATGTATGTATAACCAATCACATCATGGGCCAATTCATTTAATAGAACAATACTCGGAAATTTTCAGCCCTAGAGATACTCCAGAGTATTGTAAGCACTGAATTAGCTGTCAATTATAATAAAAATACTGTATTACTGCTTTAAATAATAAAATATCATAAAATATTATCAAATCATTCAACTCAGGATGTAAAATTAAGTGGGGTAACTCACTCATGAAACCACACTGCCAGCATAATTGCCTAGGATGAAGTCATCCTAGTTAAACTGGGATGCACTCAACCAATTTAAACTTGGTTGAAATCAACTGATGAAATATAAATCCAAGGGACCCCCCTTGGTTTTATATTTCATTGGTTGAGATCAACCTATTTTAAATTGGTTGTTTTCATCCTAGTTTAACTGGGATGAACTCAACCTAGGCAATTATGCTGGTAGTGCCACCACTAAATTCCTACTCCCAGAACCCCAATATTATGGGTGGAAGGAGGTAAGAGCCTGTTAGGCAGGCATGTGGATTATGTGTCAGGTTGTTTTCCCTGTAGCAACACATGATATTATGCAGGGAAATATATGCAGGCAGATAAGGTTTCCTGGGAGTGATTCTGCAGAACAATTCCCACAATGTTTGGACATGTAGGGCAATCTATGCTTGCAGTTAATTTGTATAGGTGTGGCTCTGCAGCATAGTTCCCTCATTGTTTTTACATTTAGGACACTTTATGCAGGGGGGTAAGGTGTATAGATGTGTTCCTGCAGCATCAATACTTCCCAAGGCAATCCTCTGCAGCATAAGACACTCACAAGGAGCTCCCCTGGAGCTTGAATCCCCCACTCTTAAAGGTGACTTTTTAATGTTTCATGGCTTACTCTGATCATTCCATTGTGAAGTATTAAATATCATAAGTTCATCTGGGCATATAATGGTGTGGGTGCCTTTGTTATCAGAATCTGAGTTAGCAGAACTTGGGTCAGAGTCATCTGGTACAGAATCAACACTGGATTAAGAGTCATCACTAATAGGTTGATTCTCATCAGTGTTGTTAATAAAATTTAATTGATTGCTGGATATCTTGTTGGGGCATGTATTGGATCTATTTTGTTTCTTACCACATTAATATCAAGTTAATTCATTGTCAGATGGTTCCTTAGGTTCTTCTGATATACTTGCTTTTAATCTTTGTAGTGATTGTTTTTCAATGATGTAAATTTTTCTTTCTTATTTTTTTTCTTGGAATTACCTATACCTTCCAATTGATTAATACATTCAGTCAGGTCACTGTCATCCTCCGGTGTGTGACACATTGTATACTCAGTTTTGTGATCCAATCGAGCCAATCATTTACCATTAATGAAGGCATTAACTAGGTTCCTGTCAATGGGTCTAAATCTGTTGACTGTTGTGTGACCCAATCAGATGGTTCAATATCACCTGTTATGTCAGATCTGATTTTCCTGAAATCAGTCTTAACTTGTCTTGGAGTACTAAATTTATTGATCATTTCATTTTGATCAAAAGGACCAATTTGTGTTACCTGATATCTCTTTCTCTCTAGAATTATACCATGAGTTTGAAACACCCATTAAAACAGAATTTCATTTGGAGCAGATGATTTGATCAGGGGAATATGTATCTTCCTTTAAGTTGTCAATCCAATCAATGAACTTGAGTTGTTC
The DNA here is from genome assembly GCA_007896445.1 of Puccinia hordei. Classification (NCBI taxonomy): domain Eukaryota; kingdom Fungi; phylum Basidiomycota; class Pucciniomycetes; order Pucciniales; family Pucciniaceae; genus Puccinia; species Puccinia hordei. The sequence continues at coordinate 74,449 of RDRW01000003.1, forward strand.
ATATTCTCCTACTCCAGAAAAGGGAAGCCATCCATGATTTTTGGGTAGACCACCTAAAACCAGTTTATGGATATACTTTTCTCCATCCAAAGTTAAAATTCTGATGTTTTCTGCATGTTTTACTGCCTATGCTACATCTGGATATAGATTATGATAAACTCTGGGTGCGTTGGGAATGCTATTGTAAAATGTTGGGAATATATCTTTTGATAACAAGGGAGTCACAATGCTTGGAGGTCTTTTTTGACTTTCATCTCCATTAGAATGTATATTATCACACCTTTCATGTATTTGGGCATCTCTAGGCAGGAGTCATTTCAACTAGTGCATAAAATTAGAATTATTTTTGTTAACTTCTGACCCAAATCAAGGAAGTCATTTTTCCATCCTGTTTACCACATCTCCAAATACTTTAAACTGAGAATCCACTTTATTTGTAGTGTCTTTTTTTTTAAAATTTCTACAGTATAAACCAAGTCAATCAAATTTCTTGAGATACAATCTTGGTTGGAATTCATTTTTTCTCCAAACCAATCATCAGTTTTATTAGTGGATTGAGATGGTTGTGTCCCAAATGTCTTGCAATACAAGTTTTCTAATTCTACATTCAAAATATCTATTGTTGTTTCATCTCTTCTCTTACTTTTTGAATGAGGAACAATTTACTATCCTCAGAGTGAACTTGTTCACCTGTAGCTCTCATGATCTTATGGCACAAGTCCTGTAAGTCATTTGACAATTCTTTGTTACTATGATTCATGGCATTTACAATTGTTTCAAATGCTTCTGCTTGATAGGTTAAATTTGGATTAGATGTAGTGTTGTAATTATCAGGATTTGCAACATTTGGGAAGCATTGTACACTACAATTTCTGTCACTAGATTGTACACTGATAGAATCTATCACAAGGAGAAAATCAGAGTCACTTGATGACATGTGACATTCTGTAGCTTTGGTTGCAGCTCCAGAGCAGCTCTGATGCTGTTCCACCTGCATTCTCATTGCTCATTGTGGCACAGTCCGGTTTGTGTCATGAGCCGTATTGCGGGCCTGCCCGCACCAAAGCCCGCACCACATGTAGATAGTCTATCACGTACATTTCACAGACAGACCACTATATAGTCTGTCAGGACGAGGATCCACATCTCTTCCTCATCCTGCAATCTACATTATAGGATCCCAAAACCCCAGAAACCCCAGAACCCCAGAGCCTTCCTCTCCACAGATCAGACCATAACATATTGCAGGATCTAACACTACGGAGACAAAGGCAAGAAACCAACACCCAGACACCTGAACAAAACCAGACAGACAACCCGAACGATCCCAACTCCACCCGCACCCAAAAGATGGATGAATTAGAGCAACTCCGACGACAGCTTGAGGAGATGACTCAAGCAAGGGAGAACGAACGATCCCGCCGAAGAGCGGCCGAAGCACACCGGGACCAACCATCCCGACCAACCGTTTCCACCCCAACCCGCGGACCAAAGATTACATGTCCCGACAAGTTTGATGTTGAACGCGGGACGAAGGCAGAAACGTTCGCCCGCCAAGTGGCGATTTATACATCGGTCAACAGCGCCATGTTCCCTGACGACAGGACAAAGCTGTTATTCGCCGCGTCCTACCTTACTGGACCCGCCGCCGTGTGGTCCGCCCCATACATCGACCTAGTCACGGAAGGGGCGGACTTCTTGTATGACGGGTGGACGAAGGATTTTGGAACGATGTATTTCGACTCCAAGAAGAAAGGGAAGGCAAAACGGGCGTTACGAACGCTACGACAGACGAGGACAGTGGCCGACTACACCCACACATTCCTCACCCACGCTACTGCCACCGGATGGGAGGTCCCGACCCTCATCAGCCAATACCAACAGGGCTTAAAACGGGACATTTGGACGGCACTAGTACTGGCCCGCACCACTTTCACCACTGTCAATGAGGCAGCGGGTCTAGCCATGGAGCTTGATTTGGAGATGCACGGGGCGGAAACAACCACTGGATTTGCGAAGACCCAGCCAGATCCCGACGCCATGGACACATCTGCGATCAGCGGCCGACTGTCCGAGGACGAGAAGGCCCGCATGATGCGGGAAGGACTTTGCTTCCGCTGCGGGACGCGAGGACATATCTCTCGGGAGTGTCCAAACAAGAAAGGGAAAGGACGGACACCGGCCTCAGTCTCCGCACTCGAGGACCAGATCCAACAGCTAGCCGATGGATTGGCGGCGCTCAAAACAGAGGGACAGGCGGACAAGGTGAACAAGGGACGGGCCGATAAGTCAAAAAATGGAGACGCTCGGGAATGAAGGTTGTGCCCTTCCCGAGCGTAGAGGAGTTGTCATGCAGTATTGGTGCTAGTCAGACATTACATGTAAATGAAATTGATCCCTGATGTTTCCTTTCATGCACCATCACAACTCCCAGAGCCACACCCCAAAGCCCCTATCCCCCCCTATCCTTCCTCATAGACTCCGGAGCAACCCACGACGTTCTGAGTGAATCGTACGCATCCCGATGGGGACTCCTTGAGGCTGCTTCGGCCTCGGGGCGAACCGTCTTTGGATTTGACGGGTCCGCAAGCAGAGCAACCCATGAGATAGACCTAATGTTGAACGACGAACCCCGCCCGTCCCGATTCATCATTACACGACTGAAAGACTCGTATGATGGGATCCTAGGGATGCCCTGGATCTGCCAATATGGACACCGAATCAATTGGACAAACCGTACCCTATGGACCCCGGACATTGCGGCCGCTTCGGCGGTTTTGTCTATTCCGAAAAACACCCCAACCGGCGAGTCGGGGAAAGCTAGGAAGGTTGACAAGGGGGTGTGTGTTTTGAACACAATAACGCCCCCGCAATGTGAGTTCGACATCCCTATCCCCCACATCATTCCCGAAACGGCTGGCAAGCTTGTACACCCTGTAGATAGACCCCAGAACCCCACATGGAATCCCGAAACCCGACACCCCAACCACGCACCCGATGAAACCGTATCCAACCAAACTTGTGCTACTGCGGCAGCATTATTGTCCTACCCGCCAACATCCCCGCAGAAGGTCGAAAGGCCCATGGGGAAAGCTAGGATTAGTGACGAGGGGGTGTGTGCTTACAGCACAATAACACCCCCGTAATGTGAGTTTGACAACCCCCCACCCCATACTTTACTGCCCGAGACAGCTGGCAAGCTTGTACGCCTTGTAGATAGATTCGCAAGCCCCGCCAAGAACCCCAAGACTCGACACTCTGACCAGGTACCCGATGAAATTATTGCTACTGCCAAGGCAGTATCGTCCTCTCCGCCAACATCCCCGCACACGGTCTACAGGCCCATGGGGAAAGCTAGGATTAGTGACGAGGGGGTGTGTGCTTTTAGCACAATAACACCCCCGCAATGTGAGTCTGATAGATCTCCCCCGCATTTGAATCCCGAAACAGCTGGCAAGCCTCTTTTCGCCCTAGGACATACCCCCACAGTGATCAGAACGGCCAAAACATCGTGGTCGAGATCGGCCCGATTGGCAGCAAAAGGGAAAGCCACGACTGCAGAGCGGACTACGGAAGAATTAGTACCGCGGTGCTGCCACCGACACCTTGACATGTTCCGGAAATCAAGCGCCATGAGACTTCCCCCGTGAAGAAAGTATGACTTCCGCGTAGATCTGATCCCAGGAGCCACCCCACAGGCCTGAAGAATCATCCCGCTATCCCCAGCAGAGAACCAGGCACTTGATATTATGATTGCCAAAGGACTGACAAGCGGGACCATTCGACGGACCACATCCCCGTGGGCGGCACCAGTACTATTCACTGGAAAGAAGGACGGAAACCTGCGACCCTGTTTTGACTACAGGAGACTCAACACGGTAACGGTGAAGAACAAGTACCCGCTCCCACTGACAATGGACTTAGTTGACAGCCTTTTGGATGCGGACACATTCACAAAGCTCGACCTCCGCAACGCATATGGAAACCTCAGAGTTGCGGAAGGCGACAAAGATAAGCTGGCTTTCATCTGCAGGGCAGGACAATTTGCCCCGCTTACCATGCCCTTCGGTCCCACGGGAGCGCCAGGATACTTCCAATACTTCATGCAAGACATCCTCCTCGGACGGATTGGGAAAGACACCGCTGCATACCTAGATGACATCATGATCTACACGCGGAAAGGGTTGGACCATGCGGAAGCGGTGGGCAGTATACTGGACACATTGAGCAAGCACCAATTGTGGCTGAAACCCGAAAAGTGTGGATTTTCAAGGCCGGAAGTAGAATACCTAGGATTATTGATATCATGCAACCGGATCAGAATGGACCCCGCAAAAGTACAAGCAGTAACCGACTGGCCCGCACCAAGGAATGTCACCAAACTTCAACGATTCATTGGATTTGCTAATTTTTACCGCCGATTCATCAACCATTTCTCAGGAAAGACCAGACCGCTCCACAACCTGACAAGAGTAGAGACCCCCTTCGTGTGGGAAGCCAAGTGCAACTCTGCATTTGAATCCCTCAAAACCGCCTTCAAATCCGCCCCGATCCTGAAAATCGCGGACCCGTACAAACCGTTTGTCCTCGAATGTGATTGCTCCGATTTCGCGCTCGGCGCGGTACTGTCCCAGGTTTGCACCAAGGACCAGGAACTTCACCCAGTAGCTTACCTGTCCCGATCCCTTGTACAGGCGGAATGCAACTATGAGATCTTTGACAAAGAGTTACTGGCTATTGTGGCTGCCTTCAAAGAGTGGCGGCAATACCTAGAGGGGAACCCACACCAATTGACGGCAATTGTATACACCGATCACCGTAATTTGGAAAGCTTCATGACAACCAAGCAGCTCACGAGAAGACAGGCAAGATGGGCGGAGACCATGGGATGTTTTGACTTCGAGATCATATTCCGACCAGGACGCCAATCGACAAAACCCGACGCCCTATCCCGCAGACCGGACCTTGCCCCAGCACCGGGAGAAAAGCTGACCTTTGGTCAGCTTTTAAAGCCAGGTAACATCACCGAGCGGACTTTTGAGGAGCTTGCGGAATGTGCGGAATTGGACAGCTGGTTTCTGGACGAATCAATTCAAATGGATGATGGGGAACATTGGTTTGAGGTGGACGTGATGGGGACTGATTTGGAAGATGCGGGAACGGACGACCTAGTGTTGTCTGACGCCAAAATCATTGCCAGGATTAGAGAACTGACCCAACATGACCCAAAATTGGCTGACTGGATTAAGCTGTTACAGAAACCGACAGGGGACCACAACAGGTATGCGGAAGCCGATGGGGTACTCTATGACAAGGGACGGATAGTGGTACCAGCGGACTCGGCATTGCGGACGATAATCCTCAAAAGTCGACACGACACAAAGTCCGCAGGCCACCCAGGCAGATCCCGCACGTTGGCATTAGTACGGAGAAGTTTTGTGTGGAGTGGAATGAAGAGATTTGTCAACCAGTACGTAGACGGATGTGATTCATGCCAAAGAGTCAAATCTAGCACTCGACGGCCGTTTGGAACATTAGAACCCCTCCCAATCCCCGCAGGCCCATGGACGGACATTAGCTATGATTTGATCACTGATCTCCCTGAATCCCGCTTGAGTGACAGCATACTAACAGTAGTAGACCGACTGACCAAGATGGCCCACTTCATCCCATGCAAGAAAACCATGAACGCGGAACAACTAGCGGAACTGATGGCAGAACACGTATGGAAACTCCATGGAACCCCCAAGACAATTGTCTCGGACCGGGGAAGTATTTTTATCTCCCAAATCACACGTGAATTGAGCTCCCGCATGGGAATTAGACTACAGCCATCCACAGCGTACCACCCAAGGACAGATGGACAATCCGAAATCGCCAACAAAGCAGTCGAGCAATACCTGCGGCACTTTGTTTGCTACCAACAGAACGATTGGGCCCAACTCCTCCCAATGGCCGAATTTGCTTACAACAACAACGACCACACCTCGACAGGAGTTTCCCCATTCAAAGCCAACTACGGATTCAACCCAGCATATAGCGGAACCCCCTCAACGGAACAATGCATCCCCGCAGTAGAGGAACGACTCCGCAAACTTGCAGAGGTCCAAGGAGAACTCAAGCATTGCTTAGAAGAGGCGCAAGAAACAATGAAAGGCCAATTTGACAAGAAAACAAGGGAAACACCGGAATGGGATGTAGGGGACGAAGTATGGCTAGATGGACGCAACATTTCAACGACCCGCCCCAGCCCAAAATTGGAACATAGATGGCTGGGACCTTTCTCTATCTGTAAAAGAATCTCAAGATCCGCGTATAAGCTAACACTACCTATATCCATGCGGGGGGTACACCCCGTATTTCACGTATCAATACTCCGCAAACACAGACCCAACGAAATTGCGGAATGACGGAGGGAAGACCCGGAACCAATTACAGCGGACGGCGGGGATGAGTGGGAAGTCGAAGAGGTACTGGACTGTAAAAGACGACACGGGAAGACCCAATACCTGGTCAGCTGGAAGGGATTTGGAACAGAAGACAACTCATGGGAACCGACGGAAAACTTGAAGAATTGCGAGGAACTGGTAGCGGGATTTAATTCAAGATTTCCGAATGCGGCAACTACTCATCGGCGGAGGCGGAGAAGGAAGTGAGGAACAAAATTGATAAGAGGTGGAATTTTTTCTTTTTTCTTGATTGGCGAATGAGTGGAGGATTTAGCATTAAAAGGGGGATAATGTCATGAGCCGTATTGCGGGCCTGCCCGCACCAAAGCCCGCACCACATGTAGATAGTCTATCACGTACATGTCACAGACAGACCACTATATAGTCTGTCAGGACAAGGATCCACATCTCTTCCTCATCCTGCAATCTACATTATAGGATCCCGAAACCCCAGAAACCCCAGAACCCCAGAGCCTTCCTCTCCACAGATCAGACCATAACAGTTTGCACCATGGTGTACTTGCTTAGTCTTACATATTTACATACATAGATCAGTGCGCATGTGCAGTGCTCAGTTCAGCACACTATGTGCAGCCACTGAGCTTATAGCCACCCTCTTGCTTGATCTCAATAGCACCTCTCTCCCTTAATATACACTTAGTCATTGCATACTCTGGGTTGATCCTGTGGAAGGATTTGTGAACGCACCCTGCGGCAAGCTGATGTAAGTATGTACCTGTGATTTGAGACATCCTCCTATGATGACCAACAAGAGTCGTCATCCTAAGAGTTGGTCCTGACAAATCCCATCTATCCAGATCCCTTTGCCAATGAACAATATACTTGCTTGGTTGGATGTAATTGGACAGGTTATAATGAGAGGAATGTGTTGAGGATCATTGGGAAATCTTTGGTGTATTTGCAGGATTAGCAAAGGGAAACGGCCGGTCATGTATGTACACCAATGACGGGAAAAGAATGGCCCCCATTTGAGAGATCGTCACATCATAAAAATTTGCATCATTGTGGTGGAACAATATTTTACCCTTTGTTTAATGGTCTATCATTGCTATTCAGATGGCCAAGAACTTATGAAGTCTCAAAAAAAATCATGTTTCCCATTGTGGCAGCATATGTAAATATGTAATCCCTTTTGTTTGTCCTTGACTGTGACTCCAAAGTTGAGGACAAAGAAGCAATGACTCCAAGGTACCAATGACTTAAAGCAAGCCATCCAAGACTTGCAATAATAATCATCATCTGTTCACCTCACAATATTACTGCTGTATAGTCTTATTTAGTACATATTTATTACATATTCAAAGTACCTGTGCATCACCATGACGAATACTTGCCGTGATCCATGTGCTATTTGCTTTGAGGATATTCCCAATTTGAACTGTTTTATCCTACTGTGTGCTGCTGATATGGAGGCAGTCTGATTGGCGGTGGTAGTTTGATGCAACTCGTTCATAAGGACCGGCAGGCCTAGAAAAGCAAAATTGTCCGGAATCAAGTTGATTGAGTTATGACCATCCTCTTCACCCTCATCATTTTCTTTGTCATTTTTGTCCAGCTCATCTGGGGCAGGCCTGGAGAGTTCAACTTTGGAGGCCGGCTTGTCCTTTGCGTAAGCCAAGATGGCCTCTACAACCAAAGGCAAGGAGGCAAGCCCTTTAGGAATCTTGGCCGCTTCAAGTGATTCTTTCATCAAACTTGCAGCATTTCAAAGTAATGCAACAATTGTTCTCAGCAACGTGTCTGCATTTGGATGCAGGGACAATTCGAAGGACAAATCATTGACCAGGAGGGCAAGCATCCTTAAGCGGACTGAGATAGCTAAGACATTATTCTACGGCGTGTCCTTGTTTGCTGTATTGCATGACAGTGAGAGAGGTTCAAGCTTGCTGAGTAGTGTGGCAATGCCATTGGAGGGCTTGTCGTCATTTTCACCCTTTGGTACTGGCCATCAGGAGAGTGTATGTAGCTCTCTTGATGGCCGGTCAGCTGATGGCCAGTTCTGAGTATTATACATTTGTATTATTACTTGAATACATAAATACATATAATATCTCAATTGCTCTCACAATCAGAGCAAGCAGCTGAGGAACAGCTGGGCCTAGGCCAAAGCTGAGGAACAGCTGGGCCTAGGTCAAAGCTGAGGAAAAGCAGAGCTCAGGCTAGACCACAGCTGTGTTTGAGGGGGTAGATGGTGGGTAGCTTGCTGGAGCTGGCTTCATGTCACATGTCATCAAGTGACTCTAATTTTCTCCTGGTGTATGCGGATTCTTCCATCTTGTGCTCTTGATGGGCTATTTTGTCTTGTTCCAGACCTTGGTAAGTTTCCTGAAGGGATATCCCTAGGCCCACCATTTCTGAGTAGGTCTGGCTGTACCCTTGGGTGTTCTTCCCTGTATGATTTGGGTGTCAGGAATTCACATTGCTTGCCTTTTTCCCACAGGGTCTTTGTCTTGGGGCAGGAGGATTGGTTGTATTGGAGGGAGAGGACAGGATTCCTGGAATTTAGTGGAGGGGATTCCAGTCCTTTGTGTGGTAGAGGGTTTCTGGTAGACTGTTGAGGTTGGCCTCAAGGCTTTTGGTGGTCAGGGATGGTAGTCATGGTTTGAGCATCATGATTTGGATCTTCAGTGTTATCATTTCAACCGGAGATAATGGTATACTGGTAGTTATGATATTTTGTTAGTGCCCTTCTTCCTTGTTGAAGATCAGGTTAATACTTAAGAATAGTGGCATGACTGATGCACTTGGAGGCAGCATTGTCTCCAGGGTTCATACTCTGACAAAACAAAATGGGGAGGGGAAAGAAAAAGAAGAAGAAAAACCCCAGGGGGAGCAGCAAGATTTTGTGGTGTAGCTGTACATGAAGTTTAGGGGGTCATACGTGCCAGCCTCTGTGATGCCAAGAACTGAATTCTTCTAGCTACATATGGTGAAAGGTAAAAGTAGGTGCAGGTTGTCATGTGGTGAAATGAGGGTAAAAAAAGGTGGAAAGATTTAAAAAGGTGGAAAGATTTAAAAGGGTGGAAAGATTTAGCCTCCTAGAATAATCAGGATCTGAGTTCAACACACCGGTGGTTCAACAGGGGTTATTTTGGGTACTTGATGGGCTGGTCCTTAAACAAGGACTGGTGAAGTCCAGTCAACTTCCATCGCGTGGATTTGCAACCTCTCTGGAGTCACCCACCGCTGACGCTTTTCTATTAGTGCCTCTCCGACAGACAGTGAAGGACCGGACTGAGGCCTTAGACGAGTCCACACCAAACAAGATCGATCAGCAGTCGGATGCATATCATGATAGCGCTACCAAGGCCGCGCGTGGAAGGTGTAGCAAACGGTGTGTTAACTATGTGGAAGCATCAAGATTCCAGCTTGTGTGTCAGGAAGAGACTTGAATGAGGATACAATCCGCGCGACGGTGCTGAGCACATAGTACCAGAGATACTCGACTCACTCCGACCCGGCCCTCATTATGAGGACGCGATGGTAGGGGCGTGTCCCGTGGAGACAAGGCACCTGCGGAGGATTGGAGAGATGTCGCGTGAGTTCCGGCGTGCTTCGGCAGCATCTACAGACGGCATCTTCTGTTCTCGGGGAGGAAGAAAGGCTGAGCCCAGCCGGGGCTTGCTGGAAACAGCCGCTTGGGTACCATTCCCAGCCTGGTGTGTCGGTTCAGCTGCTGAGCCCTCTGCTGCACTCTATCAATATATAAGCTCTCCTCATTTCTCCGGCTAGGCTCCCTCCCTTATCTCCTCACCCTCCCCCCGCAACTGGAGTTTCTCGGTCAGCTTCCTCGCCACTTTTTCCTTCTGGAATCAACCCACTAACTACTATACCTATTGTCCCCATCCGTCTTCTACCCTCTTCTCTACCTCGACGCAGACTCACTCCTCACCCTCCTCCCACACGAATTCAAACCGTGCTTATTCCTTTGCGGTCATCTCACCCCCTGTCCTTAGCTCAGCAGTACATGGATGGCCAGGGCTCCTTGAAGAAAACATCTGCTGAGCCCATCATTTTTTTATTTTTTTTTTTGGACTGGAAAATCAACTCCTCAATCGGTCCAGGTAATGCTCGACTGGCGTTTTTTCTCTTCTCCAAACCTGTTTGGCTCACACTCAAAAGCTCAAGAAAGATCTTTCCCGACAACGATTGAATTAGGTTGTTTGAGTTCAACAAGATAGATACAAGAAGGCAAGTGGGTAAGTAAGAATATGACGAGAGAAAGACTGCTAAACATGAATTTAACAACTGAAAAAACTAGGATCGGGTCAACGAGCTTAAAGAGATGTATATTCACAAGAAGATCAAAAGGGCCATCCATCTAAAAAAAAAGAAAAGAAAAATATGATGATGATGATGACGAAAAGCTGATTAATTGCCCAAGAAAGTCTGAAAGAGGAGTGTGTGTCTCAATACCCGCAATCGGCCGTCGATAGCTCTGAACTCGGTGTGTCTGAGTTGATCGATGAAGTGTAAGACCCATTCCAAGCTGCAAGCCTCGTCGGCTCGTTCGATCGCCCGAAAAGAAGATTCGAGTCTTTCGGCCAACCTACGACGGGTGATATGATTGTCATCGATGTCGGCAACCCACATTGGCCTTCGACTACCGTCGGTCGGACTGGGCTGGCACGGCAGGATCTGGGTACGTAGGTCGAGTAACTTTTTGCTCAAATAGAATTTCTTCGCGTTCTCCGCGATCCGGTATACCATCGAATATCCCGTACAGAACGGCACCACGATCGTCAGTTCGGGATGGTTCCCGTGCTCTCGACAGCGTCGGAACGTCGGCAGAATGAATACCCTCCTCATGAACCTGTTGACCTCAGCTTCCGGTGCAAAATTGGCAGCCATAATCTCGACAATCAAAACAAAAAAAAATCTTCTTCTTCTTCTTCTTTTTTTCTTATTAAAGAGTTGCCGAAAGTGAGTGACGTGTGTATCGTATGAAGACTGACGACAGAGACACCGAGGTTGGGCAACGATTATCTGAAGAGAAAGACCGAGGATGGGCGAAGCAAGTTATCAAACTAATAATAATAAAGATTATGGGAGACCGGCCCGAAGAAATAAATAAGAAAAAGAACAGGCAAGAAACGGCTGAGGAAACCGTCGGTTGTTGATAAAACCAAAGAGTATAATATATAGGGGGATAGATGGAGGCTTGGTGGGTATGGAGGAAACAGAAAAAGATCGGGGATGAGGGGGCCAATTTATAGTACACCATTGAGGATGATAGCATCGTTAATTCTTGCTCCTCCGCCAGAAAGCGTGAAGGTGGGCTGCGAAACAAAGGGGATCGGATAGCGTCGTTTGGCCATGTCCACCCAGAGTTGTTGTTGAATTGGCCCTTTGTGGGGGGAGCCAAGGCTCGGTGGGGGAGCACAACCGGCTGAGCGAAAAGCCACCATTCTGTCTCCTCCAGCATCCGCTCCTTCCACTCTAATCGACCTCTCCATTCATCCACACAACCAACTCTCACTCAGCCTCATCTCAACCATTCAATGGCCTCCTTCCGCTCGGCCACCGGTCCCACTTCTCAACACTTCATTAATGCTGCTGCTTCCCTTTGATCCAACCCTCAAGAATACCCAGTCTATTCAACCAGTATATAAAAAACCCCCCCTTTCTTACAACATAAGCCTACCGTGCAGCGTATAAGGCTTCAGCCATACCAGCACCACACCAATTCTTTCTTTCTTTCATGTAGGATCTGAACAGTCTCTATAATCCGAGTCAAAACAACTAAATCAATAGGCGTCACTTCGACGGTTGAACCGCTGCGACAAAAGCCACACACAGACCCAAAGAAAGGCCAGTTGCATGGGCAAACAGACGGTGTCCGAACCTGCGGTGTGGACCACCCGATAACGCTGACTCGAGATCGTGGGCCAAGCTTGGATGGTCGTCGTCGTCCAACGATCGGCCCCCCCGCCTGCAGACATCTTCGTTCTCGTCGCTGTCCGCCGGGTGGTCCTCCAGCTTCTTCGGCACCATCCTCCCCATACCGTTGCCTATGCTTGACCCCGTCCTGTTCTGTCCATTTCTACAGCTCTACATCTCGTACACAAAAATATTTATGTATTTATCTTCCAGATTTTTATTTTTTAAACCCGCCGGTTCACTTTTAAGGTTGTCTAGAAAACAACAACAAGCAAGAATTAGACGCTTCATTTTGTATTGAAGTATTAGCACACCGACCAATATATTTGTGTATGTATTTATGTATTTACATACATAAGTCTTAGAAATCGTACATAATACGAATCATCATCATCATCATCACCACACAATGTCATTCAAGCCAACCAACCATATACAAGACCCCAGAGCCAAACACCCACCCACACACACACAGACAAAAAAGTGTACAGCTGTCGAGACCAAGGTACAGGGCACAGAGACTCATATGTAAATATGTAAAAAAACTCGAGAGAAACACCAACAACAACAAAACAAAAAAAAGATGGAGAGAAAGGAAACATGAATATCTTGAACATGGTTTGACCACTCTATATTAGCCATTATATTATGTCTCTCTCTCTCCCTATGTAATTACTAAGAAAAACGAACGAAACATGTATTTACCAATCAAACATAAAAAGAACACACCTTCAGAACCAAACAGACAAACACGAGGCTCTCCTTCCTATCCCCGTCCTCAAAAAAAAAAAAAAACGGAGAGAAGAAAACGCAAGAGAGAGAGGGTGTGTGTGAGTTTTCTCGAAAGAAAGAGAGAGAGAGAGAGAGAGAGAGGAGATAGCAAGCGGCAGAAGACGACGAAGAACCGACGAGAAAAAAGGGGGGCGGTTGGGGGGCGAGAGGTCGAGCTCCTGACGAGTGTTCACGCGAGCGACCAGGATTACCAGTAGAGAGGGTGTCGAGGATGGACGAGCAGCGGACGAAGGGGTTGCGAAGACAGCCCCGGAGGCGGAGGAGGCGGGAGCTGGGTGTGTTGCGAGGCCGGGCGGGCGGGGAGGAGGGTGGGGAGGCTGGAAGGGACGGCGTCGAGGAGCCGGCGCCGCTCGGCCTTCCACCGCCCGATCCACGCGTCCATCTTCGCCCTGGTCACCACACCCACACACATCAACACACATGCGCACTCTCTTCCGGGCTGCTGCTCTCGCCATGGCTCGGAAACACAAGACCTGGATCAGCAACGCTTACCGCGACGCCGGGCTTCCGCAGTTCACCGTCGGAATAATCCGCACCCAATCCACCGAAAGACAGAAACAACTCAGCTCAAAAAACGACTTAAAATGTACCCATACAGTCACAACCCCGTTCCAAAGAAAAAAAAAACGAAGGTCAATTCCACGCGATACCCGCTTCAGAAGTGAGAGACCAATAGGGGCTTAACAGAATGTTCGGAGTAGGGCACGCCATAGATCTCGATCATGTGAGCGAGCTCGGCCCTGACTTTCTCTGGAAAAAGAAGGCGACCAACTGCATTCGACCGATCGTCTTGTTGTTGTTGTTCTTGCTGTTGGAAGGTAGAGATGAAGGTGTGGAAGTCGAGCGAGTTAACGGGGATCGATGTGCGCGGTTTGTAAGCCCATCCAGTGGGCTTAATCCCAATAACTATCCACACACAGACACACACACAGACAAACAAACAAACAAAACGTTGATTGAAGCCTCTCGAGATTGGCTGAGGGGAGGACAGGGCAGGGAGGCCTTACTGTGATTGAAGTGGGGCATGAACTTAGCCAGATGGGCCTCCAAGAAGCCGGGTTTGTTGAGCGCAAAGAGGTTGACGAGATGGATCTGCGCCTGGAACGGGTTCGAGGTGAGGAGCTCGTTCAAGACGGCCTCCTCGTCCGCCCCGTCGATGCATCCGATGATCGCCCGTTTCCGCACATCCGCACAGAACACCTTGGTCGACAATCGCCGGGCCAATTCGATCACGATTCTCTCCTTTCCTATACTGTACGTTCCCACGAGGATCAGGCTCCTCTTCTCTGACTCCTTCGGGTTGTTCGCTTCCTTCATCGAGGTTGGGCGTTCAAACTGGTCGTTTCAATTTTTGAGTAAGTTCAAGTCTTCCTTTCTGTGCTGTTTGATTGTTTTTTTTTTTTTTTTTTTTTGCAAGGGAGATGGGGGATAGACAGACTGACGATGCTAGCAAGTTTGGGTTGATTGGGCGCCGATGTTTCCGTAACAGACAGGGCGGGAGCCTGTTCCATGTGGGAGAGAGGCTTGACGGTGGGAGTGATTGAAGAGGTGTCCAGCCACGACTTGAGGAGCGCCTTAGATGTACTGATTTCCTGGAGATGTTTGATGTCCTTGGACGACATTGTCGCCGTCCGATCGGCCTCGATGACCCTTGCCCCGATAGCTTGGCAGCACCCTTCGATGACTTGCTCTTGAGCTGGGAAACAATACTTGGGATCTTGGGATGGATGGCCACATTGGGTTGAGTGCCTGCTCTGTTCCCCATCCAGCATCGCCAGAGAACGTCTGGGCAAGCTCACCTAAATAGGTCGTGTCCAAGTAGCAGATATCGATCACCTTGTTGTGGATCTCCGGGTGTCGTAGATGGCCAGGCGTGGCCCGGAAGTCTCCGCAATGGAGGTACCGGAACGGCTTCTGGTGAGTTTTGGATATCCCTTCGAACAGGAACATCGCCGACCCTGGACAACTATCGACCAACAAACAAAAAAAGGCAAAACATGGGCGTGACGAACAAGAGAGAAGAGAAAGGGGATGGAGCGGACTGATTAGCGTCGATCAAGACGACCCGGACGTCGTCGATAGTGTATGACTTGTTGAATTCGAGCGGGACGACCCAACGGGGATCGACTCTGAGTTTGAGCTTGACGAGGTTAGCGGTTGTCTTTGAGCAGTAGATTTTGCCGTGCCTCCAGCTCGAGCTCAGTTTGGTGTAATGGTCGGAGTGGGCATGTGAGAGGAAGTAGCCGGTGACGTCTGGCACGGCTCCGTGACTGAAACAGTCAACCGATAGCGTCGTGCCTGGCATCAGCTTGTAGAACGGAACCGTCCTTCCTCCTCCGCCGGTCCTTCTTTTCTCTCCAACCACCGCTGCTCCTATCCTCTTCTTCCCATCGGACTTGGTTTTCGCGGATCGAGGCTTTGATGAATTGATGATGGTTTTGGTTTCGCTCAGTAAAGAGTTGACACTTCCTTCATCATCATCCTTTTCTTCCAAATCAATCGTCTCTTCTTCCTCAGTTGAGATCTTGCGCTGCTGCTCATCACCACGACTTTCGGAGCGTTTGAGCTTGGGTGTCGGCTTTGATGGTGAGGATGTGGATAGGACGGGTCGATCGAGACAGAGATTGATGTGTCTTTCAGCGAGAGCTAGGTTCCCGTCCTCCAAGACTTGCGAGCAAACTGGACACGTGATACTTTCGAGTGTAGATAAACTGTGACTAGCTTGAGCTTGCTGATTTTTGACGCGTGGCGATGGGCCATGACTATCATCTTCTATGAGTATCGGCTCAGATTGGACTGGTGGTGGTGGTGGTGGTGGTGGTGGTGATGATGATGATGATAGACTGATGAGGATGGGCTGTTTGTTCTTCTTCTTTGCTGAGCTCGACGATGGTTGTTCGGTTGGAGTACGTTTCCTAGAACTAGTCACGTTGTTTTCTCCTCCTAACTGGGTCCTTGCTGGGGTGAAGAAGGAGTCGATGGATGTCTGATTGCTTGGTCCTACCTTCTGCTTCGTCGGCGTCTTGTTCTTTTTCTTCATCCTAGTTGTAAATATATTTTCTTGAAGAGGGAGAGGAGAAGGAGGTACATTTCTCAAGACTGCAACCCAAAAACCTTCATATGTACATACACCCCAACGGTACTCCACAACTGGCTCATCCACACAGCCATCTACCAACACAACACTCCCAAACACATTCATCCTGTTAGGATGCTAGGTTGTGACACTTGGCTGACGGTCAACATTTCATACATTCATCTTCAATTATGCATATTCATTGTAGTGACTGCGCCGCACCCAGTTGTATTTAGTTTGTGTCTTGCCGGTCCCGGTACCGGTTTCTCTTCTCTTCTTCACCGAGTTGAGGAACCGATACCGGGACACTAACCTGAGCCACTGGTGCCATCGCCGAACACGCCACAGGTTAGTACATGCAATCAATCCACCGAGTTGAGGAACCGATACCGGGACACTAACCTGAGCCACTGGTGCCATCGCCGAACACGCCACAGAGCTGTTGCGGTTTGCTCCTAATAGGTTAAAAGCCATTTCTACCGAAATAGTGTACCCGTATCCGGATCCGTCCTCGGCCAACGAATGAGCTATCGCGAAACGCTTCAACGAGCTAGAAAGAGCGATTCAGACGAATCGGACAAGTCACCTGAAAGATTTCAACCTCCATCGATGATGGACAACAATCCAGAGCAAGTTGCTTCCTTGCAATCTCAATTCCGAGAGATGCAAAATGTCATGAGACAGCAAGCGGAAATCATCTCTGGTCTGACGGCTGCAGCACGCGACCTTCATCATCATCAAAATCGCCCCGACCAACAAATTAACCCCTCTCTAGCGAACGAAGTACTCAAACAATTCGTTAAATCGCCAGTAAAATTCTACAAGGAAGTGAACCCTCAAAAACCACTACTCACATTCGATGGGTCTAACTATACCGAATGGGAAAACGCTATCGACAGGACCCTCCAACACGCCTTCGTACGCGAAAAATCCTTCCTTAACGACGATCAGGACAATTTCCCTCTGCTAAACCTACTGGAAGATAAAGCTGTCTCAATGCTGATGCGCAGCACTCTCGACGACGCTTTACTATCTATTGTAGAGTCGCATGGAATGTCCTCGTCCAAGAACCTCTTCGACCTGTTAAAATCGAAATGCAAACGATCAGGTCGACGTCACAAAATCATTTTAATCGAAAAAGTGCTCAAATTCACTACCGAAAATGCCCCAGCAAGCGAATCATGGCTTGCTCGTTTCTGCGCGATCATGTCAGAAATCGAACGCACGGATATATCCATCAACGAATTCGGCGGTTTAATCCTTCAGTCACTTGCGAAAGCACCTCCCGGCACCGACGCAAAGAACTTCGAATATTCTGTGAGTCAACCGCTCGACGACATGACTACTGTACCGACATTTGGCCAAGTCACGACCGTCATACAGTTGGCTCTCAGCAAGGTTAACAAAGGCAGCCACCTCTTGCCTGGAACGATCCCCTCAGACGTAGAGATGTCTGTCAATGCAATATCTGCTAGAAAACCGAATGAACGTTACGAACCGCCCCATTGTCGTACTCAGGAAAACACGACCCAACCAGCATCAAAATTCTCACTCGAAAAGGCCACTTTCTACCGTGGTAAAGGCCACTCCAACTCCTTAATGGAAAAATACGGCTACGCATGTCTTTACTGCCGTGATACCGGTCATTGGTACTCAGACTGTGACCTCTATTGGGAAGATGTTCGCCACGGTCGAGTAGCTGCTCCCCCTTCAAACCATAACGAAAAAGGGTCTCGTTTTGTACCACCCCAACGTGCAAACGAAAGCTACCAACGACAAAAGCAAACTCCGACCTCTCAGACACATCAATCTAACGGCCGCATCCGAAAGATTGATGTGCCTGACTCAAACGAAGGTACCGTTCTGTTAGACTCTGGCTCCACGATCAACGTGAGTGGGAAATCACGTTTTTTTCATGATTACCTCACAGTTAGACATCCCTCTAACTGTGTCCCTCGCTATCTCCAAATATGTGGCTCCAATCAAATCTGTCGGCATTCTTAGGATTCCGACACCCACGGGATGGATGGTGATCAAGAACGTGTATTTTTGTGAAGGAATTAAAGGTTCCATACTCTCTACTGGACGCCTGATCAGCGATGGATGGAAATTTGTCCACAGTGGAACAAAGGCGACCATTATTGACTCGAATGGGAAGCCGTACAACCTAGAATTCTCGAACTTCTGTTGGAATGTCATTACTACCTCTATTGATCATGCAATGCTAAATAAAGTCACCCAGAAGCCATCATCTGAGTTACATAAGTGGCATTGCCGCCTGGGACATGCTTCTGAGGACGTCGTCAGAAAATTCATCCGAATAAATCTGCCCGATATGAAACTGAAGAACACCCCGTTTTTCTGTGTCCAATGCGCAAAATCCAAGGCAATAGACGTCAGAGGTAGCGGTGCAGTATCCGACATCCCACGAGATAATCCTTTGGATCTTTGTATGACCGACGTAGCGGGCCCCTTCCCGATGGATATAAGCGGTTGCCGTTACATCCTGACATTGCGAGACCACGCGAGCACGTACACATTCTGTGCGACTTTAATGGCACGCAGTGAAGTGCCGGACAAAATCATGGCTTGGATCTTACATCTCAAGAACACTGTAGGCCGGACTCCATCTTACCTACGGTGCGATAACGCTGCAGAGTACATAGGGAAATTGCGAGACCGTCTAGCCAAAGTGGGTACTCAAATTGCACCTATATTGCCTTACCATCCTGACCAAAATGGCGAGGCAGAACGAGTCAATAGAACATTTGGCGACATGGCTAGAACGATGTTACACGATAGTCATCTACCCAAGATCTACTGGAGCTACGCCTACAAATCGGCCGCTTATATCCATAACAGGATACCTAACTCACGTGTCACTTCGTCGCCTCTGGAAAGTCTGTTTGGTATCAAACCGTCCCCAAACGAATTATACCCGTTCGGGGCCAGAGCAATTGTTCATGTCCATAAAGAGCTGCGCGACAAGCTAGACGGGAGAGCTGCCGAATGTATCATGTTGGGTTATCCTTCGGCTGGATCGGGTTGGTTGTTTTATTCCCCCAAGTTGAAACATGTTGTCCATTCGACGTCGGCCGTCTTCCCAGAGTACCAAGAACTTGAGGTCGCTGAAGCACGTTTGGACCATGCTCCACTGGTCAAGGACCAGCACGCCCCACTTGAGCAATCTCCAAGAGAAATATCTGAGCTGGACAGAGTGATTCGTCAAATCCGACTGGTACTTGGAGGCGAACCTACTCAAGAAATTGCTGACTCAGAACTACGAGCGATCGACGCCTTACCCCAAGCCGCGGAGCATAAATTGCCAAAAACTATCAAGAACACTCTACACTGTTCCGATTCAGTTCAATGGCGCACAGCAGCTGAGTATGAGATTGAGAAATTCAAGACGTTAGATGTGTGGGAGCCAATAAACCCCTTCAAGGGTGTGAAGACACTTGGGGCGCGTTGGGTTTTCACCATCAAACGGTTGCCGGATGGATCAATCGACAAGTTCCGCGCTAGATATGTCGCCAAAGGATTCAATCAGGTCATGGGGTCGGATTGTAACGAAACATACGCACCCACGGCTTCGCTGAACACCCTTCGACTGCTCTTGTCAATTGCCCAGTCAAATAACTTCCCAACCGCTTCGTTCGACATCAGCTCCGCATACCTCTACAGCCCCATTGAGGAGGAGGTATACGTGCAACCGCCAATTGAAATAATGCCCGAATGGCGTGGCAAAATTATGAAACTAAAGAAAGCAATGTACGGAACTCGTCAGGCGGCGAGATGTTGGTGGAAATTCTTCAGCGGAAAGATGGCGAATTTCGGATTCACGGCGAGCGAACTTGAACCCTCCTTGTATTTCTGTAAACGCGATAATGACTTTGTGATCATCTGGTTACATGTTGATGATGGGTTCGCCATGGGCTCATCACAACATGTACTAGATGATTTACATAGTGCAATATCAAAGGAAATGGAAGTGAAATGGTCGACTAAGGTGCAGAAACTCGTTGGGATCAACATCACTGATATGGGCGATCATACAAGGCTGGATCAATTCCTGTTGGTAGACCAAATCATCAAAGACTATGCCAGGACCGCCTACCCGCGTCGCAGTACTCTACCCGAAGTGGAGTTGCACATCAATGACGGACCAGCTATCGATCCTACTGAATACAGGTCAACATTAGGTTCACTAATGTATCTGTGTGGCGGGACGCGCCCTGATCTGTCTTATTCGGTAAATCTATTGGCCCGTTATAGTGCGAATCCTTCAACTGAACATTGGGAGGCGTTGGACGTTTTAATCGGTTATTTGAAGAGGTCGAGAGAGCTTGGATTGGCGGTGAAAAAGGGAAAAGGCGGAATGGAACTGTGGTCAGATTCGAACTGGGGGGGAGAACATGAGAGATCAACGTCAGGGTATCTGATTAGGCACAATGGTAATAGTATTGCTTGGGGAGCGAAAAGGCAAAATGTCGTGGCGCTATCCACTTGTGCGGCGGAATACATTGCACTCTCAATGGGATCTCAACAGCTGGCGCACCTCAATAACTTACTCATTGATATTGATCTTTATACACCTTTGAGCATCTTCTGCGACAACGAAGCAGCAATCCTAATTGCCGGCGACAACGCATCGAAGAAGAAGACTCAATATCTCTCAAGGGCATTTTTCTTTATCAATGACTTTATTCAGCAGTACAATATAAAAATACAATGGACCAGCACTCAAGATCAGGTCGCGGACATTCTAACAAAACGACTTGGACCCAATCTCATCGAAAAGGCGATCACTAAACTCAATCTAGTGGGGTCAATGTCACAACCGAGGGAGGGGGTGTTAGGATGCTAGGTTGTGACACTTGGCTGACGGTCAACATTTCATACATTCATCTTCAATTATGCATATTCATTGTAGTGACTGCGCCGCACCCAGTTGTATTTAGTTTGTGTCTTGCCGGTCCCGGTACCGGTTTCTCTTCTCTTCTTCACCGAGTTGAGGAACCGATACCGGGACACTAACCTGAGCCACTGGTGCCATCGCCGAACACGCCACAGGTTAGTACATGCAATCAATCCACCGAGTTGAGGAACCGATACCGGGACACTAACCTGAGCCACTGGTGCCATCGCCGAACACGCCACAGAGCTGTTGCGGTTTGCTCCTAATACATCCATCCATCCATCCATCCATCCGTGCATATTTACGTTCTGCCTCTCACAGCACAACCATCTCAAAGAAAAAAACAATCCCACCACTTCAAAAAAAATCCACACATATGTATGTACACCAACAGCAGATGTAGGAGTAGGTATAATTGGGCAGGTATTGGCATTGCATAGGACTGAGCAGGGACATCAAAACAAAACAAAATAAATAAATCAAGGGGAGGGGGAAACAACGATCAGGCCTTGTTGTTGGTGTCTTCTTTTTCGTGATACAGGTGGAGCGTGTATGAGCACCGCGGTGAGATCGGATGGGATTCGGCGAGACATAGATGTCGTACCAATCGGGAGGCTGGACGAAGCTAACTGCTAACTATTTTTACAATGGAGCTTACTTAGATGATATATATAAATATAAATATATGTATATAGACTAATTCTTATTCAATGAGCATAGATTGGAGATATTCACATTGGTTTTGAGGGGCTATGTTTTTATTTTTGTTTATTTTTTTTTGGAGGGGGGAGGGGGATGAATTTGGAAATTGGATTTCAAAGAAGAAAAGGTGTGACCTGATAGGGGGTCTTGGTCGTGTGTATAAAGCTTGATAAGAAAGTCTGACTGGAGATAATAATAGTGACGATGGTCCCTACTGTTCTCGCGTTTCTGGATGACCAGCAGAAGATCGGTGCGGTCTGGATGACCAGCAGAAGATGGGTGGGGTCTTGAGCAGATGTGTATGGTGGGGAGGAATTAAGGAGCGGGTGGGGGACGCATGGGCGAGTCGAAGATGATTCTGCGATGGGGGAGGCCACTACTGCTAGGATCAACAGGTTCAAAGACTCTACAGAAGGAGATTTTACCGGGACCGATATCGGGATAGTAGCACATCTGATCAGGAGGCCGAGGGATTTCGTGGAAGTTTGGAAGGGTCGAGCCTGAGACTTGGGGAGGATTGACTCGTCGACTAGTGGGAGGACGGGAAGTATCAGCAATGTGCTCGAGGAGGGCCTTGGAGATCAGGTCGGCGTTCTTCGTCGCCACTAGCTCGTAACAGCGGAACAGATCGAAGAAGCTAGAGCGGACTCGCGCTGCTTCTTCGGCTCCCTGGCTGCGCTCGATGTCGGCTAAGATTCGTTCGGCCTTCTTGCCACCTGACTCCTCCGGGTTCTTTCGTTGGCCTTCTGCTGATGGTTGATGAACCATGCCTATCGATTTGGACAAATAATCAATTAAAGCTCGGCCAGCTCTCAATTCAAGAACTTGTTTAGAGAAGATGAGGACGTACCAGTTGAAGCACTGTAGACAGAGTAGCTGGATTCTTCAGGAACATCGTAAGCATGTGGATAAACAGCCGCCATCTCAGCCGCCAAATTCTGATTGCCACGGGCGTCGGCCGAAACTCGTCTAGGGTAAGGCGCGGGACGGAACAAACCCTTGGTGGTGCGCATGACACCCGAGCGTTCGTCTTCGCGGATACCGGTGGTGTCTCTTGCCTTGCCCTTCCCTTGCTGGATGAGTGTACGACGGTGAAGGTTTGCCTCCGTAAGTGGTTGGGAGAAGATCAAGGGTCGGAATGAGGTGGTGGGATCGTGAAAGAAGTCGGTATCGTATCGGGAGTCTTCGCGCATATCATGGCTTGGACCAGCCATCACGGGCGGAGACTGATTGTGGGGTTCAGTGGGATCGGCAGTCGGGAGCGGTACTTGGTAGGATGGGCTGGGTCGATGACGGGCCCGATGTGCCCGACGATCTCGACGCGCGTTCTTGTTGGACATGAGAACCCGGGCGGTGAAATCGGTGGCCAGCTTGGTAGCATTGATAAACTTCTCAATCAAGCCGCCATTGTAGAGCGTCGTCTCCTGGCCCTGGACCGCGGCGTCATACTGCTCGACTAGGACTGGGGGAAGTCGTGTTCGCATCTCTGGATCGACTAGCATCCCATCCAAAATGGACACGTAGTCGGCCCGAGAAACGTCGTGGCCGTTCATGTGGGCCATGACGGCCGTTGCGGCCTTTGTGATCGCATCCTGTCGTTGGGCTATGTAGGCTGAATCGGTTTGAGGTAGACCAGCCACCCCGGAAGAGGGATTGAGCTCGGGTTGTTTGCCTTCGGTCTGATGTAAGGAGTAATTTAGATGAGCCTAGATATTCATGGTATATATCTAGATTGGATCAAGTAGCAAGAAGTTTTCTGTGTTGAGTAACTTGCCTGTGATGGTTTATTTTGCGGCTTGATGGTAGGCACGCCAGAAGCAAAATGAAACTGGGGTACCAAGAGAGGTTTATGAGTGATCTGATGATGAGAAGGGGGGGTGGCCGAATGAATTGACTCACTAAGCTTTCTGCAGGTTGGGAGATGGGTGCGGTTGGATTGGGTAGGGCGACCTTACCGATTGGAGCAAACCATCGTCTGTTAAGCTTGAGGGGGAAAACCAGTCACAAAGTTTGAGATTGAAGGTGTTAGTCGATCTGAGAGGGAGGGAGATCACTCACTGGAGACTGGGGTCGAGGGCATGGGTGGGTGGGTTGAGGAGGCTGGAGGTCCAAGTTGGTGGGGCGAAGGGTGGTTTGGCTGTTGTGGCTAGAGACGGAATCCTATGTAGGAAGAAGGATTTTAATGATCAGGGAGCGAGGGAATGGAAAGTGAGTGACTGAACCTGTGGGCCGGCGACTGGATTGGTTTGGATGAGGGTATGGTTATCCTGAGGCAGGTCTGTTTGGATCTGGTCTTGTTCCTCTTTGGCCGGAGGAGGTTCGTTAGTTTTGGCGGAGGTGGAGCGTCGTTGGCGTCTGTTAGGCTTGACTACTTGAGTCTGTCCGAGGATCTCTTCGTCGGCGGTACGAGCGCGCCGTTGGTGTCGAAGTGCCCGGGCAGCGACGATGGTAGTGGGTAGGGTGGATGCTGCACTTCGAGTAGTGACCATGGCTTATGAGTTATTTACTTGGGTTGTTTCCTGGTTATTGAGGATGTTGATAGCGAACCCAATGGTTATTTTAAAGAATCCAGGGTTTAAAAAGTGAAGGAAGAAAGGGAGATATGTTGTAAAGTTAGAAGAAGCTTTATATTAAACCCAAGCGTTTGTTCTCATGACATCTTTTTAAAAAAAAGACTGAGTATCCTTTAAAAAAAACACATTCTAAATTTAACTTGATGAGCTGGATTGAGTAGTTAAAACTAAATTTATTTACGTACATAAACAAAAACTTAAACAAACTTGATCCGGATATTAAAAAACATGCAACATCAAATACATAGGATAAAATTTTAGTGGATAGTCGCAAGGACGGGCTCATAAGACAGACGAGAAAACGTACGTAGAGCCAAGCGGGTAGTGATTCCACCTGTCGAAGCTCCTCCTGCTCTATCAGTACAAGAATTGAGGGTGGATTGGCTAGTAATGGATTGATTGGAGGGAAGCAGGTTATTCAATAGCAGACAATCATCCTTTATCAAAACATGAGCACCTTTTCCATGATCACCAGCTGTTCTGTTCACAACAACAACCAAACACCCTCCTTGAGTTTATATGTAACAGCTCATGAAGTTTTTACTTTTAGTGAAAAAACAACAACCCCAAACAAAAAACAAAAACAAAAAATAATGATGGATCAAAGGTATAAAAACTTGGCCTCATGAAGAGCTGGAGTTACATCTCAGCAGTCAAAAAAACATACAGAAACCAAAGAAGAAGAAGTTATAGTGACTTGGAATACTTTGTGTTTGCTCTCAATTTGCTCTGTGAACAAAGCAGTTCTAAAAGAGACAAACTTGATCCACTTCCTGTAGTTGACATATCGATTTATAATAAACTCTGATGTGACTCTAACCTTTCTCAAAGGAACATTGATCAAACATGCCATTTTCTTCTCAAGTTCAAAACACAGTCAACTACCAAAGTTGCAGTACAGTAACTGTGCCGAACATATATATAGGTAAACAGATCATCTTTCAATCACAGTTGGGTTGATGCTTCTTGATCCATTTAAAATACAGAAAAAAACTTTCAGAATCCTTGGCCTTTTTTTCTTAAAGTGAACTTGACTTGGATGAAAAAAAAAAAAAAGATGGTGCAGGTATCAACAGGTTTAGGACAATTTTCTTGGAAACATTTATTTATTGTTTCCAAACTTCAATTAAAATACTTTCCATGTCCCTTTCTTTTTTGTTTTTTTAATCTTGAGTGGGTTGTTTGGAGTGTGTCTTTGATAAGACTGTAGCCATTGGAAAGACCAATCATGCACAGCTCTTCCCAACAAAAACCGTTTGAATAGATTCACTCTTTTCATGACTACCCAATCTCAAAGTGGGAGATCAAAGAAATGGAAATCATCCAACAAACCCAAAAACTTCTCTCCCTCTCAAAAAAAAATAAAAAATACACATCATCCAAATACCAAACCCAGACTTGTGTGTGTGAATCAAAAAAAAATCTATCAAGTTTGAGATGGATGGATGGAATCAATGTTCATATCCAGTCTGCTTTATCAAATTAAGATCTTCAAAAGATATCATGGATGCATTACACAACAACAGCCAAACAAAAGGCTTTGTACAAAGTGGCTTGAGAGACACATCTCTAAAACAAAATATAAAGAAAAAAAATAACAATTAATCCACATGTGTGATTCAACTCAAACATTCAACTGATTCTGATCAAATAAATTTATATTTATGTTGAAGCTTGGTTGAGTTACTCATGACATTATTTCCTGATTTCTATGGTTCATTTCTTGTCCTGGCTTCTCAACACATCCTTGTTGTATCTCTTGGGATCTATTTTCTATCTCGCTGATCATCTATGTTTTATTGTCTGCATAGATAAATCCAATAGGGAAGATCAAATATCACCAAAATCCATTCATATTAGAAATATAGGGGGTATCAAATATCACCAAATCCACAACTAAAACCAGTCAATTAGTATTTTCCACAACATTCCACTTTTGAGAATCCTGAAAGCTTTTATATAGATATCCATGGTTTTTTAAAAATGGTGAAATTGTTTTGTAAAAATGGTGAAATTGTTTTGTAAAAAAAAAAAAAAAAACACAGTTGATTATATAATGGTGGATTTGGTCATGTTTAATGTAACGCTCTGTGATTCTAAGGACTGATATCCTTCTAGCTACACAAGGTGCAAGGCAAAAAATAATATAGAATAAATTATTTTAAGGGTTTGTTAATCTTTTTTTATTAATATTAAAAGATTTAATTGGGAGGGGCATGCAAGCAGGGGTGCTTTAGGTGCCCTCCAAAGGTGTTAGTGCAAATTCACAGAAGCTTTGTAAGCTTTTTACACTGGGGCCTGCAAGCAGGGGTGTTTAAGTGCCCAGTAAAAATAGTGGCTCAGAAAGGGCCACAACTCCTAGAAAAACAAGACTTACTGTAGGCTTTGAGAGGAGGAGGGGAGGATTTCTTAAGGTAAACTGGACACTTCGAAGCGGTTGGAAAGGTGGGCTTGATGACTGGACAGAGTTTGAGTTGAGGAAAAGAGGCTTTGAAGTCTTGAAGACTGATTTACTGGGCAGGACACTAGTAGGCTGGACTGGTGGAATGCTGGTTGTAAATATGATAAAGCTGGGGAATAAAAATACAGGGGGAAGAACGGGCCTCTTCAATGCCTTTCTGGAGCCCTGCTGGCAAAACATACAGCGTTATTTTGGCTATGGGAACACTAAAAGGAAAGAGTTATCCTTAGTAGAAATAAATGATGTAATTTATCAAATTATTACATGTACACCTTGGACGCATTCAGACGCCTTTGAGTCATCTTTTTTTGACGACTTGAGGGTGTCTTTTTTCAATTCAATGCACCTGTCAGCAGACGTTTACGACTTCAAGGCGTCTTGTGATTCAATTGAATCAGGAGTTTTCAAGGCGCCTTCATGTTGCCTTGCAAACGTCTTCTGGCACAAGTCGTCTCCAAGGCGGATCCCAGTCCGCCTTTGAGACGACCAAACCAAATTAAGATTCAATTCACTTATGGTTTGCAAGGCGCCTTGATGGCGTCTTGCAAACATTACCCAACCCTAGTCGTCTCCAAGGCGGATGCCAGTCCGCCTTGGAGATGACTTGAGCACAAAGTGGAATTGGCCTAGAGCCGACTTCAAGACGCATAAAGCTGTTGTCAGGCCGTTTAAAAACATTCCAGCCGCCCGGGGCCGTTTAAAAACATTCCGGCCGCCCGGCTTGGCACGCCTCAAGAACGAAGCCATCAAGCTCTCAATGGCTCCACATCCTCATCAGCTCACTCAAGGGCTAGTGGGTTTGGGGCCAAACCCACTTGGGTTGGTAGCATTGCGTGTATAGGTGTATATGAGCTATTTACAATTTGACTAGAAAAAAGGAATCGAGGGGAAAGTGAGGGAAGGAAGGCCAGGGATCAGAATGGAAGGAGAGAGGAAGGGAGGGAAGGAAGGGAAGGCAGCGCAAGAGAGTGAAAGGAATACATGGAGCAGGTGGCATAGACAGGGAAGGGAAATGACTACCTCAAAAGAAATCCTCCTTGGTGTGGGAGTCACATTGATTCTCCAGCCCCACACGGGCTACAACGTCGACGTCGCTAGGGAGCTGTTGATCTTCATCACTCCAGCTGTTGACTGTAGTAGTGCCGTCCCAAAGGCGGGCATCGAGCTCAAGAATGAGGTGGCCAAAGACGGTGTTGTGAACTCTTGATTGGTGCCAACGCACCTCGAGATCCTTGTCGATATCCTCCCATGCACATGGGAGCTTGGCAGACGGGTTTTCTATTTGGTTGATTTGGTTAATGTTGAACATGGCCCTAAGGTAAGCCAGCCGGGCCCGGCGTGGTGGGGTAATTTGCGAGTCGGTTAGGATTTGACTTGGGGTGACATCCTTGAAGCGTTGATCCATGTTGATGTAGGCATCAGACACCAGTCTGTCTAGTTTGGGGGGCGGGAAGGGGGGGGGACTCGCCGGCAAGGCCAATCCGGATGAGGTTGGAAAAGAGATTCTTCTCGCCCTTAAGGACGGTAGCTATATGGCGATTGAGTTCGGCCTTGTATCCAGGGTCTTGAGAGTAGTTGTCTGGCATGTTCGCGGCCTTAAAGGCCGCGGGAGTCTGTTCAATAAGGGAAAAGAGTCCAAGTGAGCTACGTGGGAGGATGAGCAGGAGAAATGTTGGCTTACCTTGACAAGGATGAATGGACTTCACTCGGCAGTGCGCTTCTTGGCTGATTGTCGTCCATAGGCCTCGATATCCGGTTGTAGTAACACCTTGCGCACTTTGTTGCGAACAAAAGTTCAAAATGTGGGAGGGAATAATTCCCTCCCAATTGACGATTGCAGGTCGGGATTGGGGACCACTTCTCTGGTCATCTGAGTGTTGAGGCTGATGAGGATAGTCATCAGCCTCAGCTCCTCTTCAGGCATCTGGGAGAAGAAAAAAAAACCGGTCAGCTAATATGGATGATGTGGCAATGAGGTGTGGAAAGTGGAAACTTACATCCAATAATCCTTGAGCCCACCAAAGGGTCTCATCACTCAGTCGGAATCGGTCTGCCATGGCCTGGAGTCGAGATTGAATTGATTGGATCAAGCTAGGGGTGAGGCGGCGGTCGGATCGAGAAGATATTGACGAGTGTTGGCTGGGGGGGAGACTGGAGTTGGTGTCAGATGGGTTGGTTGCCTCTGACACATCCTGTTCGGCGTTGCCAGGAAGTAACAATGTTCGGCGGCGGGCTGGGGTATGATAAAGTGAGGGGGAGGGGGGAAGGCGGTTTGTAGGGGGGTTTCAAACCGGTCCAATGTTCCCCTTGCGGGCCAAAGTGGGTTCAAGCCTTACCTCACCTTGGGTGCTCGCCTCCTGTGGCTGCAGCCCTTCTTGGTGTGGAAGGGTATTGCGGATCGGGCCGGGTATATGGGGGCTGTAGGTGCTAGGAGTGGCGGACCATCCGAGTTGGCGAGGCGGGTGCCAATCTGAATTTGGAGGGGGAGGATGAGAGGAAGGGACCAGTGGGTTAGAGGAAGGGGCCGGAGTGTTAGAGCAAGGGATTGGTGGGGTGGAGGAAGCGATCACGGCATCGTTTGCATAGCTGTAAGCGGGGCCGCTGGGGTGATAATTGGGAATCTGCAACATGTTTTATTCAAAACATGTCACAGATGGTTAGTAACTAATGATGATATGATTTGAGAAGGGGAAATGCTTACGTGATGGTGATTGTGGTTCATACGGCGCAAGAACAAGGGGGTCTTTGTTACGTGATGGTGATTGTGGTTCATACGGCGCAAGAACAAGGGGGTCTTTGAGATTGGTTTTCCAACACGACACGTCTCGTTTTCTGGATAAATCTGGTGGGAGAAACAAATGTTAGTTGCTTGGTTTGACTATTATATTGGTGATATGTTAGAAGGGAGGGGACTTACTTTTGATGGAGGGGGTGGTTGTTGATTGGAGGGGGTGGTTGTTGATAGGAGGGGTGGTTGTTGATTGGAGGTGGGATGCAAGCCGGACTTGGATATCTCCGGCCCGCGGGGCTGGAAGTTCACCTGCTGCCTGTCACAGTGCACTGTCACACAGAAAGTGAAACTTTCACCTGTTTGTGGCCCGCGCGGGCTGAAAGGGATGTGGTGCCTGTGACATTGCAATGTCACAGGCGTGGCCTGTGCCGCGGGCTGAAAGAGCTCTGGCCCCTGTGACAGTGCACTGTCAATGACAGTACAGCATATTTCACCTGTCTGTGAAATACTGCACAGAAAACTGTGCACTGTCATTATACAGTAACAGGAAGTTTCAGGTGAAACTTCCCCCCTGTGTGTGAATTATAATATGCACATCCTGAAATTTATCCATGATACAACAGATACTTTGGTGTGAAACCAAAATAGCAATCTGAAACTTGATTCCAAAATAGCAATCCAAATCTTATCCAAATGTTTTATTTCATTGTTCTAAGTGAGACAAATAAGGGCAATTGTATGTATGTAAATGAGTATGTTATGTTTTTCATCAAACAAGCAAGTATTTTAAGTGTTTGGTTACGCATTTGAACAAAAAAACATCTTTTTAAGTGTTTGAAAAAACAAGCAAGGCAAACACAAGGCCAAGTAGCTCTTGCCCTCAGGGGGTTATAAAGCCCTCATTCCCTCCTTTTGATTTGGTTGGCTACAAATATCACCTGGCCAATCTGATTATTACTTTGAACATTATAACTAATTAGAATACCTAATCCTTGGATCGGTATAACTAATTAGAATACCTAAGCAATTGATCATTATAACTAATTAGATTATCTAATCAATTGATCATTATAACTAATTAGAATATCTAATCAATATGAAAATGCCTGGTCAGTTGCACATGTTCATTTCTCAGACATTGATTAGCCATCCCTGATGTGTTTTAAATTTTACTGTTCCATGCAGGTTTTCTCCCAGTTTTGCATCATGATGGGCACGAGAAATATGTTTGTGATTATTGTGGTGGTAGATCACTGGAGTTAAGGTATCTTCAAAGACATCTTGAGTCACCTGGTCATAAACAGATGAATGCCTCTTTGGAAAAGGTTCCAAATAGGTCTGGAAATGTTTAACAGGCTTCTGCTCACTTATCAAGATGTTCACCTGGAGCCACAAGCAGGATTTACCTGGATGAATCATCAAGATTTTCACCTGGAGCCACAAGCAGGCTTTACCTGGATGAATCAGCAGGAATTAAGAATGAGCCAAGCATTGCCCTGGAGGAATCATCAGACCTTCATCTTGAGCCAGCTCATCATGAATTGCCAAGTGTCAGCTTGCTACTAGTTCAGAGACAACCTGACTAGAACAATAAATAAAGTAATAATTAATTAATAAATACATATGAAAGAGACATTATTACACAAGTAATAATGAAACATAAATAAACATAAGAAAAAGATAACATTTTAAAATAGAAACATTATTAAGTAGTAATAATGCTAGAAACAAATATAATAAATAAATTAATAATAAAATAAATAATAACTCATGAACCTTTGAGATAATTGAAAATATTATTTTTATATTCTGAAAGAGCAAGTAAAATAACCTAGGGTACCTCAGCTAAAGTACCCTAGAAAACTTACTCCTTCTAATAATAAAATTAACTTAAAGAATACTCCTACTAAGCACTAAAATACTTACTAGGTATAAACATATGTAATATGAGAGTATTCTAATAAGTAGAAGTTCTCAAAATACGGGATAATTACTTAAATAAACTATGTAATTATCCTTTAAACACATATATAAAATATTAAATAATATTTGACATAAATATCACGCTGTTTTATAGTCTTTGTATTATTATTAACCTATGCAAATACATACAGTATAAGTTAAATAATATCATAACACATGAAAGACACGAAACAGGGGATAAAGGAAACATAAGAATACTTCAAATAAGTCTAAAAGAACTTGTACAAGTAAAATAAATGACAAGCTTATTTAATCACGGGAAAATAAATGTTGACACTTTTCCCATGATGTTTGCTTGTCAAATAATTGAATGGAGAGCTGTAAAAGCGCCCTCCATGCAAGTATGACAAGAACTCTCATGGTACAGAACCTTACATATGAAATAACCAAATTCAACAGAAATAAGATTCTGTACTATAATTTGATTATTTATTTTTTATTCTATTGATCAAGTGATCAATACATATTGTACATCAAACTAAGAGCTCTTGAAGCGCCCTCAGATGATGTCTACAGATGATTGACAGACTGTATTAATTATTGACAGCCTGTACATGTAATAATTTGATAAATTACATCATTTATTTCTACTGGGGATAACTCCTTCCTTGACATGTTCCCATAGCCAAAATAACACTTGATGTTTCGCCATCAGGGCTCCAGAAAGGCATTTAAGAGGCCCTTTCTTCCCCCTGTATTTTGATTCCCCAGCTTTATCATATTTACACCCAGCATTCCACCAGTCCATCATACTAGTGTCCTGCCCAGTAAATCAGTCTTCAAGACTTCAAAGCCTCTTGTCCTCAACCCCAACTCTGTCCAGCCTTCCAGCCCACCTTTCCAACCGCTTCCAGCTGCTCAGTTTACCATAAGAAAGCCCCCCACCTCCTTCCCTCAAAGCCTACTACAGTAAGTCTTTTCCTACTAGGAGTTGTGGCCCTTTCTTAGCCACTATTTCACTGGGACTAAACACCCCTGCTTGCAGGCCCCAGTTTTAAAGGTTCAGTTCTCTGCTTTTAGCACGAACACCTTTGGAGGGAACTAAACACCCCAGCTTGCTGGCCCCTCCATAAATCTTTGATCTTTTAAATATTAATATAAAAGATCAAAAAACCCTTTTTTGCCCATATTTTTTGCCTTGCACCTTGTGTAGCTAGAAGGATATCAGTCCTTGGAATCACAGAGCGTGACAATTGGGGGTCTGGCCGGGAATTAACCTTTTTTATCTCTGATAAAAAATTCCTCACCTTTCCTACTAACTATTTTTACCTCAAAAAATATCCCTTATATCACACCAAACCACCCTTTCTTTTATTCCTTATTCTTTCCAGAATAAATACCTTTTAAAATTCGTGATAAACTCCAAAAATTCACATATTTTTTATCATAATTTTACATATAAAAATTATAATAAAAATTATTAAAAATTGCCATAAAAATTCAAAAACAAAACCACAAAAAAAAATTATTTTTTTTGAAAAATTACTTATACAAAATTTTTTTTTTTTGAAACTTTTTCTTTTAGTGAATCTGAAAGAAAACGCCGAGCTGATCAACTATTATCTCAAATATTTGAAGCTTAGAAGAGAAGAAGACTTAGCTCGATACGTCCCGCACCCTTGGGAGCTACTTACACGGGAGGAACAATTACAAATCGCAACACATCACCTCCAAATACAGGAGGAAAAGGATCTCGAAACCTCTTTGCTTGTGAATCAACTCTTTAGAGAGTATCGAGCGGATAAAAAGGCCCGACGAATCGCTAGGAGTAAGCATTCACTATTTTTTTTTCGTTATCACAGAAATATATATAAATAAAATATAAAACTGATCAAACATTTTTCAATCTTAGTGACAGCTGAGAAATCTTCCAACGTCGTACCGGAAGTCCTTGACTCCTCTAACACCAATAATAACGAGGCAGTATCGATTGTAGAAGACAATCCCACTACCGGTGAGTTTCTATCTATTTCTCTTAATTAAAAAATAAATATAAAGAAAAAGAAACTGATCGATTGATTATACCATGTCGACCAGATCAAACCGACCATCTCTCGCCGGATTTCTCCCCAACCCCACTCGCGTCTCCAGAAGAGGCAGAGCTTCAAAACCGCATAAAGAACATGCAGTTCAAGAAGATACCTCTCAAGCATCCGAAGGAGAGGGTGGCAACGAGCGAAGCCATGGAGATAGATCGTCCATTGAATTCGTCGGCGGCTACCCTCGTACCCCCCAAGACCCCGGAGATCGAAGTCGTGAATCAATCGGCAGACATTCAAGAACTCTCCAAACCGGAGAAGATCAAGGTTCTGGTCCGCCAACACGTAGCCCTGTGGAAACGATGCAAAGAAGCCGCAAAGGCGGACGACTTAACGCCTCTCCGACAGTTGTTCAGCAAAGCTCAAGACTCCCAAAGAGCGCTACAGAAACTAATCCCAAACAAGGAGATCGAGGGGTATGTCCAAGGATGGAACCCATGGACGGAAAAACGACTAGTACTCCCCCCTCCCGAAAAATACAACGGGAAAGCAACGAAAGAAAAACAATCCGACAAAAGAAAGACTTACAACAATCCACGCAAGTGGAAACAAATATCCGAGATGATTCAAGCGGCCAAAGGTCTGTACGACAACACCGAGTAGACAATATTGTGTATTTTCGTGCTATATTAGATAACTTAGATGTTGTAAATAATAATCTTACCAATCTAGATAGTAACTTTGAGGTAAATTACAATAACATCATACATAGGATAACAACTTCTTCTGCTATAACTAACAATGACATGAATTCCAGATTTTCTTTGTTAATCAACACTTTAACACAATTGCCCCTTGATCTGAGTGAAAGCAATATCTTTAAAGATATTAAAGAAGAAATATTAAATATTTCTGAAAACAATAAAATTAATAATGAGATTTTGAATGAGAGAATACAAAGGTTAGAAGAAGTATCAAATGGTAATGTTGATTACTTAGCCTCAACTCTTAAACAAGACATCATTAAAGAACACAAAAAGGAAAATGTGAATAACCATGTTAATAATAACTCTTTAGATGAAATCAAAGACTTGTTAATACAAATGAATGTGAATGTGAATAGTAATATAGATCACATTAATACTTCAATTGGTCAATTAACTAATCACTTTAACTCTGAGATCCATATGATCAAAAATGATTTAAGAGATATCAAAATTAATCAGAATCATAATATTATTACTAAAGAATTTGTAACGCCCAAAATATCTCATAATTCTCCTGATAATATCCCTAAGTTTAACAATCCCTTTATGAGAAGTATTAATGAGAGTACTAAAAGAGAAAATTCTAAGAATACCACTGTGGTCAATCACAGCTTGGATTTAGCTACCATTAATAAACTAATGCCTCCATTAGTTGATTGGCCTAAATTCTCTGGGCAAGGAGAATATGACCACATTACACTACATGCACAAGATCATTTCACCAAGGGAAATATTCATGTGAAATCAATGCTTGGTTCACTGAATCTCTCACAGGTAACTTCTACGTGTGGCTCAGCCTTGTGGTCTGCTCAGCCTCTTTTGTGGTCTGCTCAGCCTCTTTTGTGGTCTGCTCAGCCTCTTTTCTTTTTTTCTTCTTTCATGATATTCTCAGCTCCTTCTACGTATATTCTCAGTCTGCTCCTTCTACGTGTGGCTCAGCCTTGTGGTCTGCTCAGCCTCTTTTTTTTTCTTCTTTCATGATATTCTCAGTCTGCTCACTCTGCTCACTTATCTTATTCCATTATTCTTCAAAGCTGAAATTCAACTCAGAATGCTCTCTTTTCTGCTTGTTTTCCTCCTTTTCTCATCATTCTATGGCTTGTTTTATTTTGGCAACTTCTTTATTTGATTATCTCTCAGCAAACAACTGTATCTCTCAGCAAACAACTGTCTATTTCTCATATGATGTATCCAAGATCAGACAAACAGTAAAAAAATCAACGGTCTAGCACAACCAATGCAATGCATTCTTTTTTTATCTTCTGCGATATTTCCAGAGGCCCATACTTAATCCAAGCACATTGCGCAAGCACTTCGCTGATGTGAATAAGATGTTCATTCTTGTGGTTGATGGTCTGGAGTGTCAGTCTCAATTCAAACTGTTCGAGCTTCAAGAATGGATTTCCAGAGGTGGAGGATACGTCGCAAGGAACCAGTGGATTAATAACAAGCCAAGTTTCTGATGCATTGCTTTGATCGGGTAAGGTTCGCATGTGCGTGAAGATCTTCGAAATGACTCCATACTGAACTTTGCAGGACGACTTGAGAGCGATCATACTATTGCTCGGATTGTTGTCAAACGTACACCAGGTGGAATCATCAACAGAGTAGGTGGAATGTTTTCCAATCGCCGAATTTACAGGAAGAAAGTCTTGTGATTCGGCCAAGTTCTTCATAGACCACTCGTTCGCAGAAATCCATTTGGCCCCGTCAAGCAAAGGAAACAGCTTGTTGAGTTGCATGATTAAGAGACTCAAGGTTGCTTGGTCGAGGAAGCCCTGTTGGCCCTTGGGGGTGACAGGGGGTTCGTGAAGAATGGGATCATTGAATGCTTGCAACTGACGAATGAAGGGGTGTAATTGTGGCGGGAACTTATCGAACTGAGTCATGATGGCTTGCAAGTTTCCAACGCGGCAAAAGTTGACGAGGAAGCTGATTTCGAGCTGGCCTGATAATGTAATTGGAACGGTAGAGAATGAATTTTCTTTTGCAGCAGAAAATACAGTACAAAATACTAACCAAGACGATTGTTATGAGATGATTTTAAGATACTACCCATGAGTCTTTCCATTGGGAACGACCACCAACCTCTAGAGGTTCCGAAATTGTCGAGACTATCAGCAAGGTGAATGGACATGTGGTGGTTGGGCGCCAAAGTAACATTTGGAAAAAGAATCAAGCTGCTTTTGAGGTACTCCAAATTGTGATAGCGGTATTGGCTTACTTCATTGCTAGATATAGATCTCTTGAGGGCCAGATTGGTCGATGAAACAAGATGAGCAAAATTACAAAACAAAGAGCGCTCGACGCTCTCCCCTTCTGCCCAATAGACCGGCAGTATCAGTGGAAGTTGAATTGTGAACAAGTTTCGCCATTCGTCAGCCTTGAGACGACCAAATGAAGCTTTACCCAAAATTGGGATGGCACGTTTGATTGAGGTAGGGACGCGGATTCGAGGAAGAAGGCGATTAATAAATAATAGCATGTCTCGATTCAAAATTATTTTCCCATCGCTTGGGGGAGTCCATGGTCCTCCCCAGCCCGCGTCCCCAAGGGAGGGGATGAAGGTATCATCGCTTGACTCGTTTGAGCGGAACTCCATGCGGTCGAATGTGACACCACTAGTCGTTTCGGTTTCCAATCGGGTGGGGCTAGTAGATCGAGGTGCGTTGAAAGCGTTTGAATTGAGGGATGCCGTTTCAGCCAACAATCCCATGAGCTCAGTCGTTGGAATGGCTTTTGGGACCTCCTTGTCATCGATATCGGACATGCACCAAAACCTTTGGCAATGCCATTTGAGCAGTCCAAGCAAGAGATTATGCATCGAATCGACAACATGGTATTTGATTATATCCCAGTATGGCAATTCAAGCATGACCGAGTAACGAACACCTTTCTCCTTCAAGATTTCCTTTTGAGTCTTTTCGTCCTGAGCATCTCGTGACTGAATCGCCCAATATTTGTGATCAGTAGTCGTTCTTATCGGCCAAGTTTGAGGATTGAGATTATCGATTTTTGATTTTTCAAGGAGACAATATGAGCACATTCGAGTTGCGGTAGGTCCTGCAAATCCAAGTGCGCGTCGCAGGGCCGGAAGATCGGCAAAAAACGGAAGTATTGCAGCAAAAATGCGACGACCATTAGGGTAGCGATGGGTTTGAGAGAGGGCAAGGCCATGGTCCCATAAGAGCTTGAGATTTTCCACCACTGGTTTTATGATCCAATTCGTTTGCTGGAGAGATGGTTCCTTGGGCCCAGGAGCGATCCCAACGACAAAGATGTTTTGAGGCAAGTAGCGTGCGTTGATAGGGAGAGAGAAACAAACCAAGACGATGAAGGTGATGCTGGCATGCTTTCCAGCTTGTCGATTACCGTATGGATTTATACCATCCATAAACATCCCAAACGTAAGGTTATTGGCTTGGCTTGTGAACTGGGTCCCATCAGGCCCAAGGAACTCCTTCCATAATTTTGACTGTTGAATGTCAGAAGCCTTACAGTCCGGGTCGTAGGGTTCTTGCGAGAGTTTGGCACTGGCTTCGAGGGCGTCTTCAATGTCGGGCCGGGAAAACAGTCGAGCAATCCAATCATACAGGTTATGAATTGCGTACATTTTGACTGGGGAGAGACCATTTTTAGTCGTTTGAAATAAATCGGCTCCACAAACTTGAGGTCCAGAACCAATACACTCGGGTAAATCGGATGTCGCTGAATTCTCTTCTTCTTGGGAAGGGAAACATTGATGGATGCAGCACATAGGCGTATCCGAGTTGTGAAGATAAAGCGCAAAGCACGTTGGACAACAGACCACTCGCACTACCAGCGGGTCGATTTGTAACCACTTGATGACCGTACGGATGTCCGTTGGAAGGGATTTGATTGCGTTCTGCTCTCGAAAATGCAGTTTCCTAGTGGTTGATGCGCCTATTGGGTTCGAGATTATGTTTTCAAGTAGATCACGCGAACATTTCAAGAACCAGGACAAGGTGGAGTGGGAAGAGTTGCCAAGGAGGGAAAGCATAGCAGCCAAGAGTGAGACATGTGAGATGACCGGTTCCGCATGCGTCAGAGAGAATTTATAAAACCGATCTGCCAAGGTGGAAATGTCAACATCAAAATTCAAAAAGATATAAATACATAAATATATGAATTCGACACTTACCACAATTGTACTTTTCTATGTTATCATTATCAGCATTATCAGGTCCTGTGTCGTCAGCAGTGACGCAACGTGATAGGCGTGAGAGGTCGGTGGGACTGAGGTCAAGATCCATGTTGGAATCTGGATGGCGTGATTGGTTGGAAGGCAACCCTTGTGAGCCTTCCTGCAGTTCTACTTGATTTTCGCCATCGCCTGGGGCATCTAAAGCTCATGAATTCATTAACAACAAATTATAGACAATCCGGCGGAGAAAGAAATTTACATACCTTCGCTTCCATAAACCGCAGACTGCCGGGCGTCGGCCAAGATGTGTTTTTCCCTCGCTCCGCGTGAGATTACGGATCCTCCAGTCTTCCAGTTGCCGTGTGCGTCTTTGTATCTGAGCTTGTTGCACCCGTAGGTTCGGCAGCTGCATACTGTTGGAGCTCGTCGGGTTTGAGACATGACAGGGAAAGGGAGAGGGTATGATCGAAGTAAGAGAGAAATGGGATCAAGGTGGGAGAGTGATGATCATGGATAATGATCGTGTGAACCTCACGGAAGGTTTTATGTACTAGCTCATGAGTGCTGGGCCGCAGTCGGCAGTAGATATTTCCGGCAGAATTTCCAGGCGGTCAAACAGGCCATGAAAAAACCGGCCCGCAAACAGTGTTGATTTAATTTCAATTGAATGATAATAGTTGACTGAGAACAACTGAAGTCTTTGAATAGATATCTGATTAGGATGATGAATAAATGATGTATCCTTTTTAAGGGACTCACTATGAGAGATAACGAGGTTTGGTGGAGAGAATGGGGTGTTAGTTTGGATTATTATTACCCCCAAAGGGGTTAAAATGACTCCAGAGTTGAATATAGTCTTTTGATGGAAGAAGGAGTGATGATTTGTATTAATCTCAGAAAGATCTTCTAGGTCTTTTTTGAGTAGTTGTGGGAGATGCGCGCCAATGGAAGTATATATGCAAGTGAAAAAAAAGCCGACATTTACAAGGTAATTTCATAGAACAAAATAAACGTACAAGAAAATATACATATAACAAATATATACAAGAAAACAAATATATACAAGAAAACAAAAATATTTAGAAAAATAAAAACATTTAGATCAATAAAGAATGGAAAAAATATTTACAGAAATCCTGCAAAAATGGACTGAAGATTATCTAACCAGGGATTTTAGAATCGTCTCCATAGGTTCAAGCGAGGGGCCTGGCTGGATAGACAGAGCAGAGACAAGTGGAACAGTCTGGCTTCTGATCCAATCGTTGTTATAGCAATCGGCTGGTAGGCCACGTTGACAGTTGATGTGGCTGTCATTTGGGTGTCTGGGTCGAATCCTTTCTGCTGGGCGGTGGCCCCCAAGAGCGGCGGGACGAGCCTCCTTTCGAATCTCGATCAATCGGTCTATCAGTTTCATGATTCGCAAGATCTGAGGGTGGCGCCACGGCATGTAAAGAACTTCAAATTTCTTTTCCTCCTCGTCATCGGAATTGTTTTCGTAAACGCTTTCATCATCGCTGGTACATTTCTCGATTATGCCTATCAAGCCAGTAAGAGCTGGCTGGCCAAGTACACAGCCTACACGAGCGGCAGAGCGCTAACGGACAATTGATGATCAGGGCTTGAGCTTGGGAGCCATCCAATTGAGGATGAAGATCTTACATTTGTCCTGCGAGTGGCACGTCGAACCTGTGAAGCACGACTCGAGCTTTGTTCAGGGGTCCAATTTTCTTGTCGGCGATATCTGTGCAGATATTTGGCAACGGGAGATTACTATGTGCGCAAGCAGATGAAGCAGACCAACAACTTACTTCTTGACCAGATTGGTGACGTGATTCCTCATGGTGGAATAAATCTTTTGTTCAGAGGTCATTTCCAAGTCAATATCACCGTATTCTCCTGCTTTCACTAATTTCAAAAACAATGAGAACGCCAGGTCCCATAGAAACTTGTTGTCGGGGTCGTTAAAGGGTTTTGTCCAGTCGGGTCGAAACGATTTGACCCTAACATGCTGCATAGTCCCCCACATAATTGAAAGTGTCTGAGTCGACGCGTTGACATGTCCCGGGCCGCCAGGGAAAGGGAAACAAGGATCTTCGACATCGGAATCGACATCGTACTCATCATCTGAGTCGCCTGAGAGAAATGCTCGCCGATTCCAACTTGCCTTTTCTGATGCAGTTGGCGGGCAAGGTAATTTTCCCGGAACCTCCACTTTACCGATGAGAGCTTGGACATGGAATCGCATTCTTGCCTGTATTGGGAAAAAGATAAAAGTCAATGACATCTTGAGGGATGAAGAGGTGCAATGCAATAGCTGACTAAAAGAGTATTGTCTCGTTGAGGGTTTGACGCTGCGCTCCTTGAAGGCCCGGTTTGATTGTTGTTGTTGAGATTGTTGTTGTTGACAGTTGCCATTTGTCTCATCAGGCTAACATCCGTAGCAATCTGTTTTAGACCAACAAGTATTTGCGTGCCTTGACCCCGCGAGTCTCGTGCAAACGATTGAATACTATCAAGAAGGGCACCGTGAGGCGGAGGTGGATTTGAGCGTCGCCAGGCGTCAACGCTAGGACGTTCAATTGTACTTTCACTCAGGAGTTGCTCGAAAGTGTGCGAAGATTCAGGTTCATGAGAGTACGTCTGAGCGTGATGATGGTTGTCAATAGCGGGTTGATGGTTGTCAATAGCAGGTAGATCATGAATAGAGGGTGCGTGATGATGATTGTCAATTGCGGGTAGATCATGAAGAGAGGGTTGGGGCTGGTAGTGATTCTCTCGAACTCTCTTCTCCCTATGACGTCGTGGTGTCCTACGACGAGATGAACCATGGGGTCTTCTATGGGGTGGATCTTCTGAAGCTGGGTCCACACGAGCTTTTTTGTGACAAGATTGAGATGGAGGGCTGCATGTAATTCGTTTACGCTTTCTCGGGGGGCTGCTTGTTGATGGATTGGAGAGGGCTATAGGGGGGATCGTCACAGTAGAGCGACTCGAGATGTCAAAAGTCCGCGGGGGGATTGGGATTGTTGAAGCCCGGTTTGCCGAGAAATCTAGACCTACATTTGGAGAAGTTGATGGAGGGTTTGGAGATGGATCCTGGTCTGCCGGGTGAAACGGGTGAAACCTTCTCTGGGGTTTTTGCTTAGGCCTCTTTCCGGTAGGGCGCGAGGAAGGGATGCTGAACAGCTGAGATGGAACGAAGTTGAAATCTGACCTAGATGCAGCTGAACTGGGGCGTCGGCGTCGCCTACGGCTATTGGATGGTCCAACATCCTGATGAGGAGAAGGTCCTGACTTTCTACTGCGTTTGGTTTGTGCTCTAGGTTCGTAGATACCCGAACAGCTAGCACGTAAGAGTTGGTATTGAGCAATCAAACGAGGTGGGCGATCATTGCTTTGGTACGGTACACCAAATTCGTCGAGATACTCTTTCATCTGGTCAATAGATATCTCAGAGGGATCTAATGAGATGGGATGAGATGTTGTAATGGTCAGCGGGCTAAGTTGTGAGGAGTGACATGCAACAACTTACTTGGCCAATTTCTCATGCCACTATCGTGCTTCCGTTTTGCAGTTTCAGACCTTGTAAGTGGTCGACTCCCAGATGGTCTCGCAGACGGATTTGCGGGGCCTTGGGCATCTCTGGTGCGGGGAGTAGTACCTTCAGATCCAGTGTCAGAATGAGTTGATGGGTTGTTGTGATCTGGGTGTGTGGGATTGGAGGCTGTAATTTCCGACTCTGGTTCATAATCTGAGATTGATGCGTGATGAGCTGGAGCTGAAAAATGCGCTGATCAATCAGTGAGTCTCCTCGTTATGATCAATCAACAATCAGATAAAAGTGAATGATATCTTACTGCTACTATCATGTCGGTTACTCGCGGGGACTGAAGGATCACTGGGGTGGCAAAGCCGCTCGCTGGGTGAATAAACCTTAGGGCTTGGAGGGTGGGAAGAAGGAACAGGGCTGGGGGAGTGGGAAGAGGGACGAGAATGTGTAGGGTGGTAAGAAGAGCCAGCGCTTGGGTGGGATGATGAACGTGCAGAGCTTTCAGAGTGGCAAGAAGGGCTTGGGGGATGTGAAGAACTCGCAGGGCTCGGATGGTAGCTGGAAGAAGGATTCGCAGATGGCGGCGGGGGACTGGTGTGGCTATAAGGATTCGCAGATGGCGGCGGGGGACTGGTGTGGCTATTACGCCCACGGTGGGAAGGATTCCCGGGGACTGGGGGGCAATCAGAAGAACTAGGGCTTGCCGGGTGGGAGGATCTGTCTGATGGGGAAGCTTGGCGATTAGGGCTGTCTGATTGGGAACCTTCATCTTGGGAACCTTCATCGACGCGGGCCAACTCTGGTCTGCCTGGTTTAACTTGGCTGCTGGTAGTTAGGATCTCGGGGCGCCCATGATTCTTGGAAGCCACTGACGGAGTGATCGACGCTCGCCTGAACGAAAATTGAGGGCCTCCCGGGCCCAACGGTGACAATTGGGAACAACTCGAAACGCTGTCATTGCGCAACTGAATCCTGAGCGATCGTCGGCGTGGGACAACTTCAGCCGGCTTGATTCTCTTTGAACTCCCTGGCCCATCACTGGCTGACGGTGATAGCTCTTTCCGTATACGTTGAGCTATGAGGTTTGGAGGCTGGACAAGCAGCTCGGGTGGTGTTATTATGGAAGAGGGAAGGGGGCAAGCCAGGCGCACTTGTTTTGATCTGTTCAGTTGTTTTCTCGCCTTGATGCGTTCGTCTCGCTCGCGAGCGGAGAGTGGTTTGCGTTTTGAGAGGTTTGGTGGGACTACTGCTTTGGAAGGATTTGCTCTCCTCTTCTTGGGCGTGAGGGAGCAGTCATTCACAGAATTCTGTTGAAGCAGGCGGATCGAGTTGTATGCTTTAGTCCATGAGGAACGCATGGGGTGAGCGGGGAACCCCATCTTGTGGATAGCGAGGAAAATTTTCATTTTGTTACAGGTGACCTGGCTAGCGGCTAAACGAGTTTGGAAAAACAACAGTTTAAAATCAAACTCATTGATGAACACTTGAGAAGATCACTCACACGGCAATTCGCCTTTGGGATCCTGCCCAATCCAAGTCCTGACTGAATCAGGTGACTCAACCATAGCAAGTTGAACGTAGCGTTGAAAAATCTGGGGCTGTCTCTCGGTCTCGTTGAACTCAATACCAAAGGTGTTTAGAACCTTTCGGAGATCGTCCATTGTACATGACTTGGTAGGGTCTATAATGGAGCATAAAGCAAATCGTCAACAGGAGCAAGAATTGAGTCAATAGGGATACTTGCCTTCCCAAAGGTGAGGATCGAGTGTAAGGCGTTTCATGATTGTTCCGAGGTTGGTTAGATGATAAAATTAGTGAGAAAAATTCCCAAATGTTAATCGCAAGCGTAGATTCGGAGGAATTGAAGATGGGGGATATAATGTAAATATCGGTTATTTAGAAAATAAAATTAATGGTTAAATCTACTAGGAACCAGTCCTAAGAAAGAAGAAACAAAAATTAAGCAGCTGAAGTCAAGCTGGATGAAGTGGGGGGGGGGGTAAAATGAAGACAAGCGAGACGAAGGGCAAAGCTCACAACACAGAGTAGTAATATAACGGGATGTGGAACGGCGAATTCCTTGGCTGATTCCTTTCCTGGGGCGATGGGAACCCGTCATCATTGGCAGATGGAAGGCCTCCCTGACCGTCCTGATTCCTTTTGCCGAGGCGAGGCCACTCGTCATTGGATGAA
Organism: Puccinia hordei; assembly: GCA_007896445.1. NCBI lineage: Eukaryota > Fungi > Basidiomycota > Pucciniomycetes > Pucciniales > Pucciniaceae > Puccinia > Puccinia hordei. The sequence goes on from RDRW01000003.1 coordinate 118,689, forward strand.
AGGCGAGAGAAGCGGTGTCAATCGTTGGGTGCGTTGTTTGTTTGGTATCCGATCATTTCTGTTTGTTTGGTATCCGATCATTTCTGTTAGTCCTTTGAGAGAATAAGAGAAACACAGATAATAAGAGAAAAACTCACCAATGTTGTGCAGAACCTGTGCTATTTTAGGATCGTTAACCGTTGGGTCTATTTGTGGTTTGTGTGTGTAGAGGGCGCGCGAGCATAGGCGACATATCACCGCATTGGGGGCAGCACAGCTCCCTGAAAAGCTGTGACAATTGGTTAAACAAGATTGGTTAAACAAGCTTTGGAAGTTTGATCGTGGGGTCCGGACCACTGACCACAAAACATTAACAGGTAGGAACCAAACCATATCCATTGTGGTACGCATGCCACAATGGATGTGGATTTCTCAACTCGCCGACTACCCGGACGTTTGGATTCAATCACGTAGTACCCACAATGGATCGATCACGCAGGTATACCACTTGGCTGGCCTTTGACCCGTGGATTTCTCAACTCGCCGACTACCATATTTGCCGAAGATTCGAAGATTCAATCACTGTGGTTTTCTCAACTTGCCACCTAGCTATCACCGGACGTTTGGATTCGATCACGTAGACTACAATGGATGTGGACTTGTCAACTCGCCGCCTAACTATCACTCTACGCGATGATTCGATCACGCAGGTATACCACTTGGCTGGCCTTTGGCCCAACTTCCATCCCTCTGGCCTTTGAAGTCGGTCTCAATCACTTGGACTCGTACGGAGTTTTTGCCCGAAGTGTTCGTTATTATTCTTATGATTCTCAGTTGTTAATTACTATTTAATTTTCCTTGTCTCCAAACTCATTTACTATCGCTATCATTCCTTATCATTATGGCCAAATCTAAAGACAGTAGAGAAAACGAACCTCTCGAAGAAGACGAAGAAGAGGAACAATCAACCATGACAACCATAACAAACGACTTTGATCCCGACAACCCCTCTCTGCACAAAATCGACCTGAGTGACTACCTGTATCGAATGGCCCCCCACATCCGCCTCCGCCAAAGTATGAGACTCCCTGAACTCCGTCAATTGGCCAGGAAAGGTATGCAATCGCTTCTACTGAAACAAGACATTCCCTTGCTGATTTACTTCAATCTTTTCCAGTGCAATCAACCCTCACCGGCTTTCAAACTGGACCTGGGACCTTCTCCATTTCTGTTTCATCACGGTCTACCACAGCAGCCTCAAGCCCTCCCAAACGATCTGCATCTCAAGAACCTGCACATGCTCACGACAAGAGACAAAAAACCATTTCTGAATCATCAACGGCCCAACTCAAATCACATCGAGCCGCCGGTACCTCTGCTGTGTCGAGTCACAAGAATCCAAAAGACGAAATTGTGTACCGCTCTGATAGCGATCTGACAGCGTTACAATCGGAATCTACATCTGAATCAGACAAATCAAAGCGTACACATCCGGCTCATCGGACCAAGAAATCACAAGCTCGGACCAAGAAACCAGTTCAAGCTCCGCAGCCAACCAAGAAGCCCACTCAAGCTCCTCAGACACCCAAGAAAGCTGCTCCTCAGCCACCCGATACTCTTATCCCCCAGCCTCGTCCTCCATCCAAACATCCTTCCCAACAGATATATAAACCAACCCCCTCGAAATCGGTACGTGTGACCAAGCCCGAACCAGGTGATTATCGATTCAAGTCACGTCAAGCTGTTGCTCAACCATCTCGGTCAAGTAGGACGTTTTCGTCTGGAACATCAAAAAGGATCCCCGCTGGATCAAGCTCAAAGGGCCATGTTCAAGAGGATGAATCAGACGACCCAGATTACTCACAGTCGGCTAGTGACACCACATCATACTCAGGCGAGTCAGATGAAGATAAATTGCAACCAGTACCCGCACCACCACCCGATCGGCCCAAATCTTCCTTGAAACGAACTGCTAACCATGTACATTTCAACGACGAGGTATCGTGGGATGTAGAAGACTCGCCTCCGCGTCCCAAGAGGTCACATCACACAGGTTTGTCACGCCAATCAGGACACCGTGACCATCATCTCAGTGTTTCGCGCCCCACTCGCAAGGTTCAGAATCCCATTCGACCATCTGTCTCACATTTGTCTCCAAAATCAGTAAGTTACCGGGCTCTTTTTCTTGCATTGACACTAAACGTTGCTGTCGCCTTGTTAATTTAGAAACGACATTCCAAGATCTCCACCATCATCGAGTCTGATTCTGATCATCAAGACAACTATGGCGGCATCTATGGTAGTTACGGCACATCGCCTTACGGCACATCGGCGGCCGTGGAACCACATGGGCGTTCTCACTTTGATTTTTTACCTCAACCAAGAGCCAAAGTTGGATCCGACGAAATTCTCGACATGATTGAGAGGGGAATTCCGCATCGTGGCTATAATCACAATCAAGGACAATCTCATGGCAATCAAAGATCATTCTCTGCGCGTGGTCATCATGAACATCCAACATTTGCTTCTAATTCAAATCATCCGGCTTTCACAACCTATCGTAACCCTGCGGGATTCACTTCAACCTATGACCCTCCTTCCCAAACATTCACACCTGGTCAATTACCTTTCTCTTCGAACTCAAGTTATCACCCCAGTCCGACTCAAGGTCTCGCACCTTTTGCTTCGACATCCACTTACAACCCACCTCCCCAAGGATTCTCGCCTTTTGCTTCGTTATCCGCTTATAACCCTCCATCTCAACAATTCACCTCCTTTGCTTCGCCGTCTCCTCATAATGCTCCGGCAAACGCATTTGCGCGTACTTACACTTCCAATCACAACCCTGGGTTCTCTTCAGAGCCGGACCAGTACAAGTATTCCCCACATCCCCAATCCAGTCATGCTTTTGGGAAAGTTTCTTTTGGAGAACCCCGAGGAAATCAACCTGAAGAACCACACCACTTCAACTACTCAAATGTGAAGTTCTATCATCCTGCCGAAGAGGTTAAACCCGCCCAACCCGCCCAGCCACCTGCTCAGCCCGCCCCCACTAAATCTGCCCAGCCGGGATCATTCTATTCGCCTGTTTCTTTTTTGGAAAACCCCAGCTATGCCACAACGACAACCGCTCAACGCTTCTCTCAGCCTCATGCGTTTTCATCTGGACCGGCTTCTTTTTCAACCTCTTTGCCGAGTGCCAATATCATCAATGCTCCCGGCCATCACCAACTTCTCCGACCGTCAAGTGACCCTCAGCAGCCAATTCCCCCGCCCCCAAAGCGTCAGCCGCCAAACACCCCTCATCATACCAACTTTTCAGCCTCGCAGAGTGCTCCAATGTATAACAACCCTTTTGGCGGCCCTCAGGATCCTCAGGCATCAAACTACGGAGGTCCTCAGCTTTATCAGGCGTCAAATGACCCTCGCCAGCCCGTCCCACCCCTCCCAAAGCAACAGCCGTCCAATAACCCCCAGCAGGGAATCCCGCCCCCACCTACGTATCGACCGCCTAATCCAACCCAAGCCCCCCCAGCAAGCAAAGCTTCTTTGTTTAAGCCAAGCAACGCTCCTGCGCCCAATCCTCTCTTTAGTACGGTAGCCCCTATGACTAAATTCCAATCAGCAGGTTTTGACCTTCAATCAGCAGGGTTCAAATTTCTTTCCCAGACACCTGCGCACAACGATCTCAATTCCGTAGGTTTCAGATTTGTTCCCCTGTCAACAAGTGCGCACAACCATCATCAAAGCGCAAGTTCCAATCAGTCTCAGTTCCATCAAGCCAATTGTGGATGTACTACGGAGACGCATCATGAAAAGCAATCGACTCAGTAAGTGAATCTTCTCATGCTATCCATGCTGGTACCCTAACCTTTTACCTGATTCAAAACTTGCCCATTACCATTACAGCGTCTCAGGCTTTGAGAATCCTTCAAGCTCCAAACAAGTTCGATTTTCAACTCCAGATACCGCACCTCAGCAGGTCCCACAAGAGATATCCAAGACTCAAAAACGCTTCATTGCTCCTTTAAAGTCTCAAGGAAACTCGTTGTCCGTCCCAACTGCAGCTTCCACCACCGAGTTCACTTGCCCTGCTAGTAGCCAGACAGTCCCAAACGCAAATCATGCTGCCAAGATCGAGACAGCTTGGATTACCCACCCTGGTTCTGAGACTTCCCCAATTGTAATTCACAATCACGATGCCGGCACCAAGATACAATTTACCAGGTCAGCTTCAGAAATCCTGGACGAGTTTCTGGAGACACATGAAGCCGAGGAGAGATCTGCAACTCCAGCACATCGGCAGGAGTGTTCCAACCCGTCATCCACCTCCGGTAGTGCTACAAGCTGCAATAAATCCGAAACTCCACATATAATCGAAACTCCACAAATAACCAAAACTCCACACATCACCGAAACTCCACATATAATTACTGCGAAACCTCATCCTGTGCCCGCTTTGCCGGCTATTCAGGATGAAAGTTCAGCATCACATTCTCTCACTTCTGAACCGTCTCCTGAACCTCGGCTGTCTCAACAATCTACGCCTCAACCTCGGCTGTGTCGACAATCTACGCCTCCTACTCCACCCAGCAACAATATAATCAGGGAGCGCTGTACCACGTCCAATTCTGAGCTCAAAAATTAATATTTCAGGCTTTGGTTGTATTTAGTTTTTCTATGTCTTGTCTTTCCTTCCTTAACTTAATGTTTATAGTGTGTATATATAAACTGATTTCCTGGAATATATGAGATTGAGACTCTACATCAGGACCCACATAATTTAGTGACAACCTCTTAAATGTTTATAGTTATATTGTGTATATATAAACTGATTTCCTGGAATATATGAGATTACTTTGCAATGTGGAACTGTTGAAAATAAAACAAGCCATAGAATGATGAGAAAAGGAGGAAAACAAGCAGAAAAGAGAGCATTCTGAGTTGAATTTCAGCTTTGAAGAATAATGGAATAAGATAAGTGAGCAGAGTGAGCAGACTGAGAATATCATGAAAGAAGAAAAAAAAAGAGGCTGAGCAGACCACAAGGCTGAGCCACACGTAGAAGGAGCAGACTGAGAATATACGTAGAAGGAGCTGAGAATATCATGAAAGAAGAAAAAAAGAAAAGAGGCTGAGCAGACCACAAAAGAGGCTGAGCAGACCACAAAAGAGGCTGAGCAGACCACAAGGCTGAGCCACACGTAGAAGTTACCTGTGAGAGATTCAGTGAACCAAGCATTGATTTCACATGAATATTTCCCTTGGTGAAATGATCTTGTGCATGTAGTGTTAGTTTCATCAGGTATATTGACCACATTATTACAACTTATGGCGGCGTAGAAGATCTTATAACTACTAGGTTACCCAGGTTATTTGAAGGAGTAGCCCAAGAATGGCATGTAGCCACGCAGGAACAAATTGGCTTGCAAACATGGGACACTTGGAAGCAACTCATCAAGGCCAAATTTGGTACAAGAATGTGGGAGGAAAAGATGCGTAAATTATATGAGACTGATTATTTTGATCCTCAAAAACATACCCCTCATAGATGGTGTGTAAAGCAGAAAAAAAGAATTGATTGCATATATGATAATCCATCTAGCCAAGAAGTAGTAGAGAAACTTCTACGCCAATGTAGAGGTAACTTCCAACATTCTGTGAGATGTAGAATGAAAGAAGGAACTCATGATTTTTCCTACCTTATTGCTGTTATGGAAGAAGTTGTAGAGATGAAAGGTCTTAACAAGAAAGTGAATAATTTTGATAGAAATAATTATGAGAACAAAGATGATTCTAAAGACAAATTAGCCCTCACTGTTCCCAAAAAGACTAAGATACCTGAGTGTTACAACTGTGGAGAAATAGGCCACAAAAAGCCTGATTGTACCAAACCCCGCAAAAAGATAAATAATGTCCAAGTAGAATCTGATGATAATGAAGATGATACAGTTTCTCAGAATGAATTCAACATAGTTTCAATAGAACAAAATAGATCTTCTTACTATGATCCAGAATCAGAAGATGACAGAGACCATACAATAGTTGTTATCCAGGCTGACATAGGAGACCCCATTTCTATTAATGAGATACATGGTGAATCACACCTTCCTCAAAAATGGGATGAATCTCTGGATGTAGGACACATTTCTGATGCCAAATTGCTTACCAACAAACCTGATTCTGGAATGAATTATACTCTAGGGAAAACAAGTTACTCTACAGTAATATTTAATAATAAACAATTGAAGGTACTTCTAGATATTGGTGCCTTCTGTTCCTGTACAAGTGTTGAATTTTTAGATAATAACTACCCTGAATGGAAACAACATTTATTACCAGTACCTAAGGCAAAGTTTATTAGTTGTAATTCCTCCATGAAACCTGTAGGAATTATACCCATGTCTCTCATATTCCCTCATTCTAAAGGATCTCTTAGATTGAACATTGAGTTTGTAGTACTACAGGATGCCATTTGTGATTATCTTATATTAGGAAATGATACTTTCTGTATGTATGGGTTTGATATTTTCCAAAGTAAAGACAGATACTTCACCATTGGAGCTGACTGGAAAAAGAAATTCCAAATCTGTAATATCAATATAAGATTACCATCACCTATTAACAAATCTGAGGAGATAGAGAATGCACAACTGGAATCCTTTAATAAAGAATATCTTTCACAAGCTGCTATTAGTGAAAAACTAGATAATGAACAAAAACTAGATATACTAAAAATATGCTATAATAACAAAGAAGCCTTCTGTACTACAGAAGAACCAATAGGTAATGTGAAAGGTCACGATATTAAACTTGAATTGACTTGTACTGAGCCGTATCCGCCAATTTTAAGAAGACCCCCTTACCCCTCTAGTCCAAAGTCTAGGATGGCTTTAGAAACTCACATTAAAGAATTGCTAGACCTAAAAGTAATTAGAAAAGTGGGACACAATGAACAGGTAGAGATCACCACACCTGTTATCATAGCTTGGCATAATGAGAAGTCTAGAATGGTAGGAGATTTTAGAGCTCTAAACAATTATACTAAAGCTGATAATTACCCCATACCTAGGATAGATCACTCTTTACATAATTTATCCAAAGCAAAGTATATTACTTGTATGGACGTGCTTAAAGGTTTCCATCAAATTCCCATTGACGTAGAAAGCAGACAGTTCATGAGGATTATTTGTCATCTTGGAGTGTATGAGTATTTGAGGATGCCTTTTGGGATAAAAAATGCTCCATCCCATTTTCAAAGAATGATGGATTCCATATTTGGGCCATTTATCCGCCAATGTTGGATGATGATATACATTGATGATATAATCATATATTCTGAGAATTGGGATTCCCATAAAGAAAAAATTAATTTAGTACTTCAAACAGCTATTAAAGCTGGACTCAAGATGTCTATTAAAAAGTGTAATTTTGGATTTATGGAATTGAAAGCACTGGGACATATAGTTTCAGGATTATCTTTGGCTATTGATCAAAATAAAGTAGCTGCTGTAATGCTGAAAGCAATGCCGCAGAATATTACTGAGATGCAATCCTTTCTTGGTTTCTGCAGTTATTATAGACAACACATTCAACAATTTGCCAATATGTCTAAAAGCTTGTATGAAGTATGTAGCAAAGACACAATTTTTGAAATGACTTACGCCAGAGTGAAAGATTATGAATCCCTCAAAGAAGCTCTAACTACAGCACCTGTTTTAGCTCAACCAGATTATACATTACCTTTCATTTTATACATTGATGCGTGTCTAGATGGTTTAGGAGCTGCCTTACATCAAGAGTTCCAAATTGATGATAAACCAATAGAAAAACCCATTTTATTCATCTCTAGACAAATAAAAATGACTGAGAAGAAATATGGCGCCAGCCAGACGGAATGTTTGGCTCTGGTTTGGGCTCTAGACAAACTACATTATTATTTGGAAGGTTGCAAAGTAGTGGTAGTCACTGATTGTACTGCAGTCAAAACTCTTATGAATATGAAAACCCCTAACAGGCACATGTTAAGATGGCAGATTGCTATTCAGCAATATAGAGGGCATATGACTATAGTACACAAAGCAGGAGCTAAGCATAAGAATGCAGATGGACTTAGTAGATGGGCTTTACCTAATACGCCAGACAATCCTGCATATGATCCAGAAGATGAAGATATATTTCCCATGCTTGTGACTTAGATCAAGCTTATTTTGACCTAGTAGAACAGAGTTACCAAAAAGATGCTGAAATGGTCAAATTAATTGAAATCCTTAGTAATCAGAATAGTTCCCCTGAGTTGATTGCTAGTTTACCTAGTTCCCTTCACAAACCATATTCTGAAGGAAAATTTACACTTCTAGATGGTCTTATATACTACAGACACAGACATTCTAGCGTATTAGTGATTTGTGATAATTCTCAAATTAAGAATATGCTAGAGGAATGTCATGACGTGATAGGTTCAGGCCATTTTTCAGAAGAAAGGACTATAGAGAGAATTAAGAATACAGCTTGGTGGGTTGATTGGAAAAACCAAACCACAGAATATATAAAAAGCTGTATAATTTGCCAAAAATCTAACAAACAAACAGGAAAGAGATTTGGATTACTTCAAACTCTTAAAGAACCTACTTCTAGATGGAAAATCATAAACATGGACTTTGTGACAGGACTACCTCCAGGAGGATCTTATTCTTATAACTCTGTCTTAGTTGTAGTAGATAGATATTCTAAGAGAGCCAGGTTTATACCAAACCATAAAGATGATACAGCTATGGAAGTAGCCATGCTTTTCTGGAACAGAATAATGTCTGACGTAGGAATACCAAAAATTATTATCAGTGATAGAGATCCCAAGTTCACTTCTGAATTTTGGCGCAACTTACATGATATGTTGGGGACTAAATTAGCCTTTTCAACAGCATATCATCCTCAGACTGACGGATTAGCTGAAAGAATGATCCAAACTCTGGAAGATATGCTGAGAAGATTTTGCGCATTTGGATTAGAATTCAAAAATCATGATGGATATACTCATGATTGGGTCAGCCTATTACCTGCATTAGAAATAGCTTATAATAGTAGTAAACATTCTTCTACTAAGGAAGTACCATACATCTTGGAAAGAGGATGGATACCTAGATTACCACAAGATCATGTTAATTCCAAATTACCACATGTACACCCAACAGCTGCTGATTTCAAAAATATGTTAGACATAACTCAGGATCACGCTAATAAATGTGTACAAGAAGCAGTGGAGTATAACAGAACTAGGTGGGATAAAAGCCACAAAGAACCTTCTTTCAGTATAGGGGATAAAGTGTTACTATCTACCGTAAATTTTAACAACCTAGGAGGAAATAAGAAACTTTCACCTTCTTTTGTAGGACCTTTCACTATTAAACAACTGCATGGTAAAAATGCGGTGGAAGTGATATTAAGTGAAGAACTGTCCAGAAAACACCCAGTTTTCCCAGTAAGTTTGGTGAAACCTTTTACTCAGAGAAACAGTGAAGAGCCAATAGTGGTGCAAGAAGCTATACCTTTGTTAGCAGAACCTGAGGCTAACAATAAACTTAAAGTATTGAAGATACTTAAAGAAAAGAAAGAAAGAATTAATGGCAAAGATACCAGACTTTACCTTGTTAGATATAAAAACACTTCTGCGGACAAAGATGAATGGTTACCTGAAAATAATATACCTGATGGTCCTATACACTTGAGGAACTTTAGAGTTTCAAGGAGAAAATGATTAGGATCAAAAACTTTAATTCTTAGAAGAATCATCTTAAAGGTAGGGAATGTCAGCTTGCTACTAGTTCAGAGACAACCTGACTAGAACAATAAATAAAGTAATAATTAATTAATAAATACATATGAAAGAGACATTATTACACAAGTAATAATGAAACATAAATAAACATAAGAAAAAGATAACATTTTAAAAAAGAAACATTATTAAGTAGTAATAATGCTAGAAACAAATATAATAAATAAATTAATAATAAAATAAATAATAACTCATGAACCTTTGAGATAATTGAAAATATTATTTTATATTCTGAAAGAGCAAGTAAAATAACCTAGGGTACCTCAGCTAAAGTACCCTAGAAAACTTACTCCTTCTAATAATAAAATTAACTTAAAGAATACTCCTACTAAGCACTAAAATACTTACTAGGTATAAACATATGTAATATGAGAGTATTCTAATAAGTAGAAGTTCTCAAAATACGGGATAATTACTTAAATAAACTATGTAATTATCCTTTAAACACATATATAAAATATTAAATAATATTTGACATAAATATCACGCTGTTTTATAGTCTTTGTATTATTATTAACCTATGCAAATACATACAGTATAAGTTAAATAATATCATAACACATGAAAGACAAGAAACAGGGGATAAAGGAAACATAAGAATACTTCAAATAAGTCTAAAAGAACTTGTACAATTAAAATAAATGACAAGCTTATTTAATCACGGGAAAATAAATGTTGACACTTTTCCCATGATGTTTGCTTGTCAAATAATTGAATGGAGAGCTGTAAAAGCGCCCTCCATGCAAGTATGACAAGAACTCTCATGGTACAGAACCTTACATATGAAATAACCAAATTCAACAGAAATAAGATTCTGTACTATAATTTGATTATTTATTTTTTATTCTATTGATCAAGTGATCAATACATATTGAACATCAAACTAAGAGCTCTTGAAGCGCCCTCAGATGATGTCTACAGATGATTGACAGACTTTATTAATTATTGACAGCCTGTACATGTAATAATTTGATAAATTACATCATTTATTTCTACTGGGGATAACTCCTTCCTTGACATGTTCCCATAGCCAAAATAACACTTGATGTTTCGCCATCAGGGCTCCAGAAAGGCATTTAAGAGGCCCTTTCTTCCCCCTGTATTTTGATTCCCCAGCTTTATCATATTTACACCCAGCATTCCACCAGTCCATCATACTAGTGTCCTGCCCAGTAAATCAGTCTTCAAGACTTCAAAGCCTCTTGTCCTCAACCCCAACTCTGTCCAGCCTTCCAGCCCACCTTTCCAACCGCTTCCAGCTGCTCAGTTTACCATAAGAAAGCCCCCCACCTCCTTCCCTCAAAGCCTACTACAGTAAGTCTTTTCCTACTAGGAGTTGTGGCCCTTTCTTAGCCACTATTTCACTGGGACTAAACACCCCTGCTTGCAGGCCCCAGTTTTAAAGGTTCAGTTCTCTGCTTTTAGCACGAACACCTTTGGAGGGAACTAAACACCCCAGCTTGCTGGCCCCTCCATAAATCTTTGATCTTTTAAATATTAATATAAAAGATCAAAAAACCCTTTTTTGCCCATATTTTTTGCCTTGCACCTTGTGTAGCTAGAAGGATATCAGTCCTTGGCATCACAGAGCGTGACACCAAGTCATCAGGATTACTTGATCCCATTGGACATGAATGACAAATCAGGATTTGGGTTTGGTGGATCAGAAGGCAACTCTGATGATAGCTCAGAAATAAGATTGAACTGGGATCAGTGGTTGATAGATGATCCCTTATCATCTGCCTTTCAATCTGTGGTTCCTGAACACTTCAATTTACCAGGAGATGAGAACTTACCAGAAGTTGAAGAGGAATTGGAGCCCAGTGCCCAATGGTATCCATTTCCAGAAAAAATGGTATGTCATTTATCTCATTTGGATCATATTATCCATCCATAATCACAGACATGATATCTTTGTTCAATGTTTATTGATGTGTCTGGGAATATCTCTGAAATCCTCCTCATTGATAGTACCTCATTGCGGCACTGATGCTTGGCCACTTGCATCATATAATGTCACGAGCCATGTATCACCAAATCCGCTTGTTACTTCAGCTTTTTCAGGTGAATATTCCACACTGGGAAACAATCAGGAGGAGAAGGGAGAAAATACAAAAGATGCTGAACATAAATATCATGGAAAATCTATCAGTCTTGAATAACAAGTGTTATTCACTTAGCTTGAAAGATATCATCAGTCATGTGAGTCACTAGTGCCTACCTGATCTTTTAATCAATGCCATAGGCCCCACCATAATTGATGAAAGATGTATTTTGTTGTCATGAGCCGTATTGCGGGCCCCGCACCAGAGCCCGCACCACATGTAGATAGTCTATCGCGTACATGTCACAGACAGGCCACTATATAGTCTGTCAGGACAAGGATCCACATCCCTTCCTCATCCTGCAATCTACATTATAGGATCCCAAAACCCCAGAAACCCCAGAACCCCAGTGCCTTCCCCTCCCAAGATCAGACCATAACATATTGCAGGATCTAACACTACGGAGACAAAGGCAAGAAACCCGAACAACCCTGATAAACAGATAACCCAAGAAACCCCAACCTCATCCGCGCCCAAAAGATGGATGACGTGGAGCAACTCCGACAACAGCTTGAGGAGATGACCCAAGCAAGAGAAAATGAATGATCCCGCCAAAAAGCGGCCAAAGCCCAACGAGACCAACCATCCCGACCAACCATCCCCGCCCCACTCCGCGGACCAAAGATTGCATGTCCCAACAAGTTTGATGGTGAGCGCGGGACGAAGGCAGAAAATTTTGCCCGACAAGTGGCAATATGCACCTCGGTCAACAGCTCCATGTTCCCAGAAGACAGGACAAAGTTGTTATTTGCTGCGTCCTACCTTACCGGACCCGCCGCCGTGTGGTCCGCCCCGTACATTGACCTAGTCACAGAAGGAGCGGACTTCTTGTACGCCGGGTGGACAAAGGATTTTGGAGCGATGTATTTTGAATCCGAGAAGAAAGGAAAGGCGGAACGTGCGTTGCAAGCGCTACAACAGACAAGGACCGTGGCCGACTACACCCACAAATTCCTCACCCATGCCACCGCCACCGGATGGGAGGTCCCGACCCTCATCAGCCAATACCGACAGGGCCTAAAACGGGACATTTGGACTGCACTGGTATTGGCCCGCACTACCTTTGGTACGGTTAACGAGGCAGCGAGCCTGGCCATGGAGCTTGACTCTGAGTTGCACGGAGCAGAGGCAACCTCTGGATTGGCGAAGACCCAGCCAGACCCCGACGCCATGGACACATCTGTGATCACCGGCCGACTGTCTGAAGACGAGAAGGTCCGCATGATGCGGGAGGGCCGTTGCTTCCGCTGCGGGACGCGTGGACATCTTTCCCGGGAGTGTCCAAACAAGAAGGGGAAAGGACGGACACCCGCCTCAGTATCCGCACTCAAAGACCAGATCCGACAGCTAGCCGATGGATTGGTGACACTTAAAGCGGAAGGACAGGCGGATAAGACCGGAAAGGGGCGGGCTGAAAAGTCAAAAAATGGCGATGCTCGGGAATGAAGGTTGTGCCTTTCCCGAGCTTAGCGGAGTTGTCATGTAGTATTGCTGCTAGTCAGACATTACATGTAAATGAAATTGATCCCCGATGTTTCCTTTCATGCACCATCACAACTTCCAGAGCCACACCCAAAAAACCCTACCCCTCCCTATTATTCCTCATCGACTCCAGAGCAACCCACGACATTTTGAGCGAGTCGTACGCATCCCAATGGGGACTGCTTGAGGCTGCATTGCCTCAAAACAGACCGTCTTTGGATTTGATGGGTCCGCAAGTAGAGCGACCCATGAGATTGACCTAATCCTGAACAATGAACCCTGCCCATCCCGGTTCATCATTATGAGACTGAAAGACTCGTATGATGGGATCCTAGGGATGCCCTGGATCCGCCGGTACAGACACCGAATCAATTGGACAAGCCGTACCCTATGGAACCCCGACATTGCGGCCGCTTTGGTGGTTTCGTCTATCCCAAAAAACACCCTGACTGGCAAACCGGGGAAAGCTAGGAGAATAGACAAGGGGGTGTGTGTTTTGAACACGATAACACCCCCACAATGTGAGTTTGATGTCCCAATTTTTACCATTTCTCCCGAAACGGCTGGCAAGCTTGTACACCCTGTAGATAGCGTCCCGAACCCCATGCAGAACCCTGAGACCCAAAATGCCAAACAAGTACCCGATGAAACCGTATCCCATGAAACTGGTGCTACTGCTGAAGCAGTATTGTCCTATCCGCCAACACCCCCGCAAATGGTCCACAGGCCCACAGGGAAAGCTAGGATTAGTGACGAGGGGGTGTGTGCTTACAGCACAATAACACCCCCGCAATGTGAGTCTGATAACCCCCCAACCCATACCTTACTTTCCGAAACAGCTGGCAAGCTTTTACACCTCGCAAATAGATCCCCAATCGCTGCAAGGAACCCCAAGACCCAACACATTGACCAGGTAACCAATGAAATTACTGCTACTGCCAAGGCAGTATTGTCCTCTCCGCCAACATCCCCACAAACGGTCTACAGGGCCTTGGGGAAAGCTAGGATTAGTGACGAGGGGGTGTGTGCTTATAGCACAATAACACCCCCACAATGTGAGTCTGATACATGTTCCCCGCATTTGATTCCCGAAACAGCTGGCAAGCCTCTTTCCCCTCTAGGACATACCCCAGCAGTGACCGATGCGGCCAAAACGTCATGGTCAACATCGGCCCGATTGGCAGCAAAAGGAAAAACCACGACTGCGGTACGGAGTACAGAAGAATTGGTACCGCGGTGCTACCACTGACACCTTGACATGTTCCGGAAATTGAGAGCCATGAGGCTTCCCCCGCGGAGAAAGTATGATTTCCGCGTAGAGCTGATCCCAGGGGCTACCCCACAGGCCGGAAGAATCATCCCGCTATCTCCGGCGGAGAACCAGGCACTTGATGTTATGATTGACAAAGGACTGACAAACGGGACCATTTGGCGGACCACATCCCCTTGGGCGGCACCGGTCCTATTCACTGGGAAGAAGGACGGAAACCTGCGGCCCTGTTTTGACTACCGGAGACTCAACGCAGTAACGGTGAAGAACAAGTACCCGCTACCACTGACAATGGACTTAGTTGACAGCCTCTTGGATGCGGACACATTTACAAAGCTGGACCTCCGGAACGCATATGGGAACCTCCGAGTTGCGGAAGGCGACAAAGATAAACTGGCTTTCATCTGCCGGGCAGGACAATTCACACCGCTTACCATGCCATTTGGACCCACTGGAGCGCCGGGATACTTCCAATACTTCATGCAAGACATCCTCCTCGGACGGATTGGGAAGGAAACCGCCGCATACCTAGACAACATCATGATCTACACACGGAAAGGAGCGGACCATGCGGAAGCAGTGGGAAGTATACTGGACACATTGAGCAAGCACCAATTGTGGCTGAAACCCGAAAAGTGTGAGTTTTCAAGGCCGGAAGTAGAATACCTAGGACTATTGATATCATGCAACTGGATCAGAATGGACCCGGCAAAGGTACAAGCAGTAACCAAATGGCCCGCACCAAAGAATGTGACTGAACTTCAGCGATTCATTGGATTTGCTAACTTTTACCGCCGATTCATCGACCATTTCTCAGGAAAGACTAGACCGCTTCACAACCTGACAAGAGTAGAAACCCCCTTCGTGTGGGACACCAAGTGCAACTCCGCATTTGAATCCCTCAAAACCGCCTTCACATCCGCCCGGATCCTGAAAATTGCGGACCCGTACAAGCCATTTATCCTTGAATGTGATTGTTCTGACTTTGCACTGGGTGCAGTACTGTCCCAGGTTTGCGCAAAGGACCAGGAACTTCACCCTGTAGCATACCTGTCCTGATCCCTAGTACAGGCGGAACACAACTACGAGATCTTTGACAAGGAGTTACTAGCTATTGTGGCTGCCTTCAAAGAGTGGCGGCAATACCTAGAGGGGAACCCGCACCGCCTGACAGCAATTGTGTACACCAATCACCGTAACCTGGAAAGCTTCATGACAACCAAGCAACTCACCAGAAGACAGGCAAGATGGGCAGAAACCATGGGGTGTTTTGACTTCGAGATCATATTCCGGCCGGGACACCAATCAACAAAACCAGATGCCCTGTCCCGCAGACCGGACCTTGCCCCAGCACCAGGAGAAAAGCTGACTTTTGGCCAACTTTTGAAACCAGGTAACATCACAGAGCGGACGTTTGAGGAGGTTGCGGAATGTGCGGAATTGGACAGCTGGTTTTTGGATGAATCGATCAAAATTGAGGATAGTGAACATTGGTTTGAAGTTGATGTGATGGGGACTGATTTGGGGGATGCAGGAAAAGATGACCTATCCTTATCTGACCTTGAAATCATTTCCAAGATTAGGGAACTGACCCCGCTTGACCCAAAATTGACCAACTGGATTAAGCTGTTGCGGAAGCCATCAGGGGACCACACCAGGTACACAGAAGCAGACGGAGGACTCTAAAACAAGGGACGGATAGTAGTGCCAGCGGACAAGGCATTACGGGTGACAATCCTCAAAGGTAGACACGACATGAAGTCCGCAGGCCACCCAGGCAGATCCCGCACTTTGGCATTAGTACACAGGAGTTTTGTGTGGAATGGGATGAAGAGATTTGTCAACCAGTACGTGGACAGCTGTGATTCTTGTCAAAGAGTCAAATCTAGCACCCAACGGCCATTTGGAACCTTAGAACCTCTCCCGATCCCCGCAGGCCTGTGGACAGACATTAGCTATGATTTAATCACAGATCTCCCAGAATCCCGCTCAACTGACAGTATATTGACAGTAGTAGACCGGCTGACCAAGATGGTGCACTTCATCCCATGCAGGAAAACCATGAATGCGGAGCAACTAGCAGAACTGATGGCGGAACATGTATGGAAGCTGCATGGAACCCCCAAAACAATTGTCTCAGACCGGGGAAGTATCTTTATCTCCCAAATCACACGCGAATTGAGCTCGCGCCTGGGAATTAGATTGCAACCCTCCACAGCGTACCACCAAAGAACAGATGGACAATCCGAAATAGCCAACAAGGCAGTCGAGCCATACCTGCGGCACTTTGTTTGCTACCAACAAAACGATTGGGCCCCGCTCCTCCCCATGGCCAAATTTGCTTACAACAATAATGACCACACAGCGACAGAAGTTTCCCCATTCAAAGCCAACTACGGATTCAACCCGGCATACAGCAGAACACCCTCTACAGAACAATGCATTCCCGCGGTGGAAGACCGACTCCGCTGTGAGAACTCCTTTGGGACGGATGGCAGTTCTGTGAGGGGGAAATAACAATAAGATATTCCTGCTAAGTAATACTACTGTTACGGGTGGTTTGAAAGACCTGCCCCTCTATTATACTACACAGAATTCTTACAACAAAATTTATTTATTGTTGTGGCGTAAACTTTATGATAGAGAGAACTATGAGTAGCAATCCCTTATCAGACTTAGATCAGATTTTTGTTAGCAGAGCAAAGATATGTATGTTCTAGGGTGGAGGATGAATCAATGTGACTATTCAAATTGTATTGCCTTCTTTCTTATCCTTCAGCTAAGAGAGCAATGTGATGATAACACTTTGCTTTAAGAGCACAACAAAGGGGCAACACTACTTATTTACCTGTTATTCTTCTCTGAGGTATGAAAGGTATGCTCAGAGGCAAACTTGATTAAGATCACTATTGGATGCTATGTGTGTTTTGGTGTTGTGCAACTACAAATAGAATTACCTCTCCCAAAACATGGCATGATTTTTCTTCTTGGGGGGAACAACCTACCCTTTATATAGTAAAATATGAGGCATTTTAGCTGGTGAGTAGAAACATGAGGCATTTTAGCTTGTGAGTCCTAGAAAAGCATGTGATGAATCATGTGACTATACATGTGACTCTACGTGTGACTATACATGTGACTCTACGTGTGACTATACATGTGACTCTGCGTGTGACTATACATTAAACTTTAACTATGTACTTATAGTTTAAACAAAACTGATTTTATCCTGACTGGGTTTTGTCTAAGTGCAGCTGGCCCTGTGGTTGTTCAGAGAGTGACTATGGGTTAAATACCCGGCAGAATCCAATTTGTCCATAAAAAAACCAGTAATATCCCTCCTTCTTGATATAAAACTATGCCTTTATGTACTTTTGATACTTGAACGCATTTAGCACACCACACCGCCACCTTGCGGAGGTTCAGCATGAACTCAAGTATTGCTTGGAACAGGCGCAAGAGACAATGAAGGACCAATTCAACAAGAAAACAAGGGAAACACCGGAATGGGAAATAGGGGACGAAGTATGGCTAGACGGCCGCAACATTTCAACAACCCGCCCCAGCCCAAAACTGGAACATAGATGGCTGGGACCTTTTTCTATCTGTAACAGAATCTCAAAATCCGCGTATAAGCTGACACTCCCTATATCCATGAAGGGGGTACATCCCGTATTTCATGTGTCAATACTCCGCAAACACAGACCCAATGAAATCACGGAACGGCGGAAGGAGGACCCAGAACCAATTACAGTGGACGGCGGGGACGAGTGGGAGGTTGAAGAGGTACTGGACTGTAGAAGGCAAGGCGGGAAGACCCAATATCTGGTTAGCTGGAAGGGATTTGGAGTGGAAGAGAACTCATGGGAACCGGCGGAAAACTTGAAGAATTGCGAGGAACTGGTAGCGGGATTTAATTCAAGATTTCCAAATGCGGCAACTACTCATTGGCAGACGCGGAGAAGGAAGTGAGGGATGGAATTGATAAGAGGTGGAAAATATTTTTATGGTTTTGGACAACGGGTGGAGGATTAAGCATTAAAAGGGGGATAATGTCATGAGCCGTATCGCGGGCCCGCCCGCACCAGAGCCCGCACCACATGTAGATAGTCTATCACGTACATGTCACAGACAGGCCACTATATAGTCTGTCAGGACGAGGATCCACATCCCTTCCTCATCCTGCAATCTACATTATAGGATCCCAAAACCCCAGAAACTCCAGAACCCCAGTGCCTTCCCCTCCCAAGATCAGACCATAACATTTGTTTTCCTCTCAGGAGGTGGGAAATCCATATGTCAGTAAACATCTACAGTTCTATCCACATGAGACATATGGGAAGAACATTCATTCCCTGAGTCAAAGTCAGAAATGGTGTGAATGTTTATCCCGCCATGGGAGAGTCCAGATGGTTGAAAATGGGAAAAAACACTATTACATCTTTGAACCCATCACACTAAAGGGACCTGGACAGAACATTGTAGTACAAATATTCTTCTTCAAGGTAGAAAACAAATTACATGCCAAATGTATAACACCAAAGTTGAATGATGCCCCCAGTCAGGCATTTCAATATGGCACACCCAATCTGGCTGTAATGGTACCCAGTCATATTGGTTACAATTCACCAGAACTTCATACCATTTGTGTGGACCAATTTGACCTGATCTAGTCAGACATGCCAGATATTGATGGAAAGAAATTCATACACAAAATCAACCATCATATTATTGAAGTTGATGAATATGGCCACCATTCTTCCATTCCTGTACCTAACCCCTGGAGGAATAAGGCAAAAGGCAAGGTGATCCGACATGTGCCTATTACACTATACTCAGATGATACATCAGGAAACCAATCTAAGAGATGGAATAAACATGTTTCCTATTATTTCACTCTTAGTGGTCTTCCCCCATCACATAGCAACATGGAGTACAACTGCCATTTTGTTTCTACATCTAATGTTGCTGGGCCTCTGGAATTGGGAGAGTCAATTGTCCAAGAGATGAAGTAAGTCCATTCTATCTTGACCAAAATCCAAAAGTATTGCCTGTTTCTCTGATATTGCATGAAATAGCTCTTTGACAAATGAAGGTACCTTTGCCTATGATGCCAGTCTGCAAGATGAAGTTTTGATCATGAGTATGGTCCTTTGCTATCTGGGTGACTCCCCAATGGCTGCAGAGGTGACAAATACACCCATTCCAGGGAACTGCAGGAATCCATGCCAAATGTGCCATTTGAGGGTTGATGAAGTTAAAGAAAGGAGTGGTTTGGATTAAATTTATTGATTCTTTGGGATAAAAAGCTTACCAGCCCCACGGAGGTGGTATCAAACCGTTCAGAAGACAAATGATGCATGGAATGTACTCAAAACAAAATCCAAGGCAGAATATGACAAACACATGAATGAGTTTGGATTGGTTGACAAACTTCAAGATAAATTGATTGAAATGAGACACAATAATCCTCATGACCGGCAAAGAATAGAGGCCATTGAAAAAGCTGAACCTCACATACTTTGCAATGTATTTACAAATCTCTTAGAGTTTGATGGATGCCAAGACACGCCTGTGGAAATTTTACATGTCTTCTCCCTTGGAATTGTCAAGTATTTGGTAAGAGACTTCATGGAAAAACAGAAAGACCTTTCCAAGATGGAGGCCCTGTTCAACTCAGTTAAATTGAATGGCCTCAACATCCCTCCAATCCAAGGAAAATACATGATTACCCACTGGAAAAGTTTTGTAGGGAAGGACTTCAGGACCATAGTACAGTTGGCCCCATTTGTGTTTTTTCCATTCATGGATGAATCGCAAAAGAAAATATGGATTCCTTTATGCACAATTGGAAGCTTAATATTCCAGACAACTATTGAATACATGGATCAATACATTTCTGAACTTGAAAAACAGATTCAAATATTGATGTATCACATTCTCATGATGACAGCACAATGGGCAAATAAGCCCAAGCTTCACATTATATTACATCTCCCAGACTCAATCAAGCGGTTTGGGCCACCAACATTATTTGCCACTGAGAAGTTTGAGAGCTTCAATGGCCGGCTCAGGCACACTGCTGTTCACACCAACCGGCTCAGTCCAGGACACACTGTTGCTATCAGTTTCAGTCACTACCATATCATGCGCCTAATCCTATCAGGTGGTTACATGTTTGATCATAATCCAAAAAAGTATTACCAAGCATCAAATCAAGTGAGGGGAATCTTTTCAGGAAACCCAGCTGTCCAAAAAGCCATGGGATTCAACCCCCCAAAAGCGATGAACATTGGACAATACCCCTGTGTAAAGTCATCTAGAGTGCCTGAAGATGAAGCTGAACCGGTTCCAGATTCATTGAGAAGGTATTACCCAAATTCTCAAATCAAACAGGTCTGTTCATTGAGCCTCAATGACAAGGAATCAATTCAGAAGGACAAATTTGTCATAGTAAGTAAGATTTGCTTTATTTTTAGATTGGAGATGGTGTCAGCTTGCTACTAGTTCAGAGACAACCTGACTAGAACAATAAATAAAGTAATAATTAATTAATAAAAAATACATACAAAAGAGACATTATTACATAAGTAATAATGTAACATAAATTATAAACAAAACATAAGAAAAAGATAACATTTTAAAATAGAAACATTATTAAGAAGTAATAATGCTATAAACAAATATAATTAATAAATTGATAATAAAATAAATAATAACTCATTAACCTTTGAGATAAGTGAGAATATTATTTCATATTCTGAAAGAGCAAGTAAAATAACCTAGGTTACCTCAGCCAAAGTACCCTAGAAAACTTACTCCTTCTAATAATAAAATTAACTTAAAGAATACTCCTACTAAGCGCTAAAATACTTACTAGGTATAAACATATGTAATATGAGAGTATTCTAATAAGTAGAAGTCCTAAAAATACGGGATAATTACTTAAATAAACTATGTAATTATCCTTTAAACACATGAATAAAATATTAAATAACATTTGACATAAATATCACGCTGTTTTATAGTCTTTGTATTATTATTAACTTATACAAATACATACAGTATAAGTTAAATAATATCATAACACATGAAAGACACGAAACAGGGGATAAAGGAAACATAATAATACTTCAAATAAGTCTAAAAGAACTTGTACAATTAAAATAAATGACAAGCTTATTTAATCACGGGAAAATAATAAATGTTGACACTTTTCCCATGATGTTTGCTTGTCAAATAATTGAATAAAGAGCTGTAAAAGCGCCCTCCATTCCAGTATGACAAGAACTCTCATGGTACAGAACCTTACATATGAAATAACAAAATTAAACAGAAATAAGATTCTGTACTATAATTTGATTATTTCTTTTTTATTCTATTGATCAAGTGATCAATACATGTTGTACATCAAACTAAGAGCTCTTGAAGCGCCCTCAGATAATGTCTACTGATGATTGACAGACTGTATTAATTATTGACAGCCTGTACATGTAATAATTTGATAAATTACATCATTTATTTCTACTAAGGATAACTCCTTCCTTGTAGTGTTCCCATAGCCAAAATAACACTTGGTGTTTCGCCATCAGGGCTCCAGAAAGGCATTTAAGAGGCCCTTTCTTCCCCCTGTATTTTGATTCCCCAGCTTTATCATATTTACACCCAGCATTCCACCAGTCCAGCATACTAGTGTCCTGCCCAGTAAATCAGTCTTCAAGACTTCAAAGCCTCTTGTCCTCAACCCCAACTCTGTCCAGCCTTCCAGCCCACCTTTCCAACCGCTTCCAGCTGCTCAGTTTACCATAAGAAAGCCCCCCACCTCCTTCCCTCAAAGCCTACTACAGTAAGTCTTTTCCTACTAGGAGTTGTGGCCCTTTCTTAGCCACTATTTCACTGGGACTAAACACCCCTGCTTGCAGGCCCCAGTTTTGAAGGTTCAGTTCTCTGCTTTTAGCACGAACACCTTTGGAGGGAACTAAACACCCCAGCTTGCTGGCCCCTCCATAAAATCTTTGATCTTT
This sequence comes from Puccinia hordei, assembly GCA_007896445.1. Lineage (NCBI taxonomy): Eukaryota > Fungi > Basidiomycota > Pucciniomycetes > Pucciniales > Pucciniaceae > Puccinia > Puccinia hordei. The sequence goes on from RDRW01000003.1 coordinate 141,381, forward strand.
TAAATATTAATATAAAAGATCAAAAACCCCTTTTTTGCCCATATTTTTTCCTTGCACCTTGTGTAGCTAGAAGGATATCAGTCCTTGGCATCACAGAGCGTGACAGATGGTAACATTAAAGTTGACACTGATACAATTTGAGAAACCTGCAGGAAGATGCCCATCATGGTAATGTGGGAATATCCTGTGTAATTTCCATTTGGGAAGTCATCCACCCTAAATGTTACATCATTAAAATAGTGGAATGCAAACTCTGTGGCTTACAAAAAGATAGCTCATTGAGGATAGTAGAAAAAGACGTAAAATTGACTTACATTCCTGCATCTGTGCGCCAGTCTTTCTTACCAGATGTGATCCCCTTCCAACACAAACTGATGAATCTGTATTAATTTTTATCAGAAAATTATCTGTTGTGTAAATTTCCAACACAACTGCTTTGATGGTGGGTGTCACGCAGGGATATCAAACAGATCCAGGAGACACCGGCAAGAGGGAACCACTGTTTCACGTGAAGTGCATCACAAACCGTATAACAGCTATCTGTTGAATGCATTCTCACATTGTCACTCTGAAATGAACAGAAGCATTTCCCAATTACAAGCTGACTTTATTACAGAGCATGACATGCAGACAGCTGCTTCTTGTGGTCAGAAAATATGGAATAATAGTCAGAGCAAAAAGAAGTGAAAGAATGTGGAATCTACAAGCAGGTCCAACCACACTCAATTCAGCCCCCAGGTTGAATCTAGATCATTGTATGACCCAAATTATAGCCCAAGTGCTGTATCAAATTACCCCAATTTTAGCCCACAGGCAACTCCAATGACATATCACCCCCCCCTCCCCCATGTATCTTCAAGGTAACCATATCAGTCAACATCAAATCTATCTCAGCAACCCTATTTTGGCCCTCATATAGCTCCAAGGGCTTCCAATAATCCTCAATACCCAAATTATGGCCCTAGTACTGCATCAAACTCAAGATATTCCATGTGATCTTCTTCATGTCATGATATGGTCAATATTATTTGTATATATGTGTGAGAATCCTTTGTTATGTATGCTTATTTATGGCTAATTACATGATTCACAATCTACATACACCCATGATTTGGTTTAACTTCATTTGTCTTTATAATTTATGGCCAATTGAGTGAATGAAAAAAAGCAAAACAAATGCAACCATGTTTTGGTTTAACTTCATTTGTTTTTATAATTTATGGCCAATCATGTGAATGGAAAAAAAAAAAAAAATGCACATTTTTACTTCCAAAAATCAGTGTGTGTAATGAGATTATTATTTTCCTCACACTGGTTTTTGTTTTTTTTTAAAAGAAGACAATGCAGAAAACCATTTGAGGTTCCCAAGTTGACTTGAGAACCAGTGAAGGTTCTCAAGTCGACTTGAGAAGCACATTTCACTGGTTCTCAAGTCGACTTGAGAACCAAATGAGGTTCGCAAGTCAACTTGAAGACCGCATTGGGGTTCTCAAGTCGACTTGAGAACCTTCACTGGTTCTCAAGCCGACTTGGGAACCACATGAGGTTCTCAAGTCGACTTGAGAACCAAATGAGGTTCTCAAGTCGACTTGAAGACCGCATTGGGGTTCTCAAGTTGACTTGAGAACCTTCACTGGTTCTCAAGTCAACTTGGGAACCACATGAGGTTCTCAAGTCGACATGAGAACCAAATGAGGTTCTCAAGTTGACTTGAGAACCCCAATGCGGTCTTCAAGTCAACTTGAGAACCTCATTTGGTTCTCAAGTCGACTTGAAGACCGCATTTTCACAGGTTTCCCAGGCCAAACCTTAAATTGGTCTTGAAGCCGCCCTCAAGACCGATTTTTGTCTTGAAGGCGGCTTTTTTCATGTAGTTGTCTTGAAGACAACTCACCTGTCATCGAGGTGTGGCCGTGGTGTACAGGCTGTCAATAATCAATACAGCCTGTCAATCATCTAATGAAATCATCTGAGGGCGCTTCAAGAGCTGGTAGTATGATGTACAACATGTATTGATCATTTGATCAATAAATATTTAAACCAAAAAATCAAATTATGGTACAAAAGCTTATTTCTATTTAATTTGGCTATTTCATATATAAAGTTCTGTACCATGAGAATGCTTGTCATACTTGAATGATAGGCGCTTTTCCAGATCTCCATTCAATTATTTGACAAGCAAAAATCCTGGGAAAAGTGTCAGCATTTTATTCTTTTCCCGTGATTAAAGGAGCTTGTCATTCATTTTAATTGTACAAGTTCCTTTAGACTTATTTGAAGTATCCTAATATTTTCCTTATCCCCTTTTTCGTATCTTTCATTCATTATTATATTAGTTAACTTATACAGTATGTATTTGTAGAAGTTAATAATATTGCAAAGACTATAAAACAGTGTGGTATTTATGTCAAATGTTATTTAATATTTTATTTAAGTGTTTAAAGGATAATTACATAGTTTTTTTTAAGTTATCATCCCGTATTTTAAGGACTTCTACATACTAGAATACTCTCATATTACATATGTTTATACTTAGTGAGTATTTCTAGCGCTTAGTAGGAGTATTCTTTAAGTTAATTTTATGATTAGAAGGAGTAAGTTTTCTAGGATACCTTGGCTGAGGTACCCTAGGTTATTTTAATTGCTCTATCAGAATATGTAATAATATTACCACTTATCTCATAGGTTAATGAGCTATTACCTATTTTACTATTAGTTTATTTCTTATATTTGTTTATTACATTATTACTATGTAATAAGGTTTATATTCTACAATGTTATCTTTTTCTTAAGTTTATTATAATTAATGTTACATTATTACTTGTGTAATAATGTCTCTTTCATATGTATTTTTATTAATTAATTAATTAATATTATTTTGTTCTAGTCAGGTTGTATTTGAATCAGTAGCAAGCTGACATTTAATACCCCATAATTATTCAAAAAGCTAGGTAAAAAATATATGAAAAAAATGTGATTTAAACAAAAATCAAATCAAGACAAGCAGAGGGAATGGGATGAATTACAATTAATGGTAGTAACTTTCAGGGTAGCTGTGGTCTAGTGATCAATCCTCAGGATTTACAACTAGGCTGCAGCTAACCTCCATCCTTTTTGAGCCAGGGATTGTTTCCCATGGTTGACATAAATTGAATTACACCTCTATTAAAATTCATTGATTTAGAAGTTGAAAGTATGTGTCAGCTTATAATATTCATTGCTAACCTGCAGGGAACAGTTCAGCTAACTAGCTGAAAAAAATCAGCTAACAGCTTAAATTTAGTGTAGCACACTGTGGGTCTGATGTTGCTACAATAAGTTGAACTTCAAAATGAGTGTTAGCAGAAAAAAACCTATGCTAATTGTTAGTTTAGCAGTGATGATTATACTGTGTTAACACTGCCAAAAAATCAGCTGAGAGATTTCTTGCTACACTGAATGGTAGTTTAGAAAAGTGTAGCTTCAGCTAACACTACAAGTTTCTGGCAACAAAACCCCTGCTACACTAAAAGTTATTGTCAAATAGTGTAGTGGCCCAGTGTTGATACACCATTATAGTTGGGATTCACCAGAGTGGTAACCAAGCTGCAGATGTTCTCTTGAGAACAATCCAAGACCACATTCAGACATCTTTTGGGCTATATAATTGGATAGACTAAAAAATCGTATCCTGAAGGGTGGATTTTTGGAAGCTTGAAGGCTGCTGGAACAGCCTAGGGATCAACTGGAACTCATAATGCACTTCTTTTTTCACAAATTAAGTCGAAAAAACAAAAGAAATAAAAAAACTGCAGACAGCCATGATTTCTTAACAGAAAACCCAAAGATGTGACCAAGAAATCTTCAAATCATCATAACTTAAAATCCACAAGCATGTCATGCAAAAGCAAGGATTTCTGGTTTTTCTGTGGGTTCTGAAGCTCAGATGGTACAGTTAAACCATCAAGGCCTAGAGCATTCTTGAAAGCCTTTTATTTTGTGTTGTGTAGTGGTTTGTCTAGTTTTTGACAAGGCTCCATCTCAAATATCACATCATTTTGGTACATGGAAACAAGAAATTTAAGAAAAAGGCTGAAGCATCTGATCAAATTGTATGATCCAGAATTATTGTCTTGCTACCAAACAAATCAAGAATTTAGAAATAACACCTTATAGCTGCAAAAAAACCATGGGAGTGTCTAAAACGTTATGTTGTTGTGACAAACAATATCCAGTAAAATTAGCACCTGCTCCTCCGCAGAGACGGATTGGTGATTCTTAAGCAGCCTATTCATGATTATTTATTCCACAAGATCATAATTATCGTTATCCAACAATGCAGTTGATTGCATGTTCAATAATGATGTGAAGCTGAGTTCAACTCAAGCGCAGCTACCTACCCAAGAATGTTCTCCTGAGAGCGTCTTTGCCGGTTGAGCTGAAACCGCGCGAGTTATGACTTGCCGCTATTGCCAAATCGAGTAGCAGCAGCCAATTGACCCCATCGGTTGGGCATTCTGTGGTGTGGAAATGCGTAGAAACTGTGTGTAATAAATGGCGAGTAATTGCCGTTTAGCTTGAAACCTTGGCTAGACTTCGCCACAGTTACGTAAGATCGGAGCTCAAAGCCAATTTGGCTTGAACTTAGCTCAGCCCGATGCGGCTGAATTTCGTGGCTAAAGTCTTTAGCTGTTGGCGCGGAACTAGCCATCGGTAAAGATGCTCTGACGAGCCACAATTGTTGTCCGCTATTACATAATTACCCAATTCCCAATGAGATAAATGACAAAAAATATCATTCTAGATCGCTTCTAAAAAAATGAAGTTTTTTTAACTGATCTTTCTTGCTTGAGATAGAAGAGTTGTACTCACATCCTTCATGTGAGAGCGAAGTCTTTTCGAAAGGATTTCACGAAAATCCTCGATTTTTTTGCGTCCGCAATATGATTTTGGGGAGCTTCATATCAGCGAACCGCCCACTAGGACAGCTGTATGTACCATACAGGCATATACCCTCACTTGATTCCACCTGTTCAGCCTTGGTCCCTGTACCTCTCGTCTAGCGGCGCAAAACCCAGGAGGGGCTTGGTCCCAACGCAAGTAGAGGTGTAATGAGGTCTTTCTTATTCTCCTCTCGTTATCTGGTTTGAATTTTGCCTAGGTTTGCATGTGTTCTGGTAGTGATTGAATTGATTACTTTCTTGTCTAGGCTTGCTGTTATTTTCTTATCTCCTACTTTAATTACCAATATCTCATTTTTTGTCTTCTAGCTCTCAAACTTCTTTGTTATCTTATTTCTATTTTTTTTCCTTCACAGGCTTTCTACTACTTGCTATTGGCTTTTGTTTCCAGCTAGTGCAATACGTTACGCCCTTAAATTTTCATCAAAGAACATGACAGATGCAGAGAAGAATAGGATGGCTGTAGTCTTCTAGAAGATTATTAATGTGTGTTTAATTCTCTGAAAGAAAAAGAAAAATGTAATTTCCGATGGTACAGGCCATACACATTTGACGGTTTCGGAATTAATGGCTCCTGAGCTCTTCTGAGTTTACTCCCTGTTTCGGCTTCAGAATTTATGCAGCCCCATATGATGTCACTCAAGTTGGATCTTCATCAGTGCTGTATGACCTCCGCGTTCCATATCTTGACAACAAGACCAGGCCAGCTTCACCATACTCGCCTTCTTCCCTGTCTTCAATCTGCGCACATCCTATCATGGATTTGTTAACACGACACCTGCTGCCCATTCTCGGATTTCTCTATTTCTTGATTTCAAGTTCTTGCTCCCCTCATGTCATCCGCCTTCGACCTCGATTCTTGCCTGCTGTTGACATCGCCAGGGTGGGAGAAGGTGCCCAAAGCATAAGCGCGGCAAAGGGTGCAGCCGACCTTGTTAAGGTGGGGGGTGCGGGGAGTGAAGGTGCTAAGTCAGCCGTGGTCGGCGCCGTTGCCGAAGGCCGTTCATTTCACCTCCCAGCCCAGTCAGAGTTGAAGCTGAAACCAATCCCCTCGACTAAGGATCACCCGCTAACCGAGGGCTCATCCTCAGATCCCTCACTCATTTCCAGTACTTCTAAATCCCAATCTACCGCGGTCCCGGAGCAGTTCAATCCTGAGAAACATTCACCCTCCAAAAGTGACCTACGGCCATCAGATCCATCTCTCTCGCTTTCTAAAGAGCTTCCGAAAGGAAAACCCAATCCAGACATATCACCCCATCTTCCCGAAAAAAACAAAGGAACGTCGTCATCGGACCCCTCCAAAATATCTGCTGCAGAACCGCACCTCCCCAAACCTACAAACGCACTTGAGGTTATGGCTCGGTCAAGTCAGAAGCGGGAAGGCCCAAGCGTAAGAAAATTTCATACTATCAGCCTTTTATGCTTGTGTAGGAAGAGAAACCGCCCCTTTTGTTTTTGCAGCTGAGCTGACGTGGCTTTACAGTTACAACAGGAGTTAAAGTGGTACCAATCCTGGACTGAAGCTGTGAGTTTTGAATGTTTTATGGCCTTTTGCTTCTCAAACATGCTCTAACTCAAAGACTTTTAGCGAAACAATTTGAAAGTCTACAAAAAGGTTCCACTCACCCTAATGTATGTACCTCATTCAATTTTCTGTAATCACTCACATCCAATGTCCCGGCACACAACCAACCAACCATGAAACCTATGGCACACTCATTCAGCGAATGGCTAAATAATGTTAAGCAGCGCTTGGCATCTGATTGGGTAATTTTCAATTTCACCCGAATATGTTTCGTGCTATTAAACAGACGATTGACTATAGTTTCTTTTCGTAGATGCACCATGTCAGTACACTTCAACGGTGAAGTATTTAGCTTTTCCAAAGAAAAAAACCAAATGCTGATAGTAACCTCTAAACCAATATTCTTCCGAAAGGTGACACAACTCAACAAAGGTTTGCCTCGCAGGCCAATTTTCAGAGCGCCGCCCGAGAAAACTCCAAAAAAAGTGCCAAAGGCACTTATTGCCTCAAAGTCGCCTATAGCCCCAACTTCGCGACCTCCGCGACTGTGAGCCAGATTTACTCAAGTGGCTTGTTTCACCGGTCGAAATCAACAACCTCTCCTTCAGACATTGAATGCTTTTTCTTGGACAATTATTTAATGTATCAGATGAAGGTTATGCAATTCATGTTGTAAGTCAAATGTGTGAAACACCAGATGTGCGGCGGTGAGATACGGTCCGAATTAATAAATGTGGTGAACCTGACGACAAGGAACACGTCTCGGTAAGCACTAGCACGCTTGGTATCGGTCTCTTCAATCTCGGTGAGGAAAGAAAGAAGAGCCGGTACCGGCGCGTACAACTCATAGCTGCAAGGATTGGTGAGTTAAACCTGTAGATGCAGAAAATCCTAAACTTATAATGTTTGCAGATCAAAAACTCACCCGAGAGAAAAAACATATTTCTCAAGTATGAAAACTATACATAGTGTTTGTAAATACATAGTCGGATTGGTGAGAAAATAAGTGTATAATCACCTGTGTCACCTACTATACCCTATACTATAGACATGCATAGTCTGTGACATCAGCACCCCAATACCGACTCTTTCCCCCTAATTATTTCAAACCTTTAAAACCGGCTGATCCTTGAACTTAACGCAAGTCCCCTTTACCTGCTGTGGGCGGCGCTGGAAGTGGTCTTGCCCCTGTCGCATTGCGCCGACCGCAGGGAGGGACTTGCATGCAAGCCGCGCCAAATGGCCTGGATCCTGAGAGCCAAATCTGGAATTTGGCTCAAAATTCACTTCAGACCATGATTACACATCTTTGACCAGTGACAGATCATTTTAACATGGCACCAAAATGTTCACTGGCTTCTTGGCTTCAAGCTCACCCCCCTCTCTACACCCTATTACCTCCGGGTGAGGTCCCATTGGTCCTCAAAGTTGAGGACATCCCCCAAGATTTCCATCTGTGCCCGTGCCACAAAATGTGTACTTTACAGTATTGACACTACTAGCATAATTGCCTAGGTTGAGTTCATCCCAGTTAAACTAGGATGAAAACAACCAATTTAAAATAGGTTGACCTCAACCAATGAAATATAAAACCAAGGGGGGTCCCTTGGATTCATATTCCATCAGTTGATTTCAACCAAGTTTAAATTGGTTGAGTGCATCCCAGTTTAACTAGGATGACTTCATCCTAGGCAATTATGCTGGCAGTGTGAGAATCACAAAAACCCATAATATGTTTATGATGGGTATTTGTCGTATATTGGCCACATACAGTATCACTGTTCCATCAATATGATACCGCGGGCTGAAATGTATCAGAAACTTTCGAAGAATACATCTGACCCTCTGAGAAGATGCCCAACTGAAAAAATTGCCTCGCATACCCATGACCCACTCAAAAGATTATTTGCAAAGTTTTCAAAATGCTGGAAAGAGCTACGCTGAACAGTTTAAGAAATTTAACTGGTACCATTCCCTGCACAAGAAGCAAGGCTACAAGGGGAACCAAGACCAAGCTGGATTTGGGTGGTTGGTTAAAAAGATATGGAAGGATTAATGGAAAAAACTTGATTTTTGGGCCACAAGTTGCTCAGGATCCACACCAAATTTGGGGTTTTGCAGGTAAGCCTCTATGTGAGACCCTGCAGGGCTGTCTGGGGCTCTCACTCGAGAGGCTTACGTTAAGCTTGGCTGATCCTTGGAAACCCTGCATTGCCGCGCAGCAAGGAAAATTTTTAAGTCCTCATTGTTGTAAGGTTTTAAGGAGTGACAAAGTTGCGAACTTTACTAAAAACATGATGTACTACTCATTACATTTCTCATGTCATAACAGCATTTACATACTATAAACTTACTCAATAAACCATACATCATAGACTATAAATACTGTAGCCGCGACTGGATGAAATATTTCTTCATCTCTCTTTGGCTATTTTATTCCAATCGCGGAACGTGGAACTCTCAGTTGTTTAATTTTGTTGAATGGTTTCTTGCCTAAATTTTTTGTAAAGATGTCTGCTATCATTTCGGTTGTCTTGCAATGCTTGAGTTTCAAAAATCCTTCATTAACTTTCTCACAAATCCAATGAAATTCAATTTTGATGTGTTTTGATTGTCCGTGAAAAACTGGGTTGCTGGCTAGGTAGATGGCACGCAGATTGTCGCTTTTGAGGATGATTGGAAGGTCAATTATGAGATTTAATTCTTTCATGAGCTTACACAACCACATAATTTCTTGACTGGCTTCAGTAGTTGCTTGATATTCTGCTTCAGTTGACGATAATGCTACGGTTTGTTGAAGACAACTTCTCCAGCTTATTGCTCCACCAAGATATTTGAAAATGTATCCCATAGTCGATCTTCTACTAGATTGATCTCCTGCCCAATCGGCGTCGCTAGCACATTCCGGCGTGTCCCAATCTTGCTGACCGGTCAGATTTCCGACATTCTTTGCGCTGTACGTAATTGCTTGTTGTTTGGTTGCCTTGAGATATCTTAGTACATGCATGAATGCATCCCAGTGTTTTTTTTTTGGTTTTGAAAGGTGTCGAGATAAAACTCCAACCGCAAAACTAATGTTGGGTTGGGTACAAAGAGCCAAGTACATGATTGAACCAACAGCATTCCTGTATCAAGAATTGTATTTTAGAAATTCAGCCAATTCTTCATCAGTAGATTTGATTAGATGAGTGTTAGGCGCAAAAGGGGTGCTAGCTGGTTTGCAATCAGTCATGTTGAATCTTTCAAGAACACTGTTGATCATGGCTTGTTGATGAATTTTGTATCCACCATCTTCTATCTTGTTGATTTCAATTCCCACCACGCGTTGAGCAATCCCCAAATCTTCCATGGCCCATTTTGATTTGATTTCAAGTTTCACCTTTTCAATTTCATTTCCAGTAATCAACATATCATCGACGTGTAAGTATATCATCGACGTATATTCTCCGTTCTTCCTAATGAAAACACATTCATCTCCGTAGGTCTTCTCAAAGCCGATCTCCTTCAGATATTTCTCAACTTCAAGGTTCCATAATCTTGCGGACTGTTTCAATCCGTATATTGACTTCTTCAGTTTCCATACCTTGCCACTTCCATCATTGAATCCTTCTGGTTGCTTTAGGTAGATTTCCTCGTCCAACTCACTGTTGAGAAAGGCTGCAACTGCATCCATCTGTTCGATTTCCCATCCAAATTTAGCTGCCATGGCAATGACTAGCCTTAGTGACGAAGGCTTCCCAGTTGGTGAGAAGGTTTCGCCGTGGTCTTTGCCTTCCACTTGAGTATAACCTTTTGCAACATATTGCGCCTTGTATTTTTCAATCTTGCCACCGGTCTTGAATTTGATCTTGAACACCCATCTACCCTTGATCAACTTTTTATCAAATGGACGAAAATCCAATTCATATACTCCTTTGTCCTCCATATTTTGAATTTCCTTCTTGCAGGCTCATACCCACATCATTCAAACGGGTGAGTTTTCAACGTCCTTGAATTGTTTTGGCTCAAAATTTGGGTCTAGACTACACATTCATGCTCATAGGCTTTGGAAGGTTTTTCCATTGAGTTGTCAAGTACAATCAATGTGGCATTGCTCCAATTCGGGTTGATCTTCTGCTTGGCAGTTCAATAGTCTTTTGATTTGTTGGCGGTGAATTCAGCTTGGTTGTATTGAGCTGAATAGGACCTTCTTCTTCGGCGTTATTGTCCGATGCTTCTTTGATGCTTGTATTTTCTTGAAATGGATTTTCGTGATCTCCATTATCTGTTTCAGGAAAATTATCTTTGTTAAACGTAACATCATGAGTGTTGATTATCCGTTGATTTTTGTAGTCAAATATCCTGTAGTTTTTGTTGAAATCATTGAATCCCACAAGGAATCCTCTTCGCACAGTTGGACTGATTTTGCTTTCTCTGACTTCCTTTCGATTGTGAATGTATGACAGACATCCAAAAGTTCGAATGTAGTCAATATTTGGCTTATGACCAAACCACAATTCGTACGGCATTTTGTCTGTCTCCTTTCGCGCCTTGTTGTAGATTCTGTTCTGAATGAAGACAGCTGATTGGCATGTGAGACTTGAGAAGCGAGGAGGAGTTCCGCTGTGGATCATGAGAGAACGTGCTTTGGTGACAATCATACACATGCTTTGTTCAACAATTGAGTTGTGTTGAGGGGTGTATGGGGCCGTTGTATTCTTTGTCAGCTGGCAAGTAAATCATAGTCACCCCTAGACTGGCCAACATATTATTTTACTACACCATCTGCAGTTTCCTTAAAGTTTCACCTTAATTTCACTCATTTCATTATTAACATACTTTACATATGCTTGTATTTAGTCAACCTCAGCAAGCCTCATATAAAGTTGTACCCTCTGAACTCTCTTGATCCCCAGACTTTCAGAAGAGAAGATAATAATAACCTACTTTTATTTACCATTCCTCTTACACATCACTACTTCCAGCTTGCTTGACCAAAACATTCTACATATCACTGTCTGGACCCTCAAGCCTGAACTTCTCAAAACTTATCACCAGCTGGGCGTAAACTCTTGGACCAGATTCAACCCCATCTACGACTTGGAGCCGCTGGTCAATTCCAGCAAATTTCCATCGAGTGGATTTTAATCACCCCGGAGTAACCCACCGCTGACAATTGGCGACCATCCCTTATACCCGTACACCTGGAAAGCCCTGTGCGGACGGAATCCTCCCATCCCAAAGATTCATCATTTTTTTTCTGTTTTTTTTAGAAAAATAGAGTCTGCTCCATCTTTTGTCAACTATCGCAGAACAAATCAACACACATTTTTCCCTTCCAACCCTCTGTCTACCAACACATTGCTGGATTCAGACCCGAAATTCAGCTAGCCTAGTTTGTGGTTAGCTTAAACCACCACCGCCGATTTTGGTCGATTGGACTCAATAGCAAAAGATCATCTTTTGTTTCTCGGTCATCATCCAACCACCATTGAATTCACTCTTGCATTGTCCTCGGAGCAAGAATAATCTTCCTTTTCTATTTCTTCATTGGACAACCTTCTATCGTCACCTTTTTTTCCCTTTCAAACTCCTGATGTCCTTCAAAGTCAAATTTGAAGACCTCAAACAAGAGTTCAATAGAATGCAGAAGAAGTTAGAAGACCTAGAATCGATCATGAAGACCTTAACCCTATTGTCAGCTTCAAATGCGGACCCTAGAACTCCCATAGCCGTTAACAATGGAGCAAGTCGCAAGATAAGCATCGATACTGGACGTGCGGCTCCAGTCATCAATTGCGGTCATGGAACGCTTCGGAGTCGTTCGTTTAAGGTCATGCAACACCTTATCAACGTCGTTGACATTTCGAATATTGGTCAGCAGCAAACTCAAGCTGATACAAAGATAAAAACTCCATCGCTTCCACGAACTACTGGAGCAATACCAGTTGAAAGCCTCAAGAATTCAGTTAACGACCAGACTTTGCCTCCAAAGACCACCCAAGCGACTCTGAGGAATAAACTGAACGATCCAGCTGCTAAAAACAAGGAAGCTACATATCAGTCAACGCGCTCGGAGGCAGGTGCACACCTGACTCAGTCGAACCCGAAGCCACTCCTCAGTCCAAAAGTGAAGAGGCCTCCAAACCAACCGTCTCCAATCGAAATCGCTGAGAGATCCGAATTGAAACAGTCAAGACCGTCCGTCCGACAGACCTAAAGTCTTTCATCCTAAACGAGCTCGCAGAGATAAAAAATCAATTGGTGGACTAGTTGGCAACGAAAAACCAGCTGTTGACCATGAGGTCTTTGAGTACAACAAAATGAAGAAATGGTCTAATCGATACACCCTCATGAAATCTAACCTGGCTGTGTCTGATCTGGCTGTGTCTGATCTGTTACCGACTTCAAGAAAAGGCTACAAGTTCATTCCCACTACCACAAAGGTTCACATCAAACACCTCTCACTCGAATCTGACAAACGTAATGAAAGAAAAGTGCTCGGTGTTTGGGAATGGAAGGAAGGTACCTTGACTGCAATTCTGCATGAATACAGGACCCCCGATTCTGCAAGTACAATTCAACACATGAGATTCTCGTTTACCGGCTTCGCTTGGGAAGGGGATTTGGGAGAACCACCACCAAAAATAAAGGACTTACCTGATGATGTTTCCCAAAGAACACCTGATTTGCGCTGGTACTGGTTCAATGGTCTCTGGTTGCTTTATTACTTTGATTAACATGATAGCTCTATCCTTTTTTTTATTGTTTTTTTTAGTAGTATCAAATGTCAGCTGGCAAGTAAATCATAGTCACCCCTAGACTGGCCAACATATTATTTTACTGGACCATCTGCAGTTTCCTTAAAGTTTCACCTTAATTTCACTCATTTCATTATTAACATACTTTACATATGCTTGTATTTAGTCAACCTCAGCAAGCCTCATATAAAGTTGTACCCTCTGAACTCTCTTGATCCCCAGACTTTCAGAAGAGAAGATAATAATAACCTACTTTTATTTACCATTCCTCTTGAGCTCAAAGATACATCTACACATTGCTACTTCCAGCTTGCTTGACCAAAACATATCTACATATCACTGTCTGGACCCTCAAGCCTGAACTTCTCAAAACTTATCACCGGCTGGGCGTAAACTCTTGGACCAGATTCAACCCCATCTACGACTCGGAGCCGCTGGTCAATTCCAGCAAATTTCCATCGAGTGGATTTTAATCACCCCGGAGTAACCCACCGCTGAAATTCTTGATAATCCCCAACTCGTCACAGTAAGGGCCCAATAAAGAATTTATAAATTCGCTCCCGCCATCCGTTGTGATCATTTTAACCTTTCTATCCCAGTGTCTCTCTGCTCTTTCTACGAATAGGTTTATTGACTCAAAAACCTCTTCTTTTGTCTTGGTTCTTGGGAAATAGATGAAGGTCATTTGGGTAGATTCATCTATTGCAAGCATGAAGTAGTTGTAATTGTATAAACATGGTATTTGTATGATGCCGCTGAGATCAATATGGATATTATCTAGCGGTTTACAACCCTTTGGCCTTGTGCCTGAGAATGGGAGTCAAGTGGATTTTGAGACCTTACACGTATCACAATTGGGAGTTTTGTCGTGTTTCATATTAGTGGTCTTGTTTAGGTACTCGTCGTTTAGATGGCCTCTTCGGTTATGTAAGATTTCAGATTCAGTCAGATTAGTTTCATTTCTTGATGTTGAGTCTTGATTGAGAGTACTTACCGGTTCAATTTTGACTATCATCAGGAAATTTTCGAAACGTCCTCTAAGGAAAACTTTGTCTTCAATAACAACCTCAAAACGTTCAGAGTTCTTTGGGTTGAGTTTGATTGTAGCGCCTTGCTTTTGTAACGCACCAGCAGCAATGAGATTATGGCGTAATCCGGGGACATATAGAGAATTAAGAAGTTTAAATTTTGGTACGTTCTGTCCTTTTAACCATACAGTACTGGTTCCTTCGATTCAAAGTTCTTGTGATCCAGCAGTTCCTACTGAACCTTGATTGGGATCTGGTTTCTTCATTTCAGTTTGGTCAAAGAAATCGGGTGATCAGAACATGTGTTGAGAGGCTCCCGAGTCCCATATAGCCTCCCTGATTGAATCAACCGAGTTAACTTTGGTTCCGTAGGTAATAAACACCCAAGTCTTTTTCTTTTCGGTACTGTTGGCAAGAGGCAATGGGACCGTCCTTTCGGCTTTTTGTTTGACTGGGATGTCTTGATTTGGTTCTTCAACGTGGTTCGCGGATTTTCTAGCTCGCAGCTTATCGAACCAAATCTTCTTGGCGGCAGAATTTTCAGGCTTAAAGAAGCATTTGGCGGCATTGTGTGGGCCTTGACATACTTCAGGTTTACACTTCTTTCTAGCAATGGTGCTGTTTGCTGAGTTTAAATTGACTGATCTATCATTCGGATCTGCCGTCTCTTTGAACTGCTTGGTGTCTTGCTTGTACTGTCGGAGTCCAGATATGACTTGTCGTGTATTCAAAGGAATGACAGTTCTCAACTGATGTCTCACTTTGTTGTGGTGTAGTGAGGTGAGAAGACGTCTAGCTAAGGTTTAATTGTCGTTGTTTCCACCTCGGCTAGTCATTTCATTTTTGAGCTTCATGAATGTGTCGATATGCTCTGAGATGCTTGTATTCGCCTTTTGTTTGAGATTATCAATCTTGGTTTGAATCAAGAAGACGGATGCTTGATTTTCACTTTGATAATGGTCTTTAATTAAGACCCAAAGGATGTATGGGCTAGATTGAGGGTATTTCACTTCATCTTTGTAGACGGTTTGAAATCTTTGAGAGTTATCTTTGTCCATCCTTCCAAAAATGAATTTGACTATACATCTCTTTTCGATCAGTTCGAAATCTTCAGTTGTTTTGGTATCTTCATCATCTAGTAGAAGCTGTGCCAATCCAAGCGAACGTAAGTTACCAATGATTTGGTTTGACCAGTTCGGAAAATTTGAGTCGTTTAAGTTGCTTGTGATTTTAACTCGGGATAAGGCATTCGAGATTGACAGGGCATGATCTTGAGCCTCCTTAAAGTTTTTCTCAATTTTGATTTTGCCTCGCTTTGCTTCAAGAGCTAGTCGAGCTTTTTCAGTCTTTTCAATGGCTGTAGTAGGTTGGGTTGACTTTTCTTTGTCTTTGATATTACTCATCATCTTCAGAATTTTTCTTTTAACCTTGAAAGTCTCTCGCTACCATATAATTTTTGGAGGGGATCTTTGACAAGGACCTGAAGAATTGATGATTTGTTGGGTGTTGATAATGCCCGACTGAGATGAAGATAAACTGATAAGGAATTCTAACCTGAAGAATTGATGATTTGTCGGGTGTTAATAATGCCCGACTGAGATGAAGATAAACTGATAAGGAATCTGATGAGATTCAGTAGTGGTCAGAGTGAAGTGAGAAACGGCACGACAACGAGTTTGAGTCAAAGAGACAGAATGGAACGGTTTTCCTTTCTTTATTTTTGATAATTTTTGATTTACTAAAGAAAAAGAAAAGAAACAAAAACATAATGAGAATATACTGACTCTAACCTGAAGAATTGATGATTTGTCGGGTGTTAATAATGCCCGACTGAGATGAAGATAAACTGATAAGGAATCTAACACATAGGAAAATATTAAGAAAGAGATAAGAAGATATATTAACAGATAATCCATAGTAATTGAGATAATAGATGATGATGTACCTGATGAGATTCAGTAGTGGTCGGAGTGAAGTGAGAAACGGCACGACAACAAGTTTGAGTCAAAGAGACAGAATGGAACTAGGAATAATAAGAAGGAATAGAAAAGAATACAAAATAGATCATGAGTAATTAACCGGAAAGTGATTTGAGTTCAGTTGAGTTGATAGACTTACCGGTTTTCCTTTCTTTAGTTTTGATAATTTTTGATTGACTAAAGAAAGGAAAACCAGAAGCGGGACTTGAGGTTCTGAGTTTTGTTTGAGCGGATTTGAAATTGAATATGAAATTGAATAGTTGTACTGATTGAATCAATGACTGAATACATCAAAATTCAATAATTGTTCCTCCCTTTTATAGGTTAAAAGCCAGCGCTACCATTTTTACTCCAATTGACACCAAGATGTCACGACGAGCAACCTCCTCCAAAGGAAAGGCAATGGAATTACCGCACAAGAGATCCGATTCCCCACTAACAACGCTGCCATCTATTAGCAACATCACCGTGGAGGAATTGAACGAGGATTTAATCCTTAAATGCTTGAAGGATTCCGATTCCAAGTACCGTGTGCTGCAGCTTGGAAACCACAAAACTAGGAATCAGCTTTGAGAACTCGATTTTAAACACACCAAACTCGAAAACAAGTTGGATGATGTCGTCAAGGCCATCAACCAGCTTACCACACACATTGAAAATCAATGTGACCAGGCACCCCACATTCAGAAGCAAGAATACTTTTCTGAACAACCTGTGGCATTGTACTCTTACAACCAGAAACATTTCATGAAGGATACGATGGCTTGTCAGCCTCCCTGATTCCAAGGACAAGTCCTTCTAGCTACAGGTGGTGCAAGGATAAATGGAAAGAGTATATAAACTCTGGGTAAGGTAAAAAGTGGCAATTCCCAAAAGATATGGGGGAATTGTGACGTAAAGATTGAGAGAAAAATAGGGTAATAATTATATTAAATAAATTTAATATAATTAAAACCAGAGGGGCCTGATAAATCAGGGGTGGTTTAGATTCCTCTAAGGTATCTTGCAAATAAATTGCAGAGGATTTAGGTACCTGGAACACTGGGGCCTGATAAATCAGGGGTGGTTTAATCCAAAGGAAAGTGGGGAATATCTTCAAGAAAAGGGTTATTACTTACTAGTAATAAACCTTGAGGGATCTTAGGGATATTCAGGGTAAAACTGGACAGTTTGGAGCGCTTTGATTGATGGTTGGTGGAGCTGGATGGTCACTGTGAAGTTGTTGGGGAAGACAGGGCTAAAGAATAACTACTAAGAGGCTTACCAGACTGTGTTATAAAGATGTTTATCTTAATAATAAGTGGGTAAGGTTTTTAGTGGGTATTGGGAAGCATGAGGAGCCTTCTTTGGGCGGTTGAAGAGCTCCTTAAATAGTCTTGAGTTCCCTCTGGGGACCCTGTAGGTATTATTGGCCAACTTGTGGGATCTTTGGACCACATTTTGGCCATTTTTGCCTTCTTGGTGACGCTTCAGCAGCCCCTGCTTTGAATATATGTCACCAATTGATTTATTGAATGTATGTATTTATTGATTTTGACTTACAGTCTGTAGTACATCAGTACTGGTTGTTATATATTTAATACTAGTGGCTTATTAGTATTTATAATAAGCCACAGTATTATTTGTACTGTTTGTTCAGTCAGTGTATTTTCATTTATGTGTGTAAATGAAAATACAATCTAATATAATTAATTATATAGTCCCCAGTAGTCTTCATTACATATGAAACATGTGTAATGAGGTTAC
Source organism: Puccinia hordei (assembly GCA_007896445.1). NCBI lineage: Eukaryota > Fungi > Basidiomycota > Pucciniomycetes > Pucciniales > Pucciniaceae > Puccinia > Puccinia hordei. Next base: position 159,342 of record RDRW01000003.1, read on the forward strand.
TGGGGCGTGTGTTTGTTGATTTGGGTGTACCTGAGTGACTGAGTCCGCGTGCCAAGCTGGGAGCCTGTGAGGGGCTTGATGCTGGCGCGGGGGCTTATATCCCAACTTTGACGCGGGCTTTCATACACGCGGGTTGAACTTCAAGTTCTGCGGACTGCGGTACGCGGGGTTTGAGTAAAACACGTATTTACACTATCTCCCCTAATTTACACAACACCTCCTTTCTGTGACTGGAAATGGGGTTTAAGCATATGTATATATATATATAAGCATTTAATTAATGCAAGTGCCTTTTTTATTAAAGGTACTTGCTAATTTACATAGTGAAGGAGTGAGAATTAGGGGTACCTGTGAGTGAGGTACCCTAGGTTATTTTTAGTGTCGATTCAGAATATCAAATAATATTCAAACTATTATTTGATGTTCTATTGTATTTTATAATAATGTTTGTAGAAGTCTTGTGACAGGTTGCTCTGTCATAGTAGCAAGCTGACATGGCTTTACATTGATCAATCCACTCAACAGTTAAATACCTCAAGTTCAATGGCGAGAACTACACGGTGTGGGAACGCCAAATTAACAAAACACTTGATTTCGTCTTCCGACGCGAGGATTTTTTATCCAAACCAACGAATTGGGTCCTTGTTGATGATCAACAGGAACCCGCGGTAGTCATACTCCTCCGGTCCTCCGTCGAACAGAAACTGATCAATACAGTGACTCAAGTGCGCCGGCCCAAGGATATTTTCTATAAACTGGAGGGCCGCTGCAAACGCAATGATCAACAAATCAAACTCAGTCTATTTGGGAAACTCCGGGACTTCTACTTTTCGGAGCAGCAGGCATCAAATGATGAACTGATTGCACAATTCCAAGATTTCTTCTTGGAGGTTCAGCAGAAGAAGTTATCCATCGAGGAGATGCTCGGGTTAATACTACAATCTGTAGCTCAGCCACCCATCAACGTCGACAAAAATTCCTTCTGTAATAACCTGAACCATAGGCTAAATACATTGACGACTCCCATTATGCTTGACAGAGTCTGCCAAGAAATCACCCAAGTCAAGGGCAAATTGCACAACGGGACGTCCGACAACCCTATCCTCATCAACCACTTGCAATCACGACAGCCAAACCGTCAACCGCCGCCCAATACACAACGAGCAACCACACCAACGGCACCCCGTTTGTTTGGTACAAAAGCTTTGGCAAATGCTTTAGCATTCAAAAGTACCGGCCGAACACAAGCCCAGATGGCCAACAAGGGAGCGGAATGCAATTACTGTGGCTGTTCCGGACACTGGGGATCAAACTGCCGCGTCCTGGCGCGCGACCTGCAAGAGGGAAAATTAAACATCACCAAAATGGCCACGCCGCCGACCCCTCTCAACAACACATCTAATCCTTCGCGTCCTACTCCAGTCAGGGTCCGCGCGATTGATACAACGGCCCCCCATGATGATACTGTATTGGTTGATTCCGGGGCCTCAGCATGTGTAAGCGGGAATTCCCCATTCTTTACTTTTGAGCGGCGACTAACATCACCCGTCCCTGTGCTACTGGCATCCCGAAAATCAACATTAACCCTTACCGGAATTGGCAGTCTCATCATCCCAACGCCTAACGGGACCATAAGGATCAGGAACATCTACCATAACCCGACAATCCCATACGTCATCCTATCCCTTGGTTTCCTGGTCACTCATGGCTTTTGTCCCATTTTCAATAAGGACTGCTCGATGTCGCTCGCACACAAACACCGCATATTTCATACTTCTTTTTCCAATTTCTGCTGGAATCTTGTTACTTCTTCCCCTCCCCCTTCCACTACTTGCAATGACATCATCATTGCTTCCATGTCAAACAAACCCAGCATGGACCCCATCCAATGGCACGAACAATTAGGCCATGCAAACGATAAGATGGTGAAAACATTCTTAGAACATTTTGTTGGACGAGAACATAGTTCTAACTGGCAATCGTTCTTTTGTGAACAATGTGTAACAGCAAAAGCCACCGTAAAGCGTTTTCTGCCACCCTCCACAGTACCTAAGAGTGAATTACTCGACCTCGTGGTCTCCAATGTCATGGGACCTTTCAAGACTGATATACATGGGTGTCAGTTTGCGCTCACGTTACGCGACCATACCTCAATGTACACTTTAATTGACCCGCTCAAAAATAAATCAGACGTTGCCAACCAGCTTAAAACATGGTTTGACACTATAAAAAATCGACTCGGGCATTTTCCCCGCGACAACGGCGGAGAATTCATGTCAAAGAAATTCCAACAAATACTAGACAATTGGGGCATCACGTTGGAGCATTCTTTGCCATATCATCCAGAAGAAAATGGGGAAGCAGAACACGTCAATAGGACCATCAACAACATGGCGCACGTGATGATGCAACAAAGTTCTCTTCCTAGTTGGTTTTGGAGCTACGCACAACAGGTAGCGGTATACATACACAACCAATTGCCACACTCTTGAATCTTCCCCAATACACCTCTTGAACTCCTATACAACAAGAAGCCCGTGCCTGACTACATCTTTCCATTTGGGGCACAAGCTCTGGTTTTCAAACCAATGGAGAAACATGTTGGAAAATTTGACTCACACGCCGATGAATGTTTTCTCGTCGGATACCCGGCATCGGAAAAGGGGTGGATCTTTTAAAACAAACACCTCAAAACTTTTACCCACTCGGCAAATGCTGTCTTTCCGCAATTCCAGAAGCTACCAGTTGCACCAATACCCACCACCAAACATGACATCTCATTCATTAATAATCTTTTCTTAGGGAAGGAGCCGACAGACATTGAGGCGGAAATACAACAGGATGCTATTGAGTCATTACAACTAAGGTCTGATGTGGCAATCCCCAATTCAATCCATCAAGCTCTTGCTACCTACAATGCCAGCAAATGGCGTGAGGCAGCGGAACAGGAATTATCCCAACTCAAACGGCTGGAAGTTTGGGAAGCCGTCACACCCCCTAAACACACGAAAGTCATTGGAGCACGTTGGGTGTTTGCTGTGAAACGGGATCCATGTGGGGCTATCTCATCCTACAAGGCTAGGTATGTGGCACGAGGTTTTAACCAACGGCCTGGTATTGATTGTGGTGATAAGTTTGCACCCACAGCATCTCTATTGACGCTCAGACTCCTCCTATTGATCACCGTGCAACACAAACTCACTTTGCAATCATTCGACGTCAGCTCAGCCTACTTGTACAGCCCCATCAAGGAGGAGGTCTTCGTGAAACCACCAACAGAACTCCGCCCGGAACTAAAAGGGAAAGTACTACGCCTCAAAAAGGCCCTGTACGGTACCAAGCAGGCAGGGCGTTGCTGGTGGCTGCATTTCAAGAAGATCCTTGCTTCCCTCAATTTCGAGGCTTCCGAGGTTGAATCTTCACTCTACGTCTACCAAAAGGCGGACGTCTTGGTATTCGTTTGGATGCACGTTGACGACAGACTCGTGGCTAGCAACTCACCAGAGGCGCTGACTGCCCTCCAAAGAGACCTTACAAGTCACCTTGAAGTGAAATGGAAAGAGACCGTGGACCAAATTGTTGGTTTAAATATGCTCCACCGCGACGGCACCATCATGCTAGAACAGCATCTGCTTGCTCGACAGGTAGTTTCAAATTACAGCCGCAAAACTTTGCATCAGAACACGACATTACCGGATGAAATGTTAATCACCTCTACATCAGAACCGGTTGATTCTACTAGTTTGCGTTTGGTGCTCGGCTCCCTTATGTATTTGGCGTGCGGTACAAGACCAGACATAGCCCACGCCGTCAAAATGCTCGCACGATATAGTAGCCAACCTTCTTTAAAACATTGGGATGCCCTGGACCATTTGGTTGGCTATGTCAAGAAACATCCCCACAAGGCACTTGTTTTCCAACCCAGCGACAACGCTGTACAACTCTTTGTCGACGCAGGGTGGGGCTGTGAACATGAACGATCCACGACTGGTTACTTCCTACAACACTATGGCAACCCCATCACCTGGGGATCAAAACGTCAAGCGGTGGTTGCAATGTCCACTTGTGTCGCCGAGTATGTAGCACTATCAATAGCTACTCAGACATTGGCAAACATCAAGCTCCTCCTGGACAATACTTGTCCTATGACCACGTATGAGATCCTCTGTGATAACCAAGCGGCGGTACTAGTTGCAACGGACAACGCCTCCCGAAAGAAGACGGCGTACCTACAGCGTGCCTTCTACTTTGTGAACGACTTCGTCCGAAAATATGCTGTCAAACTCTTCTGGATCCCTAACACCCTTCAACTGGCCGACATTTTTACGAAGCACCTAGGGGCTTCAAAACACCTTGCCAGCTGCGCCGCTTTGAACGTGCACAACTTCCAGATTGCTAGGCCTTCAACTACAAACACCGCCAGTTAAATTTTTTTTTCTCTCTTTCTCTGTTTTTTTTTCTCTCTTATCTCATTTCTCTTGTCTCTCTCAAAATTATTTCTATTTTTAGTTAAAAGTTCTTCATGTTGGGAGGGGCTGTAAGGTTTTAAGGATTGACAAAGTTGCGAACTTTACTAAAAACATTATGTACTGCTTGTTGGAAATAACAAAGCATTTTTCAGACATTTAGCAGAAAATGATTGACTTGGGCAGGATTTGAACCAGCGACCTTAGCAGAAGCTAAGACACTATACTAGAAGTTGTCACGATCTGTGATGCCAAGGACTGATATCCTTCTAGCTACACAAGGTGCAAGGCAAAAAATATGGGCAAAAAAGGGGTTTTTGATCTTTTATATTAATATTTAAAAGATCAAAGATTTATGGAGGGGCCAGCAAGCTGGGGTGTTTAGTTCCCTCCAAAGGTGTTCGTGCTAAAAGCAGAGAACTGAACCTTTAAAACTGGGGCCTGCAAGCAGGGGTGTTTAGTCCCAGTGAAATAGTGGCTAAGAAAGGGCCACAACTCCTAGTAGGAAAAGACTTACTGTAGTAGGCTTTGAGGGAAGGAGGTGGGGGGCTTTCTTACGGTAAACTGAGCAGCTGGAAGCGGTTGGAAAGGTGGGCTGGAAGGCTGGACAGAGTTGGGGTTGAGGACAAGAGGCTTTGAAGTCTTGAAGACTGATTTACTGGGCAGGACACTAGTATGATGGACTGGTGGAATGCTGGGTGTAAATATGATAAAAGCTGGGGAATCAAAATACAGGGGAAAGAAAGGGCCTCTTAAATGCCTTTCTGGAGTCCTGATGGCGAAACACCAAGTGTTATTTTGGCTATGGGAACACTACAAGGAAGGAGTTATCCTTAGTAGAAATAAATGTTGTAATTTATCAAATTCTTACATGTACAGGCTGTCAATAATTGATACAGTCTTTTCATCATCTGTAGACATCACCTGAGGGCGCTTCAAGAGCTCTTAGTTTGATGTACAACATGTATTGATCACTTGATCAATAGAATAGAAAAGAAATAATCAAATTGTAGTACAGAATCTTATTACTGTTTAATTTGGTTATTTCATATGTAAGGTTCTGTACCCTGAGAGTTCTTGTCATACTTGCATGGAGGGCGCTTTTAAAGCTCTTTATTCAATTATTTGACAAGCAAACATCATGGGAAAAGTGTCAACATTTATTATTTTCCCGTGATTTAAATAAGCTTGTCATTTATTTTAATTGTACAAGTTCTTTTAGACTTGTTTGAAGTATTCTGATGTTTCCTTTATCCCCTGTTTCGTGTCTTTCATGTGTTATGATAATATTTAACTTATACTGTATGTATTTGTATAAGTTGATAATAATACAAAGACTATAAAACAGCGTGATATTTATGTCAAATGTTATTTAATATTTTATTTATGTGTTTAAAGGATAATTACATAGTTTATTTAAGTAATTATCCCGTATTTTGAGGACTTCTACTTATTAGAATACTCTCATATTACATATGTTTATACCTAGTAAGTATTTTAGCGCTTAGTAGGAGTATTCTTTAAGTTAATTTTATTATTAGAAGGAGTAAGTTTTCTAGGGTACTTTGGCTGAGGTACCCTAGGTTATTTTACTTGCTCTTTCAGGATATGAAATAATATTCTCACTTATCTCAAAGGTTAATGAGTTATTATTTATATTTATTATTAATTTATTTATTATATTTGTTTATAGCATTATTACTACTTAATAATGTTTATATTTTACAATATTATCTTTTTCTTATGTCTATTATAATTTATGTTACATTATTACTTATGTAATAATGTCTCTTTCATATGTATTTTTTATTAATTAATTATTACTTTATTTATTGTTCTAGTCAGGTTGTCTCTGAACTAGTAGCAAGCTGACAGAAGTGCTGCCTTTACCAACTAGGCTACCAAGTCCATACCTAATGTGTTGCTAAGAGAGTACTGTGGATTACAGAATTTCAACACTACTCATTACATTTCTCATGTCATAACAGCATTTACATACTATAAACTTACTCAATAAACCATACATCATAGACTATAAATACTGTAGCCGCTACTGGATAACATATTTCTTCATCTCTCTTTGGCTATTTTATTCCAATCGCGGAACGTGGAACTCATTGTTCCTCCCTTTTATAGGTTTGTCCTCTATGTTTTCCTTTATCTACATATTTCTGCAATATATCTCTCTTTGGCTATTTTATTTCAATCGCGGAACATGGAACTCATTGTTCCTCCCTTTTATAATTGTCACCTCCCCGCTTTGGCCAGCCGGCAGCATCACCTCCGACCAGTCATATCACTCCCCACCACATCATATCACTCCCCACCACATCACAACTCCGGTCCCATTACTTCCCAACACATTACGTCTCCGGTCTTGACAGATGCCGTCCGGAAGCACCTGAACTGCTCATGTAAAGTTGGGTGTTAACAACACATCTTGCAACTTATTTGTCTGTCTGCTTCATCATCAGCCCAAACTCCCCCCTTTTCTCCTGGCTCTCTTAGGCCCACTGAAGTGTGACATCAAACCCAGTCAACGGCACCAATCAGCGAAGCGCTTCCTGGCTCCCTTAGGCCCACTGAAGTGTGACATCAAACCCAGTCAACGGCACCAATCAGCAAAGCGCTTAACTTAACTAAAACAAAACCGCTTGTAGCAGCGCCTGCACCCCATTAGTTTTGCCCAAAAGTTGGATGGCATATGATTTTTCCATGTTCTTAACTGTCGTTCACACCTACCATACCAGTGGACCAAATTCACTGTCCTTTCTAACTGTAGGAACAGTTATTATTGCTCACTCTCACTTGTAATGTAAGAGAAAAATGCGCTCAAATTTAACAGTCAATTTTACAACAAGACATACATTGCACAAGGTGAAGAGTCTGACTCAATAGCAAGTACACCTTGCATCTAGGTGTGAAATCGACTACGGGTTTACTTAGCTCTCAGCAAAGTGCTCAAAAAAACATCACAATGGAACACACCCATTATTCTCTTGAGTCACACCCTCCTGCTATCCATTGCGGTCATCCAACGCTCTTGGTTAAAAGCTGGGTTCTGGTGAGAGAAAAATTCAACATTCAGTGCCGAGTATGCTTGGTGTTGGATCAGGTTACCTAGTTGAGTGACAAGAGTGTAGAAATGTTTGACAGAAAAATACCATGTGCTTCTACTATTATTAGGACAGCGGTTATTAAAAATAAATAAATTGAACAACCTGACCTTGTGTCAGCCCTAGAGATACTCCAGAGTATCCTAAAGACTGACTTGAATGTAAAAAATAATAAAATATTGTATTAACAATAATATATCCTATAATATTATTAAAGAAATCAACTTTTCATATAAAATTAGGTGGGGTACCTCACTCAAACCACCACCAAATTCCAACTCCTTCTATTACTTTACCATATCTCAGAAGGTACTTAGTAGGAGATGGAATAACCGTAAAAAATATAGATTATAAATTATTGTAATAAAAGCTGAGAGACAATAAACTTATTTGCATAAATATAATAATAATAAAATTATGCTTGTAAGAAAGAAATTACCTAAGTGCGTGGTAGTTTCCCAGTATTGTTCTATTAAATGAATTGGCCCATGATGTGATTGATTATACATACATGTCATGAGGTCATGGGGACATAGAAAATACTGTGATCAATTCAATACAATTCCCATTACATCATGATACATTTGAATTCTAATACATTAGAGCAGAATTTAGAATAACATTCTAGAACCTTCCTCAAGGAATATCTAGAATATAAAAGGAGGTCATTTCTGGCCTGGGATTGGTTCCTCAGCATATTCCCCCAGTACCACTTTAGTAAGTACTCTGAATATTCTCCTCCTACTATTAGAGTAGTGTATCCCCTTTTTTTATCCAACCCAACCTTTATTACTGGAATAGTCTCAAGTTACCTTAGAATTCCCCATCTTTTTGCCTTGATTTGTTCCTTAGAAAGCAGTTGCTGCAAGACTACCACCTCTGACAGTAGCCAATCAGCTTAAGTGCTTGCCGGCTGCTTAATAGCAATTTTTTATTGCTATATCTTTCCCAAAAAGACAAAGAATAGCCAAACCTAAACGGTTAACTATTAGTTTTCTCCAATTGCGTGATTTGTATATCAAATCTTCAATTATAAGGAGTTTTAGGTTATACTCTGTGCATAGTTTGGACACTGTAGAGAGAATAAATTCACATATTTATTCAGATAGCCTTTCAGCACAGTGACAGTACCTGGTTTAACTGTAAAATTAAGCCAGTGTTTCATACACATAGCTGACACCTTGGCTTTGCCAAACAAGATTGTGCTTCTACTATTATCAGGACAGCGGTTATGAAAAATAAATAGTACAAAAGATGTGAGCTTGGCTTTTCCAAACAAGATCAGACATCCAACCGGACAAAAGTGTATTTGGAAGTCTCTTTGGAGTATTGGAAAAGCGGGAGTAAGAGAGAGAGTTTCACAAAAGTCAAATGGGAGGAAAACAGGCAGTTTGAAGTGAATGTGGATAAGAACTAACATGAGATCATTGCATCAAGAAAAGGATGAACTTAAGCAAGAGAATCGACATTGGACTTGGACAGGGAACTATCTTGGCTAGAATCAAGTAGAATTTTGCTGCGGATGCGGGTCTTAGGATGATTTGCGGAAGAGAAGCCGGAGCACAAGTACTGCGAGCTGGGAGAGGACTCATCAGAAGAAATGTCTTCTGATTCAATTGAGGACCCATTGGAAGAATCTGTGAGTTGTGTTCCCTTTGGCGCACGAATGGGCTTGCGGATAATGCCTATCTTCTCAAAGAAATGCCTTTGACCTGGCAAAATTTGCTTGGGTTGTTGGCTTGTACCCAAGTCAGGTGGAGTACTACAGTTGGATTCATCTTCAGAATCAGTGTTGAGGCACCCTCCTATAGCTTGTGCAGTAGAAGGATTGGGCTCAGGAGGACCAGTGAGCTTAACCCACCCCTTGGCAAAAGCCATGAGGACTCGCTGAGTTTGTCCAATGTACATGTTGGAGGGGGGCTTACAAAATTCAGAAGTGGTTATAAACAAATTGTTCTGCTGTATCAAAAGGGTGACACAAAGCTTTGTTAAATTAGCAGCAGTATTAGTTCCCGGCCAACCGTTCTGCCACACACCATGTGTAGCTTTGACTGTGCAGGATCATTGTCAGTGAAAAGGATTTGTTGATATGGGGAGCTACACAAGGAGGGCTTACTCAAAGCGTTTTTGAGGAGTTCCCACACCTTGGAAGCATTTGCTCTTTTTCTGCCTGAAGACAAAGAATAATGTTGTGATGTCATTAGAATCTCTTCCATTAGGCTTTGATTCTGAAAAAGTCTCACCCAGATTGTAGGGGCAGTCAGGTTCATTGCCATCAATTCCTCGACACCATTTTCTTGATTTGATGGGGGGAGGCAAAGTACCAGATACATCAAAGACTGCCTGTTTTCCACTGATAAATCTGTAGAACAATTCACATTGGTTGTTATCGGAAGACAGGATGTCAAGAAACTCCTCGGCCATGTGACTACCTGCTGTCAATAGGACAGGTTTCTATGCATCGCGTGAGGCAAGGACAATATATCCCTCTACCTGGTGGGCAGTGCTGATGCTACAAAGCTGCATTGGATGAACAAAAGTAAGATAGTTGTTTGAATTCAGACAGAAGGTGAGTGTGCGTACCTCGTGCTTGGTTTTATGAGCCAAAGACCGGATACTGAACCAATCATGTTTGAAGCTTTGGTCCAAAGACCTGGGTTCTTCAGCTGGTTGAGTAGCATAGGTTGTGTTTGACTGGGGGTTAGTTTGGTCTGACATATTGGCAGCAAGCATGTCAAGATAGTCTTGATCCTTCCATTGCTTCTAGATGCTTGTCAGGTGTCAGCTGACGCCACAGAGCTCCACATTTAATTGAATGCTCATTTGATTTTAGCAATTCTGAGGACGAAGAATAAGGTAAGCTAACAGCGCAAACAGTTAAAGTTTAGTTGTAAGACTACTTACTATCACGACGTATTTGTCCAGCCACTTTATTGTATTGGCAGAAGTTCTTGTAGCAGGAAGGACCCTGGGTGCAAGTGCTGTTTCCAAGGTACTCTAAAACAGGTTGGATGGTGAGCTTGTTCTTGATGGCAATGTAATACACAGTGGATTGGTAATCGCGGTAAGCATTGTCGAGTTCAAGCTTATCAGCAATGGTCAGCCGTTTGTACTCGGGACATTTGAGTACAGTTTGGCGAAGCTGATCAAAGGGCTGAGCTCGGACCTTGTCCATAGTCTGATTAGAGAGCTTGGACCTCTTGGGCTGATCCTGGAGTTCATCAGGGATAAAATCGGGCGAAAGGGGGGGGGCAAAGCAAAATTGGAACATGGAATTGTACCTTTAGGGTGTTGGAGAGAATTTTGAGAGCTGTGAGACTTAGGATTATGTGTAATTGGAGTGGGAAGGTTATTATTAGACAGGAAAAGGGAAGGAAGGGGGTAGGATTTAGGAGTGTGCAATTTCTGGGAAATGGGCAAGAAACCAGTGCTAGTTTGGTCAGAGCAAGGGGTCAAGACCCTCCGGTACATGTTACCGCCTTCTTCACAGTGTTTTGAACAAGGAGAAATGCCTAGGCCTAGGGCAAGTATGTTGCCGTTTGATTGAGATGGAAAATAATTTCTGGAAGGGTGGTCCAATGCAAGTGGGATTTGAGGGTTGGATGTGGGCATGTTATTATCTAAGTAAGAAATGATCAGATTAATAATGTGTTTTCCTTGCATGTAAGATAGTGGGTTAATAAAGGCTAGATCACTGACCAGGGTGGTTTGTAACAGTTCATGAAGGTGTCGTTGAAACAAGTAAATGGATGTGTAATAAATGTAAAGATCTCAGAGGTCAAGTAAGGACTGGAGATTTGGAGTGAGTGGGATTGATCAAAAGGTAAACCGTTTCAAATAGGGAAATCAGGATTAGAATTTTGGGAGGATACAAGCTTAGGAAACTTAGGGTAGAAAATATGGAGAAGCAGGTGCTATGTTTGAGACACCAGATATTATTTTGCAATTGGAAGTTGCCGATGGGGCTGCAAAAGGGTCTCGTAAGGGATGGGTTTTGTAAGGGATGATCTAATTCAGGCAGTGATGGGGGCGTTGATAAACGCACGCCACTTTTTTTTGGCGTGCGGGGCCTACACGCCAAAAAAAATTGGCGTGTAGGGTCTACACGCCAAAATAAATTGGCGTGTGAGACCCACATGCCAATTGTTTGGCGTGTGGGGGGATCCCGCTCACGTAATCAAATGGGAGGGCCCATTCGATTACGTGAGCGGGCCGGCTGACGAGGTTATACAACCTTGTCAGCCGGGAGGACTTCCTCCCGGCACAAGGCTGTATAACCTCGTCGGCCGGGAGGACTTCCTCCCAGCCGACGAGGTTATACAACCTCGTCGGCCAGGAGGACTTCCTCCTGGCTGACGAGGTTGTATAACCTCGTCGGCCAGGAGGAAGTCTTCCCGGCCGACAAGGTTATACAACCTTGTCAGCCAGGAGGACTTCCTCCTGGCCGACGAGGTTGTATAACCTCGTTGGCCAGGAGGAAGTCCTCCCGGCCGACGAGGCTATACAACCTTGTCGGCCAGGAGGACTTCCTCCTGGCTGACGAGGTTGTATAACCTCGTCAGCCGGGAGGAAGTCCTCCCGGCTGACAAGGTTATACAACCTTGTCAGCCAGGAGGACTTCCTCCTGGCCGACGAGGTTGTATAACCTCGTTGGCCGGGAGGAAGTCCTCCTGGCTGACGATGTTATACAGCCTCGTGCCGGGAGGAAGTCCTCCCGGCTGACAAGGTTGTATAACCTCGTCAGCCGGCCCGCTCACGTAATCGAATGGGCCCTCCCATTTGATTACGTGAGCGGGATCCCCCCACACGCCAAACAATTGGCGTGTGGGAGCCGCACGCCAATTGTTTGGCGTGCGCTCTCACACGCCAATTGTTTAGCGTGTGGGAGCGCACGCCAAACAATTGGCGTGCGGGGCCCACACGCCAATTGTTTGGCGTGTGGGGGGATCCCGCTCACGTAATCGAATGGCGTGTGGTTCCCACACACCAATTTATTTTGGCGTGTAGACCCTACACGCCAATTTTTTTTGGCGTGTAGGCCCTGCACGCCAAAAAAAATTGGCGTGCGGGTTGGCGTTGGCGTGCGGGTTGGCGTTGGCGTGCGGGTTGGCGTTGGCGTGCGCGCTTGGCGTGCGTTTATCAACGCCCCAGTGATGGATGTGATGGAAATGGCGGTGGTGATAATGGACGGGAAAACCTATGGTGCCAGGGGCACTGGTGTAATGATGGAGGGGATGGATGGTGGGCTGATATAAATGAAATTTTTGAATCTGCAAAGAGGGCAAGGAGGTTGGGAAGGTACAGAACATTGGGGGTTGATAAACCCACGCCCATGCCCAATGCACGCTGATAAAAAAAAAGGTGTGCTGCCCGCACGCCTTTTTTTATTGGCGTGCGGGCTGCACGCCCATCCCTGGGGGTCAGCACGCCTGTAGATGGGCGTGCGGGCTGCACACCCATCTACAGGTGTGCAACACTGCAGGCGTGCAGTCGCACGCCCTTTCTATGTGTATAGGCAGGGGCACGCCCCTGCCTATACACATAGAAAGGGGCACCGCCAACCTATGTATATAGGCAGGGGCGTGCCCCCACCTGTATACATAGAATTAGTGTGCGGCTTGCACACCAATTCTATGTATATAGGTGGGGGCATGCCCCTGCCTATATACATTGCTGATGTCATGCGTACACAGGAATGTACGCATGACATCAGCATACTAGGCCCACCCCCCACCCCCCTCCCCCCAAGCGGATTCCAACCGCAACCACCACATCACCCAACAATCGATCACATCCCCCCCCTCACAGCAATGTCCCCCCCTCCTCCCAACCCCCCATCTGAGCCAAGCCGAGCCACCCAACCCGATCCGAGCGAGCCAAGCCACCCAACCCAACATGGAACAACTGGACCCACCCAAATGTGGGTGTTTTTTTTTATCCTGCCTGAGCCCCCCTGAGCCCCCCCGTGCCCCCTGAGCCCCTCGTGCCCCCCGTGACCCCTGAGCCCCCCGTCCCCCCCGTGCCCCCGTAAGAGAAAATATTTAATTAGAAAAATAAAAAAATAAAATAAAACATAAAAATAAAATACAATAAAAATAGAATAAAAATAAAATAAAATAAAAATAACCTACAAATAAAATTAAATAAAACAAAACAAGAAAAAAAGATAATGATAAAAAAAAAACTAACAAATTTGTCAGCCTCCCTGATGCCAAGGACAAGTCCTTCTAGCTACAGGTGGTGCAAGAATGTATGGAAAGAGTATATTAACTCTGGGTAAGGTAAAATGTTACAATTCCCAAAAGATATGGGGGAATTGTGACGTAAAAATTGAGAGAAAAATAGGTTAATAATTATATTAAATAAATTTAATATAATTAAAAACCAGAGGGGCCTGATAAATCAGGGGTGGTTTAGATCCCTCTAAGGTATCTTACAAATAAATGCAGAGGATTTAGGTACCTGGAACACTGGGGCCTGTTGGAACAGGGGTGGTTTAATCCCAGGAATGGAAATGGGGAAATATCTTCAAGAAAAGGGTTATTACTTACTAGTAATAAACCTTGAGGGATCTTGGAGATGTTCTGGGTGAAACAGGACAGTTTGAAGCGCTTGGATGGATGGTTGGTGGAGCTTGATGGGCACTGTGAAGTTGTTGGGGAAGACAGGGCTAAAGAATAACTACTAAGAAGCTTACCAGACTGTGTTATAAAGATGTATGTAGCTAATAAGAAGTGGGTAAAGTTGTTAGTGGGTATTGGGAAGCATGAGGAGCCTTCTTTGGGCGGTTGAAGAGCTCCTTAAATAGTCTTGAGTTCCCCCTGGGGACCCTGTAGGTATTATTGGCCAACTTGTGGGATCTTTGGACCACATTTTGGCCATTTTTGCTTTCTTGGTGACGCTTCAGCAGCCCCTGCTTTGAATACACGTCACCAATTGATTTTATTAATGTATTTACCTATTTATATTGTCTTACAGTCTGTGGTACATCAGTACTGGTTGTTATAGATTTAATACTAGTGGCTTATTTGTATTTTATAATAAGCCACAGTATTGTTTGTACTGTTTGTTCAGTCAGTATATTTTTATTTATATGTATAAATAATAATACACTCTAATATAATTAATTATTTAATCCCAGTAACCTTTATTGCATATGTAACATATGTAATGAGGTCACTGGGGCGTGTTTTTACTGATTTGGGTGTACCTGAGTGACTGTGGAGTCCGCGTTCCAGCTGAGAGCCTGTAAGGGGCTTACTGCTTGCGCGGGGGCTTATATCCCAACTTTGGCGCGGGCTTTCAGTCACGCGGGTTGAACTTCAAGCTCTGCGGACTGCGGTACACGGGGTTTGATTGAAACACGGTGTATTTACACTATCTCCCCTAATTTACACAACACCTCATTTCCGTGACTGGAAATGGTGTTTAAGCATATGTATTTATATATATAAGCATTTAATTAAGG
This sequence comes from Puccinia hordei, assembly GCA_007896445.1. Taxonomy (NCBI): domain Eukaryota; kingdom Fungi; phylum Basidiomycota; class Pucciniomycetes; order Pucciniales; family Pucciniaceae; genus Puccinia; species Puccinia hordei. Next base: position 174,392 of record RDRW01000003.1, read on the forward strand.
CAAGTGCTTTTTATTAAAAGGTACTTGCTAATTCTTCTTTGCCAATTTACATAGTGAAGGAGTAAGATTTAGGGGTACCTGTGAGTGAGGTACCCTAGGTTAATTTTAGTGTAGATTCAGAATATCAAATAATATTCCAACTATTATCTGATATTCTATTTTTTATAATAAGTTTTTTGTAAATCCTGTGACAGGTTGCTCTGTCATAGTAGCAAGCTGACACCAATGCTTCTACATAAATAACTTGCTCACACAGTCCTTCCTCCTTCCTCCATCAGCCGCAACCACCAGTTCCATTTGGGCAACCCCCTTGGTTCCACGCCCCATCCAACTCCACCATCCCTCCTCAAACGTCTGATCAATTCGCTGGCTTCCCCAATTACCTACACAATGCTGTCCCAATCACAAATAATTCCACACACCAACACCCCAGCACACACCAACACCCCAGCTTCACCAACCACGGCCACCCCGCATACCCGTCAAACTCAATGGCCTTTCCAATTCCAAATCACGGCCAACCTGCACCCCATATGGGGCACCAAATACCATCATTCAGTCCATACAACAACCTTCCCCCCCACCAATCATCCCAAACTGCCTCCTATGACAATAGTACAGCCTTTCCTCACATTCCAGTCACCGGAAAACTCAATCCAAACTTTTCCAACTACAAAAATCCACCAATAACCTTTCAACAGGCATCAAACAATTGGGCGTTGATAAACGCAGGCCAAGCGCGCACGCCAACGCCAGCCCGCACGCCATTTTTTTTTGGCGTGCGGGGCCTACACGCCCTTTTTTTTTGGCGTGTAGGGTCTACACGCCAAAAAAAAAGGGCGTGTGAGACCCACACGCCAAAAATGGTGTGCGGTTCCCACACGCATTTTTTTTTTGGCGTGTGGGCCCCGCACGCCAAAGAAAATTGGCGTGTGGGACCCGCACGCCAATTGTTTGGCGTGCGCTCCCACACGCCAATCGTTTGGCGTGTGGGAGCGCACGCCAAACAATTGGCGTGCGGGTACCACACGCCAATTGTTTGGCGTGTGGGGGGATATCCCCTGCGATATCCCCATACACATAATACATACATGTATTATGTGTATGGGGATATCGCATGCGATATCCCCTCGCTCACGTAATCGAATGGTAGGGACCATTCGATTACGTGAGCGAGCCCGCCTAGTCTGATTCCTTTCAGGAATCAGACCGTCGGTCTGGTTGTTTTCAACCAGAACGACCACGAATTCGAGACACCACCACCCAAAAAAAAATGTGAGTAACAAAAAAAAAAAAAAAAAAAAAAAAAAAAAACATAAAAAAAAAAAACATAAAAAAAAAAACAAAAAAAAAATGAGAAATAAAAAATGAGGAAAAAACCCCAAAAAAACCAAAAAAAAGGTTTTTTTTGGGGTTTAATTTTGTGGGAGAAAAAAAGCCCACAGGCCCAGGGCCCCAAGGCCCAACTGGCCCAAAGACAGGGCCCAATGGCCGTCAGAAGGGGCCCGCCTCTGCCCATCACCTCCAGTGGGCCCACAGGCCCACTTTGATGCTCCAAAGGGGCAATAAAACATTCAAAGGGGCCATTCAAACCCCCCAGGCAGCTCAAAGGGCCCCGTATAAGCCCCAGACGCACACCATCCCCCCCAAAAGTGGCCCAATGGGCCCATCTCAAACACATTCATTCCCCCACATCTCTTCCATTTTTTTTTTTTTAATTTTTTTTACCATAGATAGTAACACTTGCTGACATACTCTCCCATTCATATGCTAACAGATTCCGCACAAATCACCAACTTGACTTCAACAATCAACAATGTCTTCACATCAGACCTGTGAACTAGGACGTGAGATTCATTCCTTTATTTTGTGTATAATATAAGTAGCTGGCTCACTCCCACCCACCCTCCCACCATTACACAGGTTTGGATCTCTGGGAAAAATGCACAGAGCTGGCGCGGCACCCTGCGTTGAAACCAGATGAACGTGAAAACCTGGAGAATTGGGCCTCTAAAATAAAGGCTGAATACGAGCAGTCAGACGATGAGAATGAACAGGTCTCCAGAACCCCGGCCCCGGCTAAAAACACCTTAGGCGCCACTAGGCCTGCTCCACCACAGTCCCACCCCCGCCCTGAATTTGCAACCGACTCAATGGCATACTTATATGCACCCACTCCTGATCACCTACCTCCAGCAACCAACCCAATCCCCACCCTCAATCAATTTGCAAACCAAATAAACAAGGATGTTCAATATGGCCAGCCCAACACAACAAACCCAGCTGATGGATCCCCACGTCGAAGCGGAGAGATGCGGACAGATGTTGAAGGCCACAAGACAACCCTCAACACCTTTGGCCAGTCTTTCTTTCAAAGCGTACAAACGGCCCAACAACTCATTGGCCAGAAGTCCTCCAAAGCCCCCAATGCGGACGGGAGACGAGAAATTAACAATCCAGCCATCCGGGACAGCTCTGAAGACCCTGACGCAGAGGGTGAAACAGATGACTCTGAAGATGGTGCAGAAGACCAGCAAGTCCTCCAACGATTCCTTCATGGACGTCCCAAACCTACCTTCCACCAGGAGCCAGTCCATGAACCGGTGCCACAACAAACCCGATATCGCTATGACATGGTACGAATTGAAGATCCTACGGTTGAAGACCCTACGAGCAAAAAGGCGCGCCTGGACAACTCTGCTTCTTCTTCTAAAAATACAGGCCCCATGTATAATTTCTTCACCCCTCATCCCACCTCTCACGAATTCATCACTGCGCAATCACTGCAAGGCCTCAGAATTCCACGGAACCCCCCTGTTGCTGGGCCATCAACAGTCAAGCCACCTACCCAAAGACCACCGGGCGAATCAATTCCTCCTCCCCCTGTCCTGACGCCTCCTTGTAAGTCACTCCCCATTGCTTATGCACACCCATCTTGTAATTAACATCCCTCCTTTGCGCACAGCTATGGGTCTATTTATCCCTGGCCCAATGCTTCCAAAAGCATTGGCAGATGATTTGAATGAAAATTTGGCGGGTGGAATTGTGTGGTCACACCGTTCAGCCGAGAAAATGATTGAAAACATAGCATTCATCCTCACACACCTCCCCTCAATGGTCACACCACATCCAACGATGCCACAGGAGTTCAGCCGAGTTGTTTGGAGGGAAGTGGATACACTTCTGAAGGCATGCAAATCTGGTAAATACTCACTTTTTGTCTCACTTGTTCATACATCACAAAGGCTGATATTTGTGTGGTATGCAGAGAGAATTCTTAACCCCACTCAACCTGGTGCTCTCTCTCTGATAACTCCTGAAGTTGTCAACATGGCACAGCTCGAGGCTTCCCAGGAGAACCGGAAGGCGCCGCTGTCCAAACGTGTCCAGACCCACACACTTGCGGCGAATCTGGCCTCATACTTCTCTCCAAGTGACCACGCTTATCTCCGGCTTAAAAGTGCTTTGCAAGACTGCTGGGCCCTTTGACACATGGAGCAACAGGGCAGTGAATGGCAGCCTCTCCCCCTGGACGAATCTTTGGTGCATACTGCCCATCTTGCATTCCAACGAACTTATGAAAACCTTGGAAGTCACGCAAAGGATGGATCAAGCCCCCAACCAAACACCTCCGGTCTCAAGGTCCTTGGTCTATACTTCACGGGGGCTATGTCAGCCTTGTGTTACATCTGCGGTCTCCAGGCACCAACAAGACCAAAGTATAAAAAGCTTGATGAGTGTTCAACATTAAACACGCGGGAGCAAATGCGGATGCTTGCTGGTCTCCTGGTTTTTGGTCCAACAACCGCCTTTGTCACTAACAAATACGGGTCCGAACGTCCGACTACTTCAAATGCTTCGGCCTTATTGGAATTTGGAGCCAATGTTCTGAAACATAAGGTTGATGGTGGTAATACTTCAGTGATGCCTCACGGGACTTTGGATAACCTCCGATTATACTTTCTCAACTTTTTGTGCTCCATGGGATTTAACCGGATTGGTCATGATGGTTTGCCAATGGTTGATTGGAAAAAAACCCATGAAGAGTTTCACAAATCTTTTTCTATTCAAAACCTCCAAATTTTGTTTTCCCAAGATATAGAAATAGCTGTAGCCAACTACCACTTCTGATATATGTACCGGGGGTTGTTTTTTCTTTGGTTTCCCTTTTATTTCTCATTCACATGTCCTTGAGTTGTAATTTCCACCACTGTCTTGCTCATCCACTTGAATGAAACATCAGACTTAAGTGTTTTTTGCAATATAACCCAAACAGAGTATTATTAATAGGCATCCAAGGAGTACTCATGTGGGTTGGTGGTTTCTACCTTATTGAAGGTAGGTTGTGGCCAATTCTTGATGATATATCAGCATTAAACTATAGATTATCCAGAATTGGGCTATTGGGATTCCTTAGTGGTATCATAATTATTATAGGGCATTAAGGAACAAACCCGGTTTTTCCGCGTTTACACACAGTTTTACGCAGCGGCAACCTCAAATTAGCTGCGCAGCACACCCGGTTTTCCGCTTTTAAACCCTTTTTTTGATTTTTTTTTTTGCGGGCGGATTTTGAATTTTTTTCAACATTTGACAAATGTTTAATATACTTCCAGGGGTGTAGAAATTTATGGTTATTTTTATTTCCCAAAAAAACAATGTCTTCTATTTTTTTTTGCCCATTACATATCAGTTCAGGAATGTAATTCAGGCGTATATTCACCATTTGTAAGCATTTTCTAGCTGTTATCAGTAGTGTTGATAACATTTTCTCTTTCTTATACGTATTATTTGTGTGCTAATAAATTATTAACTTGCAATTATGTCTCTTCCTTTGTATTTTATTTATTTATTTTATTCATTTCATTTATTCTACGGCATTAATAAAAAAAACCCAGTTTTTCCGCATTTACACCCAGTTTTCCGCATTTACACCCGGTTGTTGGTTATTTAATAAACAACATGTAACACTTCAAAGCATCATGCAATTTACCATACCTCTGTGTATAATTGTATTTCCATTTCTTTGTCATGAAATCTGATAAGAAGTCAATTTTATAATCAGTATTTGTTTCCAATGAATTCTTCACCCTCTAAAGTGTATGAATCCATTTAAAAACTCCCTGAATATCTTGAAAGACAGATGTGAAGGTGTTTGGAAATAAATTGAGTCCAAAAATCATCAAAATCCAACCAGTGATTTAAAAAAAAAAACTGTTGTTCACATTAAATTCTACACCCCTTAAAGTGCTTAGAAAACGTTTAAAAAATGTGAAAATGTTGAGAAATCCTGGAAATTAAGCTGTCAGGATTTTTTATGAAAAAACCGGCGGGATTGGCCAAAAAAAAAAAAACCATGGTTTTTGAGCAAAATAGAAATTACCATGAAAGTCTAAACCCCTGTAAGTATGAGAAATAAATTTAAAACTTTGAAAAATAATGGAAATCCGCCCGCAAAAAATTAAATTAAAAAAAAAACCGGGTGGATTGGCCAAAACAAGTAGAAGACACAGTTTTTTTGCAAATTAAAAATTACCACAAAGTTCTACACCCCTTTAAGTATAATAAATAAATTTAAAATTTTGATAAATAAATAATGTTTACTGGTTTTACTTATTTAAAATGCCGCCCTCCATATTTTTGTTTTGTTTTGTTTTGTTTTGTTTATATTCCTTGTTTTGATTGTTTATTTTATTTGTTTTAAATAAAATATCAAATGAGGATGATTGGGGAGGTCACGCGCATCAAATGCTGCGCTCCACGTGCTATTTGCTTAAAAATTAACAATACAAAAAACCCGGTGTAAATGCGGAAAACCGGGTGCACTGCGCAGCCGCAGCTGTGCAGAAAAGTGGGTGTAAATGCGGAAAAACTGGGTTTTTTGATTAATGCCCTTATTATATTAAAGGCCCTTTTATTAATATTAATAAAATATTAACTTATCAATGCGTATGTGTCATTTGTTATTGTCACATCTTATAAGTATTATTTATTATCATAGAGTAACCTGAATTATTCATGTGTTAGTTAATCAACGTATCATTAATTTAAGTATATCATTTATTGTAAAGATTGATTGTAGTTTAATCATACTATATTATCACTCTATTATTTATTATCACAGAGTAGCCTGAATTATTCATGTGTTAGTTAATCAAGGTATTATTAATTTAAGTATATTTGAATTGGGCATTAATAAAAAAACCCGGTTTTTCCACATTTACACCCGGTTTTACGCAGCGGCAACGTCCAAATTGCTGCGCAGTACACCCGGTTTTCCGCATTTACACCCGGTTTTTTTATTTAATTTTTTGCGGGCGGATTTGCATTGTTTTTGGAGATTTTAAATTTATTTATTATACTTACAGGGGTGTAGAATTTTATAGTAATTTTTCTTTTTGCAAAAAAACTATGGCTTCTATTTTTTTGGCCAATCCACTCGGTTTTTTCATAAAAAATCCTCACAGCTTGATTTCCAGGATTTCTTTTATTCATTTCATTTATTCCATTTATTTTGTTTAATTTAATTTACTTTTGTTTTGTTTATTTTACTTGTTTTACTTATTTATTTTATTTGTTTTAAATAAAATATTGAATGAGGATAATTGGGGAAGTTGCGTTATTCATAAATCATTTACTTGCAATTATGTCTCTTGCTTTTAATTAATTGATTAATTTTATTCATTTCATTCATTCTTATTTGTTTAATTTTATATTATTTACTTTTGTTTATTTTACTTATTTAAAATGCTGCCCTCCATATTTTTATTTTGTTTTGTTTATTTTCCTTGTTTTAATTGTTTATTTTATTTGTTTTAAATAAAATATTTAATGAGGATGATTGGGGAGGTCACGCGCATCAAATGCCGCCCTCCACATGCTATTTGCTTAAAAATTAAAAATTAAAAAAAACCGGGTGTAAATGCGGAAAACCGGGTGCACTGCGCAGCCGCAGCTGCGCAGAAACCCGGGTGTAAACGCGGAAAAAACCGGGTTTTTTTATTAATGCCCTTTAAATTAAGTATATTATTTATTGTAAAGATTGTAGTTTAATAATACTATGTTATCACTTCTTAAAGTCATAATGATGAATTAATAATACTAATAATATTCACTAGAGATCTTAAAGGAATAATATTAAAGAATAATAAGAATGGTAAACATTAATAAGGATAATAATAATTAGTGTTACTTGCAGTAACTTGGTACCTTTAATCATTTAGGTAACAAAGAGTGAAGAGTAGTGGAAGGGGAAACACAGTCTAGCCAAGCAGCTGCTGGGCTCTTGTGAAATAACCGGGAGACTTTAGGGAGAGGAAAGGGAATCGTGGGGGTCCGCTTGACTATCACACGTATCCAATGATTATCATTGAAAAATGATAAGAAGAGGGCTGGCAGCGGTTTAGGGTCCGGGGGAACAGTGGCGGGAATATATGTGGTGCTCCCGCCCGTTCTGCTGAGGAAGACAAATGGCCGGTTATACGCATTGGCCAGAATGGGTCCCACATCCAACTTGCTCATCCATTTGTTCATGGGGACTGATCCACGTGGGTCAGTCACCTGAACACGTCCATAAGCGCGGTTGAATTCTGAAGGCCCCCCAAGGTATCTTGTCCAATGTGCCTTGTTCTTTTCCATCTCTTCTAACACATCCTTTCGCACTTGGTACCACCCATTGGCCTTAGCGTAGGGACCCTCTGGTCTATCTGCTGCCAATGCATGTGCCACACATGCATAACCACAGTTCCCATCACCTGCAGGGTTATAAGTGGAATGCAGGTATTTTAAGATCCATGGTGGAAGCTCCGCCTGACAAGAATGATGAGAAGTTGGTTATCAGTTACAGTCAGTGCATTCCTCCTTGTCCGTGTCAAGCTTGAGTCACTCACTGCAACATCAGGGTTGGTATTCCCCTGTCTTGTTCGGCCAGCCTTGGGTGCAACCTCAGCATCTACATGCCGGTCCTATGAAACATACAATGGAATCAGACCCTGATAATCTAATGTCAAAGTTATAGTACTTACCTTGGCTGTTGGGGGTGAATGTAGCCTGGCCTCACCCGGAAACTGATCATGAGAGCTTGAGGCTTTTCTTGAGGCTTCTGGAGGTGACAGCAGCTTTTCCTCATCCTGCATCTCAATAGATGAGGAGGAATCCACTGGGGGATCAGTTTCTTCATCTGATTGCCCACCTTGTGCGTCAGATTCTGCAACTGATTCCCCATCTGTGGCATCAGATTCTTCTTCTGATGCCCCATGTGGGGCATCAGATTCTTCATCTGATTCCCCATCTGGGGCATCAGAATCTTCATCTGAAACTGCATCTGCAGAATCAGAATCTTCATCTGTTACACCATCCTTACTACCATACTTGGGCTGCCACGTTTCCTTGCGCCATGATGTTCCTGAACTGGAAGACCCCCGATTCCGTTTCCCAATAGTGAGGCTGCCAATTCGTGGGGGGTGAGTTCTCTTGACTGCTTAGTAAGTCCATCAGTTATCAGCCTCTTAAAAAGACATGCAATAAAGTTGCTTACGCATGAGTGTCTCCACACTGGGTAGCTCATCCAGGTCCCCAGAGGAAGAAGCTGAGGTGTCCAATGGAGCCTGCGCGCGCTTGGACTGTCTCGTACCCCCTTTTCCTTTTGATACACCGGCCTTCTGTCTTGATTTCCTTGCCTGCGCCTTTTGGATTTGCGCTTCCACAATTTCTGCATGGGTGTCATCGCGCTTTTGAACTCGCCCACTACCCTTTCTCTTCTTCCACAGCCTTTTCAGTTTGTGTTTCACTCGGATAGGATCAGGCTCTGCAAGCGGGACCACGTGTGTGTTTGCATGGACCCTTCGTAATTTTTTCATTGTTGCTTCTAACGCCGAGGGGTGGTGGGACGCCAAGATCTCCTGCTTGAAATCCTCAAAATCGTTGTCAAAGTCGTACAGTGGTTCATCAAGAGCCTGCAATGAACATAGATGAAGATTAGCTAGGAGGGACATGAACAAGTCATACATCAGGAGGACTCACTGGACCATCAGGGTTATAGGCCAGATGCCACTGGACATGGAAATCAGAAGGCTCCACATCTCCCTTCCCCTGGACCAAACATTCAATAGTGTGCAAACACGGAATGCCCAAGCCAGCCTGGAAATTACCTTTGCATTGAAGGCTGGGATCCCCAGGCTTGGTTTTCTTCATCTTGATGAACTTGTTGTACTGAGACAAGGCCAACTTGAGCGCATGACAGGAGATTTTGCAGCTGAGGGACTTGAAGGCATTTGGTAGTTAAAAGACTTGTGAATTGAATTTCTTGTAGACTAAAAAGGAGCTAGGACTGAGTAAAGAAACAAGGTTAGAAGAAAATAGAGAATAAAGATGAGATAGTGAGAAAAGAATAAGACCAACATTTTAGCATAACAGAGTGAATGAAAAGAGGACTTGACAAACAGAACAGTGAAGATAGAAAGATGGAGAGGAAGAACTAGAACCAGAATATCAGTATGATGATAACTTGAGATTGATGAGAGAAAGTTCATACCAGGAGAGAATTGTGTGACTCGATGATTGAGGAGGAAATAGGAGTAGAGAATAAGAAGAGGGAAGAAGAAGGATGAAGGGTTGAGAAGAGATGTGGGAAGAGTGATGAGAAGATAAGAAAAGGAAGTATTGAAGATATGTGAGTTGAGATTGTGAGTCGAGAATGAGAGGTTATGTGTGAAGAACAGAACGTGGGGATAGAAGTTGATAATAAAGGGAAGAGAAGTCGAGTGAGGATGAAGAGATGTCACAAGAGAGTCACAGAATTCTTACAGTAGTCCGGTTAATCCCTTCTGTAACTCGTGTGCCAGGTTCGTGTGGGCTGTGTCAAGTTGTCGGTCCACTGCTGCAGCAATTGTAATGAAAAGTGTTGCAAAGTCGCACCTAGCCGACGTCACATAGGTTTTCAGCCAGCTGTGGGCAGATTCACATCGTGACGAAGTCAGATTTCCTAGATGGGGTGTCATTCCGGCCCACGCATTCATGAACTTCTGTCGCTCGCTCCAGACGTTCTTGTACAGGTATTCGTAGACGTTAGTTCGAGTGACTAGGTACCGTGTCAGTTGAGCCCACTTTGAGTTGCAGGTGTCCTCATTGGGGGCATGTGCGACCTCATGCCAGAGCCTCATGAATTTGGCCCATTCTTCGCCATCGCCAGCAAAGGCTTGCTTGCAGTTTGTCACAATGTTCCGATCGATGTGCCACATGCACAAGTTCGCGGTTGCATTCGGAAAGTGCTTTGAGATAGCATTACGCAGTGCTGATTCCCTGTCTGTCACAAAGACCTTTGGCGCGTGGTCAGCGTCCCATATAGATCTATGGGTATCACACAGGCACCGGAGTACAGTCAGTTTATGATGAGAATAGGTGATTAGTCAAATATACCACCCACTTCAACTTATCAAGAGCCCATGAGTAGGCCTCATTCTTCTCGTTTCGCATCAAACAAAAACCAATCGAAAAACTGTGATTGGTTGCAGTTTGGCCAACCACATGCAGCAGGGGGTAGTTGTTCAGGTTCGTCTTGTAAGTGCAGTCAATGTTGACCACATGGTGGAACCTGTATTAGATTTCTGCCAAAATGAAAAGAGAACCAAAAAAAAAAAAACCAGACTAAAGAGAAATACAAAATCAGACATAAGAAGAGAAGATTAGAAGATAATCAACAGAGAGAAGAAAGCATACCGCTAAGGATGGATTTAGGAGTAAAATAAGTTGAGGACTTTTTTAGAGAAGAAAGAAGATAATGACGAAGCACACTAACTAAGGAGAATGAGATGAGGATTAGTGATTTGCTCAACAAACAACAAACTAGAAATATAAGAGAAAAGAAAGAAACGAACAATGTAGTGATTGATAAAGAGCTTCTAAATAGAGTTGCCTGAATTCTGATTTTGATATCTTGAAGAAGTCAATGATCAGGCTTGATTTGAGGAATACAAATAATGAGGTCAGAATGAGTTAGTTGAGGTTTTGATTGAGTGATTGAACTTTACAGATTTCAGGTCTTGATGAGATATCTTGAGTCTTGAAGTCTTCTAGATTGTGATTTGATAAAATGAGAATCTTGTCGAGTCTAGTGAACAACGAGTCGGTATTGAGTCTGTTAAGTACTAGAGAGTTTCAAGCCCTAACCGGTTGAATTCCCTTTTTTTTTTATAATTATCAAGACTGCGGCGAGCTTTGCGAGTTTGAGGATTGATTCTTGATGGTGACATGTGAGGGAAACTCAGGTGATCAGGCATTGAAATCATTAAAAACTCAACAGCCCTCCTTGTTTGTTGAGCAAAGAGCGGTGAGACAATGATCTTGAAGTTTCTTAACAGAGGAGTGAGGCGCGGCTTTGGTAAGAGAATCGGCTAGCATATCTTCAGAAGTAATAAGCTCAACATCAATTTCTTTCTCCTTGAATTTTTTTCGAAGGCTCTTGATCTTTATATCAAGGTGCTTGGTTTTTGAGTTGGAGCCGAAGTTTTTTAATTTCTCTAACAAGCCCTTATTGTCGATAGAAAATAGAGTTGGGGCAAGTTCCTTCTTCCACAATTCTTCTATGAGAAATTTAAGCCATTGACTCTCTTGCTCTCTGTCGGATAGAGCATTCATCTCGGATTCAGTAGATGACATTGTGATGTTCTTCTGCTTCTTGCTGTTCCATAGGATCGGGCAAGACTTCCAAAATGCTAGTGAGCCACTCTGAGAAATGCGTGTCTCTTGATCGTCTGCCCAGGTGGCATCGGTGAAAAAAATGATTCTATCGATGAGCGTTTCCTTTTTGGTTTCAGAAGAAGGCCGAGATTTTTAGTTCCATGAAGATACTTCCAACAATGCACAACTTCTTTCCAATGACTCAGCCCAGGCCGTTGATTAAATCTTGAAAGAATGGAGACAGCCGCCGCTAGATCGGGCCTGGTTCGGCAAGCTAGATAATTGAGCATGCCTGTGAAAGATCTATAATTGATGCCAAGCTTCAAGAAGGAGGTGTGATCATCATCTGTTGGTGAATGTAGTTGAACGCATGGAGTAAGCGGTGTCTTCACGGATCTACAGTTTGTTAGGTCTAGAAGTTCTAGTCCTTTATCAATCAAAGCAGGCTGCGATAGTTGAATTGAGTCTGAAGCTATTTCGAGATTCATTCCTAGTAAGGTATCAGGCGAATGAGCGGTGGAGTTGGGAAATCGGTTGAGAAACAGTTGTTCAAACTTTTCGATTTGACCAACGACTATCAAGTCATCAACATGGAAAAAAATGAAAGAATTTTTATTTTTATGGATGAAGAGACAGGCATCGGAGATGGATTGTTCGTAATCGATTTCTTCGAACCATGCAGTTAAGGTCTCATACCAATTCTTGGGGGCTTGCTTCAGGCCATACAATGACTTGAGTAACTTCAAATAAGGTGTGGACCGATTCGATCCTTCTGGTGTCTTGATATAAATATCTTCCTCTAGAGGAGCAAACAAGAAGGCGCTTTTTACGTCGAATTGCTTTATAGGAAGTTTGAGATCGATAGCTAGGACGAGTAGGGCGAGAAGAGAGGGGAATTTCCCTGTAGGAGCAAATGTTTCGAAAAAATCTTCTCCATAAGTCTGTAGGAAACCCTGAATGCAAAGTCTTGCTTTCGGTTTTTCAGGAGAAGAAAGAGTGGCCGGTTTGGTTTTAAAAACCCACGTCGAGTACAGAACCTTATCGGGTTTCTCTTGATGATCTTGCCATACTTGATGCTTCTCGATGTTATCCAACTCATCATTGATAGCTTTCGTCCATCCAATCGCATTCTCACAATTTACAGCTTTCTTGAAGGAAGTCGGATCTTCAGAAAAATGCGAATATTTGACAGGTTTGATTTGAAGAGTTCGATCTCGAAGAACTCTTCCAACAGGCTCAGATGGATTTGGTATCAGTGAGTCAGCTATGTCTTCACTATCATCCTCTGAGTAATCTTCATCGGACTCAGTCGATTTTTCATTGTTATCAGAGGTAACGTCTTGAAGATCCTCTTCGTCGACTATGAATTCGCCCTCCTTTCCCTCAGTCGTCATTGGTTCTGGAGGAGGGTCTTCCTTCTGTTCCTCAATCAGCAGATCTTCCCAGTCGGAGGAAGGCTTCTTATCAGAGGCAAATTCGAGAAACGTAACACTCTTAGAGTTGACGATAAGTCCACTGTCAGTCAAAATTCGATAAGACCGCAGTTCAGGATTGAATCCAATGAGAGTACCCATTTCTCCACGCGGATCAAGCTTGGATTTCTTTTTTGCGGAAGAGAGTACGACTACTGGATTTCCAATAGGGTGGAAATATGACAGCGAAATCGACCTATTTTTGAAAAGCTCGTAAGGGGATTTCTTGCTTCGGTGAGAAGGAACTTGGTTGAGCGTGAGTGCGCATGAGCTTAGGATCTCACTCCAGAGATTCTTTTTTAATCCAGAGTCAAGAATGATCGTACGAAGAGATTCAAGGATGGTCCGATTAAAGCGTTCGGCCAAGCCGTTCTGCTGAGGTGTGTAAGCATCAGAGAAACGCTGTCGAATAGCATGTAGCTTGCAATAATTTTCCATCTCAGAGTTTATAAACTCGGTCCCACGATCTGAATGAAAGATAGATGGGTGGTATCCGAATCTTTTAGCTTCCACATTGATTACTCAAGTGAGTTCCAAGAAAACGTCTGATTTGGAGACAAGGGGAAGAACAGAAACGTATCGAGAGTAATTGTCGACCATGGTAAGGATAAATCGATGTTTTCGATGGGAAGAGGGAGAGATTGGTCCAATCAAATCTAAATGAATCTCCTCGAAGGGCTTTGATGCAGTCGAGGATCTGTTTTTGAAGGAAGCTTTTGTGATTTTTACAACCGCACAAGATTTGCAGGCTTCAGGAGCATTCACAGGGATGCCTAACTTGCTTCTAATTCGTCTATAGCTAACATGGCCAAGGGACTTATGGAGCAGTTCAGCTGAACTCAGGTGAGATTCTTGCAATTGAGGCTCGAATTTGATGACTGGAATGTTGTTGTTATAGTTTCCTTCCAAAAAAAAATGATCATTTTTGTGAACGGTGAAGTGATTGATTGAGAAGTTTATTCTGCATTGCTCTAGAAGAAGATGGCGAAGAGACAGCAGATTTACAGAGATCTTCGGAACAAGAAGAACATTGTGGAAAACAATAGGAGTATTCATGTATGTAAGTGAAATGGAGCCTTTTCCTTCGATCTTCAATGTGTTCGATCCACAGCTAGTATTAATTAATCCTTTTTCGTCTTCGTCTAGATGAATGAAAAGGCTCTTGTCAGAGACCATGTGAGATGTGGATCCGGAATCAAGAATGAAGACGTTTGGATGATTAGATGAAAAGGTGGAAAAACAGCTGACGTTCGACCCTTGAGTTCTCTTCATGAAGGCCTCACGTTTTTCGGGATAAATTGCCCAACAGCTTTCCTTACTGTGAGTTGTGGCAAGTGGATTGTGAGATCCATTCTTGCATCGTGTGTCTTCTCGAGTGAACATTGACGAATCTAGAGTCTCGGTCTTGTTTCCAAGAGATACTTTGAGTTCGTTAATGTGAATCTCCAGGTGATCGATTAAGGTTTCAGGATTGATGTCCTCGCCGTCCTTGGAATGAGTGATTTTTTGTTTGATATTATCAAAGCTTCTGGGGAGTCTTTGAAGCAGATCGTAGGTGAGAATGTCTTCAGGCATATCTATGCCAACGTCTGTCATTCGGACTAATGTACTTCTAACTTCGGTTATAAATTTTTCAATGTCGCTTGGATCGAAGATGATACTGGCGAATGAATTGTAAACTCGTGCTCGGTTTGAAGGTTCGTTGGAGATGAATCTTTTCAAGATACTTTTCCATAAAAGTTGGGCGTTTTCTTCATTTGCTGAGTTAACGACGTTCTTGTGAGTAGTAGTCGATAGCTTGGCGAGGATGATAGCACAAAGAATAGTGTTGTCAACTTCCTTGAGAGCTGGTTGTCCATTAACGATTTGATCTTTGAGACCGCCAAGCTTGAAGAGAGCCGAGATACGAGTTTTCCAAGTGGAAAAATTTTCTTCGGTGAGAACCGGAATTGCCTTGATTGTTGTCTTAAGAATGGTAGGATTGACAGTGTCCATCTTGAAGAAGTTTAACGTCTGGTTTGATTTGGTGAAGTGATAGTTGGTTGGCGGATTCGACTGTTAATCGTATTAGATTTCTGCCAAAATGAAAAGAGAACCAAAAAAAAAAAAACCAGACTAAAGAGAAATACAAAATCAGACATAAGAAGAGAAGATTAGAAGATAATCAACAGAGAGAAGAAAGCATACCGCTAAGGATGGATTTAGGAGTAAAATAAGTTGAGGACTTTTTTAGAGAAGAAAGAAGATAATGACGAAGCACACTAACTAAGGAGAATGAGATGAGGATTAGTGATTTGCTCAACAAACAACAAACTAGAAATATAAGAGAAAAGAAAGAAACGAACAATGTAGTGATTGATAAAGAGCTTCTAAATAGAGTTGCCTGAATTCTGATTTTGATATCTTGAAGAAGTCAATGATCAGGCTTGATTTGAGGAATACAAATAATGAGGTCAGAATGAGTTAGTTGAGGTTTTGATTGAGTGATTGAACTTTACAGATTTCAGGTCTTGATGAGATATCTTGAGTCTTGAAGTCTTCTAGATTGTGATTTGATAAAATGAGAATCTTGTCGAGTCTAGTGAACAACGAGTCGGTATTGAGTCTGTTAAGTACTAGAGAGTTTCAAGCCCTAACCGGTTGAATTCCCTTTTTTTTTTATAATTATCAAGACTGCGGCGAGCTTTGCGAGTTTGAGGATTGATTCTTGATGGTGACATGTGAGGGAAACTCAGGTGATCAGGCATTGAAATCATTAAAAACTCAACAACCTGCGAGCAAGAAGCAACGATCCTGGGTGCGCAAACCACAAGTAAAGGAGCTTGCCGTCCGTATTGTAAATGTCCTCGTGTGTCCAATTGGATTTGTTGAGGCAACGTAGGAGGTACTCGATTGGGGTGTTGCCAGCCCTCTTCTCCGCCCTCAGTGCCTGCTTTGTGTTGTATATCGTCCTGTTGGTTACAAACCTTCCCTCACTGCTAGTAAGGAGTCTAGCGATTGCCTGGGGTTGCATTCCTAGAGACGATAAGCGAGCAACCTCAGTTTGGCCTTCGACAGAGAGCTTCTTGTGGATGACTACATGTTCCAGATCGATTGGACCATGATTGTGCTCAATCGTCTTTCGGCATTGGAGTTCCCATGGTGCATCCTTGAGTTTAACTGAAGTCGGTTTGTGGCCGGATATTTTGAAGCAGCACCCCAGTCGCTTATTCCTAGACTCTCGAAACGGGATAGCATCAACTGAGGTTTGGTCTTCCCCGGCAACTGTGCATGCAAAGTAGATGTTCTTGTCCCTCTTGGAAGCACAAACTTTCAGAGCGTAACCATGCTCGTGGGCCCATGTGGTGACAAAGTGTTTGAGATCAGTGACACATGTGAAAAGGAATTCGGGTGGTGCATCCATTGCATCTGGAAACACAAGCAGTTCAGCCAGTCTGCCTCAAGTGGGCGAATTAAGAAACTAGAAGAACTTACTGCCAACTGAATAATCATAAGATTGTACATCTTCAGATTTCATCAACACTTTATGCGGTTGATTGGCAGCGGGTAACATTGCGGGGGCCAGCGGTGAACGTCCTAAAGGATTGAGCGGGTATACTGGAAGATTGACTAGGTAAAAATTAGGTCTTGGTAAGATGAAAACAAGGTGGAGAAATATTTGAAGACTCACCTTCAGCCACAGTTTGAGGGACTTGAGGGCTGAAAGTTGCAGGGGGAAACGGTTGAGGGCTGGGTGGTGCAGGGTGATACCTGCCGGGAGATGTAGGCGTGACGCTTGGGTATTTTACTGGGAGATTGTGCAGGTAAACATTAGTTCTTGGTAAGATGAAAACAAAGTGGAGAAGTATTTGAAGACTCACCTTCAGCCACAGTTTGAGGGACTTGAGGGCTGAAATTTGCTCGGGGAAATACTTGAGGGCTGGGTGATGCAGGTTGATATCCGCCGGGAGATGTAGCCATGGCCCTTGGGTATTTGACTGGGAGATTGAGTAGGTAAACATTAGTTCTTGTTAATATGAAAACAAAGTGGAGAAGTATTTGAAGACTCACCTTCAGCCACATTTTGAGGGACTTGAGGGCTGAAAGTTCCTTGGGGAAACTGTTGAGGACTTGGTTGTGCAGGTGGCCAAATTTGAGGGCTAAATGGCGCAGAGGAGGTTATTTCCCCCAGAGATGGCTGCATATCTTGCATGACGGGTATGGAAGGGACTTGATTTGTCTGCGGCGGAGCGGGCACTGATGGTTGGCCAACGGGGAAATTGTGTGAGGTTGGCAGGCCTTGGAAGTGAGTGGGTCCAAGAGTGAATGGGCTGGCCGGGTGGGACAATGGTTGGGGTCCCGGCTGCCAGTAGTTTGAGATTTGTGGTGCTTGATGGGATTGCGGAAACGGATGGGATGGTGGGGCTTGAGTTATATGAGGTGGTGCGTAGAGGGCTGGCTGAGCCAGATAGGATGGTTGGGCTGGATCAAGCTGATAGGTAGAGGCTGGAGGTCAATTGTGATAGTGGGTGAATTGAGGCAATTGTACCTCATATGGGCGGAACACAGGCTGCGCTACTGGGTGGGCTGGGGGCCCAGGGTTTGGCTGGATTGCCAGTCTGTAGTTGTTGTCATTGAAGCTGTAGGTGGCTGGGTGGGCTGAGGGGACAGTAAGGGGCTGGGGGGCTTGGCCATATTGGTTGCTTGGGTAGCCATAGTTAGTTGCTAGGTGGCCTGATTGATTGATTGGAGCTGCAGGTTGGCCAAGCACGTGTGGATTTCCATACGCAGAGGTTTGATTTTGACACATGTTGCCAAGTGGGGCGTGCGGGTGATGGTTGGGGTCAACCTCATAGAATCCGTATGGGCGTGGAGGCTGATTGGTTGCGGAGTTGTAATCACCGGTGTGTGACATCTTTTGCTGCTGATTTGGTGATTTGTGCGGAATCTGTTTGCATTTGAATGGGAGAGTTTGTCAGCACGTGTTACTATATTTACGGTGAAAAAAAAATGGAAATAGGAAGAGATGTGTTTGAGATGGGCCACTTTTGGGGGGGATGGTGTGCGTCTGGGGCTTATACGGGGCCCTTTGAGCTGCCTGGGGGGTTTGAATGGCCCCTTTGAATGTTTTATTGCCCCTTTGGAGCATCAAAGTGGGCCTGTGGGCCCACGGGAGGTGATGGGCAGAGGCGGGCCCCTTCTTACGGCCATTGGGCCCTGTCTTTGGGCCAGTTGGGTCTTGGAGCCCTGGGCCTGTGGGCTTTTCCACAAAATTAAACCCCAAAAAAACCCTTTTTTTTTGGTTTTTTTGGGGTTTTTTCCTCATTTTTTATTTCTCATTTTTTGATTTTTTTTCGTTTTTTTTGATTTATTTTTTTTGATTTTTTTTCTTTTTCTGACTTTTTTTTGATTTTTTTTTTTTGATTTTTTTTTTTTTTGTTTTTTTTTTTTTTGTTTGTTTTTTTTTTTTGATTTTTTTTTTTTTTTTTTTTTTTTTTTTTTTTTTCGGATTTTCAGACTCACCGCCTTGGTTGATTGAGTCGGAGAGCGGGGTTTGTTGTGGTTCTGGTTGAAAAAACCAGGACCATAAGCGAGCCCCAGTCCGGAAACAGACTCGGGCTCGCTCACGTAATCGAATGGCCCCTGCCATTCGATTACGTGAGCGGGGGGTGTGTATATCCCATACACATAATACATACATGTATTATGTGTATGGGGATACACATATCGATCCCCCCGCTCACGTAATTGAATGGGAGGGGCCATTCGATTACGTGAGCGTGTGGGCCCCGCACGCCAAATAATTGGCGTGCGGGTCCCACACGCCAATTTTCTTTGGCGTGCGGGGCCCACACGCCAAAAAAAAATGGCGTGTGGGAACCGCACGCCATTTTTGGCGTGTGGGGCCTACACGCCAATTTATTTTGGCGTTTAGACCCTACACGCCAAAAAAAATTGGCGTGTAGGCCCCGCACGCCAAAAAAAAATGGTGTGCGGGCTGGCGTTGGCGTGCGCGCTTGGCGTGCGTCTATCAACGCCCCAAACAATCCTCCCACCCACCAACCCAATCAACCAACCTCCTATACATTACAGCAGGAAATCTACTCCAACAACTGGCATGCCCCCCAACCAATCCAACACCCATCATCAATACCCAGCAACCTGTCTGCATCAATACCCAGCAACCCGCCCATCAACCAGCCCACATACTACTGGGACAACAACACTAACCAATCCGCTGTCAAACTCATTTCTCTGCTTGACTCATTAAGTCTGCCTGCCCCATCCGCGCAACCACCTACATCAATTGATCCACTGGCTTCCTTGGTTGTCCCTCAAATGACTGACAATACTGCTCAAGGTAGGTCTAAATTTCTCTTGTAATGTATATTTCTTGAGAGCTGACAAACTGTAAATCATCAGCTTTTCCCCCTGATTTCCTGCCTTCTGCAAATTACCTGCCTGCTCCCTCTTTTCCCACCCAAACCAATGAGGATCAGGCTCAAGGTGGGTCTTAGTTTCTCTGGTAAAGTTGCTTTATTGGGAGATGGCTATTTATTGATTAATCAGGTGGTTCCAACTCTAAAACATCTGTGGTACCGTCTGCAGTCCTGGCTTCTGCAAGAACTGCCCAGGAAATGTCTTTTCCCTCCCCAATCCCCCTGGAAATGTCTGTTCCCTCTCCAATGACTGAGGAAAATCCCCAAGGTGATTGTAGGTTTCACTCAGAAAAGTCCTTTGCGGTGTTCTTACCAATGTTTTATCATACATATCCCAGTGCATCTGCGCACCACACCAACAAATTGTTGATTGCCCCAAATCACCCGGATGGAAATTCTTTGCCCAAAGCCCTACTGACCAGTGAGGATGTCAGATTGTTTGACTATTCTGTGGGAGGTCAGTGCATCATTGATTCATCATACTGTTTCCAATGGATACTCATGGGAGGTAATTTCCTAGAGCCCATGGACCCACCAACTGAATACCTGTTCACCTGTGTTGACAATCTGAAGAAATTTGTGTCCACATGGGCAACCAAGCATGGTTATCGGCTGGCGGTCTCAAGATCCAAGGCGGAGAAGAACATTTACCTTGCCTGCTCACTGGCTGGAGAAGACACTACCACAGTGGACTCCTGTCGGGCTCGTGAATCACATAATAAGCGGGTTGGATGCGCCTTCAAGATTTCGGGCCACTGTTCATGTGCCAAGAACCGTGACAACGACTATTGGGATCTCCGCAGCAAGACTGTCCCTCACAACCACAATGTCATCCAGCACAACTACGAGGCCATCCACAAGAAACTTGGGGCAGAGAGCCAAGCAGATGTGGCTCAACTGGCCTCTCTCGGTTTGCAACCACACGCAATTGCCCGGCAGCTTAGTAAAACTGAGGGATTTTTTGTGACAAACCGTACAATTTACAACACAAAAGCAGCGCAGAAGATAGAGCGGAGGGCCGGCGACACCCCAATCAACCATCTTCTAAGATGCCTCAAAGGCTCCAACTGGGTTCACGATGATATTTACAATGATGATGGAAAGCTCCTCTACCTATGGTTTGCGCACCCTGTTTCAATGTTACTTGCTCGCAAGTTCCATCATGTGGTTAATATTGACTGCACCTACAAGACCAACCTCTGCAAGTACCCCTTACTACATGTTGTTGGCCAGACCTGCACAAACAAATTGTTCTCAATTGGATTTTGTCTCATGAGGAATGAGAAAAATGCGGCATACTCTTGGGATCTGAATAAGTTGAAGTGAGTGTGGTGTTTGCCTTTTTTAGTATGAGTTTGATAATCTGATGGGAATTCTACATACACCTATCAATTCTTGCAGGTTGGTATGGGAACCAGAGAGCTCTCCAAAGGTCTTTGTGACAGACAAAGAGGTGGCTCTCCAAAATGCAATTGCGGAGCACTTTCCAAATGCCACCTCAAACCTATGCGCCTGGCACATCTATTGGAACATTGTCACCAACTGCAAACAGGCTTTTGCATCCAAGGTAGACAAATGTACAAATTTCATGAAGCTATGGCACAAGGTTACATATGCTCCAGACAAACCCTCTTTTGACACAGCTTGGGGAAAGCTTCAGGTGGACCTCAGGGAACAAGCAAACGTTCTGGAATACCTTCAGAACCATGTTCTGCCATTTTGCACACAATTCATGTCTGCATGGGCTGGGAAAACACGGCACTTGGGCAATCTGACATCATCTAGAGGTGAATCAGCTCATAGCTGGCTGACAACATACGTGACATCTGGCAAGATCGACTTTGCTACCCTGTTCCTGACAATTTCATCAGCTGTGGACCGGCAACTGGACGAAGCACAGGTCACCATTGGCCATGAAAGGATCAAAGGGCTATCCGGACTCCCAAATGTTTTCAAGCCGCTTCACACCAAGATCTCAACCCATGCCCTCAAATTGGCTATTGGAGAGTACAATAAGTACTTGAAAATGAAGAAGGCCAAACATGATGATCCGTTCAGGCAGTGTACAGGGAACTTCAATGTGGGAATGGGGGTCCCATGTGCACACTTGATTGAAAAGTTTCTTGAAGAGAAGAGTGATGTGGAACCAGCTGACTTTCATCCCCAGTGGCAATTGTCTTACACCCCAGATGGACCAGTAAGTGTATAAATATTCCCCCCCCCCCCCATAACCAATTGGCTAATCCTGTTTGACCTTGAATAAATTGCAGAACCTTGATGAGGAGCCATATAACTTTGACAATGATTTTGAGGCGCTAAAGCAGTTGATCTTGGAATCTCACCCCTCCACAGCTTTGCCGGCACTGATGAAGAATTTGCGTTGAGTTGTTGCAAACAGACATGTGGTCCCACTGATTGAGCCAGACCCCATCAGACAAACAACCAAACCAAATCAACCTTGGAAGAAGAAGAATGGAAGCCGCCGTGTGCAAACCCAAGATCCTACTCAGGCAGAAATCGTGGAGTCTCAGATTGAAAAGGCACAGACAGCCAAAGGGAAACAGCGCGCAAGGACCAGTCAGAATCAAGCGGGCCGGAGAAGGTTGGAAAACTCTCAACAAGATAGCTCTTCATCAATGGAAGACCCTGATGAGCTGCCCACCTTGGCCAGACTGACCACCCCAAAACCGCAAGGCCAACCAAGAAAGGCTCCCAATCCCGCAACATCTTCTGAAGAAGACAATCAGAGCCCACCGTGTGCGGCCAAGCGCCGAGGCCGACCTCCAAAGTCTCAGCTACCATCTACCTATGCAGCCAACAAAGACTACCAACCAGGCCGCACATCACAAAAGCAGAAAGCAAGTCCCCCACTTCAGACCAGCCCAAGTCCCAACGCCGTATGGAAGAAAAGCGCTCAGTCTTGTCTGCATTGAGTCAGATGTCTTTGGCAAAAGGGAGCTCCGCAGATTGCAGTCAGTCTGGGTCATCTAGTGGAGTATCAGACTCATCCAATGATCAATCTGATGGCAGTGATGGAGATCCCTTTGGGTCTGAAGGAGATGCATGTGAATTTGCAGAGGACAATCCAATTGATATTCCTCTTTCCGGGACTTCAAAGTCAGCTTTCCTGGTAAGCCCCTTCAATCAAACCAAGAAGCTTCTCCTAACAGTTATTGGCCTGATTGTTCTGTGGTATTTTTGCAAATCAGGATGCTATTCCTATGTTGCATATGGAAGGTGATTGTCAGGCCAATGACCCCCCCAGGCCACCCACTTTGGAGGTAAATTCAAGGTTTAGGATGAGCCCATTCAATGAGTGAAAATTATAACTGATTGGCTTTTCTGGTTGAATTCAGGATGAAAATATGGTTGTCAAAAGTGGTCCCACCTTAGGGACACTGGATGAAGCCTCCAAAGAGGTTCTGTCTGATAAATCAGTAAGTGAACACAGTGTGAATTCATTATGATTACTCATGAGAGCAAAGCAATTTACTCACTCTCTTGTGCTTATGCTGAATTTGCCCTCATCTTGTGAGCCTGGGTCTCTTGAGTGACAACAGGACACAAGGGAAAAGGGGAATAAGTAATAGAATTACTTAGTAGAAAAAGTAGAACTAGTATAATGATAATAAAAAGATCTTAAATGATCTGGGAGCTGCCAAATGAGTGGTCAGCCTCTTCTTCCACAACTGAAACTGGGTGAAGGGACCTGGTCAAAGGAAACTGAAGCCAGCCAATCTTTTTTTGGTCAAAGGAAACTGACTCAAGGATTCTTAGATGGAAACCTGGTTGATTTTCCCTGATAAAATCAACAAAAATACAAGGGGACAGGATCTTGGAATGATCAAGCAACTTATTGCTGGGCTATGCCTTATCTAGCAGGATTCAATCTTATTGGGTCTATGCCACTGCTGGGGAATTGAAGGTGTAGTAGAAAGAAGGGAAAAGGGGAGGATAGAACAGAACAGACAGACTAGAGATAAAGGACTTGGGAGGAGTTGATGAAGTTGCAGAAGAAGGGACTCACTGGTTGATTAAATGACAGCTGGACTGGGAAGTAATCAGAGAAGTGAGGAGCCTTACTTAATATTCCAAAATCTTGTTGAGGAAGCTGCTGGGTTCAACTGGTTGAAGTCCTTTTACTGAAGTGTGTGGTTGTTGTGTGGTATTCTGGAGTCTGTGTATCTTCTGGGGTGTAGAGGATACTCAGACTCGAAAATTTTCATATTTTGATGACATAAGCAGTGCAGGCTTGTGGTCAGCTTGCATCTGAAACACAGCGTAACAATATATAGAATAAATTCACCAGTAATTCATTACTATGTGAAGGAGTAAGATATAGGGAAAATGCTCAGTTGTAACTAGGGCTAAAATATGATGAGGAAACAGAATCTGAATTCAAAACAAGTTTAAGTTCAAAACTGTAAAAGATATGATTAAGTTTTGGTCTAAAAATGTGTGTAAGGAAGACTTGTAGGCTAATGGTATTAGCTCTAAGGCTGACACATCTCCCCCAGGTTGATCAGTTACCTCCTTGGGTCACTAAGTATGTCCAATCAAATTATAACCCAAAAGGGGATGGCAACTGTGGGTATTCTTGTGTGGCACATGCATTGGCTTCTGAAAAACCCAAGGGCCCGTATGCTAAAGACCATGGGTGGTATCAAGTGCGATTGGACATGTTACACAAGCTGCACATCAACAGGCCACTTTGGACCAGAAATTTTTGAGAAGACCTACAAGAGCATTCACGTGGAGAATCCCAAGGGACCTCTGCCCACTTCCAGGTGGATGGGCAGGCTTGATGGTGGTCCTATTCTGGCTAGTGCATACAATAGGCCAGTGGTGTTCCTCATAAACAACCGAGCAGCTGGCTGCATAATGTTTCTCCCTTCAACTGTTGCACCCAACCCCAAACCAGCCAGCCCAATCTACCTTGCACTAATTAACGAGAATCACTGGATACATGTTATAGTCAAGCGTGGCCTAGTACCTTTCCCTCCACTGTCCATACCTAGATCATTTCCAAAGAGCCAAGCTGCTGGTTGGTTGAGCATCATTGAACCTGCCACACTTCTTTACTCCAAAACTTGCAAGCCAATGTAACACCCCTCCTCTGATTTGTAATTACTATATTAAATTTGTTTCCATAAATAAAAGTAGAGTAACGGCTGTCAACATTACTCCTGAATATGGCCACATTACACATTGCCAATACTTCCAATCCTTCATCTATGATGAAGGGCCATATTAGAATTACAGTTAATCATACTTTTAACTGATCATTAAAAAATTGATCAGCTATAGTATCATATCATATCTATAATAATTTTTAGTTGCACACCAAGACTGACACCTATAATGTAGGACAAAGATAAACCAAAAGGCAAATAATGTATCATTTGGATGGAAGTGATCAATAGAACATGCAACATGTAGAGCTGGAGACACAGGCTAGGAGTTAAATACCATACAAGTCAGAAGTGATAGTTGGACAAAGCTATTTCTATATCTTGAGAAAAAATGTGGAGTAGGTGGTGAGTAGAAAAGTAGTGGTGAAATTCTTTGTAGGTTATTTCCCAATCCACTTGGGGGAGTCCATTCTCACCAATATTGTTGAAGCCCATAGCACACAAGAAGTCCAGAAAATATATACAAAGATTGTCTAAAGTTTGGTGGGGCATTGGGAGAGTAATACCACCATCCACCTTTTGTTTAAGGACTTCGGCCCCAAATTCTAGCAAGGCTGAAGCATTGGCATTGCTGGAAGTCGGTCTGTTGAATGTGAAGACTGATGTTGGACCAAAAACGAGCAGACCAGCTAGCATCTGGATCTGAGAGGGTGTATTCCTTGTGGAGCACTCATCCGTCCTTGTATGCTTTGGACGTGGCGGGGTAAAGTCGGATATGCTGCAGATATACGCCAGAGCTGACATTGCCCCAACCAGGTGCTGTGACACAAGCATGAGGCCGCCAAGGTTTGGTGAATTGGCATCAAATGTCCCCAGGTTCTTGTAGGTTTGTTGGAAGCCCCAGTGAGCAGAGTGGACCTTTGTTGTATCTAGTGGAAGGGGTTCCCATTGGGCGCCCTGCTGTTCAAGATGACGAAAAGCCCAGCATTGATGTAAAGCAGATTTGAGTCGGAGGTATGCCGTGTCAGGAGGAGAGATGAATGATGCCATGTTTGAGGCCAGTGTGTGGACCTGAACTTGGTTGGTTATTGTCTTGCTTTTGTTGGCCCGGACAACTTCAATCTGATCCATGTTGATCATTTCATGAGTGATCAGAGACATTGAAGTAGCAGGGTGGAGAATGTTTTCTTAACCGCACCACAAAAATTAGTCATTGTCATTTTTAATTAAATAGATAGTAACTAGGAGAATTACCTGATTTGCAAGCAGCCAGAGTTATTGTAACGTCCCGCCAAACTCTTTTCTTGAAATTGTGGTCCATTGGGCCATGACAAGGGAGCATTTGGGAGAGGTGATTGAGGACATAGGCAATGTTCTTTATCATCTTCTCAGCTGATGTGATGGACCATGCAATGCCACGCGCCAAATTGTTGTTCAAGTTTTCTACCACTGATCTTGGAAGCAGTGGGCCTGGTAAAAATAGTTCAACAGCTGCAACAGACAGACAGACATGAGTTTGAGAAGTGTTTAATGTTTAGAGGAGAGGGGAATGACTCACATGAATCCTGTGTGGGCCTTGCAGGGCAAGGAGGGCCTGTTGACCTCTTTCTGGGGTTTGAACTGGAGCTGGGCATTGAACTGGAACTGTCCACTGCCTTAGTGGTTGTGGTGCGGGAGATCTTCATGCCTTTCAAGTTTTTGGCTGTTATGAAAGTTGGGTGGGGAGTGAATAGGTGGCTTGGGAAGTTTGGACTGGTTTGCCTTGGGTAAATATGCACAGTCTGTTGATGAGAGGAAGAGGAGCCCTGTTGAGGGAATGGGCTTGCACCACATGAGGGAGGATTGTCTGGACTTGGGGTGTGATGCCGGGATTTTTTGGATGTAGGATCAACAAATATTGCAGTTGGATAGCAGTAGAGAGCCCGGCGTGGGTGACTTTCCACAATAGTGGAATGTGGGCATTGTGACAGATCAGTTGAGCTCCTGGGGATGTGTGGGGCCACAGGATGGTTGCACGGCAAAGAGACTTGTGAGGCTGGAGGGTTGATTTCCAAATCTTCAGGGTTGGTTTCCCCCTTGGCATCTGGGTCGTTTATATTGTCATCACAGTTTTGAGATGAGGTACGCAAGGCTAGGTTGGCTTTGTGGGATTCTATGCTGGTAGTTATATGATTGAGGTAAGCCTTGGAACTGGTGGAGAGATAGGTGCTTTTGACTTTGCTGTTGCGCCTGGGCGGTCTTATTGGGTGGATGGGGCCATATGCCAGGTTCATAAAGTTGGGCCAGCCGTTGTAAAATTGAGCAGGTTTGTTGTACAATGGAGCTGGTTTGTTGTCAATTCAAGTGGGTTCTGGTGTGGGATGAATCGTTGGTGCCGCATTGTTTGCTGAGAGAAAAGCAGACAGTTGTGGAGCTGTTGTTTGAGGTGGAGGGAGGTCTTTGGGAAGATCAGGAAACCAAGGAATGAATTGGTTGAGGTTAGGAGGTGGTTGGTTGACGTTAGGAGTGGAATGTTGGATGGTTTGGCTAGCGGGGGGGTCAAACGTGTTTGTTGGAGCTGGGCAAGTTGAGGACTCATGACCCTCATCGTCTGACTGCTCGTATTTGGCTTTGATTTTGTTGGCAAGAACTTCCAGATACTTGGATTCCTTGGGACTTCATGCGGGATGCTGAGCAAGCTCAGTGCATTTTTGCCAGAAGTCCAAACCTGATTTGCAGTGTTGTGGGGTGGAAAGTGGTAAGCAGGAGGATTATTGTCATACATTTTATGAGGAAACAGAACTTACGTGCTTGTTTGTGACCACCAGAAATTGTGTGGGAATACGTCTATAGTTTGAAGGAGGAGGAGAAGAGGGTGTTGCTGTTGGTTGGTTTCAGCTATGTGTATGAAACACTGGCTTAATTTCTATAAATCAACCAGGTACTGTCACTGTGCTGAAAGGTTAATTGAATAAATATGTACTTTATTCTCTCTATAGTTTCCAAACTATGCACAGAGGATAACCTAAAAATCCTTATAATTGTAGATTTGATATACAAATCAATCAATTGGAGAAGACCAATAGTTAACCGTGTAGGTTTGACTATTCTTTGTCTAAGATATAGCAATATAAATTGCTATTAAGCAGCTGGCAAGCTCTTAAGCTGATTGGCTACTTTCAGAGGTGGTAGTCTTGCAGCAACTGCTTTATAAGGAACAGATCAAGGCCAAAAGATGGGGAATTCTAAGGTAACTTGAGACTAATTCCAGTAATAAAAGGTTGGGTTGGATAAAAGGGGATACACTACTCTAATAGTAGGAGGAGAATATTCAGAGTACTTACTAAAGTGGTACTGGGGGAATATGCTGAGGAACCAATCCTAGGCCAGGAATGGCCTCCTTGTATATTCTAGACATTCTTTGTGGAAAGTTCTAGAATATTATGTTAAATTCTACTCTAATGTATTACAATTCAAATGTACTGTGATGTAATGGGAATTGTATTATATTTAGTACAGTATTTTCTATCTCCCCATGACCTCATGACATGTATGTATAACCAATCACATCATGGGACAATTCTAATAATATAATAATACTGGGAAATTACCACGCACTTATGTAATTTCCTTCTTATTAGCATAACTTTAAGTTCTTATAATTATGCACATAAGCTTTATTGTCTCTCAGCTTTTATTGCAATAATTTATAATCTATATTTTTTGTGGTTATTCCATCTCCTACTAAGTACCTTCTGAGATATGGTAAAGTAATAGAAGGAGTTGGAATTTGGTGGTGGTTTGATTGAGGTACCCCACCTAACTTTGTATGAAAAGTTGATTCCTGTAATAACATTCTAGGATATATTATTATTAATACAATATTTTATTATTTTTTACATTAAATTCAGTCTTTAGGATACTCTGGAGTATCTCTAGGGCTGACAGTTGGATTGCACAGTAAAACAGATGTCAGCTGCCGCTCCTGGAATTAAGTACCTTTTGCAGTGGGAATATGAGAAAGGGGACTATCAGGCCTTGCGGGGCACTTTGGGTGTGTAGTGTCTCTAGGGGGCTTAGACTGGGGACTTGCGGCCTGGTATGCATCTGTGGGTAATTCCCGGGGCCCTTTAGGCACAGATGTGTCCCTTGCACATTTTTCCTGGGCCTTGGGTGCAATGGGGGGCTTGGGAGGGGGCCTAGTCACATTCACACCTTGAATGTGTCCATAGGGGCCACTGCTTCTAGTTGGCCCCTTTTGGCCAGGCCCAGGTGGCCCATCTGGCCCCTTTTGGCCAGGCCCAGGTGGCCCATCTGGCCCCTTTTGGCCAGGCATATCTGGCCCCTTTTGGCCAGGCCCATCTGGCCCCTTTTGGCCAGGCCGAGGTGGCCCCTTTTGGCCAGGCCCAGGTGGCCCATCTGGCCCCTTTTTGCCAGGCCCAGGTGGCCCATCTGGCCCCTTTGGGCCAGGCCCAGGTGGCCCCTTTGGGCCAGGCCCAGGTGGCCCCTTTGGGCCAGGCCCAGGTGCCCTTTTGGCCAGGCCCAGGTGGCCCATCTGGCCCCTTTTGGCCAGGCCCAGGTGACCCATCTGGCCCCTTTGGGCCAGGCCCAGGTCATCTGGCCCCTTTGGGCCAGGCCCAGCTGGCCCGGCCCACTTTCAGGAGTGGGCGGGGTTTCTGGTGATGGGCAGGGGGGACAGGGGGTCACAGGGGAAAAGGGGGGAAAAGGGGGACATCGACTTACATGTCAATGTCCTGGCGGCTGGCTCGAGGTTGTCCGGCGGCTAGGTTGTTCCGGTGGGCGCGTTGGGCGGCTTGGGTTGGTTGATTGGGCAGGGTGGGCCGGGTAGTGGGCTGGGTTGTGCGGCAGCCGGCTGGTAGGTGGGTGGGGGCGGCTGTTGGCTGGTGGGGTCAGTGAGGTGGTGGTTGGGGAGGGATTTGAGGAGGGGGGAGGAGCAATCATCAAAGGATTGGGGGGAGGGGGCAGGGGGGTATGCTGAGGTCATGCGTACATTCCTGTGTACGCATGACATCAGCAATGTATATACGCAGGGGCGTGCCCCCACCTATATACATAGAATCAGCGTGCGGCTTGAACACCAATTCTATGTATATAGGTGGGGGCGCGCCCCTGCCTATATACATAGAAAGGGTGTGCAAGCCGCACGCCCTTTTCTGAACGGGGCGTGCAACCGCACGCCTACAGTGTTGCACGCCTGTAGATGGGCGTGCAGCCCGCACGCCCATCTACAGGCGTGCTGACACCCAGGGATGGGCGTGAAGCCCACACGCCAATAAAAAAAAGGTGTGCGGGCAGCACACCTTTTTTTTTTTTGGCGTGCGTTGGGCGTGGGCGTGCGCCCATTGGCGTGGGTTTATCAACCCCCTTTGAAAGAACCAAAGCCTCAAAACAAGACAATTTGTGCAAGAGAACAAATTCCACAATTCCCACATCCTTTTCTTTGCCCATCCAGCTCACACCAACTGTCAGTAGAATAAGAGGGTAGGTAATCCACCCAAAAAATTCTGTTCAGATTCTTCACTCAGCTGGCTCTAAAATGTTGATCCTGATTTCAATTCAAACAAAAGAAATAAATTGCATTTCTCTACTGAAATCTTTAATGCAGAAGGATTGTACCTGTTGAAGCCACACAAAGAGCTTTTATTCAAAAGCCATGTTAACTGGTGAAACCAACAGTCAGCAGGCCAAAACAATCCGCTATATGAGCATAGTGTAGTGAGAAAAAATTGAGTGAACAGCCAACATTTGGTGGGGGAAAAATCCAGCTGACAGCTAACATATAGCATAGTGTAGCATAGTGTAGCATAGATCTGATGCCGCTATATTAATGGGAACTTCAAAATGTGTTAGCTCCAAGACAATTATGCTACTTTTTAGTGTAGCGGTTGTTTTACAAATCTAAAACTAAAAAACATTTGGCTGAGACCTACACTAACTGTTAGTTTAGCAGAGTGCAGCTTCAGCTAACACTAGAACCTTTCTAGAAAATAAAAACAGCTACACTAAAAGTTAGTGGTCAAATAGCTTAGTGGCCCACTGTTGATGATGGCACTAACCTGTATGAAGATAACCCAATGCAGTAAGCTCTCTGCATGCAAAAAACCAATCCTCCCAGTCTCACTACTTTAGGGTATGTATGTACAAGACTGCATAGTTTTACATAGAATTTTATGTAACTCTCAACAGTGAGACTTATGATAACAATGAAACAATCAAATTGGATATTTGATTCATGACCTACACTGTGGGTGCACCACAAGGTTTCAAATTCCTTCTGAAAATATTTCTGTGGGATAATAAGCTTTTTTTTAACAATATTTTCTTCATCTGCTTCATCATATTTATCAATATTTTTACAGATTGTTTTTCCCTAATCTACTTTTTTAAAACATTCACTTATTTAAATTCTATTGCAATATGCAATAAATATTTTGTGAGCTCAAGTTAAAATATTCTGGGTAACTTCCTTGAAATACAATCATTTCAGCTGAACTTTAATGTGAAAATAAACATTTCTTGTGATTTTTTGTGATTCCAAAAACGTGTATTGTAACATTTTTGTTGGAGTAAATATTTCACAGGGTGTATGGGTCTGCCCAGTGAACCACTTACATTCCAACTTGATCCATAGTGTAGCATGTAAACCCACTTACCAATTGAACAGGTTTTAGTCCTCACCCAACTCCTCCATTTAATCATACAGTGTACTTCTATGAGTCAGGAGTCCCTCCTGCCTTCCAAGATTGCCAGAAAATCCCCTCAAGACACTCAAAACCAGTTGAAATTGTTGGCCTATGTGTCCATAAGGTTGTTGGTGGTTCTTCCTCCAAGTTGATCCAACTCTTAGTCCCTTTTTTTGGTGGTTCTTCCTCCAAGTTGATCCAAATTTTGGTTTTTTTGTGGTTCTTCCTCCAACTTGAACCAACTCTTAGTCCCTTTTCTTGGTGGTTCTTCCTCCAAGTTGACTCAAAATTTGCTTTTTTTGGTGGTTCTTCCTCCCAAGTTAACCCAAAATTTGGTCTGTTATTGCAATGTTTTTTACTCAACAAAATTCTTACTATTTTGGAGCATCCACTATCAACAACCCAATCCAGCAGGTTACTAACCAATCAACCTGTCTCATCCCCAAGATGGGCATAAATGAGTAGTACAAAGTTAACATGATTTCCAACATAATTGTGTTTGCCCCTTGTTTTTGGGCATTGATAAATGCACGCCCATCGGCGCACACCCATTGGCGCACACCCACGCCCACGCACACCCTTAAAAAAAAGGCGTGCAGCCCACACGCCTTTTTTTTATTGGCGTGCGGGCTGCACGCCCATCCTTGGGCGTGGGCACGCCTGTAGATGGGTGTGCAGCTTGCACGCCCATCTACAGGCGTGCAACAACCCCAAGGATGGGCGTGCAGCCGCACGCCTGCCGGGGAGGACTGCAAGCCCCTCGAACCAGGAGGGATCCCCGGTCAAGGAGGTTGTACACCCTCCTCGACCGGGAGGGATTCCCTCTCGGTCGAGGAGGTTGTACACCCTCCTCGGCCGGAGGGAATCCCTCCCGGTCAAGGAGGGTGTACAACCTCCTTGACCGGAGGGATTCCCTCCAGTCGAGGAGGTTGTACAACCTCCTTGACCAGGGGGGATCCCTCCGGCCGAGGAGGTTGTACAACCTCCTCGACTGGAGGGAATCCCTCCGGTCAAGGAGGTTGTACAACCTCCTCGACCGGGAGGGAATCCCTCCAGCCAAGGAGGTCGTACAGCCTCCTTGACCAGGGGGGGATCCCTCCGGCCAAGTGGTTGTACAACCTCCTCGGCCGGAGGGACTCCCTCCAGTCAAGGAGGTTGTACAACCTCCTCGGCCGGAGGGATCCCCCCCGGTTGAGGAGGTTGTACAACCTCCTTGACTGGGGGGATTCCCTCCAGTCGAGGAGGTTGTACAAACCTTCTCGGCCGGAGGGATCCCCCCTGGTCAAGTAGGTTGTACAACCTCCTCGACTGGAGGGAATCCCTCCAGTCAAGGAGGTTGTACACCCTCCTTGACCGGGAGGGATTCCCTCCGGCCAAGGAGTGTGTACAACCTCCTCAACCGGGAGGGAGGTTGTACAACCTCCTTGACTGGAGGGAATCCCTCCGGTCGAGGAGGTTGTACAACTTCCTCCACCGGGAGGGATTCCCTCCTGGTTGAGGAGGCTGTATTCCTCGACTGGAGCTGATGTCATGCGTAAATTCATGTGTACGCATGACATCAGCATGTATATAGGCAGGGGCGTGCCCCTACCTATATACATGGAATCGGTGTGCAAGCCGCACGCCGATTCTATGTATATAGGCAGGGGCACGCCCCTGCCTATACACATAGAAAGGGTGTGCGGTTTGCACACCCTTTTCTGAACGGGGCGTGCAAACCGCACGCCCTATTCTGAACAGGGCGTGCAACTGCACGCCTGAAGTGTTGCACGCCGATGGGCGTGCAGCCCGCACACCAATAAAAAAAAGGTGTGCAGGCAGCACACCTTTTTTTTTATGGGCGTGCGTTGGGCGTGGGCGTGCGCCAATGGGCATGCATTTATCCACGCCCCTTGTTTTTATATTCTTCCTCCTGACTAATGTTTTTATTCTTCCTCTTAACCAATTTTTTATTTTCTCCTTCTTGAGATTGTAAAAATAGCAAATACTAAGAGATGTATTTCTAAGTTAGACTACTGAGAGAACAAGTCTGATAGATAAGAGTGAAAACAAAGCAGTAACAATAGCAGAAACAATAGTATTGATATAGTGAAAGAAGCTCTTTACCTAAGAGCAAGTCGCTGTCTGCTCTACTATGGTAGAAGATGAGATAACGGGTTGGTGAAGCGATCGGCTAGACTCTTCTGGGAGTTTGGGTCTAAAGACAATCCTAAACGTCAGTCAGAGGTCTACAGCTCGATTCTGCTATAACTGTGCTCTGCAGTAGGTATTTACTCACCTTTGCTGTTGGGGTGAGTAATCCTTTTCCTGAGGCTGGAGCCGAGTGGGCCTGGGGAATTGTAGGTACTGAGATTAATACTGATCAATGGTGGAAACCAAGGTTAGTATTACTCTTGTACTCAAACGTCTGGACTAGCGTTACTTACCTGGTTGGTAGTACGCTTCGCTTATCCGGATGAGTCTCTTCGTCGATGTTGAACGTGGTTTGTCCTGGATTAAAGGTTTCAAGGTCAGCACTCGCTGGAACCTGATATTGGGAACACATGCATATATGTAAGGTCTAAAATGGAGCGGTCACTGACCATGCTCACCATGTGGGTTAGGGTTATTCCCTTTTGCGCGCTTACGCGCACCGTTGGACTTGAGATCTTGA
This sequence comes from Puccinia hordei, assembly GCA_007896445.1. NCBI lineage: Eukaryota > Fungi > Basidiomycota > Pucciniomycetes > Pucciniales > Pucciniaceae > Puccinia > Puccinia hordei. The sequence continues at coordinate 208,427 of RDRW01000003.1, forward strand.
CAGAGATTCAATCAATAAGTAGTCCTGTGTCTTCAGGTTTTGAAAAAATACAAAAAAAATGTCAACTTTTTCATTATTCAGCTCCCTTGACAACTTCTCGGTGTCAGGAAATATTACAAGAGGGGCTGGTAGCGGGTTTACAAAATGAATTGAAATCAGAAATGGTGACTCGTTCCTCTCGGCGTCCACAGTCAATGAATGGATTGTAACGGTTTCCAACCAAATCCGTTTGATCACAGTATGTGACTAACAACAACAACAAGAGATGGCGAACCTGAGAGAAACCGTAGGTGAGAAATGAGATGATAGATACAGACACACAGACCTGGAGTTTGAAGCGAACATAGGGATGACCTGATGTGAGGAGAAGTTGAACTAAATACGATAAGAATTGTCCCTAACACCATTCAACCTTCCGTCCGCCGCAGCGGGGAGAAAATGGTACTCCAGATCCTATGTTCAACGAGTAATTTATCAGTTGATGACACCTCGGCTTCGTTCGCGGGGCACTCATCCGCTAGGATTCCGATTTCTGAGCGCAACCCGAGCATAGTACGCCCTGTTGATATCGGCGATCTGGTCTGGTTTCTGGAGTACGTGAAAGGCCCATTTGCCCAGCGGATCTTTGCGGCGTGCATTGATACCCTGAAATACTTGCAACATTGCAGGAATGTCTTCATTGAGGATATTTTCCCATCCTGTATTTTTTTCTCGAAGCAATGACAGTAATTCTGTTTTCTCTTCCAGCTTATCGAAATCTTTGAAAAGGATTGCAGCTGCTGTGTTCAGCACCTCTCGATCTCCGTCTGAAATGTACTGCCATGGGGTACCTTTCAGACGTAAATCACCCCTCTGTAGAGGACTACGATATAATTCAGCTAATCGTTTGTCAATAGAGCCAACTTCTGGGATTCTCACTTTGGCAATTCAACGATCAAGTCATGATGGTTGAAGTGAGTGTTTAGGACAATAGTCAGTGAATGAATGTCAAGTGGTGCTAGTTGTGAGGTGAAATGACGATCACATACCTGTGGATGAGGGCGGGAGGTTGATCTCAGTCAAGAACTTATCAAGGTTTGATTTGTAATGAATTTTTGACAAGTCTTTAACAGAATAATGAGCATCCAAATAGGCTTTCGCGAGGGCCTGAGGATCGGGAACGAAAGATTTCTCGTTGGACTGGTAGACCTGTAAGGCTTTACCAAAGTTCATCGAATTAGGTTTTTCAAATGCATCCCTCGTGAGATAAATGGACTTGGCTTGGTTGTCGAGTTGCTCGACATATGATGCTTTAAGAAGATTCGCGGCTCGCTGTGGGAAATCAGCTAATCCAGCCCGGGTTGCTGGGTCTGTGACATCAGCTAACACGACCCGTTTAAATTGGGTCACCAAATCTTTGGTAAATTCTTGCTGTGTCCCCAGAGCATTCGAAACCTCCCGTCTTCCACGAGCCTGAGTCAACTTGTCATAAGTTGAACGATCAATCCGTTTTGTCCGAGCCAACTCCTCGACGTATTTACGATTGACGGGATCCGGGGTGGTGAGAAGATCACCCTTCAGCTTTTTTAGGGTTTTCAGATACTCAATCTGATCCTCGTCTTGACTCTTCGAAACGTCTGATGTGATGCCTCTAAGCTTCGCATTGAAGGCTCGGGAGTCCCCACTGACTGCTTTAAGTTGTTCATAATCTTTCGGGCGAAGAGATCGGACGTTTAACTTCAAGGCCCTAAGTGTTTGTGCCTCAGGATTGGGTCGAGTCAGCCTTCCAAAGATGTCTGTCGGACGTTCACCAGTCAATCGGATGAAGTCGGCTTCTCCCATCTCGTTAATATGTTTTTCGAGCTGTGGCCTCAATTCTGAAGGATTTTTTAAGGCACGAGCCATTTGGCTGTTGGCTGTTTTCTCAAGGAAAGGTGTGGCTTTTGGTCGGATAGATTTATCCAAGAAGCTCTCAAACCCTTTAATCAGAGAGTAGCGGTATAGCTCGGTGGTCACGTCGGAGTCCGCAGGCAATGTGTGGATTACTTGTTCAACTGTCGCGAAACTCGGATTCGTGAGCTCCTTGGGTTTGTTTGGCATCAACTGGATCGCTCGAGCTCTAGCAAAATTTTCGATGTCGATAGCTTCGCCCCTTAATCCCACTAAATCCGGGAAGCTTTCTTTGAGAGATTTCTTGAGGCCAAAGGAGAAAAATGGAACAGTATCGACGGCTGCTTGAGCTTCTTTGTGGTACTGTGCCAGCTTGGCTTCGTCCAGCGGTCCGATTAAATTCTTAACTGCTTTTGGGGGTTTAAATTCTTTGATGTTATCCAATTTCGCCAAAGTTAAACGTACTTCGGAAAGGCTGTCAACATTTTCCATGTACTTGCGTAAACTAACGAGATAGTCTAAGTATGGTTGTTCGATTACTGCCTCCTTTCCTTCTACAATAACGGTCTTCTTGGGCACTTTGACTTTCAAGAATTTGGCCAATTCCTCTAGAGTATATTGCTGGCCGTTACCCAATCTGTACCCGGATTTCCCTGTCACAACGGCTCTGACCATAGGAAGTTTGGCTTCATCTAGTGGATATATGAAGTGGTGCGAGAGGCAAGCAAAGAATGCATAATAGTAATGAGCATAGGGTCAAATGAGAGTAGCAAGTACATTAACTTACCAAAAGCACTTTTCTCTTGAGAGGTAGGAGGGCGACGGCCAACTGTCTTGAATGGAAAACCTGGTCAGCAATGAAATCATCACTTCTTTTAGCAGAAGATGGCAATTGCACTGAGGACATTCTACTTACAACTGGGATGTCAAACTTCTCCTCCCAAAAGGGTGGCCTATTCCGATATATAGCAATTCAGTTTGAGGGTGAAGTGATGATTTGTTTTGAGTAATAGGACAGGGAAAATGAGTAAATCCACCGTTGGTCACTCACGGTGCAGGCTTTTCTTTCGCTAGTGTTGGGGGATGGTCAGGGTTGGGTTTAGGGTTGGGTTTGGGGTTGGGCTTAGGGTTTCCTTTAAATTTTGCCACCTAATTTTGGCATGAGATTACCATTGGGCATGGAATCAACATTTTTTTAGAAAATCTCGAGATTTCACAGTCAAATTATACCCACCACCTCGGTCTACGGAAACAAACATTCTTCAATTGGCTTATTGGAGGTACCAGAGAGATCACTTCAGCACTTACCCACCGAGCTCCCCAACGCTGCTTGATTTTTCTTAACCAGTTCCTGGATTAAGGGCCCATAGAACAATTGGTTGAGTGTGTGCGGGGCTGTTGAGCGTACGACATTCGAGAAAATTCAATTCTGGGACACATACATTATACCGGTTGAAATACTTTCCTTGTAGGAATTCACAGTTTTTCGCTATGTAAATGTCTTGAAGTCAGAGTTTGTTTCAAAAGTTTAACTCCATAAAAAAAAATCAAAACTCACAGCTGCCATCCAGGATCGGTACCACTTTAGCCTCTGTGAAAACTGAAAGGCCACATCAGCTCAACTTCAACACGAAAGGTTGGGGTGGTTTTTTCTTCCTCAACAAGCAAAACAGGCTACTAGTAGTGGACTTTCTTACCCTCACTCCTCGCCACTTTTGACTTGAATTATCAATAGTCTCCAATAAATTGCGAGATTTGGGGATGCGCAGTCCTACCTCAGATGTTTCGGAGGATCTGGATGAAGAACTTCCTAGGGTTTTTTCGGCAAGATTGAGTGTTATTTCTGGCTCGGATTTCTGTTTCGCAAGCCCTTCTGGAAGCAAGTGAGATGGATCTGTTGGAGGTAGGACATTTTTGGAGGGTGAATGTTTTCCAGGAGTGGACTCTTCCGGGACCGTGGTTGATTTGGATTTAGAAGTACTGGGGATGAGGGAGGGATCTGATAATGTGCCCTCAGTTTGTGGGTGACCCGTAGTAGAGGGAATTGTGTCCAGCTTCGATTTTGACCCGACTGGGAGGTGAAGTGTGGGGCTGACTGCAGCCGCCTTAACACTTCCACTCCCCGCACCCTCTGCCTTAGCAAGTTCGGCTGCATGCTCTAACGCGCTTAATTGTTGGGTGGTAGACGACCCGATTCCTGCCAGCTTGGCCAAGTCATCAGTAATCGCCAAGGCTCGAGGTTGAAGGCGGTAGACATGAAGGGAGCGGGAGCTTGAAATCAATAAATGGAGAAATCCGAGAATCGGCACCAGGTATCGTGGTAAAGATCGCATGACAGGATGTGAGTTGGTAATGATAGGGTGCGGATAGAAGGCAGAAGCCGATAATTGCACATCCACTAGTTTTGATAAAGGTACCGAAATTCCAGCCGGGTCTCGTTGTTAAGACATGGCACGCGGCGCCCATACGGGGCTGGCGAACAGGCAACACGGGCCTGATGAAGTTCTGAAGCGGAGTCAATAAGTTCTCCAAACTTCCTCCTTTGTCTTGAAAGCAGGGAGTGCGGAAGCCCAGGGGACACGCATCGGCTCACGACATTTGGAAAAGTGCAAAGCGAATGCAACTGGCCTGTATTTTTCACCAAACAGTGTTTCAAAACACCGTTTGAGGCCCTCCGTTTCCTCAAGCCCAAAACAATGTCTCCTCCACCGTTGTGTGGCTTCAAAGGTTTCAAACTGAGTACTCAAGACATCATCTTTTCTCACTGGAAGTGGTGGAACTCGGACTCGAGAGACGGAAAAAGGATGATGTATTTCATGTTGTACAGCCACCCCAAAAGAGCTTGCGTCTTTTGGGGCGGGCTTTGAAACTTTGTGCCGCAGCGGGCACACTTTACCGCAGCACAAATGATCCGTGCGCGCGGGCCGTGCACGGGCGACCGCGGGGAGTCATGGGGCCCGAGTGGGGTTTTTATATATACTCCACTCGGCTGCCCCCCACCCGCCACAGCCACCCGCCACCACCACCACCCACCACCACCACCACCCACCACCACCACCACCACCCACCACCACCACCACCACCACCACCACCACCACCACCACCCACCACCACCACCCATCACTAAGTGCATCCGATCAGAAGGATTCGGTTGGGACACTTAGTGGTAGGCAGCCCACCACCACCACCATTGTTCCAATTGGCCCGGCAACAGCCACCGGGACTGTTTGGGGCTCCATCATCCGAGTGAGTTTTTCATCCTTCATCTTTCCCCCAATTGATACTCCAGGCTAACATTCTTCTTTTTTTGTATTCCTCTAGCATGACCCCCCAGGCGCATGAGCGATCGTTGTCTCCATCTGAATACACCGAATGGCTCCACAATCCCATCACCCCACCTTGCGACCGCCACATCCTGACCCTGTTTGACGGGACAGCCTTTTTGGTTGAACAACGTAACTGCCGCCGGGATGCCTTCATCAGAAGCCAGAACCAACCTCACTGCCAGCATAATTGCCTAGGATGAAGTCATCCCAGTTAAACTGGGATGCACTCAACCAATTTAAACTTGGTTGAAATAAACTGATGAAATATATATCCAAGGGACCCCCCTTGGTTTTATATTTCATTGGTTGAGGCCAACCTACTTTAAATTGGTTGTTTGCATCCTAGTTTAACTGGGATGAACTCAACCTAGGCAATTATGCTGGCAGTGCCTGCGCTGGACCCGTCCCTTTTTACCCCCGTATCACAGGCCTTTCATCAATCAAGCAAGGCGGCTTGGTCTCAATTGACATCGACACCCGTTTCTTCTCAAGCAACTCAAATCAATGAGCTCCCATCCCCTGGCCGCTCCGAGGTTCCAATCCACATTGATTTTGTATTCTTCATCCCCATAGCCAACCCACCTTCCAATGCCTCTCGCAAGGGTTGAACTGCTACCCCCAACACGCAGCTATTTCGTAAAGTAACATCAGAAGCCGGCAAGCTTATTTTAAGCTGGGAGACTCGCAATTACGACTCGAACAACTTTCAGGCCGCCGTTGTGGTAATCCATACCTTTTCACATACAATCATCAACAACTTACATTTCCTCTCACATATACTTCATTATTATTACATAAACAGATTCTACATACAAAACTACGCCTAGTCACTCACTCAAAGTACCCCTGATTTCCCTTTGGTTCAGAAGTTATTAGCATTCTTAGAATATTACCACTTATAACCACATAACTTTACCAATACTACAACCCCATAGGATATCATACAAGGTATTGATTTATAAATATACAGTACATAAATCAAACACAGATATTACATACTTTTCTTTAGTTTATATCTTCTTTGGTATAAAGTTGTACAGCACAGTCATTCATATTACATAGTTACATCTTCTGCCTTTATCATCCTCTTTGGTTACTAGTCACATTACATTCCTTATATACATAGTTACTAGCTACATTGGCTCATCTTTCTTACACTATCACTACTCTCTTTTGGTTGTATACCTCTGAACACATTTCCCCTTTCTCTTTACTGCCAGGATCAGCCATCTTGTGCCCTTTTGTATAAGTAGAACTCCCCTTAGTTCTATGGATGGGGCATGCACTCCCCTTTTATTGAAAGTACAGTTTACATTTACCTTTACCTTGAAACCTTTTACATTTACTTTTGCATCAACCTTTACACAAATAAAAATCATAACACATACCTCATACTCTTTCTCAGTGCTTTTCTCACTCCTCTTAAGGTCCCTGCCTCAGATTGATTAAACAACCTAAGTTCCCATTAGTAGCAGCATTCTAAGGATTAGTAGAAATATAGCCACACCTCTTTTCTTTCTTTTTCTTAGTGAAACCCTTTCCCCTCAGCATTAGTCAAGAAGGGCAGCCTCATCAGCACCTGTAGCTTCAACATCTTCTACTTACTAGATTTGTTGTCTATTTCCCCTTCAAGCTCTTTCCTGATCCTTTAGGAGTTCCACACCGTAATCGGTCTCATTGAAACCAACAAAGATGAGGGCCTTGGGGTCTTTGCCCGGAACCACAACAACGACAACAAGATCAGCTGGCACTTAATCATTCCGCACGGCGGAAGCTTTGCAGCAACCCAGAAGAAACGACTTGACTCGCCTGAAACGTTCCACCGGTTCCTCTTGGCTGCCCAGGCAACTCCGGAAAACCGACAGATTGTCTGTCGTTTGGTTCAAACAGATCCATCAATGTTGGCTCAGGTAAGTCGTTCCCGCAACCTAAATTTATATGTATAAATATTCATTAACTGTTTTGACCTACCAATAACAGAAGGAATATGCATACAAGCACCTCAAGCAAACCAATTTTGGTTCACGTGCTGACGACGATCTCCCCAATGAGCCTTTGGAAGGAGCACAGGCAGCGGCGACTCTCAGCGACTTGATCACACAGCTCAACTGTATACACGAACCCGCGGCCCATCTCACAGGTAGTCACGAGCTCAATGTTTACACCAATCCAAACAATCCAAACGAATATTTTCATTTGACAATGTCACGGGCAGCGGCTTGGGCCAAAGCCATTGTAAGTTATATTTTTTCTCTCTTTTTTCGCTTTGTTGTCATCCTTTCTAAACGCTAACATGAGATAACAATTTACAGTGATCTAATCCTTCTGAGGTCACGCTGAGGGTTCCACCGACGTCTGATCTATTTCAGTTCAAGAAAAGAGAGGACGAGCCTCAACCACCCCCTCCACCGCCTGTTTCTGCCCAACCACCACCGGCCTCAATGTCAAATCCGTATGCTTACCCGATGCACCACCCGATCTTGTTCCATCCTTCATACATGGGCGTCAATGCCCCCTCAGGAACCTCCCAGCCCCCGGATCCCCCTGCACGGGCGCTTTCACCCACGACCCCACCTAATGACACCAGTACCATCAGCGACTTCCTTTGCTTTGCTCACGTCGATCCAAATTCACCCGAGGTCCACGATGGAATCAGTACCCTCGGGATCACCCACTGGACAATGTTCAAGTGGTTCAACGCCGACGAGCTTCACGACAAAGGTGTCCCTGAAGGCCTGGCCCGATCCATCGCTCACTCCGCAAAGAAATACACCCATCACTTGATGCAGGGGTCAAGAAGCCAATGATGCAAAATGGTAACCTCTTTTCTTATTTCATGACTTTGTACCCTCTTTTCCTTTTATTTCATAACTTTGTACCCTCTTTTCCTTTATAGTATTCCATTTCTCTCATTCCATTGTATTTGTCTGATTCCATTTTCAGTTTCAATTGTATTTGTAATTTCCTATTGCCTATTTCCATTGTATTGAGGCAGGCAATTAGAAATTAAGTTTACCTTTTAAATGAAAAACTTGATCAATAAGTGATCAGTCAACTTATTCTTTGTGAGAAACATCAATTTGATTTGAGGCTATCTGTGAGAAATAAATGTGAGAAATAAATTTTACTTTCATTTTATTCTTTTTATGATTATGTCAGCTTGCTACTAGTTCAGAGACAACCTGACTAGAACAATAAATAAAGTAATAATTAATTAATAAATACATATGAAAGAGACATTATTACACAAATAATAATGAAACATAAACTATAATAAACATAAGAAAAAGATAACATTTTAAAATAGAAACATTATTAAGTAGTAATAATGCTAGAAACAAATATAATAAATAAATTAATAATAAAATAAATAATAACTCATTAACCTTTGAGATAATTGAGAATATTATTATATATTCTGAAAGAGCAAGTACAATAACCTAGGGTACCTCAGCTAAAGTACCCTAGAAAACTTACTCCTTCTAATAATAAAATTAACTTAAAGAATACTCCTACTAAGCGCTAAAATACTTACTAGGTATAAACATATGTAATATGAGAGTATTCTAATAAGTAGAAGTTCTCAAAATACGGGATAATTACTTAAATAAACTATGTAATTATCCTTTAAACACATAAATGAAATATTAAATAATATTTGACATAAATATCACGCTGTTTTGTAGTCTTTGTATTATTATTAACCTATGCAAATACATACAGTATAAGTTAAATAATATCATAACACATGAAAGACACGAAACAGGGGATAAAGTAAACATAAGAATACTTCAAATAAGTCTAAAAGAATTTGTACAAGTAAAATAAATGACAAGCTTATTTAATCACGGGAAAATAAATGTTGACACTTTTCCCATGATGTTTACTTGTCAAATAATTGAATGGAGAGCTGTAAAAGCGCCCTCCATGCAATTATGACAAGAACTCTCATGGTACAGAACCTTACATATGAAATAACCAAATTAAACAGAAATAAGATTCTGTACTATAATTTGATTATTTATTTTTTATTCTATTGATCAAGTGATCAATACATGTTGTAAATCAAACTAAGAGCTCTTGAAGCGCCCTTAGATGATGTCTATAGATGATTGACAGACTGTATTAATTATTGACAGCCTGTACATGTAATAATTTGATAAATTACATCATTTATGTCTACTGGGGATAACTCCTTCCTTGACATGTTCCCATAGCCAAAATAACACTTGATGTTTCGCCATCAGGGCTCCAGAAAGGCATTTAAGAGGCCCTTTCTTCCCCCTGTATTTTGATTCCCCAGCTTTATCATATTTACACCCAGCATTCCACCAGTCCAGCATACTAGTGTCCTGCCCAGTAAATCAGTCTTCAAGACTTCAAAGCCTCTTGTCCTCAACCCCAACTCTGTCCAGCCTTCCAGCCCACCTTTCCAACCGCTTCCAGCTGCTCAGTTTACCATAAGAAAGCCCCCCACCTCCTTCCCTCAAAGCCTACTACAGTAAGTCTTTTCCTACTAGGAGTTGTGGCCCTTTCTTAGCCACTATTTCACTGGGACTAAACACCCCTGCTTGCAGGCCCCAGTTTTAAAGGTTCAGTTCTCTGCTTTTAGCACAAACACCTTTGGAGGGAACTAAACACCCCAGCTTGCGGGCCCCTCCATAAATCTTTAATCTTTTAAATATTAATATAAAAGATCAAAAAACCCCTTTTTTGCCCATATTTTTTGCCTTGCACCTTGTGTAGCTAGAAGGATATCAGTCCTTGGCATCACAGAGCGTGACAGATTAAGGCCTGATTATGGCCAAGTCATTGATTTGCATCTTATTTTAGTTTCATTTTATTTTCAAAGTCATTTTATGATTGATTTTGTCAAAGGCCAAGTCATCTTATTTTCAGTATTTTTAGTTTCATTTTATTTTCAAAGTCATTTTTTTATTTTAGTATTTTTAGTTTCATTTTATTTTCAGAGTCATTTTCTTATTTTTAGAGTCATTTTTCTCAAAGGCCATGTCATCTTGTGTTGAGTATTTTGTTGTGTTAATGAAATGTTTCATTTCTAGAATGACATGCTAAGAATTTGAGAGTAGTAACTATTTACTTGACAAAGATAAAACCTAATAATTTAAAAGAGAAAAAAATAGGGGGCGTTGATAAACGCACGCCAAGCGCGCACGCCAACGCCAACCCGCACGCCAATTTTTTTTGGCGTGCGGGGCCTACACGCCATTTTTTTTTGGCGTGTAGGGTCTACACGCCAAAATAAATTGGCGTGTGAGACCTGCACGCCAAAAATGGCGTGTGGTTCCCACACGCCATTTTTTTTTGGCGTGTGGGCCCCGCACGCCAAATAAAATTGGCGTGTGGGCCCCGCACGCCAATTGTTTGGCGTGCGCTCTCACACGCCAAACAATTGGCGTGTGGGAGCGCACGCCAAACAATTGGCGTGCGGGGCCCACACGCCAATTGTTTGGCGTGCGGGTCCCCCCTCGCTCACATAATCGAGTGGGAGGGACCACTCAATTACGTGAGCGAGGCCGGCTGACGAGGTTATACAACCTCGTCAGCCGGGAGGACTTCCTCCCGGCCGGCGAGGCTATACAACCTCGTCGGCCAGGAGGAAGTCCTCCTGGCTGACGAGGTTGTATAACCTCGTCAGCCGGGAGGACTTCCTCCCGGCCGGCGAGGTTATACAACCTCGTCAGCCAGAAGGAAGTCCTCCTGGCCGACGAGGTTGTATAGCCTCGTCGGCCGGGAGGACTTCCTCCCGGCTGACGAGGTTGTATAACCTCGCCGGCCGGGAGGAAGTCCTCCCGGCTGACGAGGTTATACAACCTCGTCAGCCAGGAGGACTTCCTCCTGGCCAACGAGGTTGTATAACCTCGTTGGCCAGGAGGAAGTCCTCCCCGCCGACGAGGCTATACAACTTCGTCGGCCAGGAGGACTTCCTCCTGGCTGACGAGGTTGTATAACCTCGTCAGCCGGGAGGAAGTCCTCCCGGCTGACGAGGTTATACAACCTCGTCAGCCAGGAGGAAGTCCTCCTGGCCGACGAAGTTGTATAGCCTCGTCGGCGGGGAGGACTTCCTCCTGGCCGACGAGGTTATACAACCTCGTTGGCCAGGAGGAAGTCCTCCTGGCTGACGAGGTTGTATAACCTCGTCAGCCGGGAGGACTTCCTCCCGGCCGGCGAGGTTATACAACCTCGTCAGCCGGGAGGAAGTCCTCCCGGCCGACGAGGCTATACAACCTCGTCGGCCAGGAGGACTTCCTTCTGGCTGACGAGGTTGTATAACCTCGCCGGCCGGGAGGAAGTCCTCCCGGCTGACGAGGTTGTATAACCTCGTCAGCCGGCCTCGCTCACGTAATTGAGTGGTCCCTCCCACTTGATTATGTGAGCGAGGGGGGACCCGCACGCCAAACAATTGGCGTGCGGGGCCCACACGCCAATTTTATTTGGCGTGCGGGGCCCACACGCCAAAAAAAAATGGCGTGTGGGAACCACACGCCATTTTTGGCGTGTGGGTCTCACACGCCCTTTTTTTTTGGCGTGTAGACCCTACACGCCCAAAAAAAACGGCGTGTAGGCCCCGCACGCCAAAAAAAATTGGTGTGCGGGTTGGCGTTGGCGTGCGCCGTTGGCGTGCGTTTATCAACGCCCAAAAATAGGACACAAAACTTTGAAAGAGAAAAAAATAGAACATCATAGAAAAAAGAGCACACTATGAAGACAATCATGCAAAAAAAGAACATGAAACAATACCCAATCATCAATCAATGTACCCCGAGCCTTGGAATAAGCTTCTCATCAGCGGGGGGTGAAAGTAAGCCTTGTGAACGCCTCGATTTGCTCCCCATCGGTTTCGCCCCCATCTAGTTCCCCGTATCGTCGTAGGGTGCTCTTTAGAACACTAAAGGCCTTTTCAATGGGATTCATGTCGGGGGAGTAAGTGGGGAGGTAGACGAGGTGACAGCCACGATCCTCGACGAGCTGCTTGATTTGACCATTATGGTGGATTTGCGCGTTATCCATCACCAAGACGCTACGGGGACCTGGGAATGCATTCATGTTGGGAAGCTGAAAAATGAAATGATGTCAGAATTCGGTTGCCATTAATATTAAAGGAAAAAAATGAGTGAGACTTACCAGGACATGTTCCAAGTAGAACTCAAAATCCACCCTCTTGACCGTCTCTTGCTGAATCATCACCGTTACAAGCCCCGTTAACGCGACCGCAGGGATTAAGTTGAATCGGTGGGTGGCCCGTGCAACTGATAGCCGTGAAGTTCTCTTGCCCCTTGGGGCCCAGCCTCAAGTTCGAACCACACCATCCAGGCATACACCGCTTTCATCTGTTTAAGAAATCACACCTGATTAGATTGGAAAAGACAAAATAAATAAACAAATGAAACAACATACCCGTGAAGACCAGACAGTTGGGGTCATAGTTGGCCATCAAAAGGACGTAGTTTGCACGTTGGATTGGGTCTTGATTGGGGTTGACCTTCCTCATTGTTTTTTGGGTCATCCGGAGGCGGTGGTGGAGCTCGTTGGAGATTGTTTGAAGGGAGATTCGAAGACTGCATTCAACAATTAAGGCTTGCTGGATTTCCTCAAGATAGACGGTTGGGTTGTTGGTGACCATGTCCAGGAGAAAATCTTGGGCGTCTTTGGAGAGCGACAAAGGCCGACCCCTTACGGCGTAGATATCGGGATTGGTGACAACTGCACGAGTTCTCTCGTACAGCTCACACCAGCGGCGGAGGGAGTCGTGGCTGATACTTGCCGCATGTGATCCATTAATCTCCTCGAGTGATTTTCCATCGAGGGCAGCCCGAACGACGGCGTATTTAAACGTCGCGGTATACTTGCGGTACATCAAAACTAGGAATAAAATAAAAAACTCAATCAGTTTTGGGTTATGGTTGATTGGGGGAGAGATGAAGGATGACAAACTCACTTGGCTGATGGAGCCCCAAACGGTCCCGGTGGCTGTTGCCGGGCCAATCGGAACGATGGTGGTGGTGGTGGGCTGGCTACCACTAAGTGTCCCAACCGAATCCTTCTGATCGGATGCACTTAGTGATGGGTGGTGGTGGTGGTGGTGGTGGTGGTGGTGGTGGTGGTGGTGGTGGGGGTGGTGGTGGTGGTTTGTGGCGGGTGGGGGGCAGCTGAGTGGAGTATATATAAAAACCCACTTGGGCCCCGTGACTCCCCGCGGTGGCCCGTGCACGGCCCGCGCGCACGGATCATTTGTGCTGCGGTAAAGTGTGCATGCTGCGGCACAAAGTTTCAAAGCCCGCCCCAAAAGACGCAAGCTCTTTTGGGTGGCTGTATATGAACAGGGATAGGTGTATATACATGAAAACAGAAAGAGGAAAAGGGGCCTAAGCGAGACCCTAATGTAACCCAGAACTGGGCTACAACGGGCGTTGATAAACGCACGCCCCGGTGCACGCCCAGGCCAATCCAAAATGGTGTGTTTTTTCCCCACACCCATTTTGGGGTGGCGTGTTTGGCGGCACGCCAAGGATTGGCCTGCCTGTGGCCAATCCTTGGCATGCCGGCCAACATACCAACTATGTGGGCATTTTTGGCCGGCACACCAACAGTCCCACACGCCCACCCACGTGGGGGTGGGCTTTGTCAGCCAGGAGGGAATCCTCCCGGCCAACAAGGCTGTATAACCTTGTCAGCCAGGAGGAAATCCTCCTGGCCGACGAGGCTATACCAACCTTGTTGGCCAGGAGGGAATCCTCCCGGCAGACAATGGGCATGTGGGAATGTTGGTGTGCCGGCCAAACACGCCAACATAGTTGGCGTGTCAACTTCCTGTATTCTATTCCACTGATTTTGGCGTGTACAGAGAGGAATAAAAGAAGATGTTACACTTTTAAAGTGTAAATAAAGGATTATAAGCTTTATAATGTATTTACTATAGTGTAAAAACACTTAAGTAAAAAATAAACAGGTTCTAAATGCCTGCTACCAGACTTCTGGTGGAAAGAAAGTTCCACAGAAGGGTTAACCAGAATATGACATGGTTCTTCCAATAGAATTAATTAATATTAATTTATTGGGGGGAGTTGTTTGAGGATTTTAACTAATAAGATAGTTATAAGGACAAAAGGCCAGTCCCCCTTACTTACAGGAGAAGGTGAGCACCTTGGTAGCTTATAATGAGTTATCCAAGTAGGGGTTAAAATTGATGGGGGAGGTTATCTTCAATTTAGTGAAGAAAACTTCCTCTTAAATAATAAAATATTTATTCTTTCACATCACCAGGAAAAAACACGTGGAACCTCCATGGAGGTGACTTCTCTATATCCCAGATGTATCCCACCTCTATCTGCTATGTATCCTTGGTGTGCACCAATGGTATCTCCATGCCTATATATTATGTATCACCAACATATAATGATATAATCAGAGGAGTTTTCAAAAACGTTTCAAAAGATCCAATTGTTTTTATAGAAATTTCTGAGGCAATAAATTTTTTGATTACAACCAATGTTTAATCAAAGATGGCTCATATCAAAATTCAAAAAACTCGCAATTTTTAAGTCGGAACTATATTTTGAGCTTTGATGAAAAATATATTTGGCCATGGTTGATCAATTACTCCAGTTCTGGAGAACTTGACCATAGAACTCTGAAATAAGCCAGTCATATTTATAAAAGTGCATCCATCACCCCAGGAGATCCACCACCACCACTTCCAACAACTTGAAAGCTGAATTTCTAATATGCACAAGCGTCACAATCCAAAAAAAAGCAAGTAGCTTGATCAAGTGAAACTCCAGGTTTTGAAAATATTCTTCACAACATGGCTAACATGACCTCCTTAGAATCTTTAACTAAGATATGTCTATTGCAAAGTTATGTACCTATACATTAGCTTCTATGTGGTATATATTTAACATGTGATTAAACTTGGAAATTAAATAAATCTTGATAATCAAATTCAAGTCAACAACATGATTCAGAGGGATGTTATTGCAAAGTATAAATAGAGAGACCCACCTTGCACTGTTGAGAATTCAAACAGTTCTTAGACCATCCTGGTGGTCTATTTCGAAACCTTGAGTTGATGACAATGGTCTTTTTATATCCATTATTGATTTGATTTAAAGCCAATGTTGTATTTTCCTCCACCAATACCATATTCCCTCCATATTCACCAGGTTCAAAAGACAGTCATATATCAACTTTTGCCTTAATCAGATTATTTATAATTATTGAATGTGCAAGGCAAACTAGCAGCAGGAGCCTAAAAATGTACAATCCACAAGCATCTATGAAAAGTGTGCCTCTAATTCTGTGAAGGTTAAACTCATGCTTACCAATATATTATCAGATAGCACCAATGCAACAAAATATTCCTTCATCAACATTAGGGTCACATTGCACATTTAGAAATTTAATTTAGAAGGTTTCTAAAAATAAATTGAATGTAGTCAGTCTAATTTGAAAGTTGAAACTGGGACACACATCCAGGTGTGGGATCATATTTTTGCCTTCAAATAAAAATAGGCAATTGAAAATCTCAATTTAAACCTCCCAAGAAGTTCACACAGGCACTATATCTCATGTCTATTTTAATACACTTCAAAATAACTTATAAGTACTATTTTAGCTGCCTCATACAATGGATTATGGAAATTTTCACTTGGAATTTCATCCAATCAAAAATAAAATAAAGCTTCACAACAAAACCATTGTAAATCATTTGGAGTCTATCTGGTGGCCACAAATTCACAAAAACCCAACTGCAGTAAATTTAACTTTAATTTCATTAGACCAAAGATTATACTAATAAAAATTTGAAGAACCCTTTATTTTCATATCACCCTACAAATTATAATGGAATGATGATCCTACCACTAGCTGTGGAATGAACCCAATAATAATGCAATATTTTTTTGTTCAAGAAGTCTCTTCAAGATTTAATAGTAAAGACTGTGGATTGCCAACAAACTTATTAAGCTTAGCAGCTCCCCAGGGCCCTTGAGGATACCCATTTATCCTGATTTGAGCCATGGAAAGTATGTTGGGATGGAATATGTGTAATGTCCAATATATTAACTTCCCAAAAAATATGAGAGATGATTGGTAGTCTTGTTGTCTCTCACTGGTGATAGTCACATAATTATCACACTTCCAAGCAGATTAAGATGTTAATTATCTGCAGACTGACTGTCATAATGCCTCTGTAGGATTAATGTTTACACCTACCTACACATGCTTTGGCAACTGATTATGGTTTCCGATCACAAAATAAAGTGAATGATAAATGGTTCTTTCATTGCAAAGTCAGTAAAATCGACAAATAAGAATCTAGTAGAAACTGCCACTCCACGGCAGTGAATTGAGAGGTATAACCAGGTAGAATTGAATTTATTATCACTATCTAAGCTAACAAATTGCATCATGCAATTGTACTCAAATATTTGCAAAAATGATCATTTGTATTTTGAGGCTTCAGAAGGTTCAGGTAATTGAATATTTCATTGGGATCCATAAATGTTGAGGATTCCCCAGAAATTAAAACAAAAAGGATAAACCAGAATATTAAAACTGAACATTTGTGTTGAACAGTAATACAAAATTGATAGAGATGAGAAAGGATCATTTTTGCCCTGGCAGAGACACAAAACTGAGATAAGGCATTGAGAATGATACATATTATCCTTTGATTTATGGATCCTGATTCCTCACCATGAAAGCTGGTTTGATGACCACAGTGAGGAACTTGTGTGTATTGGTCTAATAATTTTGTTAAGGTGGAGAAGAGATGTTAATTTTATCAAGATTTACCAGTGAATTCTGACCCTTGCTTGTTTGAGTGGGCCAATTTTCCTCCATTTTTCTCTCAATTTTCTTCCTATAAGATCCCAACCATCAGATGTTGATGAAGCAAAATCTAACTTTTGATGGATATTATTTGTGTTATAATTTAAACAAAAAACATTCTCAACCTTTTGTACAGATCCAGAGGCGTCAAGCCATCTGGTGTTCTCATCTTGATACTATTCCAACTCTAACTGACACTAACCATCAACAAGGAATTTACGATATGAAATAGGAATGGACCATTTTCAATCTCATGTGTGGGGACAGCAGCCAATGATAATGATGGTGAATGCTTAACAGGTGGAACCATGATGACATAAATCTTGGTTGTCTGAAGGGGGGGGGGGCCTAGTGAGAGTATAATGAGTAGTGTTGGGATAATTTGGGTTTGTTTTGATCAGCAGTGATTGAAAACTTTTTCAGAAAAGATAGCATGAACTGAGACACCAGGCCTTCATAGAGGATGAGAGTACACAACTGGATAGATCTTTGGAAGATTGTTTGTCAAGTCACGTGAAAGATTCTGGAAGAAGGTTCCACTGGTAAAGTGTTGTTGGCAATACAGTAAAAATGAATATGACTGAATCAATTTTGTGAAGACATAGAAGCATTGATTATTCGCTGGGAAATAAATTCTGTGAGAATCTGACAGAAATGAATGGAACCATGAATGTAAGCTTTCATTTAAGTTATTAATGTTTTGTTTGGGATACTTCCCTTGCTAAAGTTCAAGGTAAAATGGTATGGTTCAAGGTACATGTGGGAATTATGCTATACCATGGTGACAATGTGAAGATTAGAGATGTAGGGTTGGCAGGCTTGTGATTTAAGTGAATGATTTACTTCTTGAAAGCTCATGTGAAACATATTGTAGTTATGATAGAAACCCGCCAGATGTGATTCAGCATGCAACAATGAAAGACTAGAAAACCTTCAAACAATGAAACATTGCCATTCAGTTTTGGAAAGGGTAGGAGAATCGCAGATGACTGGTGGAGAGAAATTTTCAACATGAAAGGAAAGCAAAAAAGAGTGATGTTTGTTTCATGGTGCATTTGCTTGTGTGTTGAGTGTCTGCGTGGCTGGATTTGAGGAATGTGATTTAGGTATCCTTGTTACTGGTTGGGGTTTACAGCAGTTAGTTGGGCTGGCTCACACGCACTTTGAGTGTAAATATATTGTTTATATACTGTGAATTTTTTCAGCCACAAAGAATCCAAAAATAATATTTCGAGCAACCCAGAATCAACAATATGTACCTTGAGGCATATTGAACTGGGGGATCAAAAGGAATCCAAGTTCAAAAAACAATGAGAGATGTCATTGCATTTTATTTTAAAAATGTAGATGGGATGATGTGCATATACATCAGATTTGTAGAGTTTTCTAGGTTTCAGTTGGATGTAAAGGATAATATATGAATGTAATAAACTATGGATAAAGACATACATGAATATATGTATGTGACATTGATATTCAATAATATAAGTACAAGAGGATATAAAATTGATGTGTGAATATATGTTATATACACCTGGATGTATATATATCTATAAATACACGGCCATATGATCCTATATCCACATCAATATATGTAGAGATATACAGATATATATATATATATATTAAATGTATATATATATCTGGATATACATAAATATAAATATGTATATGTATATATCTCCATTATCTGTCTATCTATCCATAGATATATATATGTATGGGGATTGATATATATTGAAATATCTGGATATCAATTACAATATAGTATGAATATGGGTCATGCTTGCCAGATGAATGGATGTGGTCAATATGGTGATTGAGTTAAAGAGAATAATGTTGCATTATTACACAAAATTATAACAGGTTTGTTTAGAGATGAGTAGACCAAATTGGGCAATCCCTGGTCAAAGACAATTCTCAGATTGGTGAACATGGCTCTGCATGACATGATAAGATTTGCATTCGTACTGAAAGCTCTGAAGCATTGAGATTGATGAGTGGAAGGTGTCATGATTATGAAACAAATGTACTGTTTTGAGGCCAATGATTCCTCCCAATCTGTCTAGAAATTGTAAGAGAGCTTAATTCATTGGAAAGCAGCATTAATCCAATATGATTTATTTGACTTGGTTGAAGATTGGCTGTTACAGTCATGAATCAAATTGATCTGTAATTGGATTGGCAATATTGGGAAACAATGAGCAATGTGATTTCCCCAATGATGTGTTACCAGGAATTGAGCCCAGGCTGTGGTATGCTTCAGAATTGTGGGGAGTTGTGGAGTATGAGAAAAGTTTACCTGATTTCCATGCACTTGCAAATATGATACAATATGATGGCTTCCATGTGAGTGAACATTGGCCATTGGCTGTAAAAGTGAAGAATTATAATGGGGAGAGTTTGGGGATAGTAGCTTGCGGAAATGAGGCAGGTATTCTTTGTGTAATTTAGGGTCTATTGAATGAAAGATGATTTTATTATGGTGGTTGGCCAACAAACGGCATGTTGATGATCAGTTGGATTAGCTAGGTAAAAAAAACTTGAATACAAAAGAGCCACTGTTACGTGGGGCAAACCATGATAAACATATAAGAGCAGTATGAACTATGTGGCCCTAGAGGCATGGGAGGAGAGGAGGCCAAAGAGAGTATGCAGGTTGAGATACAACTGTTGCAAATCTGTATATCCAGGATGTGTCATCAAAGCATCCAAGTTTGTGTTGATCTGAATGCCAAAATCCAACTGTTCTTTGTTTACATGATTTCATGTGACTGGAAAGACAGGAAAATCCATGTGTGTATCAAGACCCAAATTGGACAGATGATGAATGGATGTTTTTGGTTGGTCCATGTGAGAATTTATGAGATCTATGTGGGTTATGGAGAAATTGGGTTGTATAACTGGACATGTGAAACTGAGTGTTTTACAGTGGTCCTTATTGGGTGGTAGTCTGGCATGATCATTGTAGCCAAATACTATGATAAATAGATATGGATTTCTGGGTTAAATTGTGGGGAAACATGTAACAATAATAATCTGAATCAAGCCACAAAAATATATGGGAGATGAGAGGAAGACAGCAAAACAAGAAAATAAACTATTTGGGGATTGATCTTTGGTGTTTACACAAGGTAGCATCATGAATGACTTGTTGGCTCTTTCCTTTTAAAGCATGAGCAACATTAGCCAGTTTTTTGTTAATTTGAAAAGAGCAACCAAAGTGGGTCCAGGAACAAAGATGTGGCTGGGAAGATGAGGGGGAGGTTTAGTGGTGTGGTGTTCAAACTGAGTGGTTTGCCAAACCAGTTCTACAATACCATTGGCATGGAAAACGTCAATGAGATAAGGGTGCCGTGGAAATAAAAAGCCATGTCCATCTTTGGAGTGAGGAGGGGGAATAGGTTCACCAGTCTGTCTATCAATAAAGGAAAAGATACCATATGTCCAACCATTGAGATCACCACCATCTTGATGGGCTTTGTTGTAAAAATTGTCAAATGTGACTGAGACATTGGAGGCAAACTTATACTTGACCTGGGTCTTGTTCCTCATTTCAGTCAATTCCTCCTGACTCCAATTGGGTATTCCATTTTCAGACATGATTGATTGGTTGTCTTGGTGCGCACTAGAAGAAAGGGATTCCATCCGGCGGCAAGGAAGTTGTTGTGAGATTGGAGGGTCTGCCAAAGCTGGTTGTCCTTGGCCTCTTGTTCAGGGGTTAATTTATTTCGTACATATGTGCCTAGAGGGATGCATGAAAGCATTAGTAAATGGAATGCAGATTGAAGGGAATTGAAGTGACATACCTCCAGATTTGTTCTTGTCAGAAGCACAGCGGAAGCCAATCATACACATCTCACCACCCAAGCGTCGGGAGTTCATCATGTTTGTGGGTCTGTGTTGCGCCATTTGACAGATTGTTTTGATGACATCAGATAGTTGTTGGAATGTAGGGGTTGGAGGTCTGATGTTGAAGGGGTGGCGCTCAAGGATGAAGTGGGGAATCCCGCCAGAACTGGTGATGAGGTTACGTGGACGGCTGTAGTTTGGCAGGGTCTGAATGGGCTTAGTTGATTTGATTTTATTGAGGGAGATGGAAGTTGGAAGGATCCAAACGTCATTGCTGCAATCCAGCTTGCGGTGTAATCTGGCCATCTTCTTGTCAGTTTGAGAGGTATGTGTGGTTGGTGGATGTTGAGACGTGGAGGCTTCAGAAGGTTCTCTGGCGGTAGGATGGGCGAAGAAACCACACATGACCCCTTACAAAGTTGGTGATTAAGGGCCATGCGCCCATCAATCAGACCAAGATTGCCCAGGGCCAAGGGGCTTGTGGATGGTGGAGTTGATGGGTGGTCCTGGCTCAAAGGATGGAACACACATCCCCCTTTATAATCCTGGTGATCAAGGGCCATGCGCCCATTGAGAGCACCAGGATTACCTGGGGGGAAGGGGCCCGTCCTGATCTGAGCTTGCAGTTGATTTTGACGCTTGGTGCGAGTCATTAGTGGTGGATAGGGATGTATAGCTGTGGGGGTTGCAGAATGGAAAAGAATTGCATGGCATGAGCTTGCAGTATGACCGTTTGTTGATGGTGGATGAAATTATGAGATGAAATAAAAATATTACCGTAGTCCAAGTGGAATGAAGACCGGGGATAATGGCCTTGGTATCTTGGTTGGACAAGGTTGTCAAATGGAAGAATGAGGGGGGGGGGGGGGGGGGGGGGGTAAGGCTGGTTAGTTGGGATATAAAGCAGTTGAGAAGGATGGGTGGATGAGTCATAAAAAATTAGTATGCAATTCAAGGACAATATTGGTGTTGGGTTAGAATGATGACAGCTTGTCTGTCAGAAAGGATAACTTACAGTTGCCACAAGCCAGAGATTGATCTTGAGGTCCACAGCAAGATAGGTGAATATGATTGTTTT
This sequence comes from Puccinia hordei, assembly GCA_007896445.1. Classification (NCBI taxonomy): domain Eukaryota; kingdom Fungi; phylum Basidiomycota; class Pucciniomycetes; order Pucciniales; family Pucciniaceae; genus Puccinia; species Puccinia hordei. The sequence goes on from RDRW01000003.1 coordinate 230,405, forward strand.
GAATAGGGAGATGTGGTGAACAGGGATTACTAGAGCAGTGGAAGAGAGTCGACAAACAACGTTTGACCTCAATAACGGAACGTTCAAGTCAAATATGTTGTATGAACAAAACGATGTCAGGTTGTTCTACCAAATGGGGTGAAAAAGGTAAGCAGAATGTATTGGATCGGTCTCAAGGAAGGTTGTATTTACAGTTGAGCTTTATAAGTGAACAACCGACTCAAAATTTGTTGGAGATATTGGGGTAGGGAAGTTGAGGTGGTCAGGATGGAGTGTATGATGTTGGATGGAAGTTTGGTGGTACAGCTGATGTACAGTATGAGGTGAAAACTGGGAGGACGTTTGAATCAAAACGATAGGGCAATGAACTGGTAAAGGTAAACAATCAATCGATTGATTAGATTCAGTGAGAACACGAGCAACAAGAAAGTTGCCAGGAGGAACGTACCGATAACGGTTGAAGGTTGACTTGGGCCCAAACAATCCAATCGTTCCACGGAAGATGAGGCCAACTAAGAACAACAAAGGGCGCAGGTTGATCCGCCTGGAGAGTAGGATCAAGGAAACGAGGCCAGACAACACCAATGAAGAATTGAATTGTACAATTGGTCTATGAGCAAGTGGATAACAAGCGCTGGTCAGTTGCTAGAGCACAGCGGCAAAGAAATCAAAACCGAAGAAAAGCTGAGCTTACAAAGAAACGAGGTGTAGAAAGTGGAAAGGGTCGGTCGCCGGTGGACTGCAAGGATCGTTTTGAAGTGGCTCGTGGAGTTGGGCTGTTGGAGATGAGACGTTTTGTTGAATTGGAGCGAGAGGGGTGTGGACTTCAAACTAGGCCATGAGGTGGTGAGAGAAGAGGGGGGTTTCCAGTTTTGGAGCAATAGTGAGTATAAATTTTCAGCAGCTGGGAGAAACAATGTGGGAGAGGTTTCACAACAATTTCAATTCAATACACTTTGACTGCACCTTTGAAAAGAACAAAATGTATGGCATGTAGATGAGACATAGATAGTGTAGATGAGACATAGATAGTGCGAGTAGATGGATTGAAAGGGGAACTCCAGGCTCAATTAGCCAGACAGAATCAATTGACCTACAGGGAATTACAGTGTCAGACTAATAAATGGTAGATTTTAGCGGGAATTTGGTCAGATATGTTGTGCCGTGTCATTTGGCACATAGATGGATTGGAAAAAAGTGGCCACAGCATGTGATACTGTGTACAATTGGGTGGGATAACAGTTACAAATCCAAGAATAATTTGATGTAGAGGATGTAGATGTTGTATTGAAGCAATGCAAGTTGAATGGATGTCACTGCAAGCAATGTGTCGGGAGCAGGAATGGGTAAAGAAAAATTGGCTGAAGTAATTACCATTGGATTCATGTGGAGCATGAACTACATGAGACAAACATGATCATGTGGAACATGATGACCTATTTTAAATATGGGTGAGCTGGATGAGATTTGCAGCTGGTGGATGATAAGTTGAAGTGATTTTCTGGGGATGGTCTCCATTTGGTATAACACTCAATGGATGAAGGATGCTGGGAGATGATGGGATGCTGATTAGTGGCAATACACATGTCTCTCTTGAAAAGGGTATTGAAAACTAGGTTGCCATTCACAATTGGGATGAATCAACATCAGTACAGCTCAGATGTCATGTGAAAAACTCTCAACAATCAAAGAGGACTTGCTGGAACATGAGATAGTGTTGGAGGGACCTGGGTATGTCAGTAATGATCAAGGTGAACCACAAGGAGGATTGAACATATTTTTGCGTCTGCAAATTTGATTACACTGATGTTGCAAAGAAGTTGGACATTTTGGATATCATGAGGAGAATTTGATCAAGGGAGAAATGGTGTGGGCCTGGTCAGCTTGGATGTTGATGATGAAATTGAGGGGTATATGGATGATTGGTTGAATTTCACATCATTCATGATGAAGGGTTAAATAATATTGTTTCGCCTGAACCATACTTCCTTCAGCTGAGAAATTGCAGGACAAATTAAGTCCGCCGGGCTTAATTTTGCATGCCATTTGCTTTACCACCACCCATCCCCTCCTGTTCACATGATCCACCTTGTTGCATGATGTTATGCAGCTTGAAATTAATCCCGGCGGGCTTAAACATGCCACCAAGAATCACTGTGATTATTCATGCTCAGAATCCATTGAATTAAGCCCGGCGGGCTTAACAGAAAGCATCTGGAGTTTGGTCCATCTGACTTGCTACATGTTCTCAAACATGGTCTCATTTACTAACATGTCTTTGGTCCAAGCCAACCAGTACCACATTGGAAGGTGGGGAGAAGATAACAAGTCCGGGGGACCCACATGACGAGGCTGTCAATTAAGCCCGCCGGGCTTAATTCTGAAATGAATGATGATACAGTGTGTTGCTTGCATGACCTGGCAGTTGCTCAGAAAATGTCAAAGATAACAAGTCAGAGGGACCCACATGAAGAGGCTGTTGATTAAGCCCGGCGGGCTTAATTCATTAGAATGTGAGCAAGAGAAATCACAGGGACTGTTAGTGGCATGTGTAAGCCCGCCGGGCTTAATTTGAACCTGAAGGATCTCATGTGACTGTGTGGATCATGTGAACAGGAGGAGACAGGGTTGAAAAGGAAATGACATTTCAAATTAAGCCCGCCGGGCTTAATTGGTCCTGATATTGCTCAGCTGGAGGATGTACAAGGGTACGGGCAAAAATATATTATTTACTTATTGACACAAAATCATGGAATGGTGACTAGGTAATACGAAGGGTGCTAGAACTGGGGATATTGAAAGAGGTGGATTCGCCTGTTGTATAGTTAATATAATCATGAGCAATAAACTTGGCTAAAAGGTGGCGGTTGGACAGATAAACTTAGAGACATCATGGGGGAAATTCTGAACAGAAGAGATAATTTGATGAATGTATGTACCAAGATTTAACCAGATTTTTTCAGAAGGAGAGAAGTTTGAATTGGATACTTGATATATTTGATGAAATGCACAGATGATTTCAAGACAGTCACTGATAGTGTATTGCCTTCGGTCTTGGGTGGCGTTGAAGAGTCCACGTACACCTCCCAGGAGATAGTAAATGAAGGGGAAGTAGTTGTGTTTACTGGCGATTTGGGAGAGGCTGGTGTGTTGCTCCATTTGGCGGGCAATTGTGGTATCAGAGGAAGGTCGTTGGGATTTCTTTTTACGAGGATTGAACGCCTCATCAATGTGGGCCTGGATGATGGTATGAGACATCATGAGATCAATGATGGTTTTGCGTAGGTCATCCAATGCATCGTCTGTTGTTGATGCTGTTGGGGTTTCGAGTGGTTGATGGGTAATTTGCCCATTGGTATCCTCTCCTTCAGTAAGTTTTTGAAGGGTGGGCATGGTGGTTTTGATTGTATTGAGCCAGATCAAGACAATGAGATGACGTTCAATGGAGTTTGGCTTTGCTTCGATTTGTGGTGCCTGGGGATTTTTGTTGGATATGTGTTGTATGGAGAGGGCAACACTCTTAGCCCATTCGCAGATCTGCCGATGGCTTGGTGTGTTGATAAGAGAGGCAAGAGCTTGGAAAAGGTTGGACTCTGGATGACTGGATTTTGAATTGAGAGGGAGGATCAGGGTAGTTGAAAGTAATTGGTTCTTCATGAGGTCCAAGTTAATGATATATGGACTGAACCACGGCTTGGATTCCAAGTAGAATAGCATAGAATCACCTGAGATGTTTGATCAAAAATAAGTTGACTGGAATGGACAGAGGAAATGTACTTATACGGAGAAGGTAAAACACTCACTTGTTTCGGAGATTTCTTTAATCCAATGGTCCTGGTTGAACTGAGCATTGTTATAGACAAATGAGGCAGTGGGAATCTTGGAAATGTCAGGAGTGGCCAGACAAAATTTCAAGAGGTGTTGAAGGGAATTCCAGCCTTTTTCCCACTTTGTCTTTGAGACTCGGCCTTTCTGGAACCACATGGCCAACTTGTGGAGTTGTTTACGAAACGGTTCACTAGGAATGAGGGTGAAGTTGTCCAGGGTGACGGGGAGAACTCCTTTTGGGACGGGGGTGTTCTGTGAGGGGGAAATAACGTTATAGTTTTCAGGTATGTATGAATTTATACAACTGTTAAGGGTGGTTGAAGACCTGCCCCTCTATTTACTACAAGGTTAATACACAATTTTATTTATTGTTGTGGCTGATAACTTTCTTTTTGTTTTCTTTAAGGAACTATTTATGTGTAATCTCTTATCAGACAAGATCTAATTTCAACGTACACATAATCAGCAATGGCTGATGAAGGGATCAGGGAATAGATAGTGGATGGATTGTTACAGAAAGTTTGACGAATGGAATACAAGCCTTTGGAATTGATGAGGAACAGTATTTATATGTTTTTAGTGTTATTTTGTTTTTATGTTTAGATGCAGTCAGAGAGAATGAGTAGATGGTTTTGGTTTATAATGTGAATTTCAAGGTTGTACCCTTTCCTTAACCTTTAGTTAAAAGAGCACAATTTCCCCTTTTGTTTCTTTTGTGTTTTTAAACTGATATGAAAGTTTTGTTGTGGGTCACCTGATTAAGTCACACTATTTATAGGATGAGTAATTTTATTTAGGTTGCTAGCTAGATGATGGGGCGTGGGATACAAGTGGGATGCTACTGGGATGCTCCGCATGATTTTCTTTCTGGGAGGGAACAACCTCCCCTTTATATAGTAAAATGGAGGGATTTTGCGGTGGGAGTCTGATTGAGGTATTTATGCTGGTGGGGTCTCTTCTTCTACGCTGCCTTCATGCATGAGGCATAAAGTGAGCTATTTCTGCTGGTGAGGTTATGTACTTAGACTGTGCCACAGATCATGTGCTGTGCCCCTGTGACCTAAAGTGAGCTATTTCTGCTGGTGAGGTTATGTACTTAGACGTGCCACAGATATGTGCTGCGCCTTGTGACCTAAAGTGAGCTATTCTGCTGGTGAGAGTATGTACTTAGACTGTGCCACGGATCATGTGCTGCGTCATGTGACCTAACACTAAACTATATACTACTTCTATATATATACTATGTACTTATTATTCACTATAATTCTTTTTAACTGTATAACTTTTGATTTAGCCTGGAAGCTGGTTTGTCAGTGGGTACTTGAGGGTCTGGGCGGTGTTTCTTTGCTTGATGTCGAGGAAGTTGGTTCTCATCTTCACTCAAGGTAACCTGAGATTTCGAACGGTTCTGGGTTTTCTTTTTTCTACGCTTTGACGTGGTATGTTTTGAGGTGACAGCCTGTCCTGTTCTGAGATGGGAAGAGGTATCTTTCGGGGTTGTGGAAGGCAATTCGGATGGGTCGGAGGGGTCTCCAAGAGGAACAGGGCCATGGTCTGGTTGGTAGGGTCTGGGTTATCTGCAGATCCAGGAATTGTGGGGGCTGGGTCTTGTTCAAGAGAAGGTGATTGGCCAGACTCATGTTGAGTGGATTTAGCAGAAGTGCTGCACATGTGTGAGGTGATGGAGACTGGTGGATGGTTTGACTTCTTGGATTTGTATGATTGGTGAGCACTTGATGTAGTGGAGGAGCGGGTTATGGTGGGTCGGGAAGCTGGCTTGACTGAAAGACATTCATCAACTGGAAGGGCCTTATTTTCCTCATAATCTGAATGAAGATACTCAGTTATTTGAACCAGGAAATTTGAATAAAGACCTGAATTACCTTTGCAGATGGTGTCAAGACGAGATATGATACCTTCAACATCTTGACAAATTGACTTGGGGATTCGTAATTCAGAGCAGGTTTTGGCAAATTCTTGGATCTTTCCGAAATTGTTCAAGAATTCTTCTTCACTGATCTCTTGAACTTCAGACCCAAGGAGTGGCTCGCCAGGGGGGTGTCAGCTTGCTACTATGACAGAGCAACCTGTCACAAGTTTCCTACACAAATTATTATAAAAATTATATAATATCAAATAATGGTTAGAATATTATTTGATATTCTGAATCTACACTAAATTTAACCTAGGGTACCTCACTCACAGGTACCCCTAATTCTCACTCCTTCACTATGTAAATTGGCATACAAGAATTAGCAAGTACCTTTAATAAAAGGCACTTGCATCAATTAAATGCTTATATATGTAAATACATATGCTTAAACCCCATTTCCAGTCACGGAAATGAGGTGTTGTGTAATTTAGGGGAGATAGTGTAAATACACCCGTGTTTCACTCAAACCCCGCGTACCGCAGTCCGCAGAACTTGAAGTTCAACCCGCGTGACTGAAAGCCCGCGCCAAAGTTGGGATATAAGCCCCCGCGCAAGCATTAAGCCCCTTACAGGCTCTCAGCTGGCACGCGGACTCCACAGTCACTCAGGTACACCCAAAATCAGTAAAAACACGCCCCAGTGACCTCATTACATATGTTACATATGTAATAAAGGTTACTGGGGATTAAATAATTAATTATATTAGATTGTATTATTATTTATACATATAAATAAAAATATACTGACTGAACAAACAGTACAAACAATACTGTGGCTTATTATAAAATACAAATAAGCCACTAGTATTAAATCTATAACAACCAGTACTGATGTACTACAGACTGTAAGACAATATAAATATGTAAATAATAAAATACATTAATAAAATCAATTGGTGACGTGTATTCAAAGCAGGGGCTGCTGAAGCGTCACCAAGAAAGCAAAATGGCCAAAATGTGGTCCAAAGATCCCACAAGTTGGCCAATAAAATACCTACAGGATCCCCAGGGGAACTCAAGACTATTTAAGGAGCTCTTCAACCGCCCAAAGAAGGCTCCTCATGCTTCCCAATACCCACTAACAACCCTACCCACTTCTTATTAGATATATACATCTTTATAACACAGTCTGGTAAGCTTCTTAGTAGTTATTCTTTAGCCCTGTCTTCCCCAACAACTTCACAGTGCCCATCAAGCTCCACCATCCATCCATCCAAGCGCTTCAAACTGTCCAGTTTCACCCAGAATATCCCCAAGATCCCTCAAGGTTTATTACTAGTAAGTAATAACCCTTCTCTTGAAGATATTCCCCCATTTCCATTCCTGGGATTAAACCACCCCTGTTCCAACAGGCCCCAGTGTTCCAGGTACCTAAATCCTTTGCATTTATTTGTAAGATACCTTAGAGGGATCTAAACCACCCCTGATTTATCAGGCCCCTCTGGTTTTTAATCATATTAAATTTATTTAATATAATTATTAACCTATTTTTCTCTCAAATTTTACGTCACAATTCCCCCATATCTTTTGGGAATTGTAAAATTGTACCTTACCCAGAGTTTATATACTCTTTCCATATATCCTTGCACCACCTGTAGCTAGAAGGACTTGTCCTTGGCATCAGGGAGGCTGACAGCTGCTTAGTAACAATTTATATTGTTACATATCTCTCAAAAAGACAGAAAGATAACCAAACCTATATGGTTAGCTTTTAGTCTTCACCTGATTGACTAAGTTGTATATCAAATAGACATTATAAGGAGTTTAGGTTATCCTCTGTGCATAGTTTGGAAACTCTAGAGAGAGAATAATAATTATTATTATTCTGATAACCTTTCAGCACAGTGATAGTACATGGCTTTCTATAGAAATTAAGACAGTGTTTCATACACATAGCTGACAAGGGACACTGCAGAAGGATTTCCCCAGGGGTAATCAGAAAATGCAGGGGCTATAAGAGACAGGGTTCTACACAGAAATGTGGATGCGGCTGAGGGGAAAGGTCTTTTTTAGGGCTGCAGAGTGCAGTATAAAAGGCAGTTCAGGAGTAGAGAGTAAGGAGATACTTATTTTCTATAAAGGACAACAGTAGATTAGTCTAGAATCTTAGTCTTGATTAGTTTGCCTTTTCTTGCAATTATACATACATAAAACTAGCATTCTAGGGAGAATAGACCAGAGGTTTCCCAAACCATTGGAAGACAAGCTCTGCAGATATTAAAGGTGGAGAATCCATATGTCAACACTGGTAAGAACTCTTGTTACAAGTTTGAAGCAATCCAAACACCATCTCACCTGCATTTGAAAACACAACCCACAAGTAGCCCAAATTCTCTCCTCTCTCACATTCTTTTTCTGAATACATATTGAATAATTGTACAAAATATCTCTGATACACTTTAAATTCCTTGCTTTTAAGTTTCTCTTTTTTCTCCTCAATGAAAATGTTATTTTAAGTGAATTTTCCTTTCCCCCCAATTAAAATTTCATATGGTTTTTCTGCCCCTCAATCAGAATTTCTGTCTCTTTTATTTTTTCAATATCTTTGCAACTCTTGTCTTACACTGAAAAAAAAACTTTCTCAACTTCAGGAAGGTGAGCCAGTTTTTTTTTTGCAGTGTTAGTACTCTCAAATTGTGATTTTGAGCCAAATAGATTTCCTATTTGTCACTGTGCAAAGAAAAGGATTGACTGTCCTTGGTGATTTTCTTGACATGTGTAAGTGTTTGTTTGGTGTGTTTGATATTTTTTTTCTGGGATAAATAAATCCCATGTTGATCAAACAAAGATTGCTGAATCTTTTCTGGATATATTTTTGGCTTGTTGGCAATCAAATCATTAATGATCTGGGTATGTTTGACATTCAACACCAATGGATATGCCCTGGGAGCTTAATTTGATGGACCACACACAACAGCCTGTGTTCTTTTGTACAGGGATTTACATTTTTGTAACAAGTCTGGGCTTATCTTGGAGCCCCAAGAGTCCATTGATTTTGTCCAGTGTTTTAACATCAATAGAATACCAGACTGCTGAGTGTTTTATATTGGCCAATTACTTCTGAAAAACCATTGGAATTTATGTAAAAAATATGATTAATTATTCAAAGTGATTTCTTGGGCATCTAAATTCTAGTTGAAAATTGTTTTCTGGTTTGTGCTAAGGCGCTCCAAGGCGTTCAGAGTTGAATGGCTATAATCAGTGGAACTTATCAGCCCAAATGTGCAACCAGATTCTGCAACCGGTGTGAGACTCCAAAAGTAGTTTTCACCTCTTTTGGCTGAATGTAGAGATTATTTATGGGGACATCCCTGCCTCTCTGAAAGCAAAAGACAAACAACACCAGCTAGGCTGGAAGAAGAAGACAGTGGTCTAGTGTAGCTGAATAATTAATTGGCTCCAGTGGATTGGTTGAAAATGTTCAGTGTGTATTGCAAAGTTTTGGTATTTGATATGTGGAGGAGAGTTTAAAAGCACAGTTATTAATTTTGATCAGGTGGGGGGAAATGGTCTGATGGTCTCATGTGATCTGACCTGATGGGGGAAAGAGGAAGGGAGAGCCCCCTCCTTATGTAAGAAAATGTGAGGCATTTATGCTGGTGTTCTAGCTACATGAGGGGTTTTGGCTGGTTTGCTTTTACAAATGAGGCTTTTTAGCTGGAATTCTGTGCAAAATACAGCTGCATTCAGGGTGGCAGTGTAGTCATGAGCAAATTTAGCTAGTGATCTAGTTACAGGTGAGGCTTACAAAGTAGTGTAACTGTGTATGTAAACTAGAGTGACTGTGGTGAAAAAGATAGTGTGGTGTTGTAAAATATATATGTAAACAAACAATAAATAAATTCCCCTTCAGAACAGAAGTGTCTACCACACCAGCTTTATAATTGCCGGGGAGAAACATTTTTTGGGGAAAAAAATCCGGCAAAACAAAAAACAAAAAACTGCAAGGTTTATTGAAACTGCTGTACTCAAACAATAAAATATAAGAAATTTAAGGTACCTCCATTGGATTTACATTACATCAGTAATTTAAATTGGTTGAGTATATTTTCTCAGTTTAACTTGGGTTGGCTTAATCAACCCTACGAGATTCTTTGCGTTGACCACCCGTCCACCGAAACCCGAAGCGCAGTGGGTCCGGGTGACAGTCCAGCCCAAGTCGAGTCCTTTGCCCCAAGGGAAAACCAACCACACCCATCCCAGCTCGCCTTCGCAATGAGCTCGACGGCTGTCCAGAAACTGCCGAAAATCCTAATGCTCCATGGGTTAGCCTTTCTCTTGCCCCCGCCCCCCCACCCCACTCTCATTCGGATCCGGAAGCGTTGTTGATTTCTCTCAATTGACCTGGGCGGAATCAAAAATAGATACAGTTGAGTACAGATCCAATGATTAATATCATTTGCAAAGATACTCTTGAGCTTCATTGGTTAGAGGGAATCAGTGCAAAACTAATTCCAGATTATCGTTATTTTTCCAGCACAGAATGCTTCCATCTTTTCCAAACGGCTATCTGCCGTCCGCAAAGTGTGTCAAGGGCATTGCGAGATGGGTTTGTATTCTCCTTGACCAACTGCCTCACAGAATCGAGTGGAGAGGAGGCGAAAAACTGATCTTGGCCGCCACAGCTGCTCATGTACATGTCTCTCTGTCTTGGCCTTACATAGTCTTTGTCGATGCACCCCTTGTGATCGACGTGCCCGACCCTACTAGAAATTCCTTCAGCAAGTTTGATTCGGCAGCAATTGCTGATCACACACCAGGTCAGCCGAAAACCTCTACCAATTAATCACCTCTGCCAGATTTCACATTTTAAAGTGCTAAGTCTTTCACCCCAGAGACTGACCCCGACTTGATACCCAGAGGATGGTGGAGAAGCAAGGAGATCGAGGATGGTGAAAACGGAACCCGAAAGATCTATGAAGGCTTTGACGGTATGTGCGCATTCATCTCAGTAGTCCTACGTTGGGTTTTGACCATGGCCATCTGCTCCAATCGACCTATATCCAGAATCGATGCAATTCATCAGGCGGGTAATCGACGCTCAAGGTCCGTTTGATGCCTGTTTTGGATTTTCTCAAGGTATTCCACTCATCTTATCTCTCCACAAATTCTCGATCCTGGCACATCTCCTCCAGCGATTTTCATCGATTTGATGCACTCAACAATATTTAAAACCAGGTGCCGCGCTGGCTGGGATCATAAGCTCGGTTCTAGAACACCCGTCCTTGCACATGGCTTTTTCTGCACCCCCGTTGTCGACTCAAAAGCCATTCAAAGCAGTGATCTTGGTTTCAGGATTCCAGTTGAACCATACCCCGGTGTGGCCTAGTAGCAGTGACGGCACGCTCGGAAAGTTGAACACTCCAAGCCTGCATGTGATTGGTAGGACTGATGCGGTCGTTGGGGAAGGTAGACAGTCACTATAAAGCCTGACCGGTGAGTCAGAGCAGGGAGATGCTGATGCCCGCTCGATTTGTCAGATCGAAGCCAGTCGCTAGTCGATGTGTTTACCAACCCACGAGTCGAACGGCACGACGGCGGACATTTCGTACCCTTCAAGAAAAACTGGCGTGATTTCTTTGCACTCTACATACAGAGTCTCAGCCAAGGGGACGACTCACTAGTTCCCAGTCCTGGCCAGACCACTAACCTTTTAGAAAGCGGAGCCAAGATTTGATCCTATATGAAATTCTGTTAGTCAATTCAATTTCTTCTTTGAAATGGGGCACAGAACATGACCACTGAAGCCTGAATGGTTTGGACTAATCACAATTGAATGGAAAAGCACCTTGTTTTGGAAACATTTATATTCTTGCACCTCAAACGAGGCTTTACGGCATCGGCCCGGTTAGCTCAGTCGGTAGAGCATTCGGCTTTTACATCGTCCGGGTGTCTCCCGTGACACCGAAATGTCGGGGGTTCGAGCCCCCCATTGGGCGCGCTGCTTTTTGCGTCAGCGTGTCTTGAAAGTTCTGAGGCTCGGTGGATTCTCGTTATCTTGGTTGGACTATTGATGAAATTGAATTTGATCAACTTGCAGAGGAAGATTTTTTTGCGACCAATTGCAATGACCATATTGCTTTGGCTTTAGTAGAATTTGGAGGTAAAATGTTGTGTAGATTCCGTTTAGCTTGAAAGCTAACCACTGCTAGATGTAGAAACAGTTATCCAAAATTGGAGCCCAAAGTCAATTTGGCTTGAGATTAGCTCAGTCTGGTCTGGTTGAATGTGGTGGCTAAATTCCTCAGCTTGTGCAGAACTAGCCACCAGAAAAATGGTCTTACTCAAAGTGAAATCTTTTTTCATCAGTGAAGAGGCCTGCACAGACAGAAGCAGCAGAGCTTTCCACACCAGTGAGGCCTATACCTGAGGGCAAAGTCCTGTGTGTCCAGAACTGGGCTGGAAATCAGCTTTCTCACCTTTCTCCTTCTGTAGCTACTTTCCTGTACATATGAATGATTTCCTACCATGGCTGTAAAGGGCTGCTTCTTATCATATTTTTGATGTCTTCATTTTTTTTCTCAATGGTCATGACTGTGTTCTTTGAAAAACATCACATGAAAATCAAGGTGATTTTATTTTTGGTGCATGCAGGTTGCTCAAACCACTTGTTGGAGTGTTAGAAAAAAACTTTAGGATTACATTTTCCAGTTTTTGAAAATACCCACTCAAATTACCAGGAAAAAACAATGATCACTTGTATACAAGCTCATTGTGTATTTGCCTAGGATGAATTCATCCCAGTTAAGCTGGGATACACTTAACCAATTTAAACTTGGTTGATATCAACTGATGAAATATAAACCCAAGGGACACCCCTTAGATTTATATTTCATTGGTTGAGTTCAACCTACTTTAAATTGTTTGGTTGCATCCTAGTTTAACTAGGATGAACTCAAACTAGGCAATTATGCTGGCAGTGAATTGAAATCAGAAATTAAAAAGGCCCCTTTGTAATATACAATTACACTTGTAGCCAAGTGATCATTGTTGTTTCCTGGTGACTAGTGTGGAGCAAAGTTTGAGTTTTTCAGATAAGAAATAAATTTTCTCCTAATTGGGTTTGTATACCAGGCCCTAATAGGTTTTTAACTGAGAGGAATTTCCACATCTATAGACATGCCACAGATATTCATCAAACATGATGCTCACATTATTACCCTTGGTAAGAATTAAGGATGAAGTAAACTTGGAAGGGAAGGAGACAGAAAAGAAGATGAAGAGAAGAAAAAAATGAATAAGGAGGAGAGAATGATGTGGGGAAGTGGATGGTGATGGGGGCTAAGTTTTCCGTAAGAAGCTATCCAGGTGGTTCTCTCCATTCCTGTGGAGTGGATGTGGTTGGGTTTCCTCACTTAACTTGGCTGAGGTCATATTTTTCAGTCATTTTTGGTAGACTACCTTAGAGGTACACCACTGGGTGAAATATACTTCATTTCCCCAGGGCTAAGGCAATGCTTGAAGTGTGAAATGTGGCATTTTGGGGGGTGTAACCTCCAGACACCCTGAACAATAACCCAAGCCGGAAAAGGAGCAACCCAGTTCAAGCTCACTGTTGGGTTACATAATTCCTTGTAGTATAACTGGGCAGAAGAAAAACTGCAGAGAGATATCTTTTCCTGATTCTTCTGCTGCCCAGGTGTTTTCTTTCTCTTTCTTTCTCTGCCAGCCCTAGAGATATTCCAGAGTATCCTAGATACTGACTTGACTGGAAAATATAATCAACATACTGTATTTATACTCCAAATACTAAAATAAACTAAGATATTTTTTTACAATTAAACTTTTCATGTGAAATTAGGACCTCACTTAAACTTCTACCAAATTCCTAGTCCTGCTAGTGATTTATAATACCTCAAAGGCACTTATTAGGAAACAGATAAAAATATGAGACATGGATTAAAATAGAGCTGGGATATAAATAATTTATTCAAATAAATATAATAATAATAAAGTTATGTTGCTAATAAGAATGGAATTACCTAGGTGGATGGTAATTTTCAAGTATTATTCTATTGAATGAATTGGCCCATAATGTAATTGGTTATGCATAAATTTCATGAGGTCATGGGGACATTAAATAATTTGCTCAATACCAGAAAACTACCATTTCAATTTGCATCATAGTGCATTAGAATTTTAACAAATTAGACTTACAGCAACATTCTAGAACCTTCTTCTAAGGACCTCTAGAATATAAAAGTAAGACATTTTCTAGAATTGGATTTTATCCTCAGCATATTCACCTACTAATACATTAGTAAGTACATTCAACAGTGGGCCAGCCACACTAACAGTAGCAGTCACATAGTGTCATTTCAGGTTTTTTAGGTACCTAAAAAAAGTCAATTTTATTGGGGAATCTAGTCAGATAACACTACAATAGCTTTGGGGGAAAAAATTGACAGTGTAGTTTTAGGACTAATTCCAAAAGCTAGCCAAAAATATATGGAAATAAATGTGATGGTTTTGCAGTGGATGTAGTGTGAAATAAAGCTGCACTAGTTGTTTTAAGCATAGTGATATTCCCAGCTACACTATCAAATAGTGTAGCAATGTTCCCATTTACAATAAATGTTAGCTTAACTGTAGAAATTTGTGTAAAAAGTACTGGCAATAAAAAAAAGCTATAAAATGATAAAACTGTTTGTAACTTTTTATTTTTATTTTTTTCTATTTGTGATCATATACTAATTTAAAATAGTGAGTAAAAAACCAAAGATAGAACCAAGACTATTATTATTCTCACAAAAATCCACATAATAATTAATAATTCTCTGTGCTTTTGCAAACTTTCCTACTGACCATACACCCTCATTCAACCACATGTGGCTCCTAACACATCTTTCAATTTCAAGAGGGAGAAAGCTACCTCAACCACTAAATCAAACATCTGAAGCTGAGGAAAAGGTAATCTGTGCTGCACAAGAGGACCCTGAGAATTATAATGTTTCTTTGGCCAATGAGGCAAGAACTTGATAAGTGGATCAATGATCCTGATAGAGAAAAACAATTGTTTAATTCTCAGCAAAAACAAATTTTTATTTGGGTGAGTGATTTAAGAAATGGATATCATACCTTCCACCAAACATGAATAATATTTGGATGCTTTCCAACTGGGCCAGATAATTTATCCATGTTTTTGACATAAGATTCAAACTCTTTCCAATTGATTCCTCCAAAATTTTGACTTCAGACTGGTTTGTCCTCTTCAAAAGCTCATGATGTTTGAAAAATAGCTGTTCCAATAATTTCTCTGCCTTTTTGAGCTCCTCAAGCCAGAATTGTGAAAGAACTTTGAGCCATAAGGTTGGGTGAGGTATTGTTGCAATAAAAAGTGTTTTGCATCTGAGGGCTTCTTCATGCTAAGCCTCTAACTTTTAAATCATTTCAATATACATTGGATGGAAAAGAAATCCTTGGGTATATCAAGCCTCTTTTTTCTTCAGATAAGAAATTGTTTGATATTAATTTGGTAAGAGAAAAGCATCTTTTAGACCGTCTCCATCAATTGAATTGATGTGACAATTGGAAGTCTATTAAAAGCAATAAGTATTTAAAAAAAATTATGGCAAACAAGATGAAATTTGTCAGCTTGCTACTAGTTCAGAGACAACCTGACTAGAACAAAAATAAACATAAGATAAAAAATATAGTATTAATCATTTAAAAAAGAGTAATAAATGAATAATAATAAGATAAAGCAACATAAAAAAGTGATATGTAAATAATAAATACATTATTACATAGTAAATTAATAATAAATAAAAAAAATACAATATTAAGGATAAATCAATGAATATGTTAATAAATAATAAGATAAATAGAAATATTATTTCATAATCTTAAAGAGCGTGTAAAATAACCTAGGGTACTTCAGCCAAAGTACCCCAGATAACTTAAAACTTATAGTAGTAAAACAACTTGAAAGAATATTACCACTAAAGCGCTGAAATAATTATTATACATTAAAATACAGGATAAAAACCATAAATACATGTACAAAACCACGAAATAACAATGTATTTAAATAAAAAATATAATAAAATAAATACATATAACATTAATAATATAAGTACATAATACTAGTAATATACTATAGTATCTATTTATTTATTTATTTTATTTTATTACATACTAGGTACACTAAGGATGATTCAGAGGGAAAAAGACCACAAACAAGAAGAAGGAAATAACATGAGAACCTTCTGAAAATAACAATTGAACAACTGTTCAAAATAAATGTATTACATCCTTAGTGGGAAATTATTGATTGACAGATCTCTGCAGTCATGCATTCCCAAAGAGCCTGCATGACAGGGATCAAACAAGAAGCTCTTGAAGCGCCTAAAGAACAAACAAATACATGTATTTCACATTGTACACAATACAAAACAATTAAACTCTTACAAATGTGATCAACAGGTACATGTGATATTTAATCAATAAATTTTGACATATAATTAAAAACTTTGATCAACACATCTAACAAACCTTGTAAGAGGTTTAGAAGCGCCTCAAGATGCCAGCAAAAGAGGTTAGACAGGCTGTACCCATAGTAGACAACCTGTACATATGGAAATTTGATTAAACAACTACATACATTTGTATTAAATCTTAACCCCTTCCTTTTAAATATTCCCATAGCCAAAATACATCCTGTGTTTCGCCATCAGGGCTCCAGAAAGGCATTTAAGGAGCCCTTGTTCCCCCTGTATTTTGCCTCCTCATGCTTTAATATATATACTAACACCTGTACCCACTTACATAGCTTTACAAATTGTTATTCTGTCTGGTAAGGTCCTAGTATCTGTTCTTTAGCCCCTTCTTACTCCCCTGAAATTTCCCAGTGTCCACCCAGCTCTTCCAACACCCTTTCCAAGCGCTTCCAACTGCCCAATTTCCCCCTGGAAGAACCTCAAGTCTGTAAAGGTAATTTATTACTAGTAAGTAGATAAACCTTTCTCTTGAGATTCTCCACCCATCTTTTATCTGGGATTTAAACCACCCCTGTTTACAGGCCCCAGTGTGTTCAGGTACTTAAATCCTCTGCTTGCAAGATACCTTTGAGGGATTAAACCACCCCTGATTTATCAGGCCCCTCATATTTTTAATTATATTAAATCTATTTAATATAATGAATCATCTTTTGCCCCTCATAACACATATCCATATTGGTATTACCTTTTATAAATCCTCCCAGAGCTTTATTTGCTCTTTATCTTTTCTTTTGCACCTTGTCTAGCTAGAAGGATTACTCCTTGGCATCACAGAGGCTGAAAAAATTTATTACTTTGAATTAATCATTTAATTTGACAATCATCATCCATTCTTTTTTTGGGAACTTAATCCCATTTAAGTAGCCAAAATTCTTCTGATTCTCCTTGCAACAAGATCTGACAATTTGTTCTTGATATTTAAGATACTCATCATGGATCATTGCATCAATAATCTGAAATGATTAAAATTATTAAAAATATAATTATATCAATAAAAAAAAATTACTACTTCTCTTTCCTTCTAGGCATGCTTTTGGATTTGGTGTTTGATATTCCAGAGGATTCAATAACCTTCAATGAGGCCTTTAAAAAATTTATCCACAACTCAAACATAGTTTTCTTTTGCACAGAGGTCAAAATCTGCTTGCCATGAACTTGAGCTAGTGATTTTTCTAATCACAGAATCCATGTTTTTCAGAAAGACAAATAAAAAAAGGTCAGTTCATAGTCAAAAGAAGAAGAAAAAATAAGAAAAAAACACTGTCTGCTTTGGTTATATCATCCAACTCATTAGAAAATTCCCTATGAGTAGCTGATTTACTCTTTTTCTTTTAAACTTTGAGATCTGTTTCCAAATTCATCACAATTTTCTCATAATAGGGGGTATCAAATATGACCAAATCCACCATTATCTAATCAACTGGTTTTGAAAATCCACCATTTTTTAAAACCATGGATATCTATATAAAATGATTCAAAACTCTCAAAAGTGAATTTTTGTTGAAAAAACTAATTCACTGGTTTTAATTAAGGATTTGGTCACATTTGATACCCCCTAATATTTGTATTTATTCAGCTTATTTGCCTCCCTCAAAGATTGGATTCATTGTTGTTGAATAGGCAATACCCAAGAAAATATTTTTTGAGTTTAGCAGGAGGAGGAGCTTCAAGACCAAGTTCTTTCAATCCAGCAGTAACAACCAGAGCTACTTTATGAAAAAAGCACTGAATATGTATTTTGTTTTAAATACAATCCATTTCCATCCCCTCTTCTATTTCCTGCAATTTGCTGTGCATTATTTCTGAAATCATATTATTATTTGATCCTGAGTCAGGAGTCTGGAAAAGCAAGTAGTTATACAGTAAAAAAATTATTTTAGAAATTTCAAAGCAAGAGAATAGAAGCAATGGTGGGCTGCTATGCTATTTGACCACTATTTGACCGCTAACTCTTAGTGTAGCGGTTTTTTTTCCCCAGAAAATTTGTAGCATTAGCTGAAATTACACTCTGCTAAACTAACACTTAGCGTAGTGACAATTTTTCAAGCCATTTTTTTGTAATTTTAGCTGGGAAGATTCACCTCTACGCTAACAAGTAGCGTAATTTTTCTTGCACTAACAGATTTTGAAGTTTCCGTAGCATAGCAGCATCAGATCATTGCTAAGCTACGCTAAATTTTAGCTGTTAGCTGATATTTTTCCCGCTAAATGTTATATGTTAGCTGTTAGCTGTCAGCTGAAGTTTTTCCCATTACACTATGCTCAAATAGCAGATTTCTTTGTCTGCTAAATGTTAGTTTCACCAGTTAACATGGCTGCTGCATAGAAGCT
The DNA here is from genome assembly GCA_007896445.1 of Puccinia hordei. Classification (NCBI taxonomy): domain Eukaryota; kingdom Fungi; phylum Basidiomycota; class Pucciniomycetes; order Pucciniales; family Pucciniaceae; genus Puccinia; species Puccinia hordei. Next base: position 248,995 of record RDRW01000003.1, read on the forward strand.
GTGTTTATGGCTTCAACAGTTAAAATCCTGCTGCATTAAAGCTCTTAGAAGAGAAATCCAACTTCCTTCTTGTGTTTGAATTGAAAAAAGGACCGAAATGTTAGATCCAGCAGACTGAACAATCTAAAAAGAATTTTCTGGGTGGATTACATATTGTTTTATTTTACCAATAGTTGGTGTGAGGTGGTTTGGCAAAGAAATCAATGTGGTAACAGTGAAATTTTTTCCCTTGCATAATTTTTCTTGTTTTGAGGCTTTGATGCTTTTAAATTAGTATTTTAATGCCTCTGATAATTCAAATCAGGTCCCCAGAACAATGTCATCCCAAGATCCATCATTTAATATCAAAGGCATTTCAATAAAAAGAAACCAGACATAAAAATAAGGAAATATCCTAAATTTTGAGGCCAAATGAAGGTTACCAAAGCCACATGGAAAAACAATTTGTTTTTGAAAAAAAGAAAAAAAAAATAAAGATAGAAATTACAAATAAAGAAATCAGAAATAAGCTGTTTTGATTGCTGTACATTGGCTGGAAATAAAAAATTGCCCTTAAAAAAAAAAAAGGAAGAGATTCAGATGACCTGATACAATGAAACAAAATATGAGATTGCAGAGAACAAGGTTAGGAATCTGGTAATGAAAAGAAAATTGACCATTCTGAAACACTGAAATTGTCATTAATTTTTTTGATTAGTCAATGACTAAAAAAATCTTTAATAATGAGGAAGGAAATATGAGAAAAATATGAGGGAAGCTCAGGGGGTTGAAAGAATGATAAACAGTTAAAAAAATTAAAGTGAAATTTTTATTTTATGTTTTTTATTTATTTTGGAGGGGGGGAGGATGAAAGAATAAAATCACCACCTAGTTGGACCTCCTCCAATTTTAATAACCTCCTTCATTCTTTCTGGCATTGAATTGACAATGTTTTGGAGTGTTGACTGTGGAAAATCCTCCCAAGCTTGTTGGAGTACTACTTTTTTCATTTCTTTCACGGACTTGGCATTGTAGAGGGTTTGGACATTGGTCTTCAGCACCTTCCAGACATTCTCTATGGGGTTGAGGTTGGGAGACTGGGGAGGCCAATTGTTGATTTTCTCAATTTTGTCTTGATTTCAAAAATCACAACAGATTTTGGTGGTGTGGACAGGTTAGTAGTAATTTTCTTTTAAGTTGTTTTACTACTAGCAGGTTTAAGTTTTCTGGGGTACTTTGGCTGAAGTAACCTAGGCTATTTTACACGCTCTTCAAGATTATGTAATAATATTTTCACTTAGCTTATTATTTATTAAAATATTCATTTTTTTATGTTAATTAATTATATTTATTTATTTATTACTATGTTACTATGTAATAATGTATTTATTATTTAAATATTTCCTTTTTATGTTGTTTTATTTTATTATTATTCATTTATTACCTTTTATTAGATGTGTAATAGGGGGTATCAAATATGATCAAATCCACAATTGAAACACGTGAATTAGGTTTTTCCACAAAATTTCACTTTTGATAATTCTGAACCATTTTATATAGATATCAATGGTTTGTAAAAATTGTGGATTTTGAAAACCAGCTGATTAGATAATTGTGGATTTGGTCATATTTGATACCCCCTAATAATACATTTTTACTTATTTGTTTTATATGTTCTAGTAAGCTTGTCTCTGAACTAGTAGCAAGATGACAAGTTGCTTTTTAGTGAACCCTCCCCCCAACCAACACCCCCAACTTCTCTGTTAGCCAAAGAGTAAATATCCCAGTACCTGACATGTACCATGTAACCGCAAACGTATTATTAATTATTATCATTATCATTAATAATAATTACTATTCATTATTTATCCTTATTATTCTTTTCCATGTAATGAAAAACAGAGGAATATGGGAAGTGTTGAATATTGTGATCCACGGTGTTCCAAATATCAGCACATTGGATAATGACTTGGTAGCCTAGTTTGTCAAGGCAGCACTTCTAGTATAGTGTCTTAGCTTCTGCTAAGGTAGCTGGTTCAAATCCTGCCCAAGTCAATAATTTTCTGCTAAATGTCTGGAAAATGCTTTGTTAATTCTAACAGGAAGCAATAGATTACCAATTGATGAATTTTTGAGTGAGACGAGTGAAGCAGGAGGTTTTTGACCAGGAAGAAATCTTGAGGCAAAACTCAAGAGGAAAAAAAATGGTTGAAGAGGCCCAATGAAGGGAAAATGGCTAATAGTTTGTGTGGCAGAAAAAGTGCTCACACTACAAGTGGTTGTATGTCTTAGAGACCACAGGGATCAGGGCGCAGAGAACAGATGATCTCATTATCTACTCAGAAGCATGCTTATTTATCTCCATACAAGTTGTGGCTGAGATGTGGGACAGAAGGTGAGATTGGATATTCATCTGTAAATGGGATAAAAAGGAGTGACAGATATGTGAAAGAGGAAGAGAGAGAAAACACAGTGATGAAATTCCAACACCAATTATATTGCCAAATTCCAATATCATGACAAATCCCCTAGCTTAACAAGCCACAAAACTGATTCTAAACTTTACAAGGCATGTGGGCATCTCCTCCAAGCATACCAACACTGTATCCATTGGTCATTCAGCAATCAATTGCTCACCCCCCCCCCCCCTTTGAAATAAACAGCAAGTTCTTTCAATTTTATTAGCTTTGAAATTCCCTGTGATATGACTGTCAATTTCATAGGCTCATTGATCTGGATCTTTGGCCTTACTTAGCTGGTTCAACATATTGTTGCCTTGGCTGGTAATAATACCTTTTCATAACAATTATACTTTCTAGAAGCGGTACTCCCTGGAAGTTATTTGAAGTACTCCAGAAACATCAAATTTTCAGTAACATCCCACCAAGTTGAAATGGATATCAAGAGCCTGAATCTCATGAATTCTTTCATTGATTGGTCATATGCAAAATCCAATGGAAATAGTCTTGTATGTGACCTACAAGGGACAGGTTTGATAATAACTTAATCCAAATACAGCCATTCTCAGAAAACTGTCATGCAACCTGGGGTTTTGGGCCAAAAAATAATTGAAACAGATTTTACACCAGGCCCAAAATCTGTGGGACCTCCAGGGAAAAGCTTTTCTCACAGGATTTCAGGCTGGAAGATACACACCTGCCAGCCTGAAAATTGTGCCTCCACTGTTTTAGCCGATCCTAGTAGCCAAACACTTGGTCAGCTGTTTTCTGTAAGTTTCCTTGGCTTCACTCCGGCCCGGAAATTCCAAGTGCTTTGCCATCAGTCATCCCAATCATCAGTGATGCGTTCCAATTCACCCATTTGAAGATTTTGGGATCAGAAACCCTGTTGATTTCATCAAAAAAAAGGGTTTTCCACAACTTTTTCAGCATTTCAAAATCATTACAATCAAAGAAAATAACAGTTTTTAAATAAATGCTTATTCCTTGCAGTTTTTTGTCTGGATGGGCTACATTAAATACACACCTGAAAGTAAGTCTCTTGCTGTGAGGCTTTATCTTCAGGACAATCCAGTAAACAATATCAACAATCTACTCAAGACAGAAATGAGCCTTAGATCTCTTCAGAAATGGAAAGTCTTGTTCATCAATACTTCAAGTGTTGTGCAAGACCCAGCTCTATACAAACAACCCAGAGCTCCTTTGATCCTGTCCAAAGAAGAACAAGAATTTGTTTTAGACACTCTTTCCAGTGATCCAAGCCTCTATCTCAAAGAAATACAAAAGGTGGTTGAAGAACAATCTGGATCTCCGTTGAGCCAGTCAAAAATCCATCAAGAGCTCCACCTATGCCTTCATCTCACCATCAAGGTGGCACACACCATTCACCCAGATCAGTGCCCTATAAAGCAGGAAATCTATACCGAGAAGGTTGTAAACATTCCAGCTAACTTTATGGTTTTTAACAGTCATTCAATTTCTTTTTTCTCATTATATATCAGGTTATTTACTAATGGTATCACTATAACTCAGATGAATCAGCCATCTGCATGGATGCACTCAAAAATTTCAGGGCCTGGGCACTTAAGGGGCAGCAAACAGCTTGGCTCCTTTGGACTCACAACACCTGTTGAGTATCAATTTTACCAGCTGTATCCTTGGATGGGCTCCTTGCAGGTATAGCCCAGCAGGGATCAATTAAAAAACTGGATTTTGAATAATTCCTAGAGGAAGTCCTTGTAAGCCATCTGACTGATTTTTTTCTGAATAAAATTATCTCTGACAATGTTACATCAGATTCCTTCCATTAACCCCTTCCCACTAACAAACAGTGTCCTCATTATGGACAATTCTTGGATCCACAATGGTGGCTGTATAGATGATATTTACACCTCTGCAAATGTTCTCTTAATCTATCTTGAACCTTAATCACCAGACTACAACCCCATTGAATTTTTATTTTTGGTAATTAAGTCTCACTTGAAACGCAATCAGATTCTCATTGGAACTGATAAAGATGCCAAGATCACGAAGGCTTATGTTAGCAACATAATTACCCTAGATCTTATGCCTAGTGAATTCTGTGGATGTGGATACTTTTAGTTAAATCTTGGTTTTTAGTCCTTGATTATTTTGAATTAAATCATGATTACAGCTCCTCAATTTGCCACTATAAATCCAAAGAAGAATCATTCTTTTGAAAAAAAATCCACACCTATTTTTCCCAAAGTGCTTGGATTTTCTGCAATTTTAAAGAATAGATCTGGTACCAATGATCACTATGTTGGACCCACAGTCAAGAATGAAATTGAAAAAACAAAGAGTTGGGCTATATTTCAACAGCCACCATGAAGGAAAATTCCAAGCTATGTATACACTCAATTGATTTGCTGTCTGAAAACCAATGAATCTTGGAATATTTTTCCTTCCCCCAAAATCACCAGCTCAGTGAGAATGAATGAAACCAATAAAAGGTCTAAATCATAGTGATTCCCTTCAGTGGTTCAAAGGAGGTTCCACTGATATTAATACAGAAAATGAGCGGTTCATGTTAAACAAATTTTGATTTCATTCATGTATCTTTGGATGAAAGGACTAAATTCTCAGAGAGGATCAAATAAACATTTGGTAATACAGATAACATAGGATTGATAAGGGATTTTTTTTTTTTGGTTATTTTGCTTTTGATGCACACAGGTAGTGATATAAAGGAAGAGACAAGATAAGTAGGATATACTGGGTGTACACTGAGCTAAAAAAAATCCAATCCTTTGAGTGGTCCTTGATTTGAGTCAAATGACCACTCAAGCCTTTGAATCCCCTCCAAAAGAAGATGTGCAGCCCCAGGAGTAAAACCCTACATAAATACAAGCTTTTCATATGATACCAAACAGAAGAAACTCCAGTGAGTCATTCCAAGTAGAGTCAATTTGGTGCAAGTTTGATTTTCAAGAGGTGGGATCTCAGCAATATTGAGATACTCTTAGATGCCAACTGCCTCCATCTGATGAGAGGATGGAGGGTGTGACACATGAGATGAATTGGGAAGTGGATGCGGATTCAAGGTGTGGGTTGGATGGATGAAAGGGAAAGTGGGCATAATTATGGGGGAGTGGACAGGATTTGGTGAGGGTTAGATTGAAGAAATCCTAGAATATAGAGCAACATTGGCTGGTTTATTGGCAATACTGGATTTGATGACGGGAATTCAGCACTGGCTGTAACTGGATGAATTGGTTGAGGAACAAAGTTTGAGCTGATTGATCCATGTTGAGGATCACTGGTTTGACTGTCACTGAGCGGGGCTGAGACAAATTTTTGGTGTGTTTGTAGTTAAGTATCTTGATTTCAGACAGGCCAGATGAATTGCTCCTTTTTGCAGATTAGTTGGAGCACGCAGAAGAAATCACTCCTCCAGAAGTAGAAATACTATGGTCAATCAGGAATTTTCCAAAATCACCCGCCTGTTTTCCAATATTGGGAAGTTCTTTCTTTGGTGAATCAATTGGTCCCCTTGTGATCCGCCATTGATTCTTGGGGAATGTCCCCTGAGGTGGATGAGTCAGATCAACCCCAGGTTTGCCAGCCTCAATCACATGCAACCAGTCCTGGATCTGCTTGTGGAGCATTTTCATGTCCATCAATGGATCATTGGGATTCACAAATGCCAGATACTTGGATTTACTCCTGTTGGAATTTAATTGAATAATTTCATGCAAGTTGGAAACAATATCACATGCACCTGGTGTGCCCCAATGTCAGCCTTTTTTTGAGTTTAAAAGTAGAGGTCCAATAAGCCTCTCATCACCTCAGAAGTAAATAAAACCATAGAAAAATTACTTTGGTTCACCAACTGGCACCTATGTTGGTTGCACAGACTTCCAGTAGTCCAAACTGCATGGTAAGTAAGTTGTGCATAGGATTACCCTTAAATTTCCAAAAAAAATACTTCCAAATCAGTATTGAAGTAACATTCCAAAGAAATAGTTGAAAATACTCACTTGGCTATGGATCTTTATAATTTCCTTAGGATCCTCCATCTGCAACCGGAATACAACCTTTGCAGGACAAGTCCTCATAGCCACTTCAGTAAACTCCATGAAATCATAATTTTCTTTCAATTCTAAGCTGCACTTGATACTGTATGTTGGGGCATTGATAAATGCACGCCCATCGGCGCACGCCCACGCCCAACGCACACCAATAAAAAAAAAGGTGTGCTGCCCGCACGCCTTTTTTTTATCGGCGTGCGGGCTTCACGCCCATTGGCGTGCAACACTTCAGGCGTGCGGTTTGCACGCCCCGTTCAGAAAAGGGCGTGCAAACCGCAAGCCCTTTCTATGTGTATAGGCAGGGGCGTGCCCCTGCCTATATACATAGAAAGGGTGTGCGGCTTGCACGCCCTTCCTATGTATATAGGCAGGGGCACACCCCTACCTATATACATAGAATTGGCGTGCAGCTTGCACGCCGATTCCATGTATATAGGTAGGGGCACGCCCCTGCCTACATACATGCTGATGTCATGCGTACACAGGAATGTACGCATGACATCAGCTCCGGTCAAGGAATACAGCCTCCTCGACCGGAGGGATTCCTCCCGGTCAAGGAGGGTATACAGCTTCCTCGACCGGAGGGATTCCTCCCGGTCAAGGAGGGTATACAGCCTCCTCAACCGGAGGGATCCCTCCCAGTCGAGGAGGTTATACAGCCTCCTCGACCGGAGGGATCCCTCCCGGTCGAGGAGGTTGTACAGCTCCTCGGCCGGAGGGATCCCCCCCGGTTGAGGAGGCTGTATAACCTCCTCAACTGGGAGGGATCCCTCCCAGTCGAGGGGCTTGCAGTCCTCCCCGGCAGGCGTGCCGCTGCACGCCCATCCTTGGGGGTGGCGCAGGCCTGTAGATGGGCGTGCGAGCTGCACGCCCATCTACAGGCGTGCCCACGCCAAAGGATGGGCGTGCAGCCCGCACGCCGATAAAAAAAAGGTGTGCGGGCTGCACACCTTTTTTTTTAAGGGCGTGCGTGGGCGTGGGCGTGCATTTATCAATGCCCTGTATGTTGTATTCCCATATCTCATGCCAATCCATTTGATGAGGCCATCAGCATTGAGCGTTTGGAGCAAAACTTCAAATTACTCTTGAGTTGGTCCAAGGTGTTAGATTACTGCCAATACAAAATCTGGCCAATTTGTTGTCTGAAGATTGATTGGAATTGGTGTTGGAGGGGAATTAGACATCATTTGAGACCAAAGCTTTTTTGGCAATGGTTGGGAAGATTTGCAGGCTGCATTGTTGAGAACTGGGTTCTCCATAAACAATAAGTACTTGAGGTGAACAGCTGTGACTTGCACTCCATTATTGGTGGTGGTCTTGGGAGCAGGGCATTCCCACTTGTTGTCATCCTGGAATTGGGTCTCATCAACCAGCACTTGGCTCATTCTGGCATCCAAAAAGAAAACATGTTAATCATGAGCATGAAGTACAAAAAGGTGAGGTAAGTAAAAAACCGGCACTGACATTCCTGGTGGTGGTGGTGGTGTTGAAGATGGAACCTGGCAGGCCAAAAGGAATTTGAGATGAACCATATGGGGAAGAAACCTTGCCAAGATTTTATCCCAGTACTGCTAGAACCAACCATATCCCAGTACTTCTTGGAATATATGGGCCAGAGAGCTAGTTTGTTGTTTTGTGGAAGTCATGCCAGCAACCAGCTGACAAAGTGTTTGGCTACTAGGCTTGGCTAAAACAGTGGAGGCACAATTTTCAGGCTGGCGGGTGTGTATCCACCAGCCTGAAAATCTGTTAGACAAGCTTTTCTGTGGAGGTCCCATGGACTTTGGGCCTGGTGGAAAATCTGTGTCAATTATTTTTTGGCCAAAGATGCCAGGTTGCATGAAAACCTTTCTGAGAAAGGCTGTAGCTTCTAGTCCCTCATCTCCTTTTCAAGCTTGTGCTGGCCAAGGCCTCCAAGGGTTGCATACATATTGTGTTTTTACAAACACTTGGACTGATTTGCATCAAGATTTGTTAAAAATCTGTCAAAAATATATATATATTTTTTATGTTTTTCAAAACCCATGATCTGGTCATTAATGATCAACATGGCTGAATCCTAGTGCTGTGTGTGAAAATAACCTGAAGATTAAACTGGGGCTGTGGCCTTAATCCCATAACCTTGCCATCCAAAAATCTCCAAAAAGTCCAAGCATTTGTAAAAACACAATACATATAAATATATACATATCCCAGAATATATTGTGATCTTAACATCCAAATAGGGTGTGGATTGTCTGGAAGTAACCATCACCCACGGAAGCTTGGTGTCTCCCCTGTGCAACAAATTATATCACTCCTGAGAGAGTGACAAGTCCAGTGTTTGAATCCTGGCAACCCCAACTAGCGCTGGAACCCGCGGGGTACCCGGCAACTGTATTCCCGCCCGTCAAAATCCGGCGGCATGCCCGCCCGGGTACCGTCCCGTGGGAATTGGGTAGGCCCCGCGGGAATATCCGGGACAGCGGGAATACCCTGCTTACCCGCGGGACACGGGAATACCCTGTGTGCAGGACACGGGAATACCCTGCTAACCTGCGTGACGCAAGCATACCCTGCCAGAAGATTGTTGAAGACATGGATATCCCAGTTGAACCGGTCGATCAGCTAGCCTCACCGGTTGATCAGCTAGCCTCAACTCATCCCCCAGATTCATATGCCACCACAAGTCCAATAAAGAAGAGCTGGGTCTGGATGCACTTTAAAACTTTGGATAGTGTCAAGTTGCAAGCAAGAAGAAAGCCGGTGCAACTTGTGATACAATACTCCGACAAGACCCCACTGGTAGCACGAAATCAATGACCAAACACCTGAGGAGGATCCACGATGTTCTGCCACCAAATCAGGCTGGTCTTCCCAATTTCATGAAACGCCAGCGTGTTGAGCAGCGGGTAAGTTCATTGGCTTTCTAAACGCCATGTGCCTTTTTCCTTACAGTACATAATTCAGCCTGTTCTTACAGCAGACCTACTCAAACGGGCCATCACAAATTTAGTTGCTGAGGGGGACCTCCCCTACTCAATAGTCGAGCAGAAATCATTCAATTATCTACTCAAGCTTCTCAACCCGGCAACCCTGAACATGGAGTTTGGCCAAAAAACAATTGCAAAAGAGGTCAACATGTTATATTTTGCTCATAGGAACCATCTCAAGAAGATGCTCAGTGGCATGAAGTACCTTTCTTACACTGTTGACGCTTGGACCTCCCCGAATTCAAAGGCTTTCTTGGCCATCACTGTTCATGGAATCACCTCTGATTGGAAGGTGTTGGATGTACAGTGCCTAGACAAAAGTTTTTGTCGGGGGATTTTTTTTTTTTTAAAAAAAGGAAAAAAAAAAAATGCCACGGGACATTTTTCTTACTGGGTCCTCAAGGACTGATAAGTATGAATTTACCACGTTTGTAACTACAAATGATAATAAAAAAATACTAAAAATTAACAAAGTTTTCACTAATTTTTTACATTTTTTAATAAATTTTTTGAGAGAAAAAAGAAAGTGGTACGGGGAGTGTTGAGAGTGGGGAAGAGTAATTATAAAAGAAAAAGAAAAAATTGTTTTTTTTTTATTTGTTTATTTTTATTATTATTATTATTATTGTTTTTTTCTTGAGGTGACACAGATCCCTCTTGTTGGTTTTGCAAGGCCTTCCAGATCGTGGTGCAGTGGCAACGGTGCCTCGGATTGCCTCTCGGGCTACAATCGATGAGACGGTCAATCGTGGCATGTTGAGCCTATGTGCGATCGACGTCGTCGTCATCCCTGCGGCCGCCATGCCAACAATGTTGGCTTTTTGTTTGGTTGAGTGATGACACCTAGTCATCTAAAAAAGAAACAAAACAACAAAATCAGTAAGATTGAAGATGAAAATTAAGAAGAAAAACTAACCTTTTCCGTTGATTGATCGCCGACGAAGTTGGTTGTATGTAACTTTGAAGGAGGAAATCCAACTCGGATGGATTAGAACAGTCAGTAAGTTTCACTAACATTTCACAAAAAAAAAGAAGAAAAAAAAAAGAAAACCCGCGACGAAAACTTTTGTCTAGGCACTGTACTTGTTGGTATGCCTACGGTACATGGCAAGTAATTATTGACCAATTTATTAGCTCTGTGATGTGATGTTCTAATATTCTCTTATCTCTTAGGACGTCACACCGGTGCCAATTTTGGAGAAATGTTTGTGGAGCATCTTGACAATATGAAGATAGCAAATGCTCTTTGCTGTATTACAGCCAACAAAGCATCCAACAACTCGACGCTTTCGACATGAGTTGAACAGAAGCTTGACGGAATTTTCCACGCAGACACTCAACTCTTGGGGTGCATGGCCCATTTCATCAACCTAGCCGCGTAAGATGGCCTTAAGGTCTTTGGCAACTGCAGATACAATGACACAGAGAAGGAGCTTACCACTAACCAGATGGATATCAACAGCCTTGTTGATCAACCCGATGGAGCTGACGTCAATCTTCAAACTGTCATTTCTTGTATTCATGGACTCGCCACTTATGCTCAATATTTGCCTCAGCGCCGCAAGGCTTTTCAAGTTGCAATCAACTTTGTAAACAGTCAATCTTCCACAAGACAACCAGTTAATGATATTATTATTACTCTCATACGGGATGTTTGCACCCGTTGGAACTCAACTTTTCTAATGCTGAAGCAAGTCCGCCAAACATACTGCAGCACTAACCCCAAATTCTCCAAGTTTTCACTCAGCAAGGTTGAGTGGCAAAAAGTCAAACAGATGGCCAAGTTCTTGGAGCCACTCAACGATGTGACCAAAATTCTATGTCACTCAAACTATCCAACTTTAATGGTCTCACTACCAATATACATATTGCTTATCAAGACTATCCATGATGTCTGACAAATGTAGGACTCTTCTCAGCTCATTCCAGCCGCCAACGAGATGGTCAAAAAATTATCCAAATATCTGACCCTTGCCTTGAACAAGCCTTCTGCAATATGTGCGATGATACTTGATCCTTGTGTCAAGCTGAGCTACTTTGACAGGAATCATTTGTTCTTCACCAAACACGCCATCTCTACAATAACTCCTGAGTCCGCATTAAAATTATTACAATCTGAGGCAAAGAAGTATGATCAAAGTCTGTCTACATTGGACTCATTGATATCAACTCCTGCGCAAACCCAATCAACACCTTCCCAAGACAAGGCCAAGACCAAGAAAAAAAGAGTGACAGCAATTGAGGCGGATATTTTTGGCGAGGCCACAGTTGCCAACTACTTGGAGGCAGAGATTAACCAGTACATAGCCAAAGTGAACGAACACCACACCAGTGATATCCTTTATTACTGGTCCAAACACCAGAAGTTATATCCATCCCTGGCCTTGATGGCCAGATGCTTCCTTGGAATCCCAGCAACCAGCGCTCCTTCCGAGCGTGTTTTCTCTTGCTCAAAAACAATTTTTGGATTGCAAAGAAACAGTCTCAGCGGGCGTGCAATTGAGCACCTCCTTTGTGTGAAGGAATGGTACCAAAAATTCAAAGAGATGCTTGAATCATTGAGTAATCAACACTCATATCCTCAAGCTGACGATGACAAGAAAAGCAGTGAAGAGGATGTTGAAGATGAAAGTGATATTGAATCCAACTGACTCTCCTGCCATTCTCATTTCTTTTTTTTTATTTGTAATTTTATCTATCCTACTCTCCACTTCCATACACATAATAAACAACTCTGCTGGGTATGTTTCACCTCCCCGCGGGGTATGTTTCACCTCCCCGCGGGGTATGTTTCACCTTCCCGCGGGGTACGTTTCTCCTTCCCGCAGGGTACTTTTCACCTTCCTGTGGGGTAGGCTTTCCCGCGGGGCATACCCCGCGGGTATGCCCCGCCGGTCCGGGTACGGGTCCCAAAGTGTACCCGGACCGCTGGCCGGGCACGGTCCACCTTTTTTTTTTTTTTTTTGAGTGTAATTTCGCCATTAGCATTACACACTATGAACATAAACTAGCAAACAACACCAAATAAATGGTTTATCAGACTTGACAAATTTGAGCGGAGTAGGCTCTTTGATAGTACAAGGTAATCAAAACACAGCATATATGAGAGAAAAGATAGGAAAGGAAACAAAAAGGAAGAAAGAGAAAAAGAACAAAAGGAACAAAAGGGGGAGAGAGGCCCAAAACAGGAGGAGTCTTGAGGCGCGTAAATTGATCCGGTTAAAGAAATTCAATCATGTTAAATATGTGAAACGGCCCGACTGCCTTATGAAATCAGCAATCAGTGGGTGCGCCTTTGGGTTTTTTAGGAGAAGGTGAGGTTTGTTGGAATTGGTGGGTATTTTTGCCATCCTGGCTTGCTTGATCAAGGATCTGCGGAGGGCTTGGTATTGAGGGCAGAAATCAAACACGTGGGTGACCGTTTCCCTAGCGGGGAAATACGGGCAAGATGGGTCAAGACAACGTTTGATCCTAAAGAGATGGTGGTTTAGGGGAGAGTGGCCGGATAAAAGTTGATTGATTATTGCAGTGTGGGTGATGAGGAGAGGAGAGATTTGTTTCTTCAGAGCCTCGACAGCCGGGGCTTGAAGGTGTTGTGGGAAGGAGGAAATCAGTTTAGATGAGCTGGAAGGAAGAGTTCAATCCGGAATAGGATTTCTTTCAGTTGCATCCTTGGCTAGCATGTCGGCGGCTTCATTGCCTTGGATCCGACCGTGACCTGGGCACCAAACAAGGTTAATTTTCAAGTCAGTCAGGAGGGAGTACCATATCGCCATGATTTCTAGAAATAGGTACTGCCCTGGTTTTGCCGCATCGCAATTTGTCATGCGTTGAATAACCCCTTTGTTGTCTGTCAGTATGAAAGCTTCAGAGATTTTGCCTTCGGACGAGACCAGCTTGAGAAGTTGGAAGGCGAGGAGCAGGCCTACCGCCTCACACTCGTGGTTAGAGGAGAATCTATTTACGCCTAAAGCGCAGGACAATTCTAAGTCTAGGCTTGGGCAGATTGCTGCACCGGCCCCTCCTTTTTCATTGTCAAAAGAACCGTCAGTGTAAACGACAGCAATCCCAGGAGAGTTTTCAAGAGAGACGATTAAATCAGTGGTAGCCAAAAGCGATACATCCTTGGGCAAATCCATCTGATGAAATATTAATGGGGAAGGGAGCGAGTGGCCGTTCAGGCCATACCGAATGTGGATTTGTTCTGGCTTGGCTTGGATGATTTGCTCCAGCAGATCAGCAGACAAGGGGGTGAACCAACCGAGCCAGGCAGGGCGGTGGAATCCCGGCTCCGTTATCAAGTTCTGGATTTTGGGATCCAGACAGCGGCGTGTAAGCTTTCTTGCAAAGAAACCAATGCTGGAGGCCTGGAAGACCGCGTTGGCGTTGACTACCGCAGATCGTTTGGTGTGCCATTTGATGGGGGTTGACCTAAAAGTACCTAGGGTGTATATTGCTGCAAGATTATTAGTTTTGGCTGCCAGGTTCCGCACCTTGGTTGCATTAGCCAATGTTGCCCAAACCGGGGCCCCATAAGCAACAGGCGGCATAAGGACTGTGTTCATCAGTTGAACACTATCCTTCTCCTTCAGTCCCCACCTTGAGCTCCCTAAAGGTAGGAGCTGTTTGAATGTAGCTGACACCTTCCTATCTAGTAGATTAAACATGCTCGAAAAAGTTAGCTTGTTGTCAAGGATCAGACCAAGCCACTAAACCTCTTTGCACGGTGACAGGAGCTGGCCACCCAAAATGAACTGAGTATCGGGGAATCGCCGCCATGTAAACCAAGAGAATTGAGCCTTCTTTTTGTCAAACACAGCTCCAAATTTCGAACCCCAAAGGAGGGAGCGAGCACCTTGGGTCCCTAGGCGGTTCATCGTCTCTTCCGTGGTCCTTGCAGCCACCAAGTGGACCACATCGCCGACATATCCAATGGAAACCTTGTCTGCGTCTAAGTTAAAAGAGGGGATAAGTAACGAGTTATTATATAAAATGTAGAGGATGATAGAAAGAGGGGACCCCTGGGGGAGACCAATGCCTATGTCAAAAGGAGGGGAGGTGTAGTCGTCCATCTTGATGGTGGTTCGTCAATTGGTCAGGAAAGAATTGATGATTCCAACCAAGTAAGCTGGGCACTGCAGGTGTTCAAGATAATGGATCAGCCTCTTTGGGTGGACAGACGGGTAAGCGGATTTGACGTCCAAAAACAGTCCTGCCACGTATTTCTTATCATGCCACTTCTTGCGGATCCAAGAATCTAGCAAGATGTGTGCATCATCCGTCCCAGCGCCCTTCCGGCCTCCCAAATGCCCATCATCCAAGACACCCTTCTTTTCAGCCCATTCCGACAGCCTGCGCGCTATGATTAATTCAAAGAGTTTCCCCATTCCACTCAGGAGGGCAATGGTGCGGTAAGAGTTGGGGTCAGAATAATCCTCCTTCCCTGCCTTGGGGATGATGGCTGTAACAGCACATTTCCACACGGCAGGGAAGTAGCTCTTTGCAAGAAATGAATTGAAAGTGTCAGTTAAAAGTGGGGCAAGGGACTCAGCTGCCCGCTTGATGACTTCGTTGGCTATGCCGTCAATTCCCGGTGCTTTCTTGGGAGAGATCTTCTCAATGCCGGATCGGATTTCCAACCAATTCGTTGTAGGGAAGCACACTATTCGAGTGTCCAGTCTGGGGGGGATGTCAGACAGATCAATTGGGGAATTAATGCAAGAAGTGCCTGCAAAAAGTAACTCAGCCTGTTTCAATTTGTCTGCAGTGAACGACCCATCACTACATCTCAACGGGACAATCATTTTAGCGGTATTATTCTTGGTGAATCAAAGGGCTTTGTAGAAGGCCTTGTCCAACAAATCTTCAAGGTGACGCCACCAGGAGTTGCGTTTGAGGATCTTGATCATCTCACGGAAGTAGGAGCTCCATGCCGAGTAGCACTCAGATGCAGCGCTACTACGGGTCAGGATAAACCACTTCCGGGCACGGTTTCGCATCTCGATAATCGGATCCAGGGTGTCCTTACACCACCAGGTTCTCGCTTTGCTTTGGTCGTCTCGGACCAGGTGGCCAAAGCTGTTTTGCGTATCAATGAGGCTGTTGGTGATAAGCTGGATCTTGCGGTCAATTGGGCAAATGGGGAGGGAGCGCCAGACATCAGTCAGCTGGTCAAATTTAGCACAAACAGCGGAAGATTCAATTGATGTCCAGTTCGGGGTAGTCCTTTGGAGACTAGGCAAAGGGTGTAGTAGATGAAGTCGGGTAATAATGGGCTGGTGGTCCGACCCGTGGTTCTCCAGGGGGATGGTGGAATCGGCGAGAAGTCTAGAGGCTAAGAAGTTCATCCAAGTCAGGTCAATAGTTTAACCCCGACCCTTGTTAGAGTAAAAGGTTGGGGTGTGCTTAGGAGAAGAAACACGGAAGCCGTTTCGGCCGCATATCTCTAAAAGGTCCTGTGCCTGGCAGTGGTTGGATCGGATTCCCGGGGGATTCCAATGCGGATGGTGGAGGTTGGCGTCCATGCCGATGATTGTGGGGACTTGTCTACAGTTATGCTTAAGAAGCCATAACCGCAGAAGGTCAACAGCCGGCGAGGTCCTGGGGGTATTGTAAATATTGATTAAGCGGAGGGAGATGTTTTGGGGGAGGGAGACGTCTAGGCCAAGGAGGAGTTGACCGCAGTCACTTAGCTGCTTAATGTTTCCAGAGGGAATCCACTTCTTGATGTAAATACACGTGCAATGACACTCATTCCAGCTGAGCGGTTTGTGTTTGAAAGCTGTGAAGCCCCTCCAATCCTGGTGCTCGGGAGGGGAGAGGGTAAAGGGTTTAATCCACGGTTCTTGTAATAGGAGGAATGTGAAGTCATGATATTGGTGCAAAACACTTAGCGTGATTTCTTTGGAGACGTGGCAGTTCAGCTGCAATATTTTCAGGTCTAGTTGGGTGACGGGTGCAATTGGTTCAAATAAAGAATTCATTGCACCTGAATCAGAAACTGTTGTATGCATACTAGATACATGTAAAATGGGGGGGAAGGGGGGAAGAGGAAGAGGGGAGGGAGGAATGGGAGAAGGAGGGGGAGGAGGAGAGAAAGGTAAATTGTGAGTTTCATTGGTTGTAATAATCATTGAGATGAGGAGTTTTTCTTAGCAAGCCAGGTTTTCTTGAAGTGACAAGTGATATTGAAAGGAGTATGGTCAACCGAGTCAATCCCTTCAATCTTCATTTTCAAACCTTCTTTGCAGAGGATGCATGACGTGATACCTCCTATCCCCTTGGGACAGTCCTTGGTTACATGGTCATCACCACACTTTCTGCATCGAGCTTGCTCTCGGCACCACTGGCCAAAGTGCCCCATCTTCAAACACTTGAAGCACTGAGGGGGACGCGGCTTGAATTTGGCCGTGCAATGGTAGTCGCAATTCAAGAAAATTCCGGTCTTCTCAACTCTTGCTGCTGTATCTTTGTTGCTGAAGGCAAGGACAATAGATCCAGCCTGTTTTGGGGTGTCAGAGTTGTCCGCAAGCCATTTGACGCGGACAAGGTCGCCATTTGAGAAATTGTTTTTGCACAAAAGCTTGCTGATGGTGGCCGGGCTTAATAAGTCAAGCGTTTTAGGGATTCCATGGGCAATAACTGAGTAAGTGCTTGGTGAGGCTTCAAGATGAGGATGGACGTCTTTGGACCAACGATGTTTATTCTCCATCAGCCATTTCTGATGGGCTTTGTTCTTTGAGAAGAAACAGACATCGCCTGACTTCAAGACTTGAGCTGCTCGGATAATGACTTGCTCGCCTTCCACCTGTGCGTCAAGTTTCATCAAAGCTTTGTTTGCGCCTTGTACCAGAAAGCCGCACGGGACGGTCTGGATCTCAGATTCTTTGGGGTCCGAATGGATGATTGCCTTGCCTGGCTTGAGGGAACAAAGGGCTATTTGACGGGGAGGCTTATTTGCTGGGGCTCTCGGGGCTGGTGCAGGGCCAGTGGCTCAAGTGTACGTTGGTTTGGGTTGCGGGGCTATTGGCGCCGCTGGATGAGTTCGGGCATTTTCCAAGGCTGCAAAGCGTGCTTTGTACGTGTCCGTGAGCTTCATCATCTGATCCATTCGCTTTTCCACGATATGGAGGCGAGTTGATTCAGCATCCATCATCATTTGGATTGCGCCCAGCGAAGCCGGGTCGATGAGGATGGCACCATCAGGCGTTCGATTTTGGGGGTTGCTGATGTAGCTAGCCAAGTAAGCGAGGAAGGCTGAAGAGGGCGGCATCACGTTTGGTTTGGGGGGCATACGGGTACTTGACGCGTTGCCGGGGTCCATGGTGTCTTCCATTATTGCGTCCAACGCAACGTTTGGTAAACCGGGGGGGTCAGGGGGGGAGGGAGATGGGGGAATTGGCCCAGTGGGGGAGGGATTTGGTGGGATTCTGGGTGTGAGGGGGGGGAAAGGGTGGGTTTGGGAAGGTGGTCAAAAAGGTGGTGAGATGTTGGTTGCGGACAGAATCCTGGAGTTTTGGTCCACCTTTTTTTTTTTTTTTTTTTTTTTTTTTTTTTTTTTTTTATAGTGCTATTGATTTCACATACCGCACTCTAATCATAATAGTTTGGATATACATATTTATGCATACTAGGAAAAAAAACTGGAAATACTGCGCCACATCATGTATAAGACGCCTCTACAACGTGTGTAAGCCGTGATTTTGGGTTGAAGAGTTAAGAAAGAGGGATGAAAATAGAAAAGGAAGGGAAACAGAAAAGAAAGGAGAATGAGAGAGATAGGAAGAGGAGAAAGAAACCTGAAGTGAGAAGAAATAAAAATTGGGAATAGTAGAGGAGTGACAGAGTGTGTAGTAGGTTTTAGTGTCGGAGTCGGAGAACACCCTTCCCTTGCCCCATCCCACCATGAGATTTTCTTCCGGCTATATAGGTGCCCCCACACCTGCCTAGAATTTTACGCGTCCACACTAGTTACTCCCCCAGTAGCACATGTGTCGCAGCGGTCTTCAAGGGTTCGGGAAGAATGTTTCCTACTCGTCTGCATGTATATACATGATCTATGGAAATTGTAGGTTATTGAAACGGGACTGGTGAAGAGAGAAGGGAGAAATGCACAGTAAAGGAAAACATATGAAAAACGTTGAGCATAGAGAGAAACCTGTCTTGAATTATTCATCGGGTTTTTTTTGTTTGGATGTCAGGCGATTGGTTTGCGTAAGTCGTAACATTCGGGAATCGTTTCGAGGAGATGATAAAGGAGGCTACTGCTTTCATGGCCTTTGGGTGATCCATGATTGCTTGGAATGATTCTGAGTTGATTCTGCACCGAATTTTCCTGAGGCGATACTTCAAGATCCTTCTGATGGCTCTATATCGTCTACAAAACATAAGAAAATGGGTAGCCGATTCCCTCTTGAGGCAGTTAGTGCAGCGGGGGTCTAGTATTCGTTTTGTTTTAAAAAGAAAATGATTAAGCGGGGCGGAATCCGCTCTGAGCTGAAGAATAGTGGCTGACAGGCCCTTTTCTTGTTCGTCTAAGGCTGTGATGATAGATCGCGTGTCTGGTTTAAATCTAAAGCGCGTTAGTTCTTCTTTTGTAAGTGGGGTACCTTTCTTCCACAACTTTGTGCAGTTTTGCTTGATCTTAGCAAAGCTGGCCAATGTTCCTTGTAAATTTGTTATGTAAATGTTATCATTATCCGTGTGTGTGGCTGCTGCTTTTGCAAGGTTATCAACCTTTTCATTCGCTGCAATTCCCACATGTCCGGGGCACCAGTATAGTTTAACTGGAATTCCTAGTGAGCAGAGAGAAGAAAAATTATCAGCATATAAATGTTGTCCTGATGATGGTCGTGTTGGATCAGCGGTTTGAATTAGGGCTCCCTGGTTGTCACTGAAGATCGCAACACTGTTGAATCTTCCAGGCCAGGCGGACCAGATAATGCGTTTGGCTAGCCGGATAGCTAACTTGATCCCTATCAGCTCAGCTTCAAAATTAGAGATAACTTGGTGTGAGGGGATTTTGACAGAATCTGAAAAAGACAGATTATGGGCTGCAGCCGCAGCACCAGCACCGACATCCGGAATCCAAGATCCATCAGTAAAGATCAACAAAGTTCCAGCCTCTGTTTCTTTGTCAATTTGTCCCTGGACCACTTCGGCAGCTTTCTCCTTGGGAGTGCCAAGGTTGAGCACCTTGGTGAGGTTGTTTGTCCAGGGTGGGAATGGGGAAACTTTAATGACTTCTAGTTTCTGATCCAAGTGGGGTCGTAAGTCATCTAAGCCTGTGAATGAGTGAAGTGGACTGGGGAAAGTAGGCTTGGGTTCTGTTAGTTCTTGAAGAAGGAAGGAAACAACTGGGTGAGGGGGTGTTCTGGTCAGAGTTTTTAGAATGTAGGATAGGGAGAGTTTAGTGTGGGTGTCGGTGAGTGGTTTGAGTCCACTACTCAGTTTAACAAAGGGAAGGGGGGTTTGTTTAAACAGGCCCGTTAAGAAGTGGACCAAAGCAAGTCCCGCGGGGTATGCCGCGCGGGTATGCCCCGGCTGCCCGGGTACGGGTTCCAGCGCTAAGCCCAACCCCTAAACCCTCTCTTTGGATTTCAACACCTGTTACCCATTTACAAAAACCAAGCTGAGAAGCTTAAAAAAAAAAACACATCATACATACCCCCACCACGACCGGCCACAGAAAACTTATAAGGTCCTCAACACACTAAGCACTCAAACGATTGTTACAAATTCTTAAAAGCTTGCCGTTCAACACAAAAAATGATATTCATAGTCTGCAACACCAATGGCAAACTTACCCTTCAAAAAGAGAAACAAAACATCCACATGATTGTACCAAGAATCCTTTGACAGAAGTGTTTGGGTGTAAGTATGGATGTTGTTGTGACATAGATGTCACATACATCTCTGACTCGCCGCAGCACATCGTAGCGTCTCCATCCCGGGACAAGCCGGGTGGAAGACGGACACTCTAGCAATTCAACATACTCTACGACTGTAGTGTTCCTATAGGTTATGAGCCTATCTCGACTCTGAAATACGACTACAACCAACAGTGTCGAACATTTCACTCCTAAACCACCTTTTCAGTAGCAGACCGTCGATTCGCCTCTTCAGTTGTATCCCTCGTTCGGTAGCTCAGAGTAGAGCGTAATCGCCCGTCCTCGAGAGGAACTGGTCTACTTACAGTGGCGTTTAGTGTGATAGCCTTGGGTCAAGTCGATTCCGTGTTTCCCCTTCCTACTTCCCTGAGCGGTGACAAGCGGCCTACCTGAATAAGCTAAGCAGGTTGGCCACCTTGCCTATTACGGTGGTGTGGCCCACTATCCGGTGCAGAAAAGGGAAAGTTTTTTGTGAACTCATCGCTCTTCTCCCTCTTTTTTTCTCTTATCTTCTTCGTCTCTTGGCTATCTCACGACGTCACGGTGAGTAGCCCATTTTCTCTTGTGTATCGGCGTGACCGTACTCCATTCTCTCTGGATGATTTCCTCCATCTGTCCGCGGTCCCTATGTCTCGACGACCCTCTCAATCCTCCCTGACTGGAAGCGAATCGAATGCTTTCATTCCGGATGGTGGGGTGCAAATGGGAGATCTCTTCGACTCGGTGATAGCTGACACTAACCACACCCGACTCGCCGATGAAACAGTCAGAGCTTCGACTTCTGGCCCCACCGGAAGACAGTCAGGGCACTCTCATACTGCCATTCGGTCCGCTCCTCATCTAGCGACTTTGAGTATTCCCAATACGGAATTACAACGTGGCGAGAGGGATTTCTTGGCGGCTAAGCTTCAATTAGAACAAGCTAAGTTGGTCAACCAAACCACCAATTCCATCAATGGTCGATGGACGGACGTGACCAGATTGGCCGCCGATGGGAACAACCTCGCACGCTGGTTAGCCGATCTGGAAGAAATTGGTGTGGTGCACATGACCGGTTCGACCTTTTTCTTCCAGGCAATCAGCAACTCGACTTTTGAGAAGATCGCCAGGATGGTCGTTTTAGCCGGATTGCACTTGTCTCTGGTGACAGATGCGCAACGATTCACCACTACGTTGCAGATCCTATCAGATATCAAGAAAAAATTCTCCGTGGTATCCAGAGCGGCGCAAATGAACGTCTTCAAGAAATTCTTATCGTTTTCAGTTGACAACAATGATGCGGTGGGGATTTCTTCAAGGATGCGGAACCTTTACACGGAATGGAACAACTTGAATGTGAGGATTCATTCCGATGCATTTTTTGGGTTTATTTTCCAAATGGCGGTGATGCGGTCGTCGTCGTCATTCAAGAAGGATTTCGAGCAAAGGGTAGAACAAATCATTCAGAATGACAACTCCAAAGCTTTGCCGAAATTCAATACCTTAGTAAATGCGTTCGACATCTGCAAGAAACAATATGCCAACTCCTACGAATCCCAATCCAGTAACGTTTTGGGACCTTCAGTATTGTCCGTTTCGACAGACGACAATGATTTCAATGTCCAGGCTTTCCTTGCTGACATACCGTTGGAGAACTGGCCGGATGCACTAGATTTTTACGCAGTCACAGCACATCGGTGCTGGCAGTGCCGGGCTCCCGATCACTACCTTCGCGATTGCCCCCAACGGGTCAAGTCGAACCAAATCGACAGAAAGACAAGAGGCCCGGCAATGTCAAGTTTCAAGCAGCCGGGTGTCCGATCTCAAGCGACTTTCGTCGGATCGTTGTACACCCAACCGACAAATGCGACCGACCAACCAACGCCTTTCCGATCTGTCCCCCCATCGAAGTCTCAAGCCAATGCAAAACGTCTTGCCGACTATTATCGACCAAGATGCCCGACCAACAACAGTCGACATCACGCCTCCGCAATGCCGTCAACTGCACCGTCTACGTCAACGGGGGGGGCAGAAGCCCAGTTCATCAAAATTGGTGATTTGCCAGATGATCTGGATGATCTGGACTTCAGAAACATGGCATTGGGCAAAGACATTGTAAGTTACCCCACTATTTTCGACACTGGGGCATCCCATCACTTCACTGGTCTCCTATCGTATCTCCATAATTTCAAACTTCTGTCTGAGCCACTTCCCCTATTGGTAGCTACCAAGTCAGGTAAATCTTTCATCACAGGTGTTGGAAACCTGCACTTCTGCCGAGACGATGGACAAATAGTCGTTCTTTGGGGAGTTCTTTTTTGTAAGGATGCCAGATTGACTCTTGTATCAATGGCATCTTTGCGCAAAGCTAATGCTTGTGTCTCCTATGACAACCTCAACAATATTTTCCTAGTCTCTATGGCTGCAGGGGTCCCTGTGTTCAACTGCAAGTTTGATCGTCAGAAGAATCGGTGGACTCTTCCATATCGGCTGATACCTTCATATGACGCAACTGCTCCAGCTACCGATAGGCAACCAGCGGTTTTTTTCCACTACCATTTCCTCATTTTCTCATCCTCCTGTGACTATGCCACATTCTCTTCCTACACAACCATTGTCAAATTTTTCTCTCCCTTCCGTTTCTCCTTCCTCGTTTTGTTCTTCCCGTTTCAGTCAGTCAAAGCCATCATTGATGCTTTCTACTTTCTGTTCTCGTCCAAGTGTAATTGGGCCCCATCCAATTGTTTCTCTTCCTTCTACCTCAAACAATCAAAGAAATTTTCATGCTGTGCCCAAACAATCACCTATATGTGCATCAGCAGCTAAAGTGCAATGTCCTTCGACATTATTCAAGGAACCTATCCTTGCTGGAAGCGACCCTGTTTGGCGCTTTGAAAGTTTAACAAAAACGAAAAACGACTCCTGTTCTGGCACAGAGTGTTTGGACACGCCGGTCTGCGTGTAATCCGTCAATTGATAAAGGAAGACTTGGGCCTTGGCTTGCCAAAACAGCTTCCACCTGGGAAAATCCAGTGCCCCGTCTGTATGATAAGCAAAAGTACTCAAATCAACCCCTTGGGGAGTAGCAACCGGACCATTGAGCGAATGGAAATCTGGGCAGCAGATCTTATCGGTCCCTTCCATATCCCATCGGTCAATGGTGACAATTATTTGCTCACCATGCGGGATGCCGCAACGGGTTATTCATGTGTAAAGGTCTTGAAAGCAAAGTCGGAAGCAAATAAGGCTATAATTGACCTGATAACTCGTCTTGAAAGACATACCAGCCTGAAAGTTAAAGTTCTACGAAGCGACAACGGAGGAGAGTTTGCCAACAAACTTCTCCAAGATTTTCTTGCCTCAAAAGGTATTCATACCGAACGGGCTCTACCATACCATCATTATCAAAATGGAATGGTGGAGAGGTTTAATTGCACGATACAGGACATGGGGAGAACTATCCTGTTTGACAGTAATCTACCAAAATCCTTTTGGAACTACGCCTTTTTGTGGGCAGCTTATGTGCTGAACCGTATCCCTAACAAATCAAGCGGCAGATGCACTCCTTATGAGGCTCTGTTTGGTATCAAACCTCAATATGATACGTTTCGAGCCTTTGGTTCTCATGCATATATACATGTCCCTGTGGAAAAGCGGCAAAAGCTTGATGCGAGAGCAATTAAAGGTCAGGTTGTAGGCCACCTAGAAAGCAGCAAAGGATGGTTTTTTTACCTACCAGACGAACGACGTTTCGTGGCGTCTGCTATGGTCCGTTTTGTTGATAACGATCTTACACTGCAGCAGCCTGAGGTTAAAATTGAACAACCTGTGCCTACTAAATCTGTTCCAGAAAAGATGTCACTGGATTTTGTGATGAATCTCATGGAGCTTGGCAATTTTGATAAGGAGTTTGAATTCCACAACCAAGAATTAATTGTGGACAAGATCATTGAACTCTGCCAGTTCTACTCCATCTCGGTTCCCAAGACATTCAAGCAAGCGATGAATTCTACAGATAAGGAAGCATGGTCTAAAGCAATTGCTGTAGAATTATCAAATCTGGAGCAAATGCGAGTTTGGCTAGTACAGCTCAAACCAACAGACAAGAAGCCACTGAGTGGCCGTTGGGTTTTTGCTACCAAGCCAGATTTGAATGGATCCGGTGTACGTTTCAAAGCAAGATTTGTAGCAAAAGGGTTCACCCAGATTGCGGGGACTGATTTCTTGGAAACTTTTGCTCCAACGGCTACTTTTGTAGCCCTCAGAATTTTATTAACAGTTGCTGCTATGAACAAGTGGGCTGTCCATACTTTCGATTTTGTTGCTGCTTATTTGAACTCCCCGATTGATCAAGAGGTGTGGGTCGAACCGCCAGAAGGTTTAAATGTACCGCCGGGGCATGCGCTCCTCTTAAAAAAGGCGCTGTACGGAACCAGGCAAGCTGCCCGATGTTGGTGGCTACACCTGAAGAACATTCTAGGAAACCTTGGTTATATTCCGTCGCAATACGATAATTCTTTGTATATCTTGCAACATCCGTCTGAAGTCGGTGTTATTTGGCTACACGTAGACGACAGGGTGGTTACAGCTTCTAGTGAATCTTTGCTAAGGAAGTTAGAAAGTGATCTGAAAGGTATTTTGAAAATCAAATGGTCTGATACCTTGTCTTTGATTGTGGGTTTGAATGTGGAACGGTCTGGCGAGGGATTTACCCTATGTCAAAAAGAACTGATCAAAAGTTTGCTCAATTCGGAATGGGATGGGGTGACCCTGTCCAGAACTCCACTTCCCCAAAATTTCAATGGAGTCACGGATCCAGGCGGTGATTGTTCAAAGTCGGGCAAATACCTTTCTATTATTGGATCGCTCAGCTACTTGGCGGTAGGTTCACGACCAGACATTTGTTTTGCTGTTAATTATCTGGCGCGTTTCTCTGCAAAACCGGGGGTTACACACTGGAAAGGATTGAATCATCTTGTAGGTTATGTAGCTAACACAACTGACAAAAAGCTTAGACTATTTCCAAAGTTAGATGATAAACCTCTCAAAACTTACTGTGATGCTTCGTGGGGAGGTGAGTTTGCAAGGTCATCGTATGGAATCTACATCTCAGTCTACAATTGTCCAGTTTTATGGGTCGCAAGGAGACAAGCGGCAGTGGCGTCATCTACTTGCCATGCGGAATATATGGCGCTTGGGATTGCAACGAGACAAACGCTGTGGGTAAGACATCTTTTAAAAGACATTTTAAAAGATGATTTTCTAGGCCATCTTCATTGCGATAACCAGTCAGCAATAAAAGTTTCTACCGATGACGCTTCTAATAAACGTACAAGGCACTCTGACCGCGATTTCTACATAACTAATGAAGCCTTGTTCCAAAAGAAACCTGTTCTACAGTGGGTATCTACGAAAGATCAACTAGCTGATATTTTTACCAAGAGTCTAGGACCAGAAGTTTTTGAGCGATTATCTGCGCATGTTTTGGGTGATGGCTAGTTTTATTTTTTCTTCTTTGATTTCATTTGATTTTTTTTTTCTCTTATGAATAAGTTTTTTATATACTTGTCTCCTTATATATTTTTTCTTTTCTCTTTCTTTATTTTTTGTGGTGATTGTTTCAATTTTTTTTTTTGATTGTTGTTACATTGTGTATGGGTGTTTGCGGCGAGAGGGGGGGTGTTGTGACATAGATGTCACATACATCTCTGACTCGCCGCAGCACATCGTAGCGTCTCCATCCCGGGACAAGCCGGGTGGAAGACGGACACTCTAGCAATTCAACATACTCTACGACTGTAGTGTTCCTATACAGCTGGCCCAAAAAACCTTGCGGTTTTTGCAGGTTTTTTTTTTTTTTTTTTTGCCGCGTTTTTTTTTTTCCCCCGAAAATATTTTTTTCCCCGTCCCCGATTCAATCGGTTGGAGAGAACCTGGCTGTGCCATCATCCCCGGGCCGGAGATATTGCCGATATCCTCAACCAGCAAATCACCCAACGTCTCCACAATCAGGAATCGATAAAAGTGGCTCGAATATTTTAGGTGCAAGAATGTCTCTTGGTGAGTCAATTTTTCTTTTTAATTCATTCATTCTCACCCATTCATCCATTCAAAAAATACTAATTTTTTTTTTGTAACCAGATGACTACTACCTCGATCTCGAGAATACTCCATCGCTTCCCCAGATTGCAGATATTGACTCGTGGTTGTCCCGGGGCTGTGAAGATGTCTGTTCAACTACTACCACATCGGTCCCTCCAGCCAACCCGCCAGAACAATCGGAAACGCTAGCCGGATTGACCGATGTAGATGCTCAACAAAAAGACAAAGATGTTGATGTCAAAATCAACTTAGAATACTCATTCTTCGTTCCAGACACCGCACGAAAACGTACTACTACTCGGGGATCCAACAAGCGCAAGTCAATGGCTGATCCAGATGAGAAGTACACAAAACTAAAGTCGATCGCCAAAACTCCAATAATGAGCCTAGCGACGGCGCAATCTCCTCAGCCACGGTGATTGATAACATACGGTTGCTTCGCGCAACACACATGCCATGCGAGCGACTCACAGGTACCAGCGAGACCCCGGTTTTTATTGACCCAACTGATCCTAACTGCTTTATCTTGCTCACCATCGAGAGGATTGGTCTCTGGGCTCAAACAATGGTAAGATTTTCAATTTTCTCCCATGTAGCAACCTCATCTAACTACGGTCTAATATCAGGTCAAAAATAAGGACGTCACGCTTCATAATCCCCCAAAGTCGCCCCCGTTTGCTTACATCACAAAAGCTGAGCTTCAAGCCCAACGATACGGACGAGCGAGGTCTCCCAATTCTTCGAACCGATCCCCGCATCAGAGTCCAAGCTCAGTCAGAGTCGGCGAGGAACATCAGTTACCAGCTACTCCGACCAGCGCTACCATGATCAATTCTACAGCAGGTTTGTTTGGCCAACCCATGGTGATGCCATATCCATGGTTCATGGGAGGCATGCCATGTATGCCTCCCATGAACTATGGTGGAATGTCTCTCCCTGGTGTTCATCCTATTCCCTACCCATCTTCATCACCGATTCCGATACCCGGGGGTCTTCCGATAACATTCCCATCTGGCTCGACTTTACCGTTAACCTCCTCAAACAACAATCCTACCCCTGGTGTTGAAGCCCCTTCGTCCCCTGTGACATCCGACGACAGTGTCGATCTGGACGACTACTTGCGATTTTGCCACGTGGACCCTCATTGCGATGAAGTTAAGGCAGCTCTCAATGAGCTTGGTATCACCCACTACAACTCTTTTGGCCAGGTTACCGAGGGCGATCTCAAAAAAGCGGGTCTCAAACTCGTTCCGGCAAGAACCCTGGTTACAAGTCTTAAGCGATTCAAACGCCGTCTAACCCGCATTTCAAAACGCACCCAATGAGTAGGCCAGAATATCTCCTCTATCAACTGATAATCATTGTAATTCTTAAATTTTAAATGTCAATTTTTTTCATCAAGCAAAACTATTTATGTGAACTATATTTGGCCCTCAAGTGAACTTTTCAAATAAAAATTTTACACTATTTTTTTCCCCTCAAGCACAAATTGGGTGTCTTAGCTGTATTTGCCCCTCAAGTGAAATTTTACAAGTGAAATTTTACAATTTTTTTTCCCCGCAAGCACCAATTGAGTGTCTTTACTGTATTTGTCCCTCAAGTGAAATTTAACAAAAAAAATTTCCCCGCAAGGACAATTTGAGTGTCTTTACTGTTTTAAAAAGTTTCAATGCCTTGAAGTTATTGGTACTGTGGCACTCTTTGATTGTGAGATAAGCAACTAGGCCAAAAATAAACTTAATAATGAGACAACCCAAAAAGGATTATAAAAATAATGTAGCATAAAATTTCAATAACTTTCAAAAAAAAAAAAGGATGGAAAGTGGATACAAAAATAAGCATGAAAATAACACATGGAGCACTAAAAAAGGGATCATAATAAAGAAAACTTAAATAAAAAAGGAAAGAAACCCGTGAAGACCAATAAATAGTAATCAGGACAATTTTTTAATCAAATTGCATAGCCTGAGCCAAAGAACAGGCTCCTGGTCAAGTCTGAAGTGAAAACAAGGGGAATAAAAGTGTCAATCACCTCATAATCTTCATCGCCCCCCGTCAGGAGCTCTTCCCATCGTCTCAGATGGGCCTTGTAAACAGCAAACCCCTTTTCAATGGGGTTAAGATCCGGTGAGTAAGCTGGCAGATATTGTATGAGGCAACCTTGATTCTCCACGATACTCGCTACCCTCCCGTTGTGATGAATCTGAGCGTTGTCCAATACAAGGACGCTTTGGGGCAATGGAAACGGGTTCATGGATGGGAGCTATGATCAAATATTGATCACATTAATCCCTGGAAAATGTATTATGATGATGATTAAAAAAACTTACCAAGATATTCTCAAGGAAAAACTCAAACGAAAAGCGATCAACCGATTCCTCCTGGACCATATGGGCCACCAAACCCGATATCAAGATAGCTGGAATAACATTATATTGGTGCGTACTTTGTTGGCGGTGAACACGTGGTGTTCGCTGACCGATGGGGGCCCATCCTCTGGTTCGTTGTACGGCTTCAAGGCATACCCCCGACTCGTCTGTAGTTGTATGTTGTTAGGAATGAATCTTGCTGAACACAACCTACTGCCACTCACCAGTAAAAACGAGGCATGATGCTGGTATGCAAGTAATTCGGGCCAGATATGTTGCCCGTTCGTCGGCGTCTTGCAAAGGATTGACCGTCCTGAGCGATTTTCTTGACATTTGTAAGTGGTTGTGTAGCGTGTTTGATATTGTTTGCTGTGATACGTCAATTCCATGTTGATTGAACAGAGATTGTTGAATCTCGTCTAGATACATCGTTGGCTTGTCAGTAATCAAATCATTAATGAACTGGGTGTCTTCGGCATTCAAAACCAATGGCCGTGCCCTGGGAGCGTAAGTTGATGGATCACACACGACAGCCCGGGTTCTTTCGTAAAGAGACTTCCATTGTTGTAGCAAATCCGGGCTTATCTTGGATCCCAACCGTTTGTTGATTTCGTCTAGCGTTTTGCCATCGATAGCGTACCGGACTGCCGAGTATTTCAAATTGGCCCAGTACTTCTGAAACACCATCGGAACCTGTAAAATATAAAATTGGTTGTGAGTAAGTTTCAAAAAGAATCATTCTGGAATACTACCCTACCTTGATTTGCTGCTTACGTTGAGTGATTTGCTGGTTGAGGATATCAGCAATATCTCCGGCCGGGGGATGATGGCACAGCTAGGTTCTCTCCAACCGATTGAATCGGGGCCGGGGAAAAAAATATTTTCGGGGGAAAAAAAAACGCGGCAAAAAAAAAAAAAAAAAAACCTGCAAAAACCGCAAGGTTTTTTGGGCCAGCTGTAGATGTTGTGTGTGCTATATTTGAGGGCCTGCTCGAGCAAGAAACGGCCTTCGTCGACAAGACATGGGTTCGATAATCACTTCAGACATCCTCCAACCATCCTTTTTTCTTCTGGACATCATCATCTGCTCCGGTATTTTCCCGACCAACCAACAAACCAAACAAAAAAACCATACATTGATGTACATGGATATGTGCAACATGAAAAAACGTCCTGATCAGATTCTCTGTGAGATATGTATATAAACATGCATGAATATAGATATATAAGAGCACGCCAAAAAACAAAACAAAATGTGAAGGATATGTTTAATTTGTTTGAACTAAATTGTCTTGACGAGAGAGAGAGAGGTAAAACACATGGGCGATAGAGAGAGACAGAGAAAGAAAGAGAGAGAGAGAGGAGAGGGACAGAGAGGACGGTTGGATGAACACACAGGTTACCAAGAATCGATATCCCAAAGGTGACGAGCGACGTCATGAGCGCATTTGAGGGTGTGGCAAGTGTGGATCTTGGGGGTGGTATGAAGGCTAGGAGGAGTGGGAGCCAGATGCAGATGGTTGATCTTGTCGATCAAGGCCAAAGGATCATCATCACCATCCAGGGCCGGATTGATAGGGAGTTTTGGTGGGAGATGTTGTGGGGGCAGAGGAGGAGGAGGAGGAGGGAAGTGGAGAAGCGGAATCGGCCTACAGGATTGTTCGACACAAGAAGACCATCCCACCAGGCCTTCCTTCGGACAATCATTGAGGGTACAGAACCAAGGAGCTTCTGTCCTCCTCCTCTGTTTCTTGTACGAGAGAAGAAAGCCTTCCAGGCCTGCATCCTCCTCGGGGGAGGAGGTGGACGAGGGTGGTTCATGCAAGTTTTGGGCTCGTTTGAAACGCTCGAAAATGGCCTCTTCTGGCACAGTGGGATCGGTGGTGGTAGTATAAGGAAGAGAAGATAGGAGAAGAATAACAGGCCGATTCCTAATTTTCCTTGCAATCTCTTTCTCACATTCTTCTTCCTCCTTCTTCTTCTTTTCTTCTCTTTCTCTTTCTCCTCTTGCTTCTTCTTCTTCTTCTTCTTCTTCTTCCTCCTGCTGATCCGGATCCTTGACCTGTCCACCCCCATCGAGCCTTTTCTTCTTCTGTTTGTTGTTTCTGAAAGAAAGATGTTGTTGAAGCAATTTATTCAAGCTAGTTTTCCAAACCTTGAGAGATCTTTGATGCTGATCGAGAGATTCGAGGAGGGAAAGGTCGACTTTATGAGTTCCTAATTGGAAGCCGGATTGGAAGGTTGAATTCCAATGTTCTCTAATCTCTTGATGATCCTCATCCACTTCAAGAGAAGAAGAGGGGGGGAGGTCGGTTCCACAGCAAAGCGAGATGAGCCGAGAGTAGTCGGGAAGTAAGGTGACTTTTTCGGGCATTCTTTGGTCGATCAGTCGGGTTTGATGGGATGATGATGAGATAGGGAGGATGGCGACAGAGGGAGTGGAGGAAGGAGTTGTAGTGGATGATTTCCAACGAGGGGCGCTACCGTAAGCGCTTCTTCCTCTTTTAGTCTTAGTAGTTGCTGTCGACGACCCAGAGGGTTTGGATACAGGCACGTCCTTGGTAGGAGGAGGAGTTGGCTTAGAGCAGGAGTGAAGATGTTCGTGTTCGAGTTCGCGAAGGAAGAGGGAATACAAGTCATTCCAGAGTTTTTTAGATTCGAGGGCGCGAGAGATGCCAGCAGTAGCGATGGAGGAGCCGATGGCTCGAAGGGTCTCGTCTACGCGTTCGAGGTCGGCGGGGAATCTAGCGGGGATGATGAGATGAGAGCGGTCGAGGATGAGATGATTGAGGTTAGGGAACCGACGAAGGAGGGGGCCTAGACCGGTTAGGACCGAGGAGAGGGTTGAGGTTGAGAGGTCGAGGAAGGAGAGGTTTGGGAAGGGGGGTACGGGAAGGGTGAATTGGTGACGACCGATAGATAGGCTCTCGAATCTAGTCGAGTTATTCGTCAGAGCCGTGGCTACGTTTCGAGCGGGTATCCGAAGTCTGAGGTGACGGAGGTGACGGCCCAAGGGAGAGACGGCCAGGTTGGTGATCGACCAGAAACGGAAGAGGATGATCGGCTGGGCAATACCTTCGTTATTTAAATGGGCCTTTTCCTCTTGCTTTGGCGGTGGATCCTGGACGAAGGAGAGGCTCTGGAAGCGGGGGGACTCGGGCCATTTGGCGAGTAGATCCAAGCAGGTATCGAAGTATGCGCCTTTCAGGAAGGGCTCATCTATGTGAATGGATGGAGAAGCAGATAAGATGATCATAGTTAGGGTTGAGTTTTATCTGGGACGATAGGGAACTGGTGTGTAGACCCACATGATCTGATGGACACGTTCTGGTTGAATCTGAGGACGAGGATCTCGAGTGATGATTTGTGGTTCAGGAAGAGTTCTTCGAGCTGGTCGGGGGCGAAGAGGGGACCGATGTGGAGGTTGATGAATCTGATCTTTGGTGCTGCGTTGATGAGGTTGATGAACAGGTTGTTATCTCTGAGTCTCCAGGTGTAAAGTGAGATGGACTGAATGAGCTGAGTGAGATCCTGGTTGGGGGGAGAGGTTGCCCTTCGAAGTTGGTTGAGTTCTTGGTCGTTGTTGATGGTAAGATGTTTGTACTGGTAGACGATCGAGATCTTATTGGTGATAGTCAGTAGGTTCCTAGTAGTTTGTTCGAGTAATGAGTTGGAAATCTGACTGAGTATCAAATCCCAAAGCTCACTGGGTAATCTGTCCATTCTCAAGTTGGTTGTGGGTTGAGTTTAGGGACGAAGTGTGTTGTTGTTGTTGTTGTTGTTTTAATTTTGTAACTTTTTATTTAAATAATTAAATTTAGCAAATGAGTTTAGTTGTAGTGTGATCAAGAACGTTTCGAGAGTAGGGATGTTTTTTAAAAAAAGAAGAGAGTCATACAACTCCAAGTAAATACATTCTTTGTTTGTTTATATCTTAGAAGGGAAACGAAACGAAAAAAACAAACAAACATGATGAAGAAGAGAGAAGATGAAAGTTTTTAACAAGTGACGATTTTTTTGATCCGATTGACAATAGCCACAGGATAGTTTCTATTATCCAGTCTCTCAAACAGTTGATGGACTCGATCGAGGTTACCAGCGCCGAATTCGATCCTGATAATAGTTTCATAACATGAAGGTTCACGATAGATTGGGTCATCCACTGAGCCAACGGTACCATGACCATGGTTAGTAGTAGCCAGCTTGGGATGACTAGGGGTAACAGAGGGTGATGATGGTTTGGGTAGATTTTGAGGATGGTTGTAGAGTCCAGCTTGACCGGGAGGTGGGTCGACTAAGGACTCGAAGAGCTCTCGAGACTTATCGATCTGTCCCGATGAAGCATAGACCTTCATGAGCGTATTGACCACATAGGCCGTCATATGAACTCCATCCCTTGACATCCGTCCCACGTAGGCCGGTACCAGATCGGCGCGTTTGAAGGCCAGGAAGACGTTGAACAGCGCCTCGTAACAGACCGCATCTGGTAACTTCCCTCCTCCTAGCTCAGCCCCTCCTCGTCCATACCTCTGTCCACTCGGATGAGTACTGATTCGCTCAAAGATCTCAATCGCACCATCCAAATCTTTCTCCACGCATCCCTTCACATTCAGTAAGGTTGACCAATGCGATCCTGTGATCATCACGTTCCGGTCCGCACAGGCTTGGCGAAAGATACGCTCCATCGCCGCTGGCTCACATGGTTCGATCATCCCATACGCTTGCATCAACAGATTATAAGCTACGTGTTGATTCCCATTCAAGAAGAAAAAACAATTAAAACATCACCAGTCAGTCCAATTCCATCAAATACAAACGTAGACTCTCGGTTGACTTACTATGATCAGACGGGGGCAACTCATACTTCTTCATCAGGTTGTAGTAATGCAGAACCTTCTCCCGATTGGGTTGCTTGGCGTTCTGAGTAAACAACTGGATCATCGTATTAAAAGGAGGTATCCTAGGTTTAAAGTTCTTCGAGACCAGCATTTCTTGAAACAGTTCTTCAGCCTTAGCCTCGTCACCGGTCTTACTAACCGCATTGATGATCGCACCAAAAGTGACCGAGTTCCTCATCACGTTCAACGACTTCATAAAGTCAAAGACTTGCAAGGCTTCCATCGATCGACGCGCTTTCGACAGTTTCGAGATGATCGTATTACACAGGAACGTGTTCGGGCACACTTTGTTCCGATTTGCTTCGTCAAAATACTATTCAATCCTCAAGAAACATGTCAGCTTGAAAATTACCAACCAAAAAAGAGGAAAGAAAAAAAAACCCCCGATGTGCAAACTTACATTGAGGGCCATACTTGCATCATCAGTAGTTTCTTGAGCGTGTTGGATCATCGCGGCATAGGCATCGGCTGATGGGGAGGAGCCGTTATCGAGCAGGCGCTTCTTATGGATTGCGGCTTCATCTAGCAAGCCGCAATAAGCGAGTCCGATGATCATTCGATCTTCCACCCGAGTCCAGCTGACAGACCTGACTGTCAGGGCTTCCTGGGTGCTGCTATCGAGTGAAGCGAGGGCCATATGTGCGCTGAAATACATCTCCCGGAGCCGGTCGAGCTGACCAAGTCGCCCGTAGGTTTCGATCAAAGCTGCCAACGCATCCGTACTTAGGTAACGCCCCATTTTCGTAGACTCTAGGACCGCATTGTAAAGCCTATTCAGCTCGTGCTCGTCCTTGGAACAGAACATACTCAGAGCCACTTGGCTCAGCTGTTCGTTGAACGACTTGAATGGCGGACGGTCTACAGGCAAGCTGAATTGGGTCGAGTGGTTTTGCTGAGTAGTTGCAATTTGGGATGGCGCTGGAGGTCTGGATACAGGTTGGGAGGCAGAAGGTTGACTGTAGTTCAAAGGAGGATATCCGTCAACTGTGCTAGTTGCTTGACTGGGAGCCGGGAGAGAATTATGAGCTGGAACTGGAGCCCTTGGAGAGCTTTCGGTGGGAGTGGTTGTCAGACCATCCCGTAGCAGTCCGAACCGGTTCGACAAATACTTGTCTCCCTCTTTGATATAATGCTCCAATCGAGCGGTAGGCTGCGATTGCGAGTCAGGTTGATCTTGCTGGAGCTTGTTGAAGAAGGCTTCAAGACGAGCATCAGCGGGGGTCTTGATGTGATAATGTTGGATAACACCAAGTAAGGGTTGCAGATCAAAGTTAGAGTCCAGCTGGTCGACTTGCAAGTCCGAGTTTCTTAAAGCGGCCCCAAATCGGACTATCAGTGGTTCAAGGAAGAGCTGTGTGTTGGACCTCGGGTCTCGTTGAATCGAGGGGATAGTCTTGCCCTCCTTGACTTGAATTTCGAGTATTGCACCAACAGTCAATAACACGGCCCAATCATTGATCGACGTGAGCTGCTGATCATTGTCGGCAGTAGAGACATAGGCCTGATAGAGCTGCGTCGCAAGAGCCAGGGTAAAGTTATTGAGAATCATCGGCTTGGTGATTTTCAATCCAAACTTGAACTGGTGTTTGAGTAGTGCTGGCTGGGTTTCGGATCCGGGTATAGGCTGAAGAACGTCCTGGTAACTAGTCAGAAGGCCGGTCAGATAAGAGGATTGCTGACGAAGCTCTGAGCTGACGGCTTGGATATCACGGATGTCTGGTAAGATGGAGTAATGTGACATAAGTCGGACCAACAACTCGTCACTGAACCGACCGAGGCTCTTCAAGTCGTCCGAAGGGTTGACGATCCATTTGTTCTTAATCGCACCACAGGTCTGGATCACCCGCCTAGCACAGTTTTCGATCATCCCGTAGGTTTGCAAGTCCGAGATCGCCTCGACCTTCTCGCTATCAGCTTTCAGCAGGGTCGATCTTTTGGTGATGATGTAACAGACGATCGAACAGGCTTTCTCAAGAGAGTCTTTGATCTTCGAGATCATTGCCGCGTTGGCCGGGTCACCGAATGAGTTCAGACGGGCTGACTGATGAAGCGCGTGCACTAGGGATGAGTTCAATACGTTCCTGAGTCTGGCCATGAGGGCAGCCATGCCTCTGGCGTCGAACTGAAAATCGATCTGATCGATACTGATCATCACCGCATCGTAAGCCACACCGATTCCATCGAACCCACGGTTGGGCCCACAGGCCAGATTGACGATTCGGTCCATGAACTCTCGGCGACGGTTGGGGTCATCGAGATGGTAGGAGGCATGATCGCCGTTGAAGAGTCGCTTGATCCATTTTGAGGCCGATGTATAGTCATCCGACCGGATAAATCCGAGGATGACTTCCAAGATATGCTCGGCGCTGCTCTTAAAAGTGGATGATGGATCGACAGTCGGCCGCAAAGATTCTTCCAACAGAGTAACAGCCGAAATTGAATCTCCGGTAGCCAAGTGGACTCGCATCAGAGATAGCAATACACGCGCATCACTATCTTCGCTCACAGGCTCAGGTTGGCATTTTTGCACAGTGAGTGAATCGGGGGCCGCCCGAGTGAATGAAGATGGAGGTTGCAGGGCGTGCTGGTGATATAGAGTCGAGCTCTGTTTATCGGAATCAGATCGGGATTGCTTGTAGCTTTCAAAGAGAGCAGTGGCCTGTGGCAGTTTATTCGCTAAGCCCATCAGGACAATCAAATTCGAATACGATTCCGCTGTCAATTCCTGGCGGTCTTCCAAGGCCTTGAATGCCTTGCTTGCAAGTTCGAGCCGAGCGGTAGCTTGAGTTGTAGAACGAGCGGGCCCAAAAAGATCGATGTTTGCACTAGATTGAATCAGGTTCTCTAGGGTTGCCGGTTGAAGCTGATTGACTATTTCACGATCGAGGGAGTTGAACAACTGGGCAGCGTAGCTGTAGTTGGGCTCAGCATCCAAATAGCCGATCACCCTGTGATCCTCAGTCGCAGCAACAGGGGCGAGGGAGAGATTGGGTAAACTTTGATTCAGCTGTTGGTTGACGGTGACGGTGGCCAGTCGGTTCCTACGATGCTGTAACTCTTTAGCGTTGCTGAGATCACGCCTGCATAGAGCACTGAGTAAGATACTGTAGGTCTGAGGGGTCGGTTGGAAACGAGTACTCTGGAGGAGGAACTGGTGACATTTCAACAGGTTAGTGATCGGCTCCTGGTTTGGTTTATTGACGACCAGTCCCCAGAACAGCAGATCGATCACATCAGAACTCGGTTGAGTGGTCGAGCTGACGTAAGAATCCAACATCCTGCGAAGTTGGTAGAAGGTTGAATGGTAGTTCTGATCGGTTGTCAAAATAGTGTGGATCGCCCTTTGAAGCCATTGTTGATCGGTTGACTGAGGTTGGTTTGGATCCAGCTTGCCTGATCGAGGGGGGACGGTTGAGCTGCCTAAGGATTGACCGGTCATGAAGTCACCATTTTCGGCGAGCCCAGGCTGCAACTGAGAGGCTGAAGTAGAGTGGTCTCGCTGAGCTGATCGTACACTATCGGTTGAATTGATCAGCCACGTGGAGTCGGAGAAGGCGAGATTTCCGGTAGAAAACCTGCGGACATGAGTCGTCGGATCCGTGGGGATTGGCCTGGATGCGGGAATACAATGAATTGAATGTCTTCGACTGGGTTTTCGGGTGACAAATAGCGGACGGTATGGCTGAGTCGAAGAGTTGGAATATGAATGAGGTTCATGAGATGAGGAGAGAATTTGATCGAGGGATTCATTCGAGAGATCTCCGGTCGAGTTGGCTTTGCTCGAATGAACAAATGCCGTCTTACAGGTGACCTGCAAATTGATCCCTTCCAATCCAAGGCTGGAAGTCGAGTTGAGCGCATTTTGTTCGTAGTGCCACCTTGAGGAGATGGTACGGTTCCGTTTATTGTAAATGCCGATCGTGCTGAGGTAATGAGGGCCAAATTCATCACGATCTTCATCATCCTCATTCCACCTCGATCCAAGACCGTCTTGTGAAGTGGCGTTAGTCTGTGTGAGGAGACGGCTATGAGCCTGGAGATGCAGAAAGGAGGATAAGGATAGCATCAGATAATGTTCGTGGAGAAGAAATTCAATGGGCAATGATATTTAATTTTTTTTCTTCAGCTTGTTCATACCTGTTGATTCCAATTAGTGCGACTACCTGCGTTCCATTTTGATCCACCTGCTCCGCCAGAGGTACTCGATCCGGAAGCTGTACTGCCTAGTCCGGTTGTGGTGGTAGAATTGCTAAGACTTTGAGAGTTCTGGCCGACGGTCGAACCAAGGTTGAAGTTGAAGGTGTTCCGAAAGGTTGATTGTATATGCTGATGTCCTCGGTTGGCAAAATGGGAAAGCTTGAAGGGTGAGATATGGGTTGCAAATTTAGGTAAGAGCATGATGAGAATGGTCGGAATAAATTATTCTAAGGGTTATGAATCTATACAGACTGTCGAATTACAAATTCAGTTGTCCAATAATGGTCTCACCCCAAGAAGTAAGCAGGACCTACCAGTATGCATATAAGAAGGAAGTTTAGTTCCAAAGTAAACGACCGAGGAGAGCCCGGGCCGGGATGGCTTGCCTGGGGAAGAATAGTGTATCAGCTATCGGTGGTGCGAAGATGAATAGGTAGTTGGATGACATAGTGTCTTGGCAAATTTGTCTGTATTTACTTACTTGGTATCGTTGCTCCTAGGATATGTTGTGAGACCAACTGACTACAGTGGCTTCAAGCTCCTGCGGTGGTCAACTGGCACAGGAGAGGGGGTCAGCGAACACTCGGGGGCCAAGCAAGGGTGAGACAGGAGCATAATGAATACCAGCCAAAAGCAAATTGAATATGCCCACAGCAGATGTCACATGGTCAGCCTTGACTGATAATCTATGACATACTCGTAGCAAGGTCATACTGGTTGCAGGAGGTATGGCAGGAAATAAAACGATTAGAGTAATCTTAACGGTGTTTGACTTGTTGGTCTATCTGATTAAATGGCTCAGCCGAATGTGTACACGGCTTTAGCTGGTTCATCAGTTGATGGTGGTTGCTGATCAACACGGGGGAAACAAACTTCTCATGTTGTTTCCAGCTACTACGATCAGCCGCGGCAAGTAAGCTTTTGGAAAGCCGGCTCTGATAAACAGCATCCAACTGTGTGGTGCTCGATTGGGTGGTTGATGATCAATACCATGCTGGTTGGAAGAGATATGGTGAAAAGTCAAACGATGGGAGCATTTTGAATGCTGATTCGAGCTGCTACGTTTAGCCGGTCTAGATCTCGACCTCCCGCCATAGATGAAAAAACGGCTGAGCTGGACGTGTATAGGTTTGCGAGTGGTTTTCTGACATCTTAACATGAACCACAAGCATATGTTTTTTTTGATTGATTTATATTAATCAGCGTGAAGCGTTGAGTATATGTTTGGTTTTGTTTATGAAAAGGTTGAAGAATAAAGAGAGGGCTTGGATAAAGAGATGGTGGAAGATAGCAACCGATTTATATATTGATGTAGAGATGTGTAATTATTCATGACGCGGATACTCACTGGGCCAACAAGTAAACCGTTGTGACTTGGGACGATCAAGAAAATCAGCTGTTGAACGAATCTAAGAAATTGAGAGTTATTGCTTCAGCAAGAGAGGGATAAAGGTTATGGGGGAGAGAGGAAGTGGCAGAAACGCCATTCTACTACTCACTCAAGTGAAAGCTTCAAGAGTATATTGGTAGTACTAGTACTGAATCGATCGATAAATCTCAAATCAAATGATGGGGGTTGCCTATAAAATGGTTCCTGCCGTGTTCGATGGTGGGAGAAACCGGCTCGTCTGTCGACAGGGCTCGAATATTTCAGGCTGTTCCATTTCGTCTGGTTGGGTCTTCTCGTCGAGTTAGATCGGATGATTTGATTCGTAGATGGATGCTTGACTACATAAATATTTATTTAGGGTGATGATGATATTATCCGTCTAGCTGTATTGGAACATTGGGGTTAGAACATAAGATCACCCTTTCAACAACTCTACGCGGGCAGAAACCCCCTTTCAAGAGACCTCGTTGGAGTGTCTCCACCCGGGGGAGGTAAAATTGGGTTGCTTTGTCTGCATGATGAAGCAACCAATTTCACCGGGGGGTCGAGGGCATGGAATCCTCAAGAGCTGTATCAGAAAAGCAGCTGTATCAGATACAGCTGTATCAGAAAAGCTTGCCACTCCCCCCTTTTTTTTGCCTTCCCCCCCTCCCCGATTTTTTTTTTCAACCACCCCAAACCTGCAGGGAATAGGAGCTCCCCCCCGCTGACTATTTCCGTTCGGCCCAGCCAGTCTGTGGCTTCAAACACAAGCCGTCACAACTCATCTCGCCAGGAAATCCTCACCACACTTGTCTACAAACTAGGGACCGTTGGGCCGGAGAATGTACAAAGGTGTATCTTTTGAGGCGGCATTCCAGGAACAAATCCACACCGAAAATGCCATGGAATACTTGTATTGCGTGTGAGAAACTCATGTCTATCATCAATCTGGTTTTGTCAAAGTGGAACCAGCTCAACAGCAGTTGTTTCTCTCATTGGCTGATTGGTTCACCCCGTCTACCACCCCAACTCCATCACACAAAGATACACTGCCTTCTCTCCCTGGAAGCCCCTCTGATGTCAATTTGGATATATCCAGCTCCTCTGACAGGTGAATAACTCACATGCATCCGCAGAGAAATTGAGTGGCCCAGTGGTCTCTAATGGTGAAATGGTCTAATACAATTGATCAAATCACTGGAACCAGTCAAATTTGTCTTATCTTTGGGATTAGGTTGATATTTGTTATGACAGTATTCCATGCTATCTTTCACCTACATATTTCCCACAGTTTACCTTGTGCACGGGTGCATGGGATTTGGTTTTTCACCAGCCAAAGTATGTATGTGACTTAGCTTATAATAAGTGGTAGTCCTTCAGAAATCTGATTTCCCTTTGAGGGGGACTTCAATTTTATGGAGTCCGTATCAAATAGTATGCAGCCAGATAGTTAGAAAGCCAAACTGACTGGGGTTGAAATATATTCTTGAACAGATTTTAATGAAAACAGCAGGATATATACTTGTTGAGTGTATATGAAAAAATAGTAGATCAGGTTAAGTTTTGATAAACAACTGGGGTTCTAAGGCTATTTCATAAAAAGGATGAGGAATTATTTGTATATCTTTAACAGCCAAGAATGAAAATTTCAGTAGCGCTCCGTTTCAAGGTCAGCGCTCCGTTTCAAGGTCAGCGCTCCGTTTCAAGGTCAGCGCTCCGTTTCAAGGTGTCTCACGTAATGCCCACTTGTGCGATTGAAATTCCGGGTAGCACCCCGGTCTCTCCCACTTAACCAAAAAAGTACAAAGCAAGAAAATTTATGATTTAGAATCCAGATAACAACATGTCAGAATCCTTTGTGAACTTGCA
Source organism: Puccinia hordei (assembly GCA_007896445.1). Classification (NCBI taxonomy): domain Eukaryota; kingdom Fungi; phylum Basidiomycota; class Pucciniomycetes; order Pucciniales; family Pucciniaceae; genus Puccinia; species Puccinia hordei. The sequence continues at coordinate 290,132 of RDRW01000003.1, forward strand.
CACTCACACTTTGGTTTTGTCTGTTGCGGATCGATGCGAATCAATTTTGGTTTGGTTGACCCGGCAGTTGTCCTTTACTTTCTTGTCCTTTATTTTCTGGGTGAAACTTTGTGACATGTTTGGTCCGGTCGGCTCGCAGTCCGAATGTCTTTTTACAGTCTCCTATCCCGCAGGGAACTGGGAACATGAAACAAATGAGCAATTGAAGTGTTTTTTTTTCGCAAGGAAAGGATACCAATAGCGACAGGAGCTTACTTCTTGGAGGCCTTTGGTGTGATGGCAGATGCCTGCTGTAATGCCTCTCTTTATTGTAATGACGGTTGGATTCTTTCGTGCAACCAGGAAATTCGCAAGTATATGACTTAGAAGTCCGAGGCCTCTTGGTCTCTTGAGTTTCAGATCCTTGAGTCTTAGGCCTCTTAGGCCCTTGAGTCTTGGGCCCCTTAGGCCCTCGAGTCTTGGGCCCCTTAGGCTCTAGAGTCTGAGGAAGTATAGGCCCTTGATTCTGCGGCGTCTGAAGCCTCTGAGGCCTCTGGGGCTTTACTGGCGACTGAACGTTCGAGTTAGATAAAGCCACCTGGGCACGCCACGCTTGCATTTCGTTGGAGCCACTGGAACCATTCGGAGCCAATTCCACCGGCCATGTGAGCTGATTAGCCTCAAAACAATTGTGATTATTGCAACTGGTATCGTCTGTGGACAATCCAATTTTCCAAAAACATCAGACAAAATATATCCCTGAAGTTTGACACATGGACTTACGGTACGACTGGACGTTTGAAGGCCATGTAAAATTAGACTGGTCATAAAGGCCTGAATGGCTCCAACGTCCAAGCTGAACCCCTTGAACAGTATTTTGAATTTCGGGGCTGGCATGGACTGCGGAGGATGAAACAATCTCAAAGATGTTAAGCAAAGTACAGTGGTCAAGTTTGCCATATGAACTGACCGTATGACTCGGAGTTAGAAGGCCCAATAAAATTGAAGTGGTCATTGGGGATAGATTGCGCCGACGAAGGGGGCTCGGTGACTTCACCAAAGCGATAAGGTTGGTTTGCAGTGTAGGCGGGGTATGAGGAGCTGTATGAAGGCCCCTGGAAAACGGACTGGCCATCGAGGCCTGAGTACCTCGAAAATTGCAGCTGAGGCTCCTGAGCAGCTTTCTGATTTTCTTCGCAAACATTGACTGTAAAGAATCAAATAATCACAAGCACATTAGGCAAAGTACAGCGAACTTTCTAATAAGGACTGACGGTATGAATGGGTGGGCAAAGGCCCAAGGAAACCAGGCTGTTCATTGAGGTTCAATTGCGCCGACAATGGGAGCTGATTGACACCATCAAAACGATAAGACTCGTTCGTGGTGTTGACTATGGGGAATGAAATGATTCAAAATATTATCCAAAGTATGGAGTTCAAGTGAATGCGGTAGACTGACTGTGGGAGTGATTGCACAAAGGCCTTGCAAAATCCGATGGAAACTCTGACTGGGTCTGCATTATAAAAGGGAACAAGTTGGGCGTTGGTTGCTGATAAATTTCCTCTAATTGAGGGCTGAGGTTTGAGGTGCTCGAAGGATACGATAACATTGGTGAAAGTATTGGTGTAGTCCCGATTAAAGGGTTTAAATAGCTCGGGGGGAGAATTGATGAAGTGCCGGTCGCCAAAGGTTGTGAGCAGTTGGATGGGAGGCTTGGGGATACTTCTTTTTCCATTTTTTTAAAGGCTTGAATTGTCCCAGATGATGTAGAAGGAGGGGTAATATCACAAAGATGCGTTGGCAAAAAGTTGGAGAGCTATGGTAACAGTTTTATACTTTTTATAAAAATAATTGCGAATGCGATGGTCATGTCAAAGTTATTCCCTTGAAGTCAATTATGCATCATTGAGCCCACTCATCTCATGGGATCTGATCAAAGCTATAAGCATATCTTAAAGGAATGGGATGCAATGTTTACTAGCGAATCTCTTCCTTTCGTGAGGGGTTGTCTCACTGGACCTACTCAACCCCTTAAGCCCGACTGAATAAATATTCTATTGAAAAAACACTCCGGTGTTTGTGATTTGTGCCCTGAGGGTAGATGTGTAGCAACATTGCGTGCGTCGCAACAAAGTATGTGGTAAGATGTGTTTAGGTATGTAGTAAAAAACACAAGGAGAGAAAGAAAGGTACCTACTCAAGCCCTTACACCCCACTGAATTAGTATTCTAGTGAAAAACACTCCGGGTTTGTACCCTAAGGGTAGATGTTTGGCAACGCTTGCAATTGATGGTACGCAGCAAAATACTTTATAAGATATAATTGAAGCATACAGGAACAAAACACAAATTAAGAAAACAATACATTCGTGGAGAAGAGGTTATCCCAAGGCGCGGAGGAGAAGGGTTGGAGAGAGAGCTCATGACTATGTAAATTGACTCACTGGACGACTTTAACGATTTAGTTTTCCCAGCTACGTGACGAGTGAGCTGAGGGCTTCACAAATTGCAGCTCAAGCACTTCTTGAGCGTGAGCCAGCCGTCTTTTTCCTGGGGTGTTTTCGGATCGTGAGGTCCAAGGACGCGTCAAATTAAACTGTTCCAGTTCAATTTAGACCTAGAAGTTAACTGATTGGCCAAAGGGCAGGAAGTTATTGTATCCTCTCGACAAAGCCACGTAAATCATAGGAAAAAGTCTGACTTATTAGTAAATGAAGAGGGATACATGGAATGTTTTCTAATCCAGTTAGTACGTTAAAAACATTGGTAGTCATGTTTTTTCGCAATAATTGCTAGATTTTTGCGCCTCTAAGGGGTGAATGTTTTATCCAAAACGACCAGATCGATGGCGGCAAGAAGAAACAAACAATTTTATAGCAACTTCGACCTTGGTTAAATTTCAAAGTGTCTACGATTTCCAGCCGACGATCTACGATTTCCAGCCGACGATATCACAAACATCGAAATCGACGTTGCTTACATTCAAGGAATCGTCCTGAGATATGGCTAGCGTTTGCTACTTTTGCTTCCTGGAACAGCAATTACGTTGTGTAGAAAAACGATGGCTGACAACAAGCTAGCAGAAATACGATGGCTGATAACAAGCTCGGGAGCAGATTTGTTCGCCTCAAATCCGACATCGAAAGACCGGCTTTATCGGAGATGTTACTCACGGGGTACATTTTGACCTCTGCAAAAGTGTGATTTCGACTGATGAAACATTTGGTCCCGATTGATGTTCATCTGAGCTTTTCTAATGCATGTGTTTTCATTCCGAATAAATCACAGGTAGCACTTGATGAATTAAGCAGACGAAGATCAAAAGACCCATGACAACCCATGATCATTAGGCGACGGGAGAATGATGTCCTAGGGACATTAATTGGCAGTCTTGAACGGCGCAACACGGCATCCATCCAGGCCAGATGACAGATCAGGCCTGACTTAATCCAGCAGCTTCGTATGGAGTGGGAACAGTTTGAACCAGTTGAGTCGCGCAAAACTTGATGTCGTAGTATATAAAGAAGAAAACTGGCGACTATGAAGGCTCGGAGTCGTGGCCGCAAGCGTTAAGTACGTATGAACTTGATTCACATACATACTATTATCGGCTTGTGTATAAGATGGCTTTGCTGCCGTTCGCACTCCCCATCCAGGAATCTACTCGGGATGAACATCAAAAAGTAGAGTGGTTTGGTATGGCCTGTAGGAGACTCCCTGGTTGGTTGTCTAACTCGCCATGATAAGCATGAAGTCGACGACTCGACATGGGCCTGGTTGTGTACTGATTTTCGACCACACCTAAGCGAAGGAGCAAAACCCCATTCTAAGGGGAACGGGTCAGGACGGATCGAGCCGCACACGGTCAGTCACTCCCTGTAGTTCAATGTACATAATATAACCATTGACGGATATGGAACCGCATATGGATCAGAGTTTCCTCAAAATTGGAGATAAGGCAAAGACCAGTAGTGCCAGAGCTTGATCTGTCTTCGATGCGATAATAAGACGAATGATGAAAGCTGGGATATATAACCGAGCTTTGATGAGGATGATTGAAGACATTTCCGGTGGAGATGCTCTGAGAAGCCAGGATATCTCCTGGTCAAATTAAAAACTAACACAGTCATACTTTTCAGAGAATAAACAAAATCGGACGCAAACCTGTGGAGATGAGTTGCCAAATCCAAATTGCTAATCAATAGATTTCAAAAATCAGACAGCTAAACAGAAAATTGGTTTTGAAAACAAACGGCCCTGGTTTTCCATCTGAATCCATCATTTCCAAACTGGTGAATGAAATCATATCTCAAATCAGTTGCCTTGATCCTTCAAACCTGTCAGCCAACATGTTGCCAATGATGAATCCTTCTAGTTACAAATTGGACATAAATATAAAAAATTCTAGCAAGATTTCTAGATACCAAATCCATAATTTTGGAAGAATTGTAACATGAAAATTAAAGGAAAAGGTAGTTGGTTGTATTATAATGATTGGTGGAAGAAAGATCTGGTTTCCATGTAGCAGGGCTCTACTGTAGTGTCCAGGGTGTGGGTCACAGTGGACAAGAAGGACTACATGCTTGAGGAGATCAGTAGTAATGGTCTCACAGAGGCCTTCACTACAGACAGTCCAGTACATGTGTCAGTACTCCTGATATTGAGTGTTATGGTGCACATGAATGGGAGTGCATGCTATGTGTGGAATTTTCCTGGAGCGCTGTCTGCAGGCCCCAGCCAAGATAAATGCATGAATCCTAGAGAAGTTTCAATAGTTGCTTCATTTCTTTCTTGAGAATTATTGTTTTTGTATTTATTAACACAATCAATAAATATTGGATTTGTGGCAAAAAGAAAAGAGGAAGGGATTTGTGAACAGACTCTGGGAGACTCAAAAGATGGGGACTAAGTTTTTTGAGGAGAACTGATGATTTTATTTCCTTGTGAATAAGCTGGTTTATAAGGCTAGAAACAAGGAGGACCAACAAGTGGTTGAGAAATTAAAATGAATAAAAAACTAATTTTGAATAAAAACTGAGAGGAGTATAATATGAGTACTTGGAAGAAATAACTAGTCAGGCCTTCTCAGTCTCTTTTAGTCAAGATAGTATATTAATCAAGAAAAAACATATCACAAAAACCACAGATACTAAGAGGCATTAATTCTAGTAATCAGTTTTTAGTAATCATAAAATGAGTTCAGAAAAAAGAAATAACAATCAATTAAATTAAGAATTGTAATTACAAATAGCTTAATATCTATGATGTATTCTAGTCTGAAAAAACAAGTTGATTCTCTGAAACTTAAATGAAGGGAAACTATTTTGGGGAAGAACAGAAAAACTCAACAATAAACTCATCTCATTCCACTCACATCACCCAAAGATGTGCTACTTAGCCCTGTCAGGACTTGTCTTCATGTGTGTTTTTCTAACAACCAACTGTTGTTATAAAAGGTGTGCTACTTAGTATAGCCAGTACTTGTATTTGTGTGTGTTCTTCCTGGATACTATATGTACTGTAGCCAGAGTGTGCGCCTGGGTCTCTAGAGACTTTGAAAAATGCAACAGTCTCTTCACACAATGGAACTGTGGAAGAAATCTGAGAAGACAGAGTCAAATCAGCCCAGTTTTTTTAGACTATGATCAAGCTGGATGGTCAAGAGGTAAACATATGTGTTTTGTTTCAAGCAAAAACCACAGAAAAGGGATATGTTCAAGAACATAAGGATCTTAGAGAGAGTTCTGATGGATCTGTATTGATGACTGATGCTCAATTGCTTATGAATAGTGATGATGAAGGAAGGAGGAAAGAGAGTAAAAAGGTGGAGAGACAGAGAAGTGCAACTTGCTGAGAAACAAGGTCCCAATGGGTACTCAATGAAAGTAATTGAGGTAGTGGGTGAAAGAAGCATTTGGTGGTTAGGGTGGTGAACTTTAACTAGGTGAATCCATGGTTGTCTGAGGCTGAGTTTCTGTTTTTCTGAAGGTTTTTTATCCTGCTTTCAATGGATGATACACCAATATTAGATCTGTGACCAAAATAAGGGCATAAAGCAGAATTCAGGTCAGCTTTACTGACTCTAAGGCTGACCCAGAGTGATGCAGACAATCTTTGGGCTGTCATAGTCAACATGTCACTCTCTGTGATGCCAAGGAACTGTATCCTTCTAGCTACACAAGGTGCAAGGTAATAAACAATAAAACAATAAAGAATAAAGGTTTTGTCGTTGGTTTTTAATATCTTTTGTATTAACATAAAATATATTATAATTTGTTAGGAGGTGCCTGCAAGCAGGGGTGCTTTATTTCCCTCCAAATTTAATTTAAGAACTTAATAAACTGGGGCCTGTAAGCAGGGGTTGTTTAGATCCCAGTGGTAATAGTGGTTGAAAAGGGCCTTCTGAATGGAAAAGACTTACTTTAGGCTTTAAGGGGATGAGTGAGGACTTTGCAGAGGATAAATGGACAGCTTGAAGCGGCTGGGAAGGTGTGATGGACATCTGGGCAGAGTTGGAGTTGATAGAAAGAGTCTTTGAGTCTTGAGGACTGATTTACTGGGCAGGACACTAGTATCCTGGACTGGTGGAATGCTGGTTGAAATATCATCAAGCTGGGGAATCAAAATACAGGGGGAAGAAAGGGTCTCTTGAATGAATTTATGGAGCCCTAATGGAAAAAAATCAAGTGTAATTTTGGCTATGGAAACACTACAAGGAAAGAGTTAGCCTTAGTAGAAATAAATGATTTAATTTATCAGATTATTACATGTACAGGCTGTCTGTGAGCCTGGGTCTCTAAAGTGACAACAGGACACAAGAAATGGGGGGCAAAAGTTGTATTTCAAGGGATGAAGAATACAACTGTTAGAGAAGAAGAGGGGAAAAGGGATAAGATTATTGATTGATCTGTGTTTCTAATAATCTGAGTGCTCTTTAATAATGATAATCAACAACTTGAAAAGTTGGATGAACTGTGCCAGAGTCTTTGAGAAGCAACAGCCTCTTCACACAATGGAAACGTGGAAGGTATCTGAGAAGACAAGTCTAATCAGCCCAGTTTTTTAGACCATGTCAAGCTGGATAGTCAAGGTTCTTTAGAGGGAAACCTATGTGGTTTGTTTCAAGGAAAAACCACAGAAAAATATTGAAGCAAAGCTGATTGATCTCTGAGGATGATTGAAGCTGATCTGATCTGATGATTGGTGCTTGGATTGATCTGATTTGATGAGGGATGAGGACAAGAAAGGGGAAAGAAGGAAGGGGAGACAGAGAAGTACTTCTGTCAGAAGAGCAAGGTTCAAAAAGTTGACTGACTGACAATACTGTTGAGGTACTGGGTGAAAGAGGCCTTTGGTTGGTTAGAGTGGTGAGCTGTAACTTGGTGAATCCTTGGTGATCTGAGTTGGTGGTTCTGGGTGTCTTGAGGTTGTGTATCCTCCCTGCAATGGAGGATACACCAACTTCGAAAATTTTCAAGGTTTTCTTATGTAATCTCACATGTAGATGTGGTTGGCTGGCCTTGGTTTACTTGCTCAACTAGTTGTGGTGTAGAATTGATCATTTAATTACTCTATGAAGGAGTTGAGCAATTACGAAGTGTTCAGTGAGCACTATGGTCAAAATTTAATGAGGAAACAGAATTTCCAGTCAGAATGGTGATTGAGATTGGGGATAAAAAGATATGAGGCTATTGTTCTTTATTTATTGGGAGAAAAAGGAAATAAGGCAAGCTTTAGGTCAGTTGGGATGACTCTAAGGCTGACACTGTCAATAATAAATACAGCCTGTAAATAATAAATAAAGCCTGTCAATAATCAATACAGCCTTTCAATCATCTAATGAAATAATCTGAGGGTCCTTCAAGGGCTTTTGGTTTGATGTACAACATGTATTGATCACCAGTCCAGCATACTAGTGTCCTGCCAAGTAAATCAGTCCTCAAGACTCAATGCCTCTTTCTCTCAGCTCCAACTCTTCCCAGCTGTCCACCACACCTGTCCAACCGTTTCAAGCTTTCCAGTTATCCTCTCAAAAGTCACAACTCATCCCCTTAAAGCCTACAGTACTTTTCCATTCATAATTTGTGGCCCTTTTCATTGACTTCAACCACTATTACCACTGGGATCTAAACACACCCTGCTTGCAGGCCCCAGTTTATTAAGGTCTTAAATTACCTTTGGAGGGAATTAAACCTGCTTGTAGGCCCCTCATAAAAAATTATAATCTCTTTTACATTCATAAACAAGATATTAAAAACCAACCAAAAAACCTTTATTCTTTATTGTTTTTTTACCTTGCACCTTGTGTAGCTAGAAGGATACCAGTCCTTGGCATCACAGAGTGTGACACCTTTAGTACTCATGAATCTCCTCATTATATTACATCTATTACGTTTGTGTTTCTTGATTTAGAGCACAGATATTTATGAGATTTATTATTACACTAATTAGTGATTAAAAGTTCAGGTCATTCAATAAAGGATTCAAGTGCATTCTTTTTATACATGCCCTTCATTATGTGGGTCTTTCCCTTTGCCCATATGTGAAACACCCAGGGCACCAGATGCCACTTTTGCCCTCCTGGCTTTTCACAAATGTCCTGAAAATAGTATACATAAATTATCTCAAATGTATATCAAGCTGCCTTGATAGGATAGTGTTGAGTTTTATTTCTGTTCCTCCTCCCCAAAATTCACTCCCTTATTTTTGTCTTCTTATACCAACTTGGATTAGACCAGAATGCAACATTTATATACTAAGTTTTATTGTAATTACAAACTCTTAGTTCTATTGTTTGAGTATTCTCTTTTATGACTCATTTTCTGATATTCAAATTTGATTAGTATGAATTTAAGCATATTTTATCTTGATTAATTTGTCTTGCATGACTAAAAGAGACTGAGATGCAAGTATAGTCAATTATTTTACAAGAACTCATTTTTTTATGTCTCTCAAATCTTATTCATTATTAATTTTTTATTCATTATCTCTTACCACAACTTGACACACTTGTATCTAGACTATAAATACATAGCCTAGTACCAAGAATAAAAAGCCATCAGTTCTCCTCATATTAACCCTGTCCCCAACATTGAGTCTTCCCCAGAGTCTGTTCAAAAACATCTCCTTCTTTTCTTCTCTGATTTTAACAGATAGATATTCCATCATTGCATAATTTGTAGATTACCAGTTATTAATTACTGATCTAGATTTTATTTGATCATGTGTCAGCCATTAAATTTCACAATAGCTCTCACAAGATATCTTACCATTTACTACACAGACTGCAAGGTTTAAACATCTTGGTATCACTTTATTCATTCTATCAATTATGCTTATTTGGATTCATTCAATTGTAAAGCTCTTTGTAAGTTGTATCTTCTAAGATATCTAGGTTCCCCAGAAATCCAAGAAGAGATTATTTCTGACCTAATATCAATTCTTCTTAATCTTGAAGTAGATTTAGGATCTACCATCAAGGTTTTCTCTCCCAGTTATACCAAAGTATCCCTGAACCACAAAGGCCAGCAACTTCCCAAAATCACTGAGTTAATAGAAGCACCTATCATACTTGTTGATAACATGGGTAAATGATAGTAACTGCAAATGAGTATGGGGATGTAGTTTTGTGGGAAGAATGGGCTGTTGGTATAGACCTTATGAGCTCCTGAGGCTGGAGGCAAACAAAAAGGTCTTCTTTGCATTTTCAGAGCTTCCACCAGGCCTTGTTTACCTGTAAAACCAACTTGGTAACTTTAGTGCATATGTCACAGGGCCCAGGGTGTCTTTTATATCTTGACAAGGTGAGTGGGTTTGGCTCTTCTTTCCTCTATGGTCTATTGAACCTGTCAGAATTTCAGTCTCATCTCCACTCACATCAACCATTTCCATCTCTATTTCATTCCATTCAACCCCCTTATCATTTCATCTTTTCCATCATATCATTTGAGGTTTTCCCCATCTAATATTCCATCAATAGTTGTCTTGATGTCTATCCATTACAGTTTTGTAATGTTTAAATCCTTCCATTGTTAATTTACAATGTATCTTTTTCCTTGTTGATCTACCATAACTTCCATACGTATTATGTATGTGTATGCTTATATTTTCCTGTCTGCTCGACTACTTCTTGAATAGTTTTATACTTAAATAGTTAATCTGGCTTGTGTTCTAGAAGAAATAAAATCATCGAGTCTGAGCTTTATATGCTATGACACCCTGTCTCATTGTCGATTACTAGCCTGGGACGAGGGAGAGTCCGAATTCAGATGGCATGCGCTCACACTATCCAGCACCAACTGCGCGAGTTTCCTTTTCCGAAATCCAATGAGCTCGGTCTGATCTGCACCCACTTGCTTCCCTACTCTCAACATCTCAGGAACCGTGACTGCTTGCTGCCCCTCACCTGGAAAAGCCAAATCACTCTCAACCAAAATGACGGCGCTGACTGATTAGTAGGTGGTACATCTTTTATGCACCATTGAAACAAAGCTGACTTAGTGAACAAATACCAGTGAACGACAGCGGCTCGAAAACATCAAGAAGAACCAATCCCTACTATCCGCGCTGGCAATCAAGTCCATTGGTCCGACAGCAAAGAAAGGCCTCAAGAAACTTCCCACATCAAACGACCAACCCTCAAAGAAACGCAGTCGACAAGCTGCGAGCACCGACTCGCCCGTGCCTCTCAAGCGCCATGCTACTCGCGCGTCAGTGCGGCTCGGTGGTGCTAACTTGACACCAGCTGAGCTCCAATTGTACACCGACAAACAAGAGGAAAAGCTTGCTTCGGAGCGGCAGAAGAAAGAAGAACTGAAGCACGCCGATCGCCCGTTAGTCGCCGAGAACCTGCGGACCGGCCCGAGCGCATCGCTCACGTCGGAACTCTTCAACTCTCTCGCCAGTACCGTTTCTTCGAGAACCATCAAAACGATGAAGCAGGAAGAAGTCAATCTCGATTATTCTCCTGGGAACGACGAGGATTACGACCGATTGGCCGGTCAATTGAATGGACTACAGCTGAGATCACTTAACAAAGTCTGTCCTAACCGAGTCTACTCGATGACTTTCCATCCGGACGCGCGTAAATCATTACTATTTGTGGGCGAGAAACTAGGGGGCGTGGGAATTTGGGACGCGTTGGGAGAGAATGTTGCTCTAAAGTCGGAGGACGCTGCGAATGACGACCACGTCTCGACCCCGTCGACCAACACTGTAGATGTATCGAGCAAGCCATCCGTCTCCCCGGCCAAACTACTCAAAAAAGAGGAAGAGGAGCAGGGAGAAGATCAACCAGACTATGTGGAAGGAGTGTCTTACTTTATCCAAGCACACGCCCGCAACTCGGCCGTCTCAGCCATCCAAGCCCACCCAAGCAACCCTCACTTGATCTATACCAGCTCATATGATGGCACAATCCGCGAGCTGAACTTCGAGACCCAGCAGAGTACGGAGATTGTAGATGGTCAGGGACTCTGCCCCGAAGACGATATCCTCTTCTCGGCCTTCGAATTTGGCAATGAAGGACGGGAAATTTGGGCTTCTGACAACGCTGGCGGCCTCGTTCACCGGGACCTCCGTCAGCCTAAGAATTCCGCCCGCCGGTGGAGGGTCTCCAAAAAGAAGATTGGCTGTCTCAGCATTTGTCCCAACTCCGGAGATAGGCTGGCTGTTACTGCCGGTCTGAATCGAGAGATGCGGCAAGTTTTTTTTCTCTTTTACTCAGAAGAGATCCACCAATACTTTCTAGCAGGTTGTTTAACCCCTGTCTATTTTTCGTCTTAACAGTTTATGGGACCTAAGGGCCCTTTCAGGTCTCCCAACAAACAGTGAAATTGTTGATGTCGAGACTGGCAGCTGTCTGGCTAGCTACGCACATGGACTAGCCTGTTCCTCGGCATACTTCAATCCAACAGGGGACAAGATCTTGAGCACAAGTTACGATGACTTGGTCCGAATCTGGGAAATTGAGCCGTTGGCCAGGGATTCCTGGCTGAGCAACCATCCGCCCGACCTTGATCTTGATCCCGCATATCAGGCGAGACATGATAACCAGACTGGCCGATGGGTTTCTGTAGGTCTCTTATTGTCTTCTCAGCTCCCGGCAGCTTCTCAGTTTTGGTCTTCCCATACTCACAGGTCATGAAGGCCCGATGGTGCCCCAACCTGCGCTTCCCGTCCCACTTTACGGTTGGTAACATGGCCCGTAAGCATTCTTTTGGCTGACTCAATTTCCACCTTTAAAACTGATTGATCTCTGGCTCGTCCCGTTTGTATGACTCCCAGAGAAACTAGATATTTACAGTCCTAAGGGGGAACTCCTTACCCAGCTCAAGCACCATGCCTTGACCACCGTCCCCGCTGTCACGGCCCAGCACCCAACAAGCTCTAACCTGCAGGTCGCTGGCGCTACAGCCGGAGGCAAGGTTTATCTTTGGGCCTAACTTTTTGTTATTGTCAGTAATGAATACCAGCATGTATCAGTTTGTAGAAACATGTACTCTGGACTTGTGTATTTCGCAGTTAGACTGTGTTATTCTCATCTCTAATTATTCCAACATTAGCTGCGGTCACCCCCTCTAGATCATTGGCCAGTCGACTTACTTGTATGTATGGATTCTCGATGTTGTAAGACATCTGTTTATGATCTTGGCAATAATAACCAACCTCTGGACAGTCCCGCCCAGTTTTATATAGGATCCCCACCTTGGCAAAACTTTCATTTTCCTCATGTTCATTCTTATTCTAGTTTTGGATTTAGAGTGTGTCGTGAGATCCCAAATGGGTATGTGTATTGTTGGCCTCGAATCCAAAAGCAGAGAGAAACTTCCACCTGCCCAGAGGTGGTCAGGTTATGGAGTGACAGCAAGTCTGACAAAAAGAAATGCGTCGCTGTTAGCCCATGCACATCACGGTATCGCATCCAAACTTGGTGAAGAGAGAGAAAGGAGCCGGTACCGGGGTGGCGTGGAGAAGTAAATACAAGTAGGGCACTGCAGCATGAGATGATTAAACTACGGACAAAGCGGCTTGATAAGCCAACTTAATCAAAACAATGCCTCACTCATGTGCTCTATAGTGCACAATAACTAAAGAATCTCTAGGATTCTCAATAGAGGTCCATAAAGTTAGGGACCTCTATTGAGCTTGATAAGTTGTCCCTAGCGTTCAAAGCTCACTTTTTAGCGAACCCTCTCCCCAACCAACCCCCCAACCTCTCCCCACTCATTGAACCCCACTCCATGGAGTGTTCCTGTCAGAATGTCAGCCTTGTTTTCTTCTCTGCTCACTTGTCAAACTCAACCATCATCACATTTCTATTTCCCAGTTCCCAGTTCCTTGTTCCTTGTTCCCAGTTCCTTGTTCCTTGTTCCTTGTTCCCAGTTCCCTGTCACTCTCCTGTCCTGTCTAGTTATGTGTTTCGCGCTCTTCTGGGCTGTTGGCCCAGACAAAGGGGGTTTTCATTGCCCGCGCATGGCCAGCCATCAATCAAGCTTGGCCGAAGGTCAACAGCAAATGGCTGTTAGTCAGCCTCCGCTTGGCTGCCCTGCAACCAAGGGGGGGTAGCTTGCAACCGTTGCTTGTCCGGTTGCAATCTCAGACGGCCACACCAGCCAAAATCAATGCACTCCACCACATCCTGGGGTGCATTGGTCAGAAAGCTCATTACTCATGAGCAGCAGAAAAACATTCATACTCAGGATAGTTATTTATTCTGATTTTGTTAAGTATTTATCAACATAAAAAGTTGTAACATTGATTGAATTTGCAAAAAGAAAAGACACCTCAAAGGTTGATGAATGCAGTCAAAAGTCGCCGGTTGGATCCTGGTGGTCAACAGGGCGAGGCAGGACAAGCGGTGGGCGATGGACAGCCAAGCTGAAACCACCCAACGGCTCGCCCTGCCTGGGCCCCCGCGCGCCCCCCGATGGCGATAGGACAGGCGGGCCTGTACCAACGGCCCAGACGAGCGCGACACACCATACATGTCATGCCCTGTCTTGTCTCATGTTCAGTGTTGTTCATGTCCTGAATGTTAGGCCCCCTTCTGGATCTTGCTGAGGGGTCTCTCTAGTTGTCTATTTGAGTCAGTCTCATTAATGAAATTAAGAACCATTGAGTCTGAGTTTAAAACACCAAAAGTTCCACAGGTGCTTAAAATCATCAAAACTCCTCTTTCACCTAATCCCCATTCAACACCTTAAATTATCCAAGTGGAAAATTCAACAGTTCCTCTACAACCCAAGTTATTGAATCAAGTTTCAGAGGACCACAGGTGTGGAACCATGTTGGTACCTCAGCAAAAGAGCTGGGTTATCAAGCCACAAGCAGGTACACTCTCAACAAAATGAATTTTGAGCTCCCTAAGTGCTCCACAGTTGTCAAAATTTTATTGAAACAACTTTGGATGCTCTAACATGTGTATGTTTCTAATCTTGAATAACCTCCAACTCTAACACTCTCCCCAAAGATTGCAAACATCACCAGCTCAACCCCAGCCTATTTGCTGCCACTTCTATCTTGTTTGGTCCCAGCTTCTTGGGCAAGATATCTGTCCTGTGATCTGCTGTTGTTTTCCATTGTAACTTGATTCCATTTTCCCTCACAAAATTATGTATGAAATAAAACACCCTCAGAAGGTAATCCATCTTCTTTCTTGAGCCATTATCATTTGCCACTTGGATGGCCGCTTGATTTTCACATTATATGTTCATTGGGAGTGTGTTTTTTATTTATTCTAGTAGGATTGAGATACTGGAAAATATTTTGGAACTTTCAGAGAGCACAACTTATTCAGCAGTGCAGGAGGGGGGAACCACATCCAATTGTCTTCTTTCCTTTAAAGCAAAAAGTGTAATTTTGCCATTGGTATTGCACACTATGAATATCATTTTTTTTGAAATACAAGTTTTTTTTCAAGTTGTACAAATTTTTAAGTACTTAGTGTTATGAGGACCTAAGTTTCTGTGAGTACACAGTAATCTAGATAATTTTATCACTGGGTTGTGGTGGGGGTGTGATGGTTTTAACTTTCTCAGGCTGGTTTGTAAATGGTTAATGGGTGTTGGAAGTGAAAGAGAGGTTTTGTTGGAGGAAGAGGGTTTATGAAGGGGAAAAATAATAAATGGTTTGCAATTGAAGGGGGGGTGTATTTGTCCTGGGTTGGAGGTAGCAGCCAGGGGTTGGGCTTGCCCAGATTCAAACTCTGTCTACTTGTCAAAAAAATTAACCATTAACAGGTTGAGTAAAGAGTTATGGTATTATTGCCCCACATGCAATTGAGTTGCCAAAGTGCTGTATAAAATAGCCAGAAGTGTATCTCTTGTGTCCAAAAACCCAATTAGCATCCACCCACAGGTCAAGTTCTTCTTTATTGCTACAAAAGATCAACTTGAAAAGACTGATTGCTTGAGACAACCCACAAGATGGTTCAGCACCTTACAGTGTGAATCCAAAGGCCTATTGCTATACCTTGCCAACAATTTAACTGCGTACAAAAAATCTGGCCTTGTTCCACTTGTGAGTTAAATTAGGGAACCAATGATTGAACTGTAATATTTCTATTCTACAGGATTTTCATGCACTTATTTCAAGCCATTCTTTGGGGAGGGTTCTGCAATGGGTGATTATTGGTTGCTTGTAGTCATCCGCAATTTTCTGAGATAGTTTTTCTTGATCCATCTGAAACTTGCTTCTTGATAGTCAAATGTTGATTCCTACCAACCTTTTGATACTGCCTGCCCATCTCACTTTCATCTCCTTCTGCATTTCACACTTCAATCTGGAAAGCAAGGACTGGTCTGAAGACACAAAAAAACCATCATCTACATGAAGCCAGATGATGATAATTTCATTCCCCCTCCAGTTTACACACAGAGATTTTTCCAAATCTAAAGCCAATAAACCTACTTCTTCTATTTTACTCTTGAAGGACTTCCACCAACATCTTTCTGCCTGCCTTTTCCCATAGATTTCTTTCTTCAACTGTATCATCTTCCCCTTCAATTCTGGCCAGATCTCAACAGGTGGTGTCAAGTGACCAACCCAAAGTAACAAGAGGGGCTTTATTTGGCTGCAAGTGCAAGATAGAGAAGAGGTAAAGTCTTGAAGATAAGTTTGAAGAATTTTTGAAGATAGGTTCAAGTGACTAAATTTCAAGCATGGCTTCAAAGATGAAGGTGTATGAACTCAGAGGGGGTGGAGTCATTCAGTACTCAGCCAGAATGATGACAAGCTGAATAGTCCAGTAGTAAGAATAAAACAAGGTTATATTAATTAACTGAGGAAATAGAGATTGATGAAAAATACAAGAGCATTTATAATAAGAAGAGGCTACAGCTATTTAAGATAAGTAGAAGATGTGTCAAAGTAAAATGATAGAGTATGCACCCAAGATTAGTGGTAAAAAGATGTCAAAAGAAGACCAGTAACAAGGAAGAGTACATGATGTTCAAAATGAACTATACAAATGAAAAGCACATGATACTCAAGGATGAGTTGTCAAGTGAATGTCTTTGGTTTAAAGGTGAAATACCTAAGACAGAATGAATTGATTGAAATGCAAGGCTAGTGAAATGGGTAAGTGCCAAGCTAAAGGTCTGAGTTGAGTGGAGAATTGAAGCTAGTCCAGGAAAGGTTTATTGAATAAGCATCAAAGTTGAGTCAAATTGCCGGGAATTGTGGTCCATAGTGTTGGCTTGGATGATTTGAGTAATTTTCAAACATGAGATCAAATGTCCACCTTGGCTAGGTGTCATGCCAAATGAAATTGAAATTTGGATTGAATCTGAGGAGAATTAAATTTTTGACAGATAAAGTAATATTGGGCCATAGTGAGCCAAGACCATTATTTGTAGCATGACATAAACTGTCAGCCCTAGAGATACTCCAGAGTATCCTGAGAACTAACTTAAATGTAAAATATAATAACAATACTGTAGTAAAATAATAAAATATCATAGAATATTATCAGATCAATCAACTTCAAATGTAAAATTAGGTGGGGTAGTTCACTCAAACCACCACTAAATTTCTGCTCCTTCTATTACTTTATCATATATTAAAGGTACTTTGTAAAAAGAAGGAATAACAATTATAAAATATGGATTAAAAGGTAGTTCCATAAAAGCTGAGAGACAATAACATTATTTGCATAAATATAAGAATAATAAAATTATGCCAATAAGAAAGAAATTACCTCAGTTTGTGATAATTTCCCATTGTTGTTCTATTAAATAAATTGGTCCATGATGTGATTGGTTATACATAAATTATGAGCCTGGGTCTCTGTAGTGACAACAGGACACAAGAATGGGGGAAACTACTGGTTTTATTTCAATATATAGAGGATACAACTAGTAGAAGAAAAGAGGGGAAGAGAAAGGGGGAAGGAAGTAATTGATTGTTATTTATTTGTTTAGAGTGCTCTTTGAAATGAAATGAGCTCAACCTGGAAAATTTGGCTAAGCTGTGCCAGAGTCTTTAGAAGTGCAACAGACTCCTTGCACACTAAGGAAACAGTGGAGGGAAAACTGAATTAGTAAAATAATCAGCCCTGATTTTTAGAATTATAGTCAAGGTTCTGAAAGGGTAACCTGTTGAAGAAGGTGATCTGATTCTTTGATTGAAGATGGGGGGAAAAGGAAAGAGGGGAAAGAAGGGGAAAGACAGAGATGGAATACTGTCAGAGAAGAGAGCTTCAAAAATGGAACTGACTGAAATTACTTCAAGTACTGGGTGAAAGAGAACTTTTTCTGGTTGGGGTGGTGAGCTGTAACTTGGCTGAATCCTTGGGTTCCTGAGGTAGTGGTTCTGAGTGTCTTGAGGTTGTGTATTGTCCCTGCAAGGGAGGATGTACCAACTTCAAATTTTTTAAGGTTTGCTTATGTAATCTTACATGTAGATGTGGTTGTCTGGCCTTGTTTCACTTTCCCAGCCAGATGCAGTGTAGAATAACTTAGTTGACTATTCTATGAAGGAGGGGAATTGATAAATGCACGCCAATGGGCGCATGCCCACGCCCATTGCACGCCAATAAAAAAAAAGGCGTGCTGCCCGCACACCTTTTTTTATCAGCGTACGGGCTGCACGCCCATCCCTGGGCGTCAGCACGCCTGTAGATGGGCGTGCAGTTCGCACACCCATCTACAGGCGTGCAACACTGCAGGTGTGCGGTTGCACACCCCGTTCAGAAATGGGCGTGTGAACCGCACACCCTTTCTATGTGTATAGGCAGGGGCGTGCCCCTACCTATATACATGCTGATGTCATGCGTACACAGGAATGTCCCTCTTTTTCAAGTGCATCAAAGTGGTTGATTACCTTGAGGAAAGAATGGACACGGCAGACAGCATGGGTGAGTTTCCGGTTGAATGCTTTCTTCCATAATTCAAATTTTGTCCCATTGGCATCAAGGACTGGGTGGTTAGGGTTAAGTTCATTGTGTGTTGTGAGTGGGTTTTTTAGGGACTTGGTATAAATAATGTTTTGTCAAGACTGAAAATTGGGTCAAACTGCTTGTTGTGGGGGAGCAGCATTTAGGGTGGCAATCTGTGCAGTAAGTTGGTTGACTTGGGTTTGCAGAGCTATAAGTGAGTCTTGTGCCTGTTTGCCATTGCTGACGCCTGCCATGTCAATGTATGACATACTTTGTTTATGCTCTAAGTACATAGTCTAATTCTAACAGGAATAGTGTGATTATGTAATATATGAAATGATCTATCGTAACACGGGGCTCATGATGACGTCATGGTGGCTTTACAGCTTGAGTGCACGCTCATTGGTCAGTCAGAAACTCTTGCTGGCTATTTAAAGGCTTGTTACAGTCTCTGCGTCAGCCCCCTCCCCAAATCCCTGCCATCAAGAAGAGCCCCGGACGAAAAACAAAATAAAATCAAACATAAGAGCCATGGCATCACAAGCCAAGACATTCTCGACGGTCTTTGACACCATCCCAAGCGGTAAGCAGCTGAAACCTTTCACCAGAGAGGAAGTCGCCAAACACAACAAGGAAGGCGATCTCTGGTGCATCATCGACACCGCTGTCTACGATCTCTCC
Source organism: Puccinia hordei (assembly GCA_007896445.1). Lineage (NCBI taxonomy): Eukaryota > Fungi > Basidiomycota > Pucciniomycetes > Pucciniales > Pucciniaceae > Puccinia > Puccinia hordei. Next base: position 309,168 of record RDRW01000003.1, read on the forward strand.
AAATTTGTCGACTTGCATCCCGGTGGTGCCTCCGTTCTGATCGATAAGGACGTCGCCGGCAAAGATGCTACTAAAGCATTCTTTGGCTTGCATCGCTCCGAGGTCTTGAAGAAATATGGCCGGTCAGTACTTTCCACTGCTGATTTACTTGGCTTGAATCAATTCTTGCAAGCGATTCTCACCTCCAATTCTAATATTTTCTTTCATACACCCACCACAGCTACGTGATTGGACGTATTGAAGGCGAAAAGACTCAAGTTATTCTCCCAAAGGATGGAGAACTATCGCTTGTTCCACATGCCGAACCATCCTGGCTCTCCAAGGGATACTCGTCTCCTTACTACACCGATGGCCACCGAGCATTTCAGAAAGCAATGCGTCTAATCTTTGATAAACACATCACGCCTGAAGCTAGAGAACACGAGCTGAGTGGTAAACGCATCAGCCAAGAATTAGTCGACCTCATGGCCAAAGAGCACGTTAATGCTATGAGACTTGGACCAGGGAAACATCTCCATGGTCTCACTCTACCTGCCGGTGTTAAAGGTGAAGATTACGACTACTTTGTTCGTCATCTTTTACTTTTTCGTAAGAATGAATGATTTTTGAGAAATCGCTCCTTTGACAAACGTGTATATTAACTTGTTCCGAACCTCACCAGCACGAGCTCATTATAACTCAAGAATTAGGTCGAACTGGCGCCCGAGGATTCTCAGATGGTTTCTTGGGTGGGATGGTGATCGGTTTGCCACCAGTGTTGAATTTCGGCTCACCAGAGCTGAAGAAAAAGGTGATCCCGGAGGTGTTATCGGGAAAGAAATACATCGCCCTGGCGATCAGCGAAGCCTTTGCGGGCTCAGATGTGGCCGGCCTACGATGCACGGCGACTAAGACGGCGGACGGCCAACATTACATTGTCAACGGGACCAAGAAATGGATCACCAATGGTACTTTTGCCGATTATTTCTCCACTGGAGTCCGAACCGACAAAGGCCTTAGCGTTTTGTTGATCGAAAGAGGCGAGGGCGTCGAGACCAAACCGATCAAAACCAGTTACTCTCCTGCTGCTGGAACCGCTTACATCACTTTCGACAACGTCAAGGTACCTGTGGCTAATCTTCTAGGGAAAGAGAACAAGGGACTCCAAGTCATCTTATCCAACTTCAATGTGAGTTGTACTCAGTCAAACCCACCAAATAACCTTTGGTCCTGCCCGCCTCATCTCTCGACTTTTCTACAGCACGAGCGATGGATCATGTGCTGTGGTGTCATTCGTGCATCTCGATTTATCACCGAAGAGTGCTTTAAAGTATGTAATTGCTAGACCAATCATTTAACCAACACAATACAAATCCTTCCTTTAAAACAATGCCAACGCCAATGGTATGGGTTTTTTTTTCCAGTGGACTCATCAACGCAACGTCTTTGGCAAACCTTTGATCGCTCAACCTGTTATCAGGCAAGTTTCATGCCTATCAGCTTGAAAAACGAAGAAGAAGGGCTGACTTACATTGACTTGTTTCTGTCCACATCACTATTCATTCTGATTTTGAAGAAACAAACTCGCACAAATGTTTGCCAAATGCGAGGCTACTCAATCGTGGCTAGAGAACGTGACGTTCCAAATGAACCAGGCAAGTATATTTTGGTGTCTTCTGTCATCAAATACGTTTTATTTTTCTGGGAACCGAAAGTTTTAACCATTTTGATTTTTCTATTACCCAGATGTCATATGCTCAGCAGGCCGATTTACTGGCGGGACAGATTGGACTTTTGAAAGCCTTTTCCACCAGAGTCGCGCATGAGGTTGCCGATGAAGCAGTCCAGTAAGCATCCGTCACATCTACTAGTCATTTAATGATGACATTCCTGTGAAGATAAATTGTTAATTTATCAATTGCAACTTTTTGATTGAAATAGGATATTTGGCGGTCGTGGAATTAGCGCTACAGGAATGGGTCGCTTTGTCGAAATGTTTCAGCGCAGTTACAAGTTTGATGCTGTCCTCGGAGGCTCTGAAGGTTCATTCTCCCCCTTTCTTGCACTCCGGTTTCCAACACGTCTGGCTTTGTCTCGAAATTTGTTTCCGTCATCTAACATTTTTTTTCTATTTTTTGGGTCACAGAGGTCTTGTTCGATCTTGGTGTTCGTCAAGTAAGCTAAATGATTCACTTCCTTTCCCTTTCCAATGAGGTTATTTTTCTCCAATGATCAACACTGACTTATTACACCCTTTCCAAACCGCCTACAAGGCCATGCGCAAGATGCCCGCGGCAGTACTTTAAACTCTCAGAAGAATTGTTTCTCGCGGTCAATCTTTCTACTTTTCAAGAGTTCACTCGTCGTGTTGCGTTTTTGGTCGATTATGAAAGTGTTGGAATATTCAAACAATGTTCTGTATTTATGTGTGTTTGAAAAACAAATGCCTGGCATGTAAATTTTTATTATTTCTTTGTTTAGCTACATGTTAACATTCAGCGATATGGATTGATTGTTCATAGTCTATTAGCATCATTCATCTCTCTATCTCATAGTAAACATTATCAGGTTGACAACCTTTCTTAGTGTATCATTCCTATTACATCTCTTTTCTTCTTCTCCATATTTATCTCATCTTCATCATGCCTTGTTGTCTTGTTTTGTAACCTGCACATCCGTCCCTTACATAGTTCTAATGGTGTTGTCACTTGGGATACATATTTACTTGCAACATAAATCCATGCATCAATACATCAACTGAGATGAGATAGAGGCTGTAGGACCCTTCTCCTGGACTGTCAGGTAACCTGCGACATGTTCACTATTCAAACATAGAGTCCCAAAAAACAACCACACCTGACAAAACTAAAATCCAATATGGCTTCCCTTCTAGCTAAAAGAGAACCAGCTGTGCAATGAGGTTGTATAACCTCATTCTTGGGGAGGAGTTCCTCCCCAACAATGAGGTTATACAAACCTCATTTGTGGGGAGGAACTCCTCCCCAGCAATGAGGTTATACAAACCTCATTTGTGGGGAGGAACTCCTCCCCAGCAATGAGGTTATACAAACCTCATTTGTGGGGAGGACTCCTCCCCAGCAATGAGGTTACACATTTGTGGGGAACCTCAGCAATGAGGTTTACAAACCTCATTTGGGGAGGAACTCCTCCCCAGCAATGAGGTTATACAACCTAATTGCTGGGGAGGAGTTCCTCCCCAACAATGAGGTTGTATAACCTCATTGCCAGGGAGGAGTTCCTCCCCAAAAATGAGGTTGTAGCTGTTGTATAACCTCATTGCTGGGGAGGAGTTCCTCCCCAAAAATGAGGTTGTTGTCAGAATTCCTGTCTACTTCTCCACTCACATCTCTTTCATACTCTATTCTCCTCCCACTCTATTCATCTTATCCATCATACTGTATGATGTTCTTCAACTCATTCCATCAAAAATCACTTGATGTACTTCCATTACAGAGTTGTAATGCCTTTAAGTCTTTCCATTGTTTAAAATACAAGGTTTTATTCCATTGTTAAGTTACAATGCCACCTTCCATCTGCTAATTAGTTATTAGCATATGTTTATATTAAATTAGTTATCTCAACCACTTTTTAGCCACTGTTGTACTAGAATACTTAATCTGGCTTGTGTGCCAGAAGAAATAAAACCATCAAGTTAGAGCCTTTTATTCTTTCTCTCTTGCTCCTTGGTCCAATCAGATCCCTCAAGATTGTCCCCCCCCCCTTTCTCTCAAGCTAAATTCTGAAGGTGTAATTCCAACAGTTGTATAACCTCATGGTCGGGGAGGAGGTCCTCCCCAACAATGAGGTTCTATAACCTCATTGCCAGGGAGGAACTTGCCATGATTTTGTATAACCTCATGGCAGGGGAGGACCTCCTCCCCGGCAATGAGGCTATGCAAGCTCATTTTAGGGGAGGAACTGGCCCTGGCTTATGGCCTATGGGAGACTATAAGTCTCCCATAAGCCATAAGCCAGGGTGTGCGGGCCCACCCGCATATAAATTGGTGTGCAGTTGGGCCACCGTTGAGCATGCCAACCAGGATTGGTGTGCCTGTAAAGCACACCAATCCTGATTGGTGTATTTCACAGGCATTCCAAGGTGTGGGCACTGGGTGTGCCTCACACTGGCATTCCTTGAAACACACCAGCGTGGATTGGCGTGCCTACCAAAACCGCCAAAAGGGGCTGGTGTGGGCCTCAAAACACACCATTTTGGTGTGGCGCGCCCGTGGAGTGGGTGTGCTTTCATCAAGCCCTGGGTTTTATTTCCAAAACAATTCTGTTCCCGTTCCTTTTACAAATCCAAGTCCTTTTTCTGTCTCTTCTTCTCCTGTTTCTCCTTTTTCCACCCCATTCCTATCTCTGACTATTTCAAATAATTTTGAATATGACAATGGTTTCTTTCTCTAAACTCAGATTTTCTCACCCTCACTCTTTCTTTTCAACCAGTCCTCAAGATCTCCCATTATCTCTCTTCATCCTAAAGATAACAAAATTCAAGATTTCTGCTCTGTTTCTTGGCATGAACCAATATTTTGTGCTGCAAAATCCAAGGATGATTTCCATACCCACATATTCAAAGTACTAGTCATAGCAAGAACTGATACTATTTGCAATAATGCCTTGTTGACACCAAACAAAAACTGCCATTCTGGAATAAAGGTTTTGGCCATGCAGCAATTTGTGTTGTAAATTAGCAAATGACAAAAAATATTGGTCTGGGCCTCCCAAAGGAGCTACTGGTGATATCCATTTCCCTGTATATTCCCTGTATTGCTTGGTGGCCAAGAGCACCAAGGTGAATCTGTTGAGATTGTCTGAGCACAAAGTCCAGGAAATGGAAGTCTGGGAAGCAGACCTTATTGATCATTTTTAAATCCCTTCAGTGGATGGAGGGAACTCAATGCAGGACACAGACACAGGATACTCTTTCATCAAGATACTGAAATCAAAATCAAAGGCAAATGGAGAAATCATTGATTTGATAAACCGCATGGAGAAAATGAAGTCTCTGAAAGTGAAGGTTTTACAAAGTGATAATGGAGGAGAGTTTTTTAACAAAGACCTTCATGAATATATTACAAACAAATGAATTACTAGAAAGACCATTACTGTATCACCATTCTCAAAATGGCATGATAGAAAGATTTAATTGTAAAATACAGTCAATGGGGAGGACAATTCTTTTTGACAGAAACCTACCCAGAAACGTTTGGAATTATGCATTCATTTGGGAAAACAAAATTGTAAAATGTAAACCAAACAGGGAAAGTGTAAAGTTAACACCATATGAAGCCCTTTTTGGACAGAAAACACAGTGTGATCCTTATTGGAGGTTTGGCGGTTATGCTTACATACATGTCCCACAAGAAAAACACCAAAATATCGATGCAAGTGCTCAGAAAGCTCAGGTTATTGGTCAACTATATTCCAGTAAAGGTTGGCTATTTTGGCATCCAGAAGAGAAAGGTTTTTTGGCATCCACTATGGTGCATTTTGGGGATGATCATGTTTCAGATTTTGAAAGTGTTGGCAATCAGGGTCCTTCAATGCCATTGCCTACTTTATCATCTTCCCCAAAGATATCTATGGATTTTACACTTAATATGATGGAACTGGGATATTTCTCAAAAGAAATTGAGTTTCACAAACAAGAATTGATCATTGATGAAATTATTGACCTTTGTCAGTTCTATTCAATTTTGGGTTTCAAATAATTTCAAGGAGGAAATGTGGTCAGAGGAAAAGGATGTCTGGTCAAAGGAAATATCTTTATGTCAGCTTGCTACTAGTTCAGAGACAACCTGACTAAAAGAAAATAATAATGAATTAATAATAAAAAATACATATGAAAGATAAATTATGAAACAATTAATAATGTATAATAAAATGAAATAGACCTAAGAAAAAGGTAAAATTAAAAGATATATAAATTCTTACATAGATATAATGTAATAAACAAATGTAGTAACATATATTAATATTAAAATAACTCATAACTCATTAACCTATGAGACAAGTAAGAATATTATTAAACATTCTGATAGAACAACTAGAATAGCCTAGGGTATCTCAGCCAAAGTGCCCTAGAAAATGTACTCCTTCTATGAATAAAATTAACCTAAATAAGCGCTAAAAATTCTTACCAAGTATAAAAATATGTAATGTAAGAGTATTCTAGTATTTAAAATTCCTCAAAATATGGGATAATAACTTAAATAAACTGTGTAATTATCCCTTAGACATATAAATCAAATAGTAAATAACATTTGACATAAACATCACGCTGTTTATAGTCTCTTGAATATTGTTAACTAATACAAATACATACTGTATAATTTAAACAATATAATAATACATTGAAACCACAAAATAGAGGAAGATAGTACGATTAGATACATTCAATAAACTAAAGGAAACCTTGTCCAATTAGAAAGAACTGACAAATTCATCAAATTGCAGGAAAACAATAAATTCTGACATCTTTTTCCAGGATACTTGCTTGTCAAATAATTGAGTGGAGAGCTAGAGAAGAAAAAATAATGAAAATAAATCAAGCATTCATATTGTACAGAACTTGACATATGAAATAACCTAATCAAACAGAACAAGACATTTTCACAGTAATTTGATTATTTGCTTTAGACGTTTATTGATCACATGATCAATATAGGTTGAACATTCAAAAAAGAGCTGTTGAAGAGCCCTCAGATGATTTCATTAGAAGATTGACACGCTGTACTAATTATTGACAGCCTGTACATATAGGAATTTGATAAATTACATAATTTATTTCTACCAAGGATAACTCCTTCCGTTTGTTATTCCCATAGCCAAAATAAACCTTGATGTTTCGCCATCAGGGCTCCAGAAAAAAAATTAAGAGGACCTTTCTTCCCCCTATATTTTGATTCCCCAGCTGTATCATATTTACAACCAGCATTCCACCAGTCCAGCATAATAGTGTCCTGCCCAGTAAATCAGTCCTCAATACTTAAAACCTCTTGTCCCTCAACTTCATATCTGCCCAGATTTCCAAAAAAACCTTTCCACCCGCTTCAAGCTGTCCATTTATCCTCTGAAAATTCCTCACTCCTCCCCTTAAAGCCTATAGTAAGTCTTTTCTATTTAGGAGTTGTGGCCCCTTTCAGCCACTAATCTCACTGGGATCTAAACAAACCCTTCTTGCAGGCCCCGGTTTATTCAGGTATTAAATTACCTTTGGAGGGAACTAAATCACCCCTGCTTGCAGGCCCCTCCTAAAAGATTATTCCTCATATTAATAACAAAAAAATCAAAATAACCAAAATCCACATATTATGTATTGTTTTTTCCTTTTCACCTTGTGTAGCTAGACTGATAAAAGTTCTTGGCATCATAGAGCGTGAAAATTTGGAACTTAAAAATGGAGCAAATGGAAGTATGGCTATTAAAGCCCAAGCCTCATGTCAAACAACAATTGAATGGTTGTTGGGTGTTTGAGACCAAACCAGATATTGACAGGTCAGGTGTACATTGCAAGGCTTGCTTTGTGGCAAAAGCTTTTAAAAATATTTCTTGAAACTATTTTACAGAAACATTTGCACCAACTGCTAAATTTGTTGTGTTATGTCTGTTTCTAGCAATAGCGGCTGCAAACAAGTGGGGTGTCCACAGTTTTGATTTTGTGTCAGATTACTGAAATTAAATAATTGATAGCAAGTTCTGGTTTGAAACACCAGAAGTAATCACTGTACTGTCTGGAAATGCACTATTACTCAAGAAGGCACTATACGGTACCAGGTAAGCCGCTTGTTGCCGGTGGCTCCATTTGAAAGGTGTCCTTGGAAAACTTGGTTATGTTCCTTTGCAGTATGATAATTCTTTATATATCCTCCAACATCCTTCAGATATTGGTGTCATTTGGGTCCATGTTGATGATGGAGTGGTAAATTCATTGAATGAGTCATCAGATGAAAACTTTCTAAAAAAACTATAATCAAATCTGAAAGGAATGCTAAATATAAAATGGGCTGAGAAACTGCCTTCTATTGTGGGCCTGAATTTAGAGAAAACTGACAAGTTTTTCTTACTTTGCTAAAATGAGCTGATAAAGGGACATGTAGATACTAAGTGGGATGGAGTGTCACTTCCAAAGACTCCTCTACCACCAAATTACAACAGCTTTACACTGTCTGAATGTGATCCATTGGGATCGGGTAAATACCTGTCAGTAATTGGTACACTCAGCTATTTGGTGGTAGGGACACACCCAGACATCTGTTTATGCAGTGAATTATTAAGCCAGGTTTGCAGAAAAGCCTGGTGTTACAAATTGGAAAATTTGGAGGCATCTGGTAGGATATGTAGCTAAAAAGACAGATAAAAAGATTTGCCTTTTTCACACCATGTATAACAAACCATTTAAGACTTACTGTGACATTTCTTGGGGTGGCAAATTCTCAAGGTCAGCTTATGGGATATTAATTTCATTTATCAACTTCCAGGTATTGTGGGTGGCAAGGCGTCAAGCAGCTGTAGCGTCTTCAACTTGAAATGCTGAATACATGGCATTGGAAGTGGCAACGGAAAAAGATTTGTGGGTAAGACATCTTTTGAAAGATGTACTCCAAGCAGATTTTGTCAGTCACCTGCATTGTGATAATCAATCAGGAATCAAGGTATCTACTGATGATGCATCTAATAAGTGTACAAGGCACTCCAACAGGGATTTAAAAATCACTGATGAATCTCTTTACTAGAAAAACATGGCAATTCAATGGGTAAATAAGAAGGACCAATGTACTGCAAAAAAAACTGGCTCAACTGCCTGCAGTTGACATGCATGAGCTCTGAGGAAGCCGGTGGTGTTACTCCAACCTTTCTCAAAGTGTCAACTAAACCAAGCTTCAATGAACATTTCACAGTGACTGTGCAAACAAAGCTACATATTTAAACAAGTGGACTGGCAGCTTGGTTGGAGCATGCTGGATGTCAACTGCAGGCAGTTGAGCCAGTGTTTTTTTGCAGTGTTGGCTGAATTTTGTACTAAGAGTTTGGTACAGGATCTTTTCAACAGGTTGTGAGGGGCATTACTGGTAAAATGGTAGGATTTACTAGTGGGATGAATTTTATTTTATCTGTCCTTACAGTTTTTTTTACAGCCACCCCAAAAAAGGTTGCAACTTTTGCCGCAACCTTTGAGACTTTGTGCCGCAGCAAGCTAACTTTTTCTCAGCTACAAACATCCGTGCGCAGGGAATCCAGGGGGGCCGTGGGGCACAAATTGAGTACTATTCTTTCCTCGCCTCCTACCACCCACCACCACCCACCTGCTACGCTTGCATCCTGACAGATGGGAAGTTAGTTTTTTGGAAATTCCCACCCCCATTTAATTCATCACACAATTGTGGTCCATGTTATTTTGCATATTTCCCAAGACAGACCAAATCCATGCCAAGCAGATGAAGGTTTCTTGGGTCCTGCAGTTAGAATTGGCAGCATTCTCATGGCCTGGGAAGCTACCCATCTGTTTATGGGCAAAAATGGTTTGTAATACTCTCTATGCTGTGTCAAAAAAGTTTGGGTTTCTTTCACCATATTTTAAAACTTCATTTATTAATATTTAGACCTAAAGCCAAAACTGCTGCTTGTGCCATCTTTCTGGACAATCAAGTTGGGCAATGCAAGAAAGGATTGTCTGGGATGCAGTATCACAAGCAAATTGGGCATTGATAAATCCACACCAATGGGCGCACGCCCACGCCCAACGCACGCCTTTCTTTTATTGGCGTGCGGGCTGCACGCCCATCCCTGGGCGTCAGCACGCCTGTAGATGGGCATGCGGGCTGCACGCCCATCTACAGGCGTGCGACACTGCAGGCGTTTGCACGCCCCGTTCAGAAAAGGGTGTGCGAACCGCACACCCTTTCTATGTGTATAGGCAGGGGTGTGCCCCTACCTATATACATGATGATGTCATGCGTACACAGGAATGTACGCATGACATCAGCGACCGGGGGGAATCCCTCCGGTCAAGGAGGGTATACAGCCTCCTCAACCGGAGGGAATCCCTCCGTCGAGGAGGTTGTACAACCTCCTCGACCTGAGGGATTCCCTCCGGTTGAAGGGGTTGTACGACCTCTTTGATTGGAGGGATTTCCTCCGGTCGAGGAGGTTGTATAGCCTCCTCGACCGGAGGGGGATTCCCTCCGGTTGAGGAGGTCATACAACCTCCTTGACCGGGGGGATCCCTCCGGCCAACGGGCTTGCAGTCCCCCCCGGCAGGGCGTGCGGCTGCACGCCCATCCTTGGGGGTGTTGCACGCCTGTAGATGGGCGTGCGAACTGCACACCCATCTACAGGCGTGCCCACGCCCAAGGATGGGCGTGCAGCCCGCACGCCGATAAAAAAAAAGGTGTGCGGGCTTCACGCCTTTTTTTAAGGGCGTGCATGGGCGTGGGTGTGCGCCCATGGGCATGGGTTTATCAACCCCCAAGAAAATCAGCCTTCTTGGAGTGCATCAAAGCCCAAGCATTGGAGCAATATACAGAAACTAGTTTGCAAGTTGCCACCTTTCCCAAGATGTGTTCAATGAGTTCTGAGCAGACTGTCCTTCAAACTTCTACAAAGCAGATCACCGCAAATGCATGGCAACTGAATTTTCTGGACTCCAATGTTTTTTTTGTTTTTTGAAAAGTCATGGTGTATTTTGTATTTCCCCCTAGGATCTACTTTCATCCCAATTTTTTCTATGTACATGTAACATGATCTAGGACCATAGATTGCAGGAATTTACACCTGTTGACCAAATGGCATCACTCATCACAAAACAAGTCCATTTTTTTTGGTCTGATCCATCTACACTGACAAAGTGGAATGGTTTTTACCACTTCCATTTCTGTTGCATGAAGTTGCTCATTGTGCAATTGTTTTTTTCCTGCAAGGATGCCTCAGATTTACAATTAGAATATTTATGTGCATGTTTGACTTGAGAGAAAAGGGATTTTTGCCCAGGTGATCAATTGTGTGACTTTGAGTATGCAGATTAATTGGAACAGAAGACACAAACAAATTACACAGTGTATCCCAGGAAATATGCTGAAAACTAAAAAAAATTAGATAATTTACTGAGACTAAATTTATAAAAAGTAAGATTAAATATCAAAACAACATGATTATTGGTAGGTTTGATCCCTTTCATTTGAGGAACTGTTAGCCAGACTAGTGGTTGTGTATAATCCTCTTCCATTATCTCACAAGCACCATACCACCTGTTGTATTTACTTGTGGGCTGCGGTATCTGGAGATTATTGTTGAATCAGCTGGAAAAAAGAAAAGAAAAAAAGAAAAAGAAAAAGAAAAAGAAAAAGAAAAAAAGAAAAAGAAAAAGAAAAAGAAAAAGAAAAAGAAAAAGAAAAAGAAAAAGAAAAAGAAAAAGAAAAAGAAAAAGAAAAAGAAAAAGAAAAAGAAAAAGAAAAAGAAAAGAAAAAAAGAAAAAAGAAAAAAAAGAAAAAAAAAAGAAAAAGAAAAAAGAAAAAGAAAAAGAAAAAGAAAAAGAAAAAGAAAAAGAAAAAGAAAAAAGAAAACAGAAATCTGAAAAAGAAAAAGAAAAAGAAAAGAAAAAGAAAAAAAAAAAAAAAAAAAAGAAAAAGAAAAGAAAAAAGAAAAGAAAAAAAAAAAAGAAAAAAAAAGAAAAAAAAAGAAAAAGAAAAAGAAAAGAAAAGAAAAAGAAAAAGAAAGAAGAAGAAGAAAAACAACACAGCCCCCCGCAGGTACAAATAAATCAATGGAATGACTGATTCAAGAAAGATGAGGGCCAAACTGACCTAATGATTATCAAAGTTTTCAAATTGAAAAATCTCTTCAACCAAAGAGAGAGATAAAACTTGAGGATAAATTGTGTTTTCTTACGGTTGAATTGATTATGAATCTTCTGTAATTTAGTCCAATTATACCAAAGATTAAAACAGTCTATTGAAGTATTTAGTTTTGTTTGTTGAAGCAAGAAACTCAAGCCCTATCTGGCAATCCATGTATGCATCATCTGAATTTTGTAGTTCCTATTCCACATAGGATCATAGTTTTGTTCCTTTGAACAAAAAAAAGGTCACATTTCAGTATCCAGGTTTGAGTGGGGTTAAGGTTGACGATGTCTTACAATAGGCTCTAACTCCCGGGATAGGACTTCATCCCTCCACCTTTGCCACACGGAAAGAACAAGTAAACAACAATGACGACGTGAAAACTAAGCCAGTCGTACTCTCCAACAACCTTGCCCATCAAAACAGATGATCAGCCAAGAAATATTAGATATTCAATGAGAGGAGAACTTTCGGAAGACTCACCCCGCCAAAAAGCCCAATTGGTAGGCACAATGATTGGACGACGGCGCTGAGGACGGTGGATGATACCCGGTGGTGGGTGGTGCAGGCAGCATAGCACTCGATTTGTGCCCCGCGGGCCCCCCAAATTTCTCGCGCACGGCCCGTGCGCACAGACGTTTGCAGCTGTGTAAAAGCTAGCTCGCTGCGGCACAACGTCTCAAAGGTTGCAGCAAAAGTCGCAACCTTTTTTGGGGTGGCTGTAATTTCTTTCTTTGGGTTTATTTTATTTTTCTTTGTTTTTATTTTTTTCCGATTTCGTATTGTACGTGGTACAGCCCAAAAAAGCTTGCGTACTTTTGCGTAAGTTTTGAACCGCAGCTGAAATGATCCGTGCGCGCGGGCTGTGCACGGGAGACCGCGGGGAGTCACGGGGCCCGAGTGGAGTGTTTATATGGTACTCGACTCGGCCGCCACCATCACCATCCACCCACACCTGACAAGACCCAACCCGAACAGAAACAACCTCCAATCGTCATGGTCCATCGACTCTTGAACCAATCTAGCAGTTTTCTCACCTCGCTCACTTCCCGACACACGGGTCGCCTTTCCAAGACATTCATCACCTCCGGTCCAATCAGCTCTCAATTCCGCCGTTCTTACCACGAGAAAGTCATCGACCATTACGAGAACCCGTCCGTTTCTTCCTGCCCTTCATCCTATCTCTACCACTCCTCATGCCTACTAAAATCCTTCTCCCTTTGGTCCATCTCTAGGCGTAATGTGGGCTCTTTCCCCAAGACTGACCAGGACGTAGGTACTGGCCTCGTCGGTGCACCCGCTTGTGGTGACGTGATGAAACTCCAAATTAAGGTAGACGACAAGGGAATCATCTCTGATGTCAAATGTAAGCCGCTATCGTCTCATCATAACCCTTGAAATCATTATGTCTGTGTGACCATCTCACACCCTTGACACTTTTCGCAGTCAAAACCTTTGGATGTGGTTCGGCTATTGCCAGTTCTTCTTACATGACTGAGCGAGTTAAGGGAATGAGCTTACAAGAAGCAGGAGCGATCCGTAACACAGAGATCGCCAAAGAATTAAGCTTGCCGCCTGTGAAGGTGAACATCCCCCACCTTTCCATCTTGACCCAAACCTCATCTACAGAGAAAAAAAACTCAAGTGCTGAACGATTACCTGGTCCTTTTTGATCCTCACAGTTACACTGCTCAATGTTGGCCGAAGATGCAATCAAAGCGGCTATTCGTGACTATCAGAACAAGCTCCAAAAGGCTGGTGCTCAGAAAGCTAGTGGATTCATCGACGTCAGTCAGAGCGTCTCTACGGGCGAAACCATCGCGACCGCTCATCCTGCCGCTGCCAAGTAAAACCTCCATGTTTCGTCAAGACGACATTACTTTAAAAATAAATAAAAAAAGAAACCCAAAACATTCCTCACACCCTGCCTCCCTCCCCTCTGATGCCAACTGTGATGTTGGATGTAGCACTATTTACTGTAAATCTTATTTTGTTTCAGCCAGCAGTGGTAGGATGGAACTAAGACAAGAAAAAATGAAATAAAATGATATGATGTGTCACCAAAGACAAATTTGAGACATACTTGAGAAATAAAGAAAAACAACTAACAAGATGATGATGTTATTTGTACTGAGAACTGAACAGATTTCTTTTGACAACAATTTACAAACAACAAACAATTACTAAAACAACAATAACTGAAAGCACAAAGGCTTTAGTGTGTTAATCAAAACAGTAAACAACAATATAGATTCAAAACAAAAACCAACCCTTGATATTCCCATTGTATGTTGATGATTAAGCTCCTCCTGAAACTCAGTTGTCTTCAATTTCTAGAACTAGTTGTGTTGATAAAATAAATGTCCAATTAGTTAAGAGTTCCCATCATGTTGGTGACAGGGTCCAAGTCTTGTCTAAATTTAATATAATTATTACCTTTTTTCTCTATTTTTTTTTACATCACAATTCCCCATATCCTTTGGGAATTGTAGCATTTATCCCTTACCCAGAGTTATCACACTCTTTCCTTATATTTTTGCACCACGTGTAGCTAGAAGGACTTGTCCTTGGCGTCACATAGGCTGACAACCGGATACTTCTAATTTTTTGAGCAGATGAGGCTGGTATCTCCCAAGATACCGCTTGCCATACCCAAGCATGGGCTTGAAAGGGCTGTCAAACATCTTGCATCCCACACTTACACAATTCAACTTGCATCAATTTTATACCTGTGGTCTTGCTCAGTGGGATATCATGCTCTATAGCCCAGCCAGATTCAGTCACATGCTTAGATGTTGAGTTCTTTCTTGAAGAAGTATTGGTAAGTTTTCTACCTTATATTTGTGACTCACAATCAAACAAAGCTGAAAATATTCTGGATTGTTAGATACCTTGTATGAATCCATACCTGGCCCAAACAGTGTGTTAGTAATGGATAACGCTTGCATCCACCACAGTGGACAAATCCAAGAAATTTTCAAAAACACTCATGTAATCCTCATCTATTTACCCCCTTAGTCCCCAGACTACAATCCAATCAAAAAAGTTTTTTCTGTCTTGAAGAGTTGTCTCAAAAGGTCTCAGGTTCTTGATGGCAACTGGGGTGATGCAAATTTCACTAAAGATCTTCTTCCCACTATTGCACCTCTCCTATTGATGAGGAGATTTTTCTCCAGCTGTGGCTAAATGTAAATATTTCTTTTAAATATTTTTTCAGTCTGTTTAAATCAAAGGCCTTGGTTTCTTCATAAATTTTATTTAATCTAAGACCATATTGATTAAGATGATTATATTTATTTCCAGCCCTCCTCTGACTTTGGAATCTCAAGTGTGGTTGACTGCCTCCAAGAATATTCTCTTCATTTCTAGTTAGACATGGCGGTTCATGAGGCTCTATCTCAATGGCAAAGTATTTGCTATAAGATAATTGGCCTGGAGTTGATTACTTGATTTTTTATTAGATACACTAGAGTGAAGCAATAGTGTGAGACTTCCTCTCTTGGTCGGGATTACACCTCCTTGTTGTCTTCGTTGATCTAACACTGCCTCACTACCAGTATTATCTTGGCGTTACTCCTCTTTTCTTACAGTAGTTTCTTAGTTGGTCTTACCTGCTTCCTTCCTTGCTACCAGTATTATCTCAGTCTTACTCCTCCTTGCTTACAATATTTTATTAGTGCAAGCCCAACGAAACCACAAGAGATGGAAAGATGTAAGACCAACCAAGAGAGGTGGAAGACTGACTAAGAGAGACCAAGAGATGTGTAAACTAAGAGCAACTAACAGAGGTGTAAGACCAACTGAGAGGTGACACAGTGAGGATAGCCATGGAGATTGGTTTCCTTCTTAACCAAGGTTTGCTCCAACGTGCAAGCACCTTTGCTGAGAGAATTGGAAACCCCTATTGTGAAGCCAATTTGAATCAGGTGTGCTTTGGACTTCTCACGGAAGAAGCTCTAGTGCTTGATTTCATGGCCTTGGAACAAGATCTTTCACATAGGGTCATTAACCTCAATGTTGCAGTGTTTGAGAAACTCAGAAAGGGACATCTTCTTGCCTGCGGCGTCTAGAGGTAATAATGGCTCATGCTTTATGGGTTTCCAAGTTGGAGAGGGTGAGCTGTGGTTTGATTTTCCAACAGACATACAACCAAAGACCATCTTTCTGTCTGACTTGTGTTGATTATTGTGGTCCAAAAATTCAATTGAGTCAGATGATACCAAGTTGTGATCAAAGTGGTTTCCTAGGGAGTCATGGACTGAAAAGATTTTGGGCAAGGGGTTGGTCTTCAGGGTTTTTCAAGGTCAGAAGGAAGCAATCCAAAATTGAGGCACTTTGACCCGACTGGATGGAAATTCAGGAGACAGATTGACAAGAAGGAGTAGATAGAGTTGAAGATTTTGATGATTTCTCAGCCAGAAATCCAGGAGCTGCAGAGTGTTTTAATTTGGAGATGGCAGGTAAGTTCTTGAAGAAGCTTTGTGTCAGAATTTCAGTCTACGTCTCCGCTCTCATCTCTTACATGGTATACTATTCACTCTTTCTATTAACTTATCCATCACAACATGTGATGTTTTATCACCTTATTTTCCATCAATATTCTGTTGATGATAATCCATTACTTGTTGTAATGTCTCATTCCATTGTCTTTTGAACAATGTTGTTCCATATGTTACTAGTTAGTAGCATATGCTTGTTATTTGTTTCAGCTCAACCACATGTTAAACTCCTTGTAGTAGTCTACTTAAACTGACCAAATGTCAGTGGTAATTAAAGGATCAAGTTTGAGCATAAAATTCTTTTTCCTCCTGATCCCAGCTCCTTGGTCCAATCAGACCCTCCACAAAGATTGTCCCCATTCTCGAGCCTTATTTTCTGAAGGTGAAATCTTGACACTTTGAAGCTTTGGGAAAAATTTGGAAGAAGACCTTGAGGACGAAAGCTCAGAGGCTGGGAACAAGACAAAGAAACCCTCTAAGGGGCTAAGACTGCTAGCTTGTGAGAGGAAAAAATCTACTCACTACAAGAGACTTGATGATGGTCTCAGGGAACTGGCGTAGAGAACAGATGATTATATTGCTATGTGTTTTGCGGGTTTATATGTACTACATCTTTGGGATCAGAATGTGGGACAGAAGGTGACATGCATATTCATCTGGAAGGAAATGAATGAGTGACAGATGGGGAAAAAAGAAAGGAGAGGAATGAGCTGTGAAATTCCAACAGTTCTCCCATTGGAATAATGCTGTGCTTGGGGGAGTATCCAAGTTGACACATATATTTGCATCTGTGACTTTTCCAATCAACTTTTGGTGGTGTATTGGTGCCCACGCCCACAGGTGCTTGCGTGTAAATGACCAAATAAGGGTTGGTTTTATGTGGCCAGAAGATGACCTCTGACGGTTTCCAATTAGGCAATGCCTTCTGCAGGTGAAATTGAAGATTGGCCACAAATGGAGCCACAGGGTCACCATTTATATCAGACCCACACTGAAAAAGAATAAGAAAATAATCAGTGTCAAAGAAAAACCATTATAAATATGAGGAAACCTACATTAAGAGATTTTTGAGCATGTTGTTATTCAAAGCACATTGTCTCCTCTGGTGAGCCAACAGCCATGTCAAGTGTATCTTCCAATATATGTCTAGCCTGTGGGGTAAAAAACACACCATTGGTCAGTTTTGAACCAACATTAGTATGAAATGAAAAAATTCTTACCTGTTTTTGAGCCTTGGCTTTAGCCACTGGAACATCCATCTCAGTACGTATGAAGACCTTGCATGCTGAGCTCCGTGAAACTTCTTCCGCAAAAGGGAGCAAAGTATCATCTGAAGTTACATAATAGAACTCCTTATGCGGGTAGACCCAACTACTTGGAATATAAGAATGATACTGTAATCCTCCCATCTTGTTAACTTGGTCAAGGTATACAGCCAGATTCTTGTGAGTAATTCCAAGAATCCTGAGTATTTCACATCACAAATGGTCCCATTTCCAACTAAGGAGGTTTGTCTTGATGTGTGGCATGGCACCTTTCTGAGGGGTACATTTATCCCACTTGCTCTTTGTTTTGGAAAAACAGCTTGTCTGCTTGTCAGAAAGCAGCAGGTTGATTTTGTTGACATAAATACATTAATCCAATGGAATAAGGGTCCTTTCTTCAGATGTTGGTGACCCAGACACTACTGGTTGCTCAAGAGGAGTTGCCTGGGTCACCGGATCAAGCTGGCTTGGATCTGGAGTTTTCTTCATGGAACATTCCGATATATGGTGGCTCTGTTGGCAACAGTTGTGACTCCTGTATCTTGTTGGGATGTTGGATGTATTCAATAAAATATATGGCTAACATTTAATTGATGTCAGTATTTTTGAAAAGCTATGAAACAAAGAATACAACTTACTGGCAAGAGTCCTGGAAAGAAAGATCCAAGAGCAAAAGAGATCTTCTGGTGTTTGTTAGTGGATAGGGACTGGCATGCAGAGCGCTATGGTGATGGAGAATAGGAAATAGGCAAACTCCCCCAAGGGAAAAGTATATTTCGTATAATGTAAGACTATTTATAGTATTTACAACTATGTAATTAGGTTGTTGAGAAAGTATGTAAATAGAATATCTAATAATATGTAAATATAAATAAACTACTGTATGTTTATGATTTACTAGTGTGAGAAATATGTGATATGTAATAAATGCATAGTCTCGTAACAACATGGCATGGCCGCTTGGTCAAATGGCCCTGGTCCGGCCTTCCTGTCAAACTCTGTTTCAGACTTCTGACAGGTTTTTCAGGCTTGTCCATTTTTTTTATCTTTTTTTAGCGCAAAAAAAAACCGGGTCCCGGGAGGACAAGCTTTTACGGATCAGGTACCTTTTTTTGTGAGCACTACGATGGCCGGGGGAGAAGTAGCGGGGATCCGGGGAGCCAGCTTTCACCAGCACGGTTGCTTGTATAGCTTGCTTGCGGTGTGGAGATGGTTTTGAGTGGGGCGCTATACATGCGCCGCAGTTCCAATTTCCAGGAATTTACACCGCGGCATAAAACCCCCGCGGTGGAGATGGAGCGTGCAGCTACCATAAATGTAGATGCTTCATACACTCTCACTCTTTGGACGAGCCAGACCATCTTATCCTCTTGACATTTCCAGAAGATTAATACTCTCTTCCTTTTATCTTTCTTCAAGAACAATCATAACAGCATTCGTGACTAGAAGGGTGGAGAACAGTGTCGACCCGATGGCGATACTATCAGAAGAAAAAATTGAAATTAACCGAGCAGCCAGAGAACTTGGAGAATCTGATCAAGAAAGTGGGAAGCCGAAGACCAAGCCGACTGGATATGAATTCTATCGAGAGGTTCTAGGTTCGCCACGTTACGTTGTTGCTCCGATGGTAGATGCATCCGAGTTAGCCTGGCGAATCCTCTCACGATACTATGGGGCCGAGCTATGTTATACGCCGATGATTCATGCAGGTCTTTACTCGGACGAACGACAGATCAAGTATCGATCAGAACAGCTCGATCTGAGTTCTTCCGAAGAAGGTCACCCTTCCTTAGACCGACCATTGATCGTTCAGTTCTGTGCTAATCATCCCGATACGCTACTTAAAGCGGCTAAGCTCGTCGTCGATCCTTGCTCCCCATTACCTGAGAACATTGGCGTCGATGCCATTGATCTCAACCTTGGTTGTCCCCAGGGAATCGCTAAAAAGGGAAAGTATGGCGCATTCTTGATGGATCATCCAGATCTGATCACCCAACTAAGTAAGATATATTTCCTCGTTTAATTTTGATTTTCTAATATCGCTCAAGTTTCTAATGGTTTCTTTATCTTGGGACGATTATCTTATCTCAGTTTCTCATCTCGATCAACATATCCCCGTACCGGTGACGGCCAAGTATAGACGATTTGACACGACAGAAAAGACAGAAAACTATACGGAGCGTTTAATTGATGCAGGTGCACAGATGATCAGTTTACACGGTCGAACGCGGGAGCAGAAGGGTCAATTGACTGGTTTGGCTGATTGGGGGATGATGAAAGCTGGGGTAATTCGTAGTCATGCAAGAGGTCGACCGATCCTAGGAAATGGGAACGTTTTGATAGCAAGAGATGTGGAGGATTTGTTACGAGAGACTGGTGCGGATGGGGTGATGGTGGCGGAGGGTAATCTTTACAATCCGGCGATTTTTGCGCCGATCAATGGAGTCGTTATGGCTCGCTTTCGTGCCGGTCTACCTGATCGATTTAAGGTTGCACTCGATCGAGTGGAAGAGGAGTACGAAGATGGATCGGGCAAGTTTGGTAGTCGCGAGTCGTTACTTGAGTTCCCTACATCCTCCAAGGTGGCCTCTCAGTACCTCGCGATCTGCCGTACGTTGAAGACCCGGACGGCTTCTTCGGCCATCAAGGGACATCTTCATAAAATATTTCGGGCGGTGTTTGAGACGGGTAGATATGATGATCTCCGTAATCGACTTGGCGAGGTCTCATGGGGCTCAACTGATGCATTGATGGATAGCAATGCTTCAGCTGGATCACACAAGAGGCGTGATCGGAGTGCATATGATAGACTTCTTGATCGATTCGAGGAAGTGATAATGCTCATTAAGGATCGACTAGAGGTGTGTGTTTTCTCTCTCCCTGTCACTCTTTATGTTATTTTTTTTTGCTGAGTGTTTGATTTGATTAGGATGATCGTCTGAATGGTCTCTTGGATGAGCATCAGATCGATATGACTCTTACTAGGGCAGAGGGGGAGTCTAGCCCATCCTTCCTTGGTAGGCTTAGAGTACCCTATTCACGTTGTCAGCCATACATACGTGGTGGTTTGGTAGTCCAACCTGAGACCAAAGCCCAAGTTACTGGTTGTCGGGAGACTGGCTGTATGAATTCCGGTTCTGGTAGATGTGAGTTTGGTTTGTGTAAACGTTGCTGTAAGCAGCAGTCGATGGAGTGTGCTATCCATCTCCGTCGAGCTGGTTTAGAAGAAAATCGTAGTAAACGAATCAAAAGATGACAACGACTGAACAACTTCCTGCCAAGATCTTGTAGAACCAAATCTGCAGCCTCTTTGACCGTATTTTCCTGCAAAATACTTGGGGGCCGTGTTGAGATCTCTGACTTCACTCAGCCTCCCAGGAACGGGGGTGCAAAGTACCCTGATGCGAAGCATCTCCCACATTCCCCATGGGAAACTTATCAGCTATTACTGCAAGAAAAACTGCTTCAAATGCCACCAGTTGACATGCAAGAGCTTCGATCTTACTCCAACCTTACTCCAACTTTACTCTGGACATACTTGGAACAAGATTTGCTGCACAGTGGCTGTGCATGATGCACAGTTACTGTGCACCAAAAGTCACCCTGAAGTAAGCTTCAAGCAAGAACAAAGCTGGACTCAAGTACTGCATGTCAACTGGTGACAGTTGAAGCAGTTTTATTTGCAGTGTGTTTGACTCCTTAAGGGCTTGGCTGAATTTGTGGCTTCTGCCTGGTTTTTTGAAACAAGGTATAAATTGACAAGTACTTGCTCATTTTGAGATAATTGGCTGAAAAGCAGTGGATGGGTGAGAATCCCTCTGCCTAAGTCAGAGAGTGCTTTGTACTCGGCTTCTGTGGTTGATAGAGACATGGTTGCCTGTTTTGACAATTTCCAGGCAATTAGGTGAGTACCTGACATGACAGCAAATCCTGTTGCCAACCACCTTGTCAGGGCAATTTCCCCAATTGGCATCTACATATGCTTTCAGACTTGCTTTTGAGTTCTTCTCAAATGACAACCCGTGTTCCTTGGTTCCAGCAAGTGTGAATCTCGCTGGTTTCTAAGTTCAGGAAAGTGCGAGTAAGCTAAGCTGGGGATTGATTACATAGACTCGGGAGTCTATTTATAGGCACGAAGATGTGAGAGAGTATACAAGAGAGAGAGATGGAGCCGGTCACAATAGGTGGCCGGTTCCGGGTTACAAGAGACACGGATAAGACCGGTCATGGCTATGGGCGGGTTACAAATAAGGTGTTACAGTAATATACAAAGTATGAGATAGGAAAGGGGAAAAGAAAGAGAATTGGCCGAGAGCGGCGTACAACAGCCGGGGGGAATTTCCTATTCTAGTCCTCCGGATTAGGACTCAGAGGCGGGACTTCACATCATCCTCTCCGAGACTCCAAGACTCCCGGCTTGGTTAAGCCGATGATTGCCGAGCGTTTCGAGCTGCCTCGTTGTGGCCCATGTAATGACCGGTGCCTTTATTCACGTTCCTATTAAAAAATAAGGCAGACTTACTGCCGTGGTATTTCTTCAAACGATCACCGTTGATTGTATGTTTCAATAAGTGACCAGTAGGTGTTTCCACTCGGAAGCTACCATTTGAGTATGCCGTGTTCACGACGAAAGGACCGTCCCATTTTGGATGTAGTTTAGTTGGGCGTCCTTCATATTTTCGAAGTACTAGATCGCCGGGTTGTAGATTTTGTTTGTAGTAGTTTGATTCCGCATTGGCTGCACGGGTTGCGGCCTTGCGATTTATCTTGTCTATTTGACCTTGTCTTTCAGCGTCAAAGCTCCTAGACCTAATGTGTCGTCGTTCTACGCGATCTTGTTGGTTACTTACAGCAACGGTTGGTTCGATCCCATAACACATGTAGAAGGGCGATCTCTCTAATCCTGCTGTTTTAGATGATAGCCCATTAATGCTAATCCAAGATACAAGTCCCATTCTTGCTGTTTATCAGGGATGCAGAACTTACGTAAACTCCCAACTAGAGTACCATGGAAGCGTTCTACTAGTCCATTCGATTGAGGATGGTAGGGCGAAATTCGATTATGCTTGATCTTATGGTCTGCTAGGAAGGTTTCGAATACCTTTCCGTTAAACTTGCTACCGTTATCTGTGGTGATTGAGTGAGGGAAGCCATGTGTTTCACTAATTTTGCTACAGCTATCCCTGATCTTGCGCGTAACGGGACGGCGTAGGCCCACCCGGTTCCATAATTGATAGCTGTCACCAAGTATTGATTGCCTCTGGGTGTCGTTGGTAACGGTCCTACAAAATCCATTCCCCACGTGACGAATGGAGCCTTTCGTTCCACGACTTGCAGCGGCATTTTGTTCCAATCTGAGTTAGCGCTGCAGAATTGACAAGATGTACAGTTTTTAACTACATCTTCTACTATCTTATTCATGCAGGGGAAAAAGCATTCTGACCTTAGCTGAAAGAGGGTGTCTCGAGCATTGCGATGTCCTAGTCTGATGTGTGTTTCTTTCGCAAGCTTCTTGGCACGATCGAGTTCAGAGATGATCTCTAAGTCGGGTTTTCCAGGGATGATCTTAAATAGGTCTTGGTTATCTAATTTAAATCCGCTCTTGAGGAGGTCTGTGTGATTTTTTGATTTTAGATCCTTCAGTTTCTGGAAGGATTCGTTGACAAAAGGTTCCAACGAGAATAATGATTCGGCTACTTCAGGGGGGTCGACGTCGTTCCTGCTATCAGGTTTTTGCGAGAGAGAGTCAGCTGCCATTTGTTCAGATCCTGGTCGATAGATGATGTGGACATTGAAGAATTCGATCTCATCGACGAATCTTGCTAATCTTCTGTTGACATGTCTCTGGGTTTTGAAGTACTTGAGTGATTCATGGTCAGTACGTACTAGAATCGGAGACCCTTTGATGTATCCACGGAAGTGTTTGAGGGCATGTACAATTGCCAGCAGTTCGCGTTCTTGGGCGGAATAGTTTTGCTCTGTTTTTGATAGTTTACAAGATTTGTATGCTATCGGTTTTAGAAGGCGGGTTTTGACTGATTTCGCATATTCTTCCAGATCGAAGGTTTTGGCAATCGTTTTTGAGTCAGGATCTTGTTGTAGGACAGCTCCTATATTTTGTCCAGAGGCGTCGGTGTCCAGGACGAAGGGGTTGAAAGGTTTAGGGTGATGTAGGATTACAGTCCTAGCCAGGTGATATTTCAATTTGTTGAAAGCCATCGCCTGGTCCTCCCCCCACAAAATTTTGGCTCCCTTCTTTGGTGATCCTTCCGTCAACTTGTATAAGGGTGTTGCTGTCTTTGAAAAATCCTTAATGAACCTCTTATAATATGTGGCCAGGTTTAGGAACCCACGTACTTCGGTTATATTGGTAGGGGTTGGCCAGTCTTTTATCTTTGCAATTCTATTATCGTCTACATTTATGCCGGCTCCGTTGACTACGTGGCCTAAGAATAGTAGATTCTCTTTTCCCCAGTCACACTTCTTTTCTGAGATGACCAAGTTGTACTTCTTCAGCAGTTCAAAGATCCGAGTAATGTGCTTCAAGTGTTCTTCCTTTGATACAATCACGTCGTCCATGTATACCAGCGCGTATTTTCCTAAGCACTCTTCCAAGATGTTGTTCATCATATGCTGGAAAGTTGCCGGTGCGTTGCACAGACCAAACGGCATTACTAGGAATTTGTACGCACCATTTCTAGTCAAGAAAGCCGTTTTAGGTATTGACCTTTTGGTTAATCTTACTTGCCAGAAACCCGATTTCAAATCGATCGAACTGAATATTTTCGCGCCTTCTAAAAATTGATATGCATCGTCTATCCTTGGTAGTGGGAAGGAGTCTTTAACTGTCAAAGAGTTTAGTTTTTGATAATCAACGCACGCTCGGGTAGATACGTCTGCCTTCTTTACTAGAATAATTGGTGCCGACCATGGCGATTTACTAGGTTGTATAATCCCGTTGGCTAGTCCATCCTTTACAAATTCTTCAATCAGTAGGTGTTCCGGTGGAGAGTAAGGTTGTCCATGTACCTTTACAGGGCCTGCATTGCCCGTATCAATGTCGTGCATGAACTCCTTATCTTTAGGTAAACCTACAATCTCTCTAAAACATTCCGGCGCTGTGTTGTATGCGGTCTTGCTAAATTCGTTTTTGACCCGTTTTGTTGGAGTGATTATTGCATTTAGGTGATCCTTGATTTGAGACTGATTGTTATATGGTTGGACGTTCACGACTTCGTTTTGATTATTAATAAATGTGTAACTTAAGTCTTCATAGTCGGGTACCGCCTTAGTTTGACATAGCCATGTGAGTCCGAGCACTAGGTCCATCTCTGGTAGATTAATCAGAAAGGTCTCCGTTGCTGACTCGTTTCCATCGATGCATAGGTTGAACTTTGCTTTCATTTTAACCTGTTCAACGTACCCATTTGCTAATCGAACGTTCCTTGGTTCAACGTAGATAATATCGATTTCTTGTCGGTGATATAACTCTTCAGCCACTGATACATCCAAATAGATTGCACCAGCCCCTGAGTCGATTATCGTATCGCAAATTACCGCTCCAATCTTGAACTCGTACCTAGGTAATGTCTTTTCTTCTTCATCCAAGTGGTTTAGTTCGAGCTCCGGGGGAGTATCACCCATCCAAATGACACTAGATCTTTCAGATTCCGATTCTTCTTCAGCGCAGTAAGATTCTTGGTCGCTGTCTATCCTTATCCAATCAATGTAGCCTGTGCTCAAGTTTCGAATTCGCTTTTGGTGTCGGTCAACTGATTCTGCTAATTTCCTCTTTGTGGAGTTGGGAATCGGTGTCGTGGACAAGGAGGGCGCAATGTAACTTAATTCGAGTTCGCGTATAATGCCATGGCGTTGGGCTCCAGGACGGAATTCCACCGCGTTCGGATTAAATTTTGAGGGCTTCTCGATTCTTGACATGGCTAGTTTTTCTCCTATCTGGCTTGAACCTTGATTGAGGTTAGTATTGGTATTCTGCCTTGATTTATCTTGAAGTCTTTCTTGGAGCTGGTTGAGGGCTTCAATGGCGAACAGGCTTCCACCAGTAGACTTTGGATTGGAATCAGGCGGATCCAGATCGATAAGATTCAAGCTAGGTCTAGTTCTAATGTTGTTACTCGATTTCGATTTGTCAAACTTAATTTTTCGAGGTGAGGGGAAGTCCTTTGATAAGTGTCCAATCTTATTACAGTTATAACAGCGAGCCTTGCTTACATCTAGGACATGAAGGTCCATCGGGGTAGCTTGACTAATTGATGTCCTCCGATTATGGGCTGGGCTGATTGATGCTCGACGGAACTGGTTATGGCCAAAGTTTTTGTAGTTGGAGATGTTGGAGGGAGTGAAGCCATTTCGATAGTGGCTACTTTTAGCTAGGCGTTCATACTCTCTTAAAGACTGGCATAGGTCGTCCAACGTCTCACATTTCTTATCTAGGACTTTCACGCGGAGATGGCCTGGGAGGTTGACAGTGAATAGGAACATCTTGTCTTCGTCGGTCATCTTGCTGCTTGGTAGCTTGATTGATAGTCACTTAAATTTGTTAATATACTCTTCAGCAGTAGTATACTTGAGGAACTGTAATTCAAGCCGGGCGTCATATTGTTTATGAGCATAATTGAATTGATCAATTAGTTTCTGTTTAAAGATCGGCCATGGGATGTCGTTGGTCCTAAGTTCACTAACCAGGTTGAACCAGAACGCTTCGGCGGTGTCCTTCAGGCTTTGGATGGTCATGTTGGTCCATCGGTCTTCCGGGTAGTTCCGTCCGGAGAGGATGCACTCGATCTTCTTAATCCAAATATCTACATCGCCTTTCCCATCAAAGTCGGGTAGGCGTATGGCAATGGTTTCTATACGGGGAGCGGCTTCGGCGCGCTGGGTCTGATGATTCAGTGCGTTAGCCACTAGTTGCTGAAATTGCTGTTGAAGGTTATAAATTACCTCGTCGCGGGCAGTGTCTCGGACTGCATGGGCTTGACCATCGTTCATGGCGGCGTCCATTGTATGTTAATCTCGGAGTCGACTTTTTTCTTCTTATTGGTTTCTGTCTAGAGGGTTGCAAAGAGTATGTTAATTTCTACGGACCGCCGATAGCTATGTTGGTTGATGATTTTTTTATTCTTGGTTCAAGGGTTCTATGTAGAGAGATAGGATGTTATGGAGGAAACTTACCGGTTCGCGACGCCGGTAGGGGAGGTAAGGGAAATTGTTGACGGGTTTTTTTCAGTAGTGAGTATCTAGAATTTCTTCTTGATCAGCTTATACGAGTTTTTTTTTTTTTTTTTCCAAAGTCCAGCTAAACATCCAAAGTCCAGCTAAACATGAGACTACTGGAAAATTTGGACATGGCTTCGCCGGCAACGGAACTTGACCTGCCACCCAAGCGGGTTGTTGGCTCATATTGATGGCAGGTGATCCAAGAACGATACTCGAAACCATTACCTCTATTTATAATGAACAAACTACGAAGCCATAACAATAAACTCCCACTCATCTCTTTCCCCGAAACCTGAACAATAATCTGAATGACTATCTCAACACAATTGCATATCAATTTCGGCTCGCTGCAGCTGTTTTCCACTCAACTCTTTCCGCTAAAGCTGAAAAGTAATACAACTGTGTAGTTTAACCCGATTGCTTTCCAGTTTTGGCCGGCTGTGAACAGATAATAAGAGCCACTACAATAGACTCCTTGCTCAACCCTATCATCTAAAATGGCAAATATTTTGGATGTTTATTGTAATTGGTCCTACCTATTTCGTCCCGACTGCACCTGAGTCATCTCTTTCGTTGAAATCTGAACAAAAAGCTCCAGACCTATTCCTACACAATTGCTTATCTAATTCGGTCCCATACAACTGCTTTCCACCTATCTATTCCCGGTAACGGTGAAAATTAACACAAGTGTGCGATCCAACCCAATTCCTTTCCACCTCCGGCCGAAAGTTGCTCAACGATTTTTCCCGGATGCACCTCTCAACTTTTTTTTCTTGAATGTATACTGCAGGTGCTACCTAATTCGGTCATATTAGGGCCCACTGCCTTTTCGGACTGTGGACTGTAGCTACCAAGTTATCTGCCGCATCTCGCAAGAGTGGTAAACATTCCGTTGCCACACCGGGCATTTGGCCCCTTCCACGTTGGCCAAATGCGGTTTGCTCCTTAATTTATCTCGATTTTGCCCCCTATAGATGATTGCCATATTGCGAGGACTCCCGTCGGTAGTGCTACTGGAGTTGATGTCCCTGTGCTTATCACGGTTGGACTGCTTTAGCCGGAGCAATGTAATCCTACACTTTCGTTTCTCTTAAAGCGCCGATCTTACCGTTCCCCTGCCATCCCCGGAACTGTCTTCGCCCGTTCGTGTTGAGATAATTTTTCTTTATTCTGTCATGGCCCTACAGCCTCCGTTTTCGGCATCGGCTGAAGTTTGGATTTTTTATGATCAATCCAAAGTCCAGCTAAACCTAAGATTGCTGGAACTCTTGGACATAGCTTGCGCCCGACTGCTTGACCTACCACCCGAGCGGGTTTGGGCTCATATTGATGGTAGGTGCGTAATCTGTCTGATGGACCGACTTGCCAGCTTTTATATTGAAGAAATGACACAACAACAGCGACTATCATGCTCACAGAAGCAGCGACTATCATTCTCTCAGGAGCAGCGACTATCACACTGTATTTTTCCTCCTTTTCCGGTACTTATTATATTAAACAAATGAAACAAAAGCAGAAACTACCACACTCACAAAAACAGCAACGCCGTCACAAAGACATCAACTACCACACTGTATTTTTCTTCCTTTTCCAGTACTTCTTATATTATACAAATGAGACGAAAGCAGAAACCATTGCGCTCACAAAAACAGCAACGCCGTCACAAAAACAGCAACGCCATCACAAAAACAGCAACGCCATCACAAAAACAGCTACTATCACACTGGTTTTTTCAAAACAGCTACTATCACACTGGTTTTTTCCTCCTTTTCCGGTACTTGCTGGACTCAAGTCAACGTTCTGGAACTATGTAAAATGAAATGTGAATGAACGACTTATTAAAATGTAATTATAACTTTTCCCGGTACCAACTGAGCTCAACCCATCCTTTTTGCACAACATAACTGATTTGGTAGCTTAAATGCTGCCGGAAATATAACTAATCTTCATTGAGTCCTCTATTTGTACCTCCATTGTCGAAATCTCACCTCTGCTAACTGCTTAAATGCAGCCGCTTTCTTCTTGCTACACAAGACCCCTTTCCTACTCCCTGCTCCTCCATTGAATACACCGACTGCCTAACACTAGAAAAATTGATAGCAAGTAACAAACCCTTCACTATATTCTAACATTACCCCCTTTGGAATGCTTGGACAAATGGGAGATGCTAGAGATGTTTGAATACTTCTCAGGCCCAGTACCCAAGGGAGAGTCAGGGAGAGAGAGAGAGAGCCTCACTATTTATAAACCAACTCTGGATCTCAAACAGCCTGATCAAACAATCTCACCTGCCTACTCAACCCTCTTACAGAACAATAGTGGGTGCTGCGGCACAGGAGAAAGGTCAACTAATCACAGGAAAGTCTGTAAATCTAAGGAACTCGGTCAACTAATCGCAGGAAAGTCTGTAAATTTAAGGAACTCAAGTATTTATTTCCAAGCAAGGGGCCAGATGCAGCTTATAACGACTCAATAATTTTTGGTGGAAAGTTAAAGGTTGAATGGTGGATTGCTTGATGGTCTCTATTTGTAGACATTGTTGAGGGCCAGATATAAGAAATAGAATAAGACAATACCAATCAGGTACCTCGCGGGCGTACAACTGAGTGCTGCAAAAAGACCGGGTATAGCAGGTGAAATAAACGACCATCAGAAAGCTCAGCAGATCCGCGAAAGGAACAGGTGAATTTTTTGCATCTAGGGAAGTGTGGAGTCAACAATTAATCTTTTGAGGATTCTGTTACATTCGTTGTAAACAGATCTTATTAAAAAAAGAAAAAGGATAAAATGGTATTATGCTCTCAATATCGAGACATGAAACTGTCATCTTGATACCATTTTCTTCCTTTAATGGTATCTGTATGCAGTTTCAACTTATGAGATCTCAGGTTCATGATGGTGACAATTCTCATCATGTCTAATTTTATAATTCTTATGTTGAATTCTGATAGGAAAGCAATTTGAGAATTAATTAAATATTTTATGTTTGCTTTGTGGATCAATCCAAGCGGTCCAGCCTGGCTTTGGATAATCCTGGTTGTAATTCTAATACCACGCAAGTAGCGCCAGGAGTGATCTCAAAGGGGACGCAAGTTTTCAAAGCGGATGCGCAACTTGTGTTCTCAAGACAGGGGGGTCGTTCCCAAGCAACATAAATAGTCACTAATACAAATAATATATGGCCTTTCCTGGTATACCTGGAACTATACCATTGTGTTGCACAACATGACTCGAAACTTACCCAGGCAACCCGTTTCAATTCCCTATTCATGATTGAATTTGTGCCACAAATTTGGCCGGAAATATGCATGCTTTTATTCAAGTCCCTGAAATGGAATCAATCTAATCCACAATCTTTCTGTGTTATATTCCCCAAGCAGCGCTTGGCGCATAAAATATTGAATGGCACCAGGAAGCAATTGAAAAACTCAGGCTCTAACTGATACTACCAATTTATTGTACCTGTCAAGTTAAATTAACCCTATCTTTGTTGACCAATTACACCTTATCAAATTACTTTGTCATCCTGTGCATGCCATCTAATTGCCCCAAATGTGACAGCCCTGTGGGCATTATGGTTAGTCACCACAAGCACACTTCATTGAAATATTTTAGCCTTAAACTAACGGCTGATGATTTATCATTAGGTTGTGGATATGAGCCCTTTGCCTAGGTTAGGTTACAGCACAAGGTACAACTTACGGCTTCCCACTCATGGAGAGATTGTATGCAGGAGAATCATTTGCACTTTCCAAAGTCCAGCTAAACCTGAAAAACCTGAATAAATTGGCAATGGCTTCTGCCTGGATTTTTTGGACACCTTGAATTACCATCCAAGTGTGTTTGGGATCATATTTATTGTAGGTGGGCAAACAACCTGATATTCATCTAATAAGTGCAGTATTTATATTCAAGCATAATCCAGAATGAGCCACTATTACAATAAAACTTTACATTTCCTTTTTCCCTATCCTCATTTGGATTCTGCTGTTCACTCTTGCCACAAATAAAAATTGGAGTATGTATCCTAAACTGCCACTTTGTCTAAACATGTAACAACATGATTTCACAATTATAATTGTTACTCAACCCAAATGCCTGATTTGTGATTGTTGTTAAACCATTGGACTCCAAACCCAAATTTGTGAACATTTTGATTCCACAAATAGACATAATGCTTCATGCAACTCCCCTCAGGAGGACCCAAAATCATATATGGCACATTGACCCATGACTCACTGGCATCACTGCAATTGCAGATCTGGAAACCAACAAAATGTTATCCCTTTTAGCCAATTCAATTTCCTTTATTGTATGTATTCAATCCAATTCCTACCAAATTACCTTCTTTGACCTCACCCTATGACATTCTATGTATCCTTCCACCATGGATACTCACTCCAAGGAAGCTTTTAAATACTGCTACACAACTATCTCTCGCAAGTCTTCATCCACACCCACCACTTTATGAAAAAACAAGCATGGCTACTAAGAAAAGCCCTCCCATCCTTCACAGTCCCATAGAATCAGTGAAATTGATGCTGAGGTTACTTCCCTATACACTTATTCATGCAACTGATACCAAGCCCTCTGCTCATTCAACTCTTTGCCTCTATAGGGCTGAACAAATGTCACTAGAGAATATTTGTGCACCAGTAGGGGCTGTGGCTATATCTATCAAATGTTGTGCAACAGAGGTCAAGCTGTTACTTTTGGCACCCCACATGTTTCATAAATTTCCCTGGTAATAATTTTTTTGCTTTTAACACTGCTTCTTGATTGTAACCCCGTTTGATATACTTTTTACTTTACACATCATTTTCACCTGTAGCGGTCCTTGGATCACTTCTGTTAAAATTACAGCCTGTTGCAACCCTGTATCTGGCCCAGGTGGCGCAGCCGCCCTGGACACTAGTCGGTTTCAGAAAAACTTTGAACTTAAGAGGATAAAGAAAAAATGTAACTCACAGAAATATTTCTGTGAATCTCGCCGGTTTCTAAGTTCAGGAAAGTGCGAGTAAGCTAAGCTGGGGATTGATTACATAGACTCGGGAGTCTATTTATAGGCACGAAGATGTGAGAGAGTATACAAGAGAGAGAGATGGAGCCGGTCACAATAGGTGGCCGGTTCCGGGTTACAAGAGACACGGATAAGACCGGTCATGGCTATGGGCGGGTTACAAATAAGGTGTTACAGTAATATACAAAGTATGAGATAGGAAAGGGGAAAAGAAAGAGAATTGGCCAAGAGCGGCGTACAACAACCGGGGGGAATTTCCTATTCTAGTCCTCCGGATTAGGACTCAGAGGCGGGACTTCACACAAGGTACCAATATACTTGAACAGCCGCTTGATAGTGTAACACCCCTGGCTGTTCAAGATATTGAGACAACAAGCTCACTGTGTAAGCAATGTCAGGTTGAGTTAAGACACTCAGGTAATTCAATTAACCAACTAGGGCACGGTAATTCACCCCCATTGCCTTGAAGTTGTCTTGTTCTTGCAGGGTGGCCTTTTGCAGGTATGCTTTTGGGTTCAGAGGGCAGGGTGCCACGTTTAATTCATCAAATCCAAACTCTTGAAGTTTGCGGGTTATGAATTGCAACTGGTTGATGTGAAGCACCCCGTCACTGCACTTGATGTTCATTCCTAACAAGAAGGTAGCTTCACCCATGTACTTGATTTCAAACTCCACCTCCATTTCACTCTTGAAGCATTCTGGTCTAGCGCTGACAATTACAATATTGTTGACATGAACAAACAAGTAGTTATCTTCTTGTCCTGCCACCCCCGACCAATTGAAGACGCAGGGATCTGCTACCGTGCTTGCAAAACCGATTTGTTGCAAGTATTTTGATAGCCCTGTGTACCATACCAAGGGTGCTTGTTGTAGGCCATATATTGCCTTTTTAAGTTGCAGAACGTAGCCCAATGGACATTCCAACCCCGGAGGAGGCACTAGCGTTACATTGTTGGTCAGCGGGCAAGTGAGGAAAGCACTCCTAACATCTAGTTGATGGATCGAAAAGTTGTGGTCCACTGCATAAGATAACAGTTGTCGCAGCAAAGCCAGTCTTCCCGTTGGAGCGGACTTGGCCTCAAAGTTGGTCCCAAAGGTCTGCCAAAATCCTTGCGTGCAGATACAAGCCTTGTACTCAATGACCTGGTTCTCCGCTCCCAGTTTCCCCCTATACGCCCACGTGGCTGGTATAGGTTTGTCTGATGGTGTTCTAGGGCGTTGAATCCAGACATTGTGTTGCATCATATTTTGCACCTGCTTCAATTTGGCTTCACACCAGTTCTCCGCGTTGTCCCCTCTCATTGCTTGGGCATGGTTCACTGGATCCACAGACATTGTGGTTACAAAGGCCCCTTGACAACTGTAGTTCCTGATGATTTCCGCGTTGATGTCGCTTGAGATCAAAGTTGGATGTTGAGGGCCAATTACTACCAGCTTCCAACCCTGTGGCACCAATGTGGGTTCCTCCGGAAAGTGGTTTCCGTCCGTGTGAGTGTGCGCTTGCACCTTGCTGCCAGCCATTTCTTCTGTTGGTTCAACCCTTGGTCCAGGTGCAAATGTCACCAGTATCCGGTCAATTTCAGCTCCCTCCTCTTCATCATCAGGTGCAATGATTGGCGTTCCCAGTTCCTCCTCAGAAAAAGGCAGCGCTGCGTTTCCTTTGAAGTCTGGAAGCCTTCCTCCTTTGTGTGGATGAAAGATTTTGTTCATTGCTGAGCAGTGAGGGAAGCTTGTTTCATCAAATTGTGCATGCTTTGTAGTGACTACCGTCCTGCTTTCCGGCCTGTAGATTCTATACGTGGAGAAGTCATTGTTGTAACCAAGCAATACGCCATCCCATGCAATTATTGAACTTGTAGTTCAGGGATGTTCTTTTCATCCCACTGCGGCAGAGTTGACGGATGCGGAGTAGTGAGAAGTATGAAACTTAAACCTATTAGTTTGGATGTATTTAGTCACACACGTTTCTCGTTGTTGTTTCTCTTTTTCTTCATCCAAATATCTTTGTTTCATTTCTTCTCAGTCTGACTCATCAGCATCATCTGTCTTGTGTCGACTACAGGTTCGTCATCTCTACTTCACTTGTCGAGGAGAGTGAAGAGGGATTTGACTGTCAGAGGGCGTCCTTGAATGAGTACTTCTCAAGTATGCACCAAGGTCTTTGGAATCTTATCAACGATTTGTTCGCAAAAGAGGTTCTCCTGAAGTTTAAAACTGTTGACACCAAGAACAATCCTTGTGCTATGTGGCTGAAGCTCGAATCTCATTACGAGTCGAAGGAAATCGCTAACCAATCTCGGGTCTATAATGACTTTCTGTCATTTAAATTCAAAGGAACTGACATCGAAGCATTCATCTCCGATGTCACTTCTCACATCAGTAATCTCACTGCTGTCGGTCTTCAAATAGGGATTCCGAAATATTTTCAACTTCACAAGAACCTCTTTTGCGAACAAATCGTCGATAATATTCCAAAGACCTTGGTGCATACTCGAGAAGTACTCATTCAAGGACGCCCTCTGACAGTCGAATCCCTCTTCACTCTCCTTGACAAGAGAAGTAGAGATGATCCAGTCACTCACGTCAAGAATGAAGAATCAGCCATGAAAACTATCTCAAAGTCTTCAAAGACCGGAGCAACTTGCTCAAACGGTAAACACAATCCCGAATCGGATCACTTGGAAGACAAATGCTTCGAACTGTATCCCAAGCAAAAAGAAGCATTCGAAAGGCATCGTGCCAAATGGAAATCAAAAGCAAAGATGGCTCAAGTTGAGGAAGATCCAACAGGCTCCGTGTGGCATTGTGTCCGGAAGGCTCATTCAATCAAGCTGGGACCCAACTCGGCATACTTAGACAGCGGGGCATCTCATCACATGATCGTGGATCGCAAGGCATTTTCCACGTACTCAACCAATGCCAAATGCAAAATTGAACTTGCTGATGGGAAGATCATCTCTTGTCCCGGAAAGGGGCACTTTTATGTCAAAACTGAAAAAGGCGAGTCAATCAAGCTGGAATTTCTACACGTTCCTCAGCTAGTCGGCACCCTTATCAGTCAAGGTCGCTTGTTTTGTTGTGGTATGGACGTGATTCGAACCGGTCCTACGACAGCAAATCTTGCATACAAAGGAGAAACCGTATTCAAGGCAAAGCTCAACGATCAAGACATATTTCTCATCAAGATTGAAATCATTAAAGGCAAGTCGTTTCCTTCGCTCAGGTTTACTTCAAGCCATCAATCTCACATTGAGCTTCTTCATAGACGAGCCGGCCACCCAAGCAATGATTCCTTAAAGAAGATGTTCAACCTGTCTGACTTTAAGCTACATTGCAAAGTGTGTTCCCTATCGAAGTCTCATCGACTGCCATACTCGGGAATCCTACCTGTTTCTACTCATTGTCTAGAATTCATTCACTTTGATCTTAGTGGTCGTATCTCTCCTCCCACCTCTGAAGGATATGAATATTACTTTAAAATAACCAATCAGTTCTCTTCCTACAAGTTTGTCTATCTATTGAAAAAGAAATCTGAAGCCTTTGACTATTTCAAGCAATTTTACACTCTTGTTACAACTCTTCATGCTCGACCAATAAAAAAAATCACCACTGACGGCGGTGGCGAATTCAACTCCATTGAATTCAAAGATTTCCTCAAATTCAAAGGTGTATCGTCTAATATCACTGCTCCGTATACTCCTCAGCAAAACCCTGTGGCTGAGAGAGGAAATCGGACCACCACTGAGAAGGCTTGTGTGTTGCTCAAGCAGGCCAAACAAACTCCCTCATTCTCTCTGGGGCTTTGCGGTCAAAATGGCGGTATTTCTTGAGAATGTCACTCCCACTCGTAAGAAAAACTGGGTAGCAGCGTACGAACTGTGGTTCAAGAGAACTTTTGATCACTCTTGTCTCCGACCGTTTGGTTGCAGAGCATACATCAACTTGCCTAAATCGAAGAGGCCTTCAAAGTTCGCAGACACTTCGTTAAAAGGAATAATGATAGGCTATCAGCTAGGGTTGCACAACTGGCGCATCCTGAGAGAGGACAAAAGCGTGGAGTTGAGTCACGACGTTCAATTTGACGAGACTTCTTATCCAGGAATCTCCACCTTTGATCCCGCTGGCCTTACATCCCCTTCATCTCTTCTGTCCAAGGAAGTTGAAACAGATGATGTTCCAATCGATGAGGACGAAACATTAGTTGAATCTGACGTTAACATTGGACAGCATCTGTCGAATCAAGAAGGCTCAATCAATCAACACAATGATTGATCTGCTGTCAGCCACTGAGTACATATCACAGTACCTGACATGTACCACGTAACTGCAAACATTATTAATAATTATTATCTCTAATAATAATTACTATTCTTATTAATTATTATTACTATTTATTATCATTATTTATTATAAATAACTCCACGTAATATTAATTATTATCCTTAATAATAATTAATATTCTGTAGTTATTATTATTATTATACCTTCATTATTATTACATTAATATTAATATTATTAAAGTACATTAATTACATTAATTAATATAAATACTTTAATAATATATTCATTAATAAACTCATGAATAATACTGGTTAAGCTATGTACTCCTGTTATACAAGATACATAACTTGTAGGCCTTTGCCCCCCTGTCACGTGAAATATCCAGAGTAACAGATATCACTCTTTTCCCTCTGATTACGCCCACATTCCTTAATATTGGAATATTTCACGTATAAGATATGTACCTTAATATCTTATTAATAAAAGAACTTATTAATATTATGATAATTAATACTTATAAGATGTACCAATAATAAATGACATCATTATAAGTTAATAACTTTATTTAATATTAATAACAGATCAATTAATACAAATGTCATGATGTGATCCAATCCCACTAAGGACTACTGATCAAAGATGTGTCCCATAACACAGCCTTAGTAGAAATCACATCATAAACATTAACAGATCCTCCCAAAAGGATCTGTCTTGCCCCTGAAAGTTCCACAGTACCTCTCAGGTCATGGAAGCGCTCACAGTTCCCCCTTGAGGAGCTCTTACAATATATAAACAGACTGTAAACAGTTGTTTATCCCCCAGAGAATATTTAGAACACCACAGCACAGTACATACCTTAGAGTTATTTACCTTGCTTAGTTCCCCATTCTCCAACAATCCCCCAATTCTGGATAATCTATATTTTAATACTGTTATTACCTCAAGAATTGGCCACAACCTACCTTCAATAAGGTAGAAACCACGAACCCAAGTGAGTACCTCCTTGGATGCCTATTAATACTTTGTATTGATTTGGATGCGCCTAATTAGAGCAATTAGAGCAAGCCTCTCAGACAAGATTACTGATTGAGGAAGTACCTTTTTTACAGGACTTTAACTTTACCCAAACCACTTTTAATCATCAACCTACCTTAGTTACAACCAATAACCACGGTTAGTTCCACACCCAGGCTGACAATTGGGGGTCTGGCCTTTATTTATCCGTGATTTTTCACCCTCTTACCCTTAAAAAATCATCACTAACACCTCCTTACCTTTTTATTTTTCGTGAAAATGGCCCTTTAATAGATGCCAGAGATCATTTGTGACTTTAAGAAGAACTCAAACCTATTCCAACAAAGACATTACCAATTGGACAACCCTGACAATATTACCACGTCACAACTGGTTATCAAAACTGAATTTATAGAAGGAGAAGACCAATTCTATAACTGTACCTGGACAAAAATAAAACAACTTAGACTCACCAACATTTATTCCCCTGAAGGCACTTTAATTAATACTGAAGAATCTGACGTGTTGACTAAAGAAGAGCACACAAAAATTGTCAGAAAAGAACTTAAATCAGCTTTAGAAGAAAGGGATCCACCCTTTAATGACATATTTTGTGATATAATTTCCTCTAACAATACTTACGTGTCTGTTCCCCCCTTTTTTGATTGTGACCCCCCAGCAGTCCCTAGACATCTACTTAGAAACAGTAGAAGAAATAAAGATCCTAGATTGACTGCATTCAACTACAGAAAAAATAAAAAATCATAAAAATACCGCTTGTTTTTTCTATATTTCTTATCTCTAAAAAATTATAAAATTGCAATAAAAACAGAGTCTGCTACCCAAATTTGAGTCTAAGAAAAATAAAAAACCCTACAAAAATTAAGAAAAACTCGAAATTATAAAATTAAAAACATATAAAAAATTAAAATCCAATATCTGGCTGAAGATATTGATCAAAAACAAGAAAAAAGCGCCTTTTTTATAATAAAATCTCTTCAAAAATCTACGGTCTAGTAGATCTACTACTCATAGAAGAATTCTGAGTAGACCATTCGAGCCGCAGTAGTAGGTTTACACTACTAAAATCTCGTTCCCTTACTCTCTAGAGCCTCCATTCCCACGGCACTAGTCATCTAATCCCTAAAAATCCTCCTCGATCACGAATTACATAGTGGTAATACCCATAGTTACCGCATACAAGTGGTAATACACACCGTAGTACATACCGGGTGTATACTACATAGTATAAAAGTGATCGGAAGATTGATCTTCTAGCCTGATCACGTGTTACATACTGTATTCCCCGGATATTCCAGGATCTACAGTATACATACGTGCGCCGACGCACTTCTGGAAGTTCCAGCATACATTCTACAGTATAATACACGGATAAGACCCTTATATCCGATCATAACAATCGTCGATGTTAGACTTTCTCACTCAATACTTGAGCTATCAAGGTGTTGAGTAGATCAAAATAACGGGAAAAATCAGCTGCATTTAACTGTCTGATCTATTCCATTATTACACTTCGGGAACAGTGTGTATTAGGCCCGTCGAGACTTTTTTATCTCACAAAATCACGTTTCAGAGTCACTCCGTGATTTGTACATAGTAAAAGAGTGTAAATTAAACTAATTAAAAGTAAATTAGATCATTTCTGATCATATTTACACATTATCTCTCACCCTGAAAGGAAGACTAATCCCCTTTCAGGAATATCTCACAAATCACGTTGAGTCTCTCCGTGATTTATCCAAAATAAAAATAAAATTAGTATAAACTAATTAAAATCAACTATAAAACAGATCAATTGATCAGTTTACACCTATTCTTCTCCCCCTGAAAGGAAGAATAATACCCTTTCAAGGACATCTCACAAATCACGTCGAGTCTCTCCGTGATTTGAACACATAAAAACATTTAAAAATAACAAATTTCACTGTCAAACAGATCAATTTGATCAGTTTACATCCACTCTCTCAACCTGAAAGGAAGACTAATCCCCTCTCAGGCACATCTCACTAAAATTTAGCTCAATTTTTGTCATTTCCACCTGGAAAATTAGACATAAAAACAGCCTCTTTTCAAGTCTTGTCACACTCACAACAAGCCACTTGATTTCACCGCATAAAAATCATAGTAACACTACTATTACTCTCAATAAAAGTAACAAATTCACATTACCTTATATCTCTTTTCTCCATAAAACAACAAACCTTTAAGCCCTCTTCAAAGAAAAATTCTGAAGAGTAAGCAAACATCTTTAAATAAGTAAAAATATAACACATTTTTACTAATTTTCTTTTGTTTTTAGTGTCCACCAACGTAGACAAGCTTACCCCTGAATTGGACATTTTGAAAGTGTCTGACAAGACCACTACAGCCCGTGACACCAGAGAAACCTCTGAGATTACCACTCACAGAGAAGCCTCTGTTACTCCATCAGACAAGTCATCTGGTGAATTAAAATTTTAAACAAATTTTCCTTATAAAAATCTCCTACTAACAACTTTTTACGCATTTTTACAATGACTCCTCCTTCCCTTAGAAATAGAGGTTACAATGGCCGCACCAGGGAGCCAGAGCCAAGACTTGGATTTCCACCAGCGTCAGTTTTGCCCCCTGGCAAACAAGAATCTTTAAATAAAATCATTTATAGAAGTAAAAAAACTGATAATCAGTCAATTTCTTCTGCTTCTAGTAACAGCAGAGGAAAAATTCGAAAGGTTTTATTACAGGATGAAGGAGAACAAATATTGGTTAAAGGATGTAAAGAACAGGAGAAGCTTCAATGCAGTGAAAGCCCATCTAAATTACTGCCAGGAGGATTTCCGTCATATGGTCAGCCTCAAAGGGCTACCAGCAACCCTCTACCGCACCAAGGATTGGAATCCTCTTCATTTATCTCCAGGAATCCTTTTCTCTCCCCCCAATCCTTCCAACACTCCAATAAGAACCCAAAATCCCCGTGGTCCCAAGGGCAGAAATGTCAATTCCAGACATCCCAGGAACACAGGGAAGAATACCCAATGGAGAAACCAGATCTATTCAGAGATGGTACGCCTAGGGAGATCCCTCCAAGGGACTTATCAACATCTGAAGCAAGGCAAAATAGCCCGTCAAGAGCGCCAGATGGAAGAAGCCCCATAAATTGTAACACTTCCCCATCATCTAGTCAAAAAATTAGAACACAAAGTTCCCCATGTGTAGTAATTAATGACTCAAACATTTCTACTTGTACCCCTCAACAGCATCAACAAATTACCACATTTCAACATGTAGTAAATGCTATGAACAATAGTAACAAAGCTCTGTCCAATGATTTACAAGAATTATGCCGTAAAATTATGAGAGCTACAGATGAACAGGTGAACTCAGAAGATAGTACATTATATCTTATTCAACAGAGGTTGACTGAAATGGATACAAAAATTGATATGTTTCATGTAGAATTGGATGATCATTGTAAAACATTTAGTAAACAACTGTCTAATTCTATGACCAGAATTGATGACTGGGTTGAAGAGCAAGGTAATTCCAACCAAGATCTTGTCAAGAAAGTGGCACAATTGGAATTAAAGATTCAGAATTTACAATCAGATACTACTGATAAAGTAAATTCTCAATTTAGAACCTTTGAAGATGTAGTGAACAGAATTGAGAAACAGTTCACATGTGTTACGTCAGAAATGACCAAAAACAACTCAGATATCATGCACAAGTTGGAAGAACTCCTGACTAGAGATGCCCAACCAAGAAGCAGACATGATACTATTAATGACATTGGAGATGACAGTCAATCTATTCCTCCAGTCATTACAACTCAATTGGCCAATTTAACCCCTTCACCTTTACAGAATACCCAAGTTGAACCAAGCAGGGATCAAACTGCTACGCCAACTCTCAATACTCAACAAATTAGAGTGGCCACATCCACCATTAATAGTTTGGATGAAGACAAGGCCATCCACAAATTAGTATTAGCAGGTCTGCCAAAGACTAATGAGTGGCTAACCTTTTCTGGAGTGGGAGAATATGACCACTTTAAATTTATTGATTGGATTGATAACTTGAAAGAAGATACTAATGCCCCTGATCAAATTATATGCTCAAAATTGAATTCAATTCTTACTGGAGTTGCAAATTCATGGTATAATTCTAGGAAAAAAGAAGTACCTGGCAATAAAAATTGGTTATTCTGGAAAAAGGAAATCATTAATAAATTTAGCACTCCTGAATGGAAGAGAAAAGTGAAAACCAACTTCAGAAGAAGCAGATTTGACATACTGAGTGATGTAGAACCATCTGATTGGGTTACACAACAAGTGAACAGAATTAAAGCCATTGAAAGAGATGTAGACAATGCCTCTATTAATGATAAATTACTTGGACAATTAGATCATAATACTGAGTACATGATGCGTAGAGTTCTACAAAGTGACAGTGATTTGACTGAATTCATCAATCAACTGGAAAGTCTTGTCAATGTTAAAAGAAAAGACAAGAAAGACAAGTATAAATCTGTCAAAAGAGATAATTACAAAGACTCCAGGAAATCAGACCAGAAGGAAACCAAAGACACTTCTGAGAAAGAAATTACGTGTTTTGAATGTGGAAAGAAAGGACATAGATCCAATAAATGTCCCAATAAGAAATCTAGTAAGAAAGTACACTGCATTGAAAACATTGATGATAACTTGGTCCCTATTAATGATGATTCCCAATCTAGTATAGAATCTTTACCAGATGATTCTGATTCTGATTCCATTGATTCTGACTCAGATATTCACAGTACTCATGCCATTGTTTCAAAAGATGAATTGATCATATCTAATATTTCTAAAATGGAAGATAAATTCAGACCTGTAAACATTAAGAAATTACACTTGTCAAATGAGATGCATTCTGGAAAAATACATAAGACTGGTGGTACTAATATCACTAATATAATATGTAAAAAGTTTAAACTTAAATGTTTAATTGATGGAGGAGCCTTCTGCTCTATTATTGGTCCCAATTTATTAGATAAGATATTGCCTCATTGGAAGAAAGAATTAATCCCCATTAATTCTGAGAAATTCTACAGTTGTAACAGTAAATTGAAACCACTAGGTATTATCAAATTAGATATTATATTCCCTCATAACAAACAAAGTATTCAGATTACCGCTGAATTAATAGTTATGGAAGATTTTAAAATGAAATATATCATTTTAGGAAATGATTATATCATTAATTATGGAATAGATGTGATAAATTCTAATGGAAGATATTTTACCTTCAATGGCGACATTATGAACAAGTTTGAACTTGGAATAAGTGACAAAATGAACCTGGAGCAACTTGAATGTAATTCTATCAATAATTCTAACTTTGACAATACAA
Source organism: Puccinia hordei (assembly GCA_007896445.1). Lineage (NCBI taxonomy): Eukaryota > Fungi > Basidiomycota > Pucciniomycetes > Pucciniales > Pucciniaceae > Puccinia > Puccinia hordei. The sequence goes on from RDRW01000003.1 coordinate 351,718, forward strand.
TATTAGAAGCAAAGATTGCTGAGAATTTAGATGATGAGCAATTAAAGGAACTAAAGAACTTGCTACATAAAAAGAAACTTGCATTTGCCACTGCTGATGAACCCTTTGGAAGCATTAGAGGACATGAAGTAAGAATTAATCTTAATACTACTAGACCTTATCCTCCTGCTTTAAGGAAAGCTGCTTATCCTGCTTCCCCCAGAAGTAGAGAAGCTTTACAGCAGCATGTTACTGAATTAGTAAGAATGAATGTCTTACGCAAAGTGGGAGCAAATGAAAATGTAGAAGTTACTACCCCAGTTATTATTGCTTGGCATAATGGAAAATCAAGAATGGTTGGAGACTTTAGAGGTCTTAATAACTATACCATACCTGATAGATACCCCATGCCCAAAATCAGTGAAGCACTGACTCAGCTAAAAGATGCTAAATTCATAACTTGTATGGATGTACTCAAAGGTTTCCATCAGAATGTAATTCATGAAGACAGTAGATATTTGATGAGAATAATATTACATATGGGAATATATGAGTACCAAAGAATGCCTTTTGGAATTAAGAATGCCCCCTCTCACTTCCAAAGAATGATGGACATAGAATTCCACAAAGAATTACGTGAAGGCTGGCTTATTATCTACATTGATGACATCATTATTTTTAGTCAAGACTGGAAAGAACATTTGGAAAAACTTTCAATAGTTTTAGACAGAGTTACAAAAATGAATATGAAAATATCCATGAGCAAATGTCAATTTGGTTTTAAGGAATTAAAAGCACTTGGACATATAGTTTCTGGACTTAGTATTGCTATTGACATGAATAAAGTGGCTGCAGTATTGCTTAAGCCCATGCCAACTAATGTCAAGGAATTACAATCATTTTTAGGTTTTGCTAGTTATTACAGGCAACACATTAAAGACTTTGCTAAAATTACTGGACCCCTGTACCAAATTACTAGTCCAAACACTGCATATGAGATGACGTCCCCCAGAGTAGATGCCTTTAATAAAATCAGAGAAATGTTAACATCTGCCCCTATATTATTAATGCCTGACCCTCACAAGCCTTACAAATTATATGTAGATGCAAGCATGGAAGGACTTGGAGCTGCTTTACATCAAGTACAAGATTTACAGGACATTCCCAAAGAAGGAGTAATATGTTATATTTCACGCACACTTAAGGACAGTGAGAAGAAATATGGTGCTAGCCAACTAGAATGCTTATGTCTAGTGTGGGCTTTAGACAAATTATATTACTACTTGGATGGTTGTGATTTTGAAGTTATTACTGATTGTAGTGCACTCAAAAGTTTACTCAGTATGAAAACTCCCAACAGACATATGTTAAGATGGCAAATTGCAATCCAAGAATGGAGAGGCAGTATGACTATTGTCCACAGAGCTGGAAATATACATAAAAATGCTGATGGTCTCAGTAGATGGTCTTTAGACAATCTACCAGAAAATCCTGCTTGGGATGGAGAAATAGCGGCAAAAATTATGTGCCTTTTTCCACTAATTAATGATGCAAATAATCCTGCTTATGATGACCCTTCTGAAACCTATGACATTCTTGGACTTCATGTTACTGAAATGAAGGAAGAATTTTGGGATGAAATACGTGAAAGTTATAACCTGGACAAGAATTGCTCCACTCTTAAAGAAATTCTACAAAGTAAACATAAAAACCTGGACTTGATTAATTCTTTAGAAGAACCTTGGTCTACTGCCTTTAATGAAAACAGATTTTCACTTCTGGATGGATTGATATATCATAGAACCAAACATACTAGCGTAGTAGTTCTGGCTAAAAAGGAACATATTAATCTTTTTCTTAAAGAATGCCATGATAATATCACAGCAGGACATTTTTCCTTTGACAGAACTATAGAAAGAGTTAAACATATAGCTTGGTGGCCCCATTATAGAAATGCAACCAAGGAATATTGTGAATCTTGTGAAAGATGTCAAAAAGCAAATAAAGCTACTGGAAAAAGATATGGTTTACTACAGGAAATTGAAGAACCAACAGAAAGATGGTCTGTAATTAATATGGATTTTGTTACAGGATTACCTCCAGCTGGAATGAATAACTACAATTCTGTACTAGTAGTAGTTGACAGATTCTCTAAAAGAGCTAAATTCTTGCCATGTCATAAGGAAAATAATGCATTTGATGTAGCTCTGCTATTTTGGCAAAAGATTATAGCTGAAGTAGGATGTCCTAGATATATTATTACAGACAGAGATCCAAAATTTACATCTGAATTCTGGAAAGGTTTATATGATTTATGTGGCACTCAATTGAAGTTCTCTACAGCTTATCATCCTCAGACTGATGGATTAGCTGAAAGAATGATTCAAACCTTGGAAGATATGATTAGAAGATATTGTGCTTATGGTCTAGAATTTAAAGACAAAGATAATTACTCACATGACTGGTGTTCACTATTACCAGCATTAGAATTTGCTTATAATTCCAGTAAACACAGTAGTACTGACATTACTCCTTTTGAATTAGAAAGAGGATGGATACCTTGGTTCCCCAAAGAATTAGTTCTCTCTAAATCAGTAACAATTCACCCCAATGCCACTAATTTCCATCAAATGATGACTAAAACTGCAAATTACGCAGCAGAATGTATTAAGAAATCCTTTGAATATAATAAGAATAGATGGGACAAAACCCATAAGGTTCACCAATTTAAAGTTGGAGATCAAGTTCTTATTTCTACATTTAATTTTACTAATTTATCAGGACCCAAGAAACTCAGGGACTCCTATGTTGGACCTTATACAATTAAAGCTTTACATGGAGCAAATGCTGTAGAAGTTATATTAACTGGAGAATTAGAAAGGAAACACCCCACATTCCCAGTTAGTCTAATCAAACCATTTATTCCTAATAATGATGATAAATTTCCTCTAAGGAAAGATAACATTAGAGTTGTGATACCTCCAGTAGAGAAGGACCAACTCATTAAAGTGAAGAAAGTTATACAGCATAGAAAAATTAGAAAGAATAATGAAGATGTCAAACAGTACTTAGTCAGATATAGTGGATCCAAAGAGGATGAATGGCTTACAGCTGATCAGATCCCTGACTCAGAAAGAATTCTGAGACAATACAGAGTTGACAAAAGAAATCATTAAAAAATTTTTTAGTCAACCCTTTTTTAGAGGGAGGAAGTGTCAGCCACTGAGTACATATCACAGTACCTGACATGTACCACGTAACTGCAAACATTATTAATAATTATTATCTCTAATAATAATTACTATTCTTATTAATTATTATTACTATTTATTATCATTATTTATTATAAATAACTCCACGTAATATTAATTATTATCCTTAATAATAATTAATATTCTGTAGTTATTATTATTATTATACCTTCATTATTATTACATTAATATTAATATTATTAAAGTACATTAATTACATTAATTAATATAAATACTTTAATAATATATTCATTAATAAACTCATGAATAATACTGGTTAAGCTATGTACTCCTGTTATACAAGATACATAACTTGTAGGCCTTTGCCCCCCTGTCACGTGAAATATCCAGAGTAACAGATATCACTCTTTTCCCTCTGATTACGCCCACATTCCTTAATATTGGAATATTTCACGTATAAGATATGTACCTTAATATCTTATTAATAAAAGAACTTATTAATATTATGATAATTAATACTTATAAGATGTACCAATAATAAATGACATCATTATAAGTTAATAACTTTATTTAATATTAATAACAGATCAATTAATACAAATGTCATGATGTGATCCAATCCCACTAAGGACTACTGATCAAAGATGTGTCCCATAACACAGCCTTAGTAGAAATCACATCATAAACATTAACAGATCCTCCCAAAAGGATCTGTCTTGCCCCTGAAAGTTCCACAGTACCTCTCAGGTCATGGAAGCGCTCACAGTTCCCCCTTGAGGAGCTCTTACAATATATAAACAGACTGTAAACAGTTGTTTATCCCCCAGAGAATATTTAGAACACCACAGCACAGTACATACCTTAGAGTTATTTACCTTGCTTAGTTCCCCATTCTCCAACAATCCCCCAATTCTGGATAATCTATATTTTAATACTGTTATTACCTCAAGAATTGGCCACAACCTACCTTCAATAAGGTAGAAACCACGAACCCAAGTGAGTACCTCCTTGGATGCCTATTAATACTTTGTATTGATTTGGATGCGCCTAATTAGAGCAATTAGAGCAAGCCTCTCAGACAAGATTACTGATTGAGGAAGTACCTTTTTTACAGGACTTTAACTTTACCCAAACCACTTTTAATCATCAACCTACCTTAGTTACAACCAATAACCACGGTTAGTTCCACACCCAGGCTGACATCTGCTCCCTCTAACATGTTGCCTTCTCCTCAAATCCCAATCTCTTCGTCGGATTCTTCAGTACCAGTCGACTCAGTTCATCCAGGATTTGATGTGATTCTACAGCCCTTCAATCAGAAAGCTCCTAAAGATATATCTGCTGACATTGATGAAAGAAACATCATGTCATCCAAGCGAAGGGCTCATTTTGCCGTCGTCAATGAGGATATTGACTTTCACATTCAATGTCACTTGGCTGGAGCTCAATTTTTTGATCAAACCAAAGATGCCCCAAAAACGTACTCTCAGGCAATGAAGCATCCGGAAGCGGCTGGCTGGATCAAGGCCATCGAGGCAGAATTATTGGCGATGGAAAGATTGGGAGTATGGAAAATAGTCGACACACCCGTCGGCGTCAAACTCCTCAATACCGTCTGGATTTTTCGGAAGAAGTTTAATGAAGTCGGTCAGCTCTCCAAATTCAAAGCTCGCCTTTGTGCAGCCGGCAACTTTCAGGTTGAAGGTTTAAACTTTGCGGAAACTTATGCCCCGACCGGTCGTCCGACAACTCTTTGGTCTCTTCTCTCAATGGGCTTGGTGAATGGATTTGACATTCATCAGATGGATGTCAAAAACGCATTTCTCAACGGCCGGCTTGACGAGACAATTCATCTACGGGCCCCCGCTGGGCTGGCATTGCCAAAAGGCAAGTGTCTTCTCCTGATAAAATCCATATATGGATTGAAACAGGCTCCGCGTGTATGGCATCACGAACTATCTGAGTTCTTTAAATCAATCTCCTTCTCGCCATCGCCTGCTGATCCATGCCTGTTCGTCTCCGACAATTCCCAGTGGAACTGCTGGGTGCATGTGTATGTTGATGACATGGTCATCGTTAGCAAAGATGTCGATTGCTTCAAACAACTCGTCAACGCTCGATATCTTATGGAAGACCTCGGTTCACTCAAGTACCTTCTAGGGATGAAGATTGAGAAAACCGGTTCATCCATTTGCCTTTTGCAAGACATCTACATCAAGAAGATTCTGTCAGCCTACGGGATGCAAGACTCGCGGACGGTACAGACACCCTTTGTTCCGAATACGAGATTGCTTCCGGCTACGCAGCAAGAACATGAAGAATTTGTGAAGACAGGGGTGAACTATTGTCGAGCGATAGGGCTCTTGAATTACCTGGCAGTCTCTACTCGACCTGACATATTGTTTGCGATGTCGCAACTCTCTCAATTTCTGGAGCAGCCGGGAACGAAGCATTGGGCGGCTTGTGTCCATCTACTCCGGTATCTAGCCGGCACACCGTCTCGTGGTATTCCCCTTGGTGCAAGCATCTCACCCATCAGGGTGTTCACTGATGCTGATTACGCAAACGATGTGGTTGAATCTCATTCTTACTTTGGTTATCTCGTTCTCATGGGTGATAGCTTGGTATCGTGGAAGGCCAAGAAATCCACATCTGTTTCCTCTTTGACAACCGAGGCCAAATATGTCGCTATGTATGAAGGTGGACGTGAAGCAGTATGGTTTTGTCTTCTTCTTCAATCTCTGCAAATATCTCATGAAGGCCCGATTCCCATCATGTGTGATAATCAGGCAGCCATCGCACTAGCCAAAAACACGGTGTTTGCTGACAGGACCAAACACTTCCGAGTTCATCTTCACTGGATTCGTCAAAGAATCTCAGAGGGAGACATATCAACTCAGTACATCTCAACTCACTCCAACCTAGCCGACTTCCTAACCAAAGCACTGGGGCGGATCAAACATGAAGCATGCGTCAATGGGATTAACCTCACGGGTTGAAAATTAGGGGGGGGTATTGAACTTGTAGTTCAGCGATGTTCTTTTCATCCCACTGCGGCAGAGTCAACGGATGCGGAGTAGTGAGAAGTATGAAACTTAAACCTATTAGTTTGGATGTATTTAGTCACACACGTTTCTCGTTGTTGTTTCTCTTTTTCTTCATCCAAATATCTTTGTTTCATTTCTTCTCAGTCTGACTCATCAGCATCATCTGTCTCGTGTTGACTACAGGTTCGCATTACTGCTCTCAGGTCGTTAGCTTCACTTGGTTGTAGTCTAACGTCATAGGTTGGAAACCATCAGATTATTCGTTCAATAGCAATGGGGAAAAACTTTGCCTCCCAGTTGGCTTTAGGCTTGACAATCCAGGCTCTGCAGCCAAATGGTTGAAAGAAGGTCATGCGCGGGCAAATATTAAACATTGTCTCCATCGGAGATGTCCTGCTTTTTCCAAGTGATGGTAAACAGTTGGTGATAGTTTTTGCAGTCTTCACTGCTTCCCCCCGCATCATCATTGTTCTGGTCATCTTGATGATTGTACAATTAGCTTGTTCAGCGTATCCGTTGTGTTGTGGGGTGTATGGAGGTGATACAACATGCTGTATGCCCACCTGCTTCAGATGATCCACAAGAGTGTGATTCACGAATTCACCACCGCCATCTGTCACCAGCCTCTTAAGGGTTTTCCCCATTCGATTCTTGAAGAACGTCCTGTACGCTACAATTGCTTTAGTTGCATCACTCTTGGCGCCAATTACTTCAGTGTGAATGTACCCTGAGTGTTGATCCACCAAGGTCAGAAAGTATTGGGCTCCTCCATTAGTTGCTGGCGTTATTGGTCCTACAAGATCCGCGTGTACGACTTCGAGCAAGTGTTCTGTTCCCTTAAAGTGACTTTGGAAGGGTAATTGTGTGATTTTCCCTTTCATGCAGGTGTCACATGCTTTGGTTACATGAGTGTCAAACTTGCAGCCAATTGCAGTTTGGATTCACATCTTGCTTGCATGGCCAAGCCTCTTATGCCATTGAGTAAAACTGTTGTACATTGACTCTTCTGATTCAGCTAGGTGCGCTCAAGGCTGTAGACCGCATTTATTGAGACCGACAATCTCAAAGATGTGATTTTATACATCTATTTTGATTGTTGCTAAGTCATCAATTTTCACGTTGAAGCCGGATGCAGTTGTGTCAATTTGAGCTGAATTAGACATCAGTTGCACGAACAAAACAAGGTTCCTTGTGAGTTTTGGGACGTAAAGCGCATCTTGGAGAGTGATCTTTGATCCATCACCTAGTGTCAGAGTGGCAATGAGTTCTCTGCTGTCTCCTTTATTTCCAGTTATAATTCCGATTGATACTGGAGTTGTCTGATTAAAGCTAGTCATGGAGTTGAAAATATGGTGACTTGCACCAGAGTCTAAAACAATGTTGTGCTTGTCATTGTTAGTGAGAAGACTGGTCACATATCCAAAGGATGGTCAGATAAAGCTGCTGGAATCCTGGGTGTTCAACAGCACTTCTGCATAGTGGCCAGTGGCACTCGTGGTCTCCATTGATTGTGTTTTTCAAAATTTCTCCGGGTGCAAACTCCAGCATTTGCTTTCTGGATGTTGGGTGTCAGGATTGTGTTGTCCGTTTCTACATGGAGCATATCTTTGCTTGTGATTAGAACCACAATAGACTTGGCCTTGCTTGCTGTAAGTTTTAAGCGCTGTGGTGTCTTCAAAGCTAGCCGTGTTTGCTGCATGTGTTGTGGCGGCTACGGCTTTGTGGTGTGCGATATCTCTGAGTTTTTCTATGATCAATTTTGGTTTAGAGAGCATATTGGTGTTGCTTATTAAGTTCTCCATGAGTGATGTTTGTTTCTTTGAGATTTGGGATATGATGCTGCAGCTTAGTATTTTTGGTGGTATTTTGAGTCCCATAGCTGCAAATTCAAACAAAACAGACTCCAGTTGGGTAATGTATTTGCCTATGTTGTTATTGTATTAAATTTCTTCCCATTTGCACCAGATGTGGTAGATGGCCATAACTGAAGAAGAGGCGTATTCATTCTTTGATTTGATCCAAATGCTGTAAGCGTTGAGTATATTTTCATCTGTTATGACATGATTGTAGATGTCATCTGCTGTGTGGCCACCAAGGATATGAGCTGCCCTAGCATATTGCTGTTCCTCAATTTCCTTAGGATCTTCAGACATTGGTTCATGAATGCACGGGAGCAGGTTCTTCATGGATAAGTAAGTTTTAACTTTCTTCCAACGGTGGGCCGCTACGCTACGCTACTTGACCGCTAACTGTTAGCGTAGCGGGGTTTATTTTTCCCAGAAAATCTGGAGCGTTAGCTGAAATTACACTCCGCTCCACTAACAGTTAGCGTAGCGACAAATTTTTCAAGCCATTTTTTTGTAGCGTTAGCTGAGAAAATTCACCGCTAAGCTATCAAGTAGCGTAATTTTTCTGGCGCTAACAGATTTTGAAGTTCTCAGTAGCGTAGCGGCATCATCGCTACGCTACGCTAAATGTTAGCTGTTAGTTGAATTTTTTCCCGCTAAATGTTAGCTGTTAGCTGGTTTTTTCCCACTAAATGTTAGCTGTTAGCTGAATTGTTTCCTGCTAAATGTTAGCTGTTAGCTTAATTTTTTCCCACTACACTATGCTCAATAGTGCAAAGTGTTGGCCCACAGCCAGCTGAGTGAACAGTCTGAACATAATTTTTTGGGTGGATTACATCCCTGCTTGTTTTACCAATAGTTGTGGTGATGTGCTTGGGCAAAGAAAATGATGTGGGAACGTTGAAAGTTTTTCCCTTGCACAAATTGCCTTGAATTGAGGCTGTGATTATTTTAAATTAATATGTTCATGAATCCTGTTGAAGAATGTCTTTTCCAGCTTTACTCGCTTCCTTTGAGTTAAATAAGCATTTCTTCTCATTCTCTGATGGGCATTCTGATTACTGTTCTGGGCAATTTCCATATGATTAAAATGTGTTATTCAATTGAAATTTGTCCAGGCAGTAACCATATTTCCCAAAGCAATGACAGAAATGCATATCCAAACATTGGAAAGAGAAAAAATGGAAAAGACACAAACATTTTTTTTTTGAAAAAAAAAAAAAAACGATAGAAATTAAAAAAAAAAAAAACAGAAATGATTTGTTTGGATTGCTGTAGTTGCACAAGTACAGGATTTAAAACAGCATTTTGATTGATTTACTTGTGAAAGTTGAGATTTTTGATCGCTTGACTTGCACAAGTACAGGATCTATAATTGGGCAGAGTGGACCAGCTTTGACCTCAGACAGTGGAATTTATCACTCATTATAGATACTGTACTTGTGCAAGTCAAGCAATCAAAAATCTCAACTTTCACAAGTAAATGAATCAAAATTCTGTTTTAAATCCTGTACTTGTGCAACTACATCAATCAAAACAGATTATTTCTGTTTTTTTTTTTTTTTTTTTTTAATTTCTATCGTTTTTTTTTTCAATTTTTTTTTCAATTTTTTTTTTGTTTCTTTTCCATTTTTTCTCTTTCCAATGTTTGGATATGCATTTCTGTCATTGCTCTGGGAAATATGGTTACTGCCTGGACAAATTTCAATTGAATAACACATTTTAATCATATGGAAATTGCCCAGAACAGTAATCAGAATGCCCATCAGAGAATGAGAAGAAATGCTTATTTAACTCAAAGGAAGCGGGTAAAGCTGGAAAAGAAATTCTTCAACAGGATTCATGAAAATATTAATTTGAAAGAATCAACACCTCAAGAAAAGAAATGATTGCTATACTCCCACAAGTATAGCACTAAACTAACAGTTACTGTAGTGCTAAACTAACAGTTAGTGCACTGCAAAAGGGCACTACGCTAACAGTTAGTGTAGCTGAAAAGAATTCTACGCTAACAGTTAACGTAGCTGAAAAGAGTGCTACACTAACAGTTAGTGTAGCTGAAAAGGGCGCTACGCTAACAGTTAGTGTAGCTGAAAGGAGCACTACGCTAACATGTAGCGTAGCTGAAAAGAGCGCTACGCTAACAGTTAGCGTAGCTGACAAGAGCGCTACGCTAACAGTCAGCGTAGCTGACAAGAGCGCTACGCTAACAGTCAGCGTAGCTGACAAGAGCGCTACGCTAACAGTCAGCGTAGCTGACAAGAGCGCTACGCTAACAGTCAGCGTAGCTGACAAGAGCGCTACACTAACAGTTAGCGTAGCGTTTGTTCCAGCTAACACCGCTACAAATAAGCTAACAGGTAATTCCTGTAGTGTTAACTTTTTTTTTTTGAAGTCGCTAACTGTCAGCTTGCTACTAGTTCAGAGACAACCTGACTAGAACAATAAATAAAGTAATAATTAATTAATAAATACATATGAAAGAGACATTATTACACAAGTAATAATGAAACATAAATTATAATAAACATAAGAAAAAGATAACATTTTAAAATAGAAACATTATTAATTAGTAATAATGCTAGAAACAAATATAATAAATAAATTAATAATAAAATAAATAATAACTCATTAACCTTTGAGATAATTGGGAATATTATTTTATATTCTGAAAGAGCAGGTAAAATAACCTAGGGTACCTCAGCCAAAGTACCCTAGAAAACTTACTCCTTCTAATAATAAAATTAACTTAAAAGAATACTCCTACTAAGCGCTAAAATACTTACTAGGTATAAACATATGTAATATGAGAGTATTCTAATAAGTAGAAGTACTCAAAATACGGGATAATTACTTAAATAAACTATGTAATTATCCTTTAAACACATAAATAAAATATTAAATAATATTTGACATAAATATCACGCTGTTTTATAGTCTTTGTATTATTAATAACTTATGTAAATACATACAGTATAAGTTAAATAATATCATAACACATGAAAGACACGAAACAGGGGATAAAGGAAACATAAGAATACTTCAAATAAGTCTAAAAGAACTTGTACAAGTAAAATAAAAGACAAGCTTATTTAATCACGGGAAAATAAATGTTGACACTTTTCCCATGAGGTTTGCTTGTCAAATAATTGAATGGAGAGCTGTAAAAGCGCCCTCCATGCAAGTATGACAAGAACTCTCATGGTACAGAACCTTACATATGAAATAACCAAATTAAACAGAAATAAGATTCTGTACTATAATTTGATTATTTCTTTTTTATTCTATTGATCAAAGTGATCAATACATGTTGTACATCAAACTAAGAGCTCTTGAAGCGCCCTCAGATGATGTCTACAGATGATTGACAGACTGTATTAATTATTGACAGCCTGTGCATGTAATAATTTGATAAATTACATCATTTATTTCTACTAAGGATAACTCCTTCCTTGTAGTATTCCCATAGCCAAAATACCACTTGGTGTTTCGCCATCAGGGCTCCAGAAAGGCATTTAAGAGGCCCTTTCTTCCCCCTGTATTTTGATTCCCCAGCTTTATCATATTTACACCCAGCATTCCACCAGTCCATCATACTAGTGTCCTGCCCAGTAAATCAGTCTTCAAGACTTCAAAGCCTCTTGTCCTCAACCCCAACTCTGTCCAGCCTTCCAGCCCACCTTTCCAACCGCTTCCAGCTGCTCAGTTTACCATAAGAAAGCCCCCCACCTCCTTCCCTCAAAGCCTACTACAGTAAGTCTTTTCCTACTAGGAGTTGTGGCCCTTTCTTAGCCACTATTTCACTGGGACTAAACACCCCTGCTTGCAGGCCCCAGTTTTAAAGGTTCAGTTCTCTGATTTTAGCACGAACACCTTTGGAGGGAACTAAACACCCCAGCTTGCTGGCCCCTCCATAAATCTTTGATCTTTTAAATATTAATATAAAAGATCAAAAACCCTTTTTTTTGCCCATATTTTTTGCCTTGCACCTTGTGTAGCTAGAAGGATATTAGTCCTTGGCATCACAGAGCGTGACACTAACGCTACGCTACCGCTATTTTTTTTTTTGACAAAATTTTTGTAGCGTTAGCTGAAAAAAAACCGCTAGCAGTAACTTTGTGTTAGCATAGCGACAAAAGCTAACATTACGCTACGCTACAGCTATTGTTAGCGTAGTGGGCCCACCGTTGTAAATTCTTCTGCCAAATGGGAAAGTTGTCACCATTAAACGTAGGACATTTGATACTGTCTTGATCATTGTGGGTGACTGTGGTTTTCAGCCCCCATCTCTTATGTGACATGGGGTAGAATCTCAGACAAGTATACACTACTGGTTTACAGTATTTAGTCTGAATTTTAAGTTCTCACTATAGCCTATGCAGCCAGTGGAAATAAGCAATTCAACACTTTACAGCGGAAAAGCTGGCACCTTTGTGTAACAAAGGAACACGGCTAAGTACAGCTCTGCGCAAATTGCCTCAACTGCTCCCTGTGAGTAGGAGAGGACTTCTAGTCACTTGAATGATTATTCTAGTGACTAGGAATGGGAAAAGGGGTAAAGAGGAAGGAAGATTGGTTGATTATAATATAAACCCCACTCACTAAATAATAGTAAGGTAAGCAGGTTTGTATGGTAATAATCTGGGGAAATTCCCTTTAGAAGGAAATCTCAGCCTCTTAAATATTACACATTATGTTATCCCCAATGTAAAAACTCAAAGAGTTTGTATTACATGGGGTAATTTATGATAATAGTCTCCTTGTAGGAGATATAACTAAATTGTAATAATGTAGGGTAAATTCATGGAGAGATATTAATCTCTCCTTAAATCAGAATTTCTTGATATTAGTTAGTTTATTAAAAGGATAAATATTAGATAAAATAAGTATAAAAATTATGAGTCAATATGGGAATTGAACTTTTGAATTTATGATAATTTACTTGGTTCATTTATTCCCTTTTATTTTTGTGAACACAAGTCCTTAACCATTGGGCTATGTGACTTGTATTATTTTGTAGACATGTGGGCTTATTGTCTCAATGTCTGACAGTGGTGATTGGTGCTACGGCAGCTGATGAGCTCGTTCCTGCTACATTCCTTTGGTTAGACATTCCTGGTCCACTTTTAGTTGAGTTGAGGGTTGTTGCTCCTTGTGAGTTGAGACTGTAAATCTGAAAGAAATGACACAACTAAAAGTGTAGATTTCTCTAGTTAGAACATGTAATATATCTATTTACATCTTTCATAAAGATACTTCATGAGATAACATAAGAGAGGAGTTGTGTGTTTACTGTAAATGAACAGAAGCCAACAGCCCAAACAAACTCTTGAATCAAATCTCATTTCCACAAAAGAAATAGAGCATTCAATCTTGACTTCATCTTCCCTTCCAATCTCGTCTCATTATCACATCTCTCTTTCTACCTAAAAAGTCTAGGACTGGCCGCTTTTAGGTGACAAGCCATCAGTTCTCTATCTTCTCTTGTTCTCAGCAGTAGTCGTACTTACTTCCTCCCTTTGGTGGAGTAGTTGATCTACTGTGGTTGGGACCTATACAGTTTACAAGGGAGGAGTGGTTGCTGTTGCTGTTATGATTTACATCACGCAATTAGTCTCTGCTCCTCTCCTCGTCTACGAACTAGCAGAACTTACCTGGTAGGCTGCTTGCTTCATTCGGTTCTGTGGGGCTCTTCGTCAATTGCTGACGTGGCTGATTCTGCAGAGTGGATGGAGGTAAGCACTCGCTTGAACCTTCCATCTCTACTCATGCATGTGCATGCGATGAAATCAGTGACCATTATTCTTGGGGTTCCTTTCATCAAAGACTGTGAATCTGGCAGAAAGGAAAGGACCCCACCAGCACTCGAACCCAGGTAAGGCTAACTCCAGGAGCCTACTCTACCAAGCTACGAAGCCGCCAGCAGCCGGATTCAAAGTCTGACAACACATACAATCACTATATGTGTACCATGTACTCCAGCTTGATTATAAGCTCTCCAAAGAAAACTAAGCAACCTGGAAAGAGTATGCTGAAACTTTAAGTGTCAAAAATGCGGCAAGGAAGCGAGCTCCAGTGAGTCATTCCTCTTACATTACCACTTGGCACATGACTCTGGCTCATTTTTGAATATCTATAGCTTTCAGCTTCACGCAAGTTTGAGGTGGCAAGCAACATGTCCCCCCCTGGTACAAGAACATCATGAAGAATATTGCAGCAAACTGAAATGATGGATGGGATGAACATGGGAAATGCTTTATGGTCACCCATTTTTCTCAAGAGCTGTCAACATCTTCTTCCAACAACAACTGGTCAGGGTGATGAATGAGATCACCAGGGCTCCCAAAGCAAAGCCTGAAGGATACCTCAATCTTTGCAACAGCTCCCAATATCGAGCTTCCTTTGGACTTGTATTCCCATTTTTTTGGCTGGCCAGCTTACCCAACAACTCGACAGCATCCACTACCAGAGCTGACCTGAGCGGCCTTTCTGTTGGATCCTCCAAACATTGCTCTTGGCCAAAAACATCACCCCAATCACAATATTGAAGAGTCGTGCTTGGACACCAAGCTCAGCTGCCACAAACTGGGCGCATCTGCTTTGAGCTTTAATTACAAACTGGTATTTAGACGCCTCCAAAAGGATGACAACAATGATGAAGATGATGGTGGACAAGACGATGCGATTGATCTGGCTGCCCTGGAGGAAGAAGATGATTGATTCTACCTGACGTTCATTGCTTGAATGCTCCACATTCCTCGCCCCATCACATCTCCAGACCTCTCCGTGATGTACTCCTACACTTGGTGGCCCGCCCCAGATCTTGGCGAAGAAAACCAGAGCACCGTTTGTCTGGGTCGTCCTGCATACCATGTTCCCGACCCCAAGTCAGAACATGACCAGGTCCATCATGAACAACCAATCCGCGCCGATTTCCTTCAAAGGATCGTGCCTCAACATTAACTGCAGAGACACTGATAACCAATATTCATGACCAGCATCTTGCACCGTGTCATGACACCAGCAGTCGAGCTTTTCCCTCAGCCTTCAAATCTTACCGATCACACCACAGAATGGTTTAACTTTTCATCTGGCTTATTTCCGTGAAAATTATTACCAACCCAGCATCAAGCAAATAGTACCTCTTGTAAAACCGTCATAGACACACATTGTCCCTCGCGCGTGATTTGATAAACTACAAACGTATCAACATCGGGCATACGTAGCACTGATGTGATCCATCACAGACAGGCCAAACATAGCCTCCATGCTAATCGTACAGTGTATCCATGGATTGTTATTACAGCCACTCATTCAAAACTCTAGAGCTCCAGGGAGACGGCTGGCCTTTTGACATACCAACACGATCTTGTTGATTTACTTTGCAGGAGGCCAACTAGATTTGGGAGAGCTTGTGTGTGGTAGTTGGCTGTTTCAACATCAATCTTGCACACTCGATTCCTTTTCCCCCTTCTTGTGCCACCCTTCGAAATGAAACCAAACTTGAAAATCTGCCTAGTTGAGCGTAATCTAAGTGGTCAAGATGCACTGGGCCCTAGACCCTTCTCAAGTGGCTGGTACTATGTGGGGAATATTAACTTCTGCCAAGACTTGGGCGCTCTTTCTTCAGCTAACATTGCGGCTGATAAATTTTCCCTCGCTTCAGGAAAGGGCTCACAGCAAAAGCTCACCAAGTCATTCTCTCTCTATTTCTTTTCGCATAGGTACCATGCGTCAAGGTGGATGAGGTCTACAGGTCTAACAGATACTGGCCAGCCGAGTCCGACGCTGGTGATATGCAATTTTTGGATGGCTTGTGGATGGATGAAGTGAAGATGACGAAGCGAGATTCAGGTCAGACCAGGCGGATGGAGTTTGTGTCTGTAGACCTAGCGGGGAGGCTTCCGGAGATCGGGCCAGCAATCCTGATGCTGTCGTTATCAGTACTTGTCAGTAGGACTGGTCGGACATTGGTATCTTGGTTGACCAAGTCGATGACCACACCGTCGTCTCGGATCAACTTCCATCGGACTAAATCATAAATGCCCCATCACATTAACTTGAGCGGTCATTTTTTGTTTGTGTGTGTGGAGTGGAGAACATGAGAGATCTTTCAAATCACTTAACTGATTTCGAACTCCGATCCTCTCTCTCGTCGGACAGACGTAAAGTATACCTTCCCCGAGCCTGTCGTCCATTTACAACCCATGCATCGTCGGGCCATTAGTGAGAGCACTATGACTCAAGATGGGGCATCCAATGCTTACATTCGGAGCCGGTGACACGGAAAGCGACATCGACGGAGCCTTGCATGAGATTGATCTAAGAAAAAAATGACCAGAAGGGGAAACAGAAGAGAGAGAGAGGGGGGGTCAGAAGGA
Source organism: Puccinia hordei (assembly GCA_007896445.1). Lineage (NCBI taxonomy): Eukaryota > Fungi > Basidiomycota > Pucciniomycetes > Pucciniales > Pucciniaceae > Puccinia > Puccinia hordei. The sequence continues at coordinate 368,184 of RDRW01000003.1, forward strand.
ATCCCAGAAGAGACGTGATATTTTGGAAGATGGACCAACCTGACCATCGACCCATAGCTGTCCGAAAAAGTCGTCCTTGGTGGGTTTGATGGATTGGCCGAGAGCAGAAAGGACGCTCGGGTTTGTCCTCAGCTCGAAGAGGACCGCCTTGACGATCGACGAATTAGCTTTCTCAGCATTCGTCGAGAAGTATATGAACCCCGCCCAGACCGAAGCGATTACCAAAAAACTACCGACATAGAGTGGCCTCCGACTCTTAACAAAATCCCCCCAACAACAACGACAAGAACAACAACGAAAAGACAAACTGCGTCAAGATGTGTGTGGGGGAGTTGGAAGGGAGACGACAGTCGGATTAGCTTACAGGGAGCTCGGGTAACTGTCGATGGGACTCCGGGATCGTCCTTGATTTCTCGGCGCGAACCACAGGGTCTGTGGATGATGAGCTGGGGATGATCTGGGTGGGATGCTTGACTGAGCCGGAGGGATAAGCGGTTGAGGAAGTGTTGATGAGCCGGTGGAGTTGAGTACATGGCCGACATGCGAGGATGGTCCTCTTGATGGTGGCGGTGGAGGTGGTGGTGATGGCTCGCACCCCAATCGCCCCAGTCGTCGTCGTCAACATCGAATTTCTTGGCTGGTGCTCCTGCTCACAGCCAAACTGATTGCTTTTTTTTTTTCTGGTTTGGATTATGTAATAACGGCCAGCTGCTACTTGTCTTCATAGACTCATCAACCACAAATAATCTAATAGATCCTTTGATCAACTTAAGCACATTAAACTCATGATACCATGGGTCCACACAGTTTCGACTGGTTTTTTTTTTCTATCAACTATTCGTATATTTGAAACCAGCCAGTCAAGCATTAATCAAAGTTAAACCCATTCATTATTGGAAGACTTACCAATGTCCCAGAAACAGTCTAATAGAACTGTAGATCTCACTCCCAAAAAATCTGGACATTTTAACGGATCGCGGGGTCAATCAATCTCTGGAAGGGGGAATGGGAAGATACATGTGAACCAGGTCAAAAAAAAAATTGGTGTTTGAGAGATTTAACTGGGTTTTTAAATCAGCAAGCAAACTAACCAAAAAAATTGGTTGAAACTTCAACCATCCTATCAGTCTGGTTCACCTAGGGCCTTGACAGATTTTTTCTTCTTTTGACAACCATACTGTATTGTAATCAATAGGCGGTATCAGATATCACCCAACCCATCATTATATAATTGACTGGTGTGGAAATATGAATGCTCAGCCTTTACATTCCACCACACCTCACTGCCAGCATAAGTGCCTAGGTTGAGTTCATCCCAGTTAAACTAAGATGCCAACAACCAATTTAAAGTAGGTTGAACTCAACCAATGAAATATAAAACCAAGGGGGGTCCCTTGGATTTATATTTCATCGGTTTTTTTCAACCAAGTTTAAATTGGTTGAGTGCATCCCAGTTTAACTGGGATGACTTCATCCTAGGAAATTATGCTGGCAGTGCCTGTCTTCCAATAGTCCAAATACCTTCTAATGTTCTTGCCAATGACACTACTAAGAAGGTGTGCTTCTGCTGATGATTTTGTACGTGTGTGTGTGGGTTTTTCCTAATAACTTGAAACTGAAGAGACTAAACTAGACTACTATAACACTGTTTCCCTGTTTTTACCTTTTTGTTTTCCCTATGTCCCATCCTAATCTCCCACCCCCTCTGCAACCCCTCTGAAACCCTAACTGGTGCTCTCCACTCAGTCACACCCTGATCTTGCTGCAGGAAACCCCATCCCTTTAGCCCCTGCTTCCTCCAATTCCCCTGTGCAAGTCCTTCTGTGATATTGTCATCCCCAGTTTTATCCTAGCCATACACTCTTCTAATGCTTCCCTCAGCCTACTTCCCCACTCCAAATTCCCAGAGGGTTCAGCTACCTTGCTGCACCTCCTACATATAAAATCCCCACATTGGTTCAAAAAAAAAAAAAGAACCAAAATATGTTGGTTGTTAATCATCTTCCTCCTTTCAAAAACCACTGATCACAATTTTTTTTTCTGGATAATTGACTGTTTTCAAAGTGCGGACTTCTTGTATTTGATACCCCCTATTGATAAAAATAACAACAAAAATCCTCAGAGATATAACCCCTTTTTTGTCATAATTCTGACATCATCTTCCGCTCACATCCCTTTTATCCTCTTGAACAATGGCCAAGTGGCCATTACCTGTCCTGTTCCATCTCAAGTGAGATTTACTGTTCCATCTTGAGTGAGATGTCCTGTTCCATCTCAAGTGAGATGCCCTGTCCCTTGTTCCTGTCACCAGTTTATCTCAATTGATAAGCATAGCGGAAAATGTATGGGGAACATAATATTTAGTGATTTAAGAGAGAGAGAGAAAAGTTTATTTATGATAATAGTGCTTGAATCATGATCCCAAGGATCTGAGGAGGTTATTTTTAAATGTGTGTTCCATATATACCACTACCTTTCAGCCCTGTTTTTGTTTGTGACACAGATTTTAATATTTTACACATAGTTTTATATTAAACTTCTGTGGAGAGAGATCACAAGATAGCATGCTATGAGCAGCTATCAGAAATACAACTAACTCTAAATGATATGAAGCAGAGAAATTAGCTCCCACAATTTTAGTTGGAGGATGCAGACATAACTCAAGCCAGCTCAATATGTCAGCTTTCTGTACTCTACTCCACTTGTTGTGGTGTGTACAGTAAGGACTAAAAGAATAATTTTTACACTTAAAAGTGTAATAAAGCAATTTCCAATAAGAATAATAACTTAAGTGTTATAAAAACACTAAGTATCAAAAAAGAACAGGTTATTACCCTGCTGCCAAAACTTCTATTGAGGGAATAAATCCTTAGAAGGGCTAACCAGATTTATACACGGTTCTTCCAATCCAATTAAAGGTATTTAATTGATTGGGGGGGATTTGTTTGAAGAATTTTAACTATATAAGATAGTACATGAATAAAGGCCAGTCCTCCTTACTTACAGGAGAAGGTGAGCGCCTTTGTAGCTTATAATAAGTTATCTGGTGTATGTTAAAATTGATGGGGGGAGGATGCCTTCAATTTGGTGAAGAAACCTCCTCCTTAAATAATAAATATTTTGTATTAATCCCTCTGTAATTTAATTGACAGTGGGGATTGGGGCAATGTTGACAGGTGAATCTGATCAGCCTGTTCGTGGTAAGAAGTGAAAAATGGTGTCATTTTTAATTAAAATGATGCCATATTTATTTCACATTAATTAAATTAATGTAATGTTTATCTTTCTTAATTAAACTAAATAAATATTAATCACATGTACATGTAACTTCCTTTGGGATTAGTGCTTGGAAAAGCGCTTTCTCTGGAGAGCTAAACATGTGGGAATTAATTTATAAGTCATTATTGCATAATTAATATACTTTACATAAAGATTTACCTTTATTTATGTGTAATTTTATACTATAAATTACTATGTGTTAGTCTTGGATCTTCCAGGATTTTCAAGAAGAAAACTATGCCAATAAATGGTTCTCTATCCATTTATTGCATGTTTGAAAATTAATTTTCCAAAGATTTTCATTAATTAAATTATAACTTAATTTTGGTACCAATGGACACAATTTAAATAAATGATGTTTATTGAATGTGGTCATGAGTGTGGTTTGAACTCAGGTCCTTAAGTTTAACACGGTTATTACTGAGCCAGTCTCTAACTGTTAGACAATTGTTCCATTTGATAAAATGGTACGGTCTAATTTCCGTTTTGTTAAGACTATTAATGTAATAAAAGATAATAATAAAAATAAAGAATAATTATAATTATTCAAGCTTGCAGTTTCAAGTATTACATGTTACATACTACATGTAATATTTTGGTGGCTGACACAATAGCTTTCAAGCCTAATATATGCAAGTTATGCTGAGACTATGATCACTGGTTTTCTGAACAACAGTAAGTAGGAGGAAGTAATGATCTCAAAGAGGTATATGGAAAATAGAAACAATATAAAATATGATAATTATTAGAAAATGGACTCACTAAGGATTTTAATTAGTAAGGTTTCCATGATTGCATCTTGGTAATGTGGTAAATAATCATATTTGAGGGGGAGCAGAAAATTGACTCTCAAATATTCCTGAGTATTGTGGCTTAACTGGATTTAAAACTCATTGAATGAGATATTTTAATTTGAAGGTTAAATCACATTGTTCAAAAAGTTCTACTAGTGATTGGTGAACCTGGGACTCTAAATAACCAAGAGGACACAATCATGGGGGAAGGGGAACTAGTTATACTTCAGGAGAAATAGAAAACAAATAGGAGGGAGAAGAGATCTATTTTAATTTTGATCTATGATTGCTATTTCAGTTTTAAGGTTATCTATCTCTGGAAAATATAGATTGAAATCTTTATCAAAGCATGGAATACCACCACTATAAGGGTGGTTATTAAAATGATCAAATAATATACTTTGGGTAAAAGGAAATTGAGCTCATTATATGCATGGGCCTATTTAGCCTAATCATATTTCAACTTACATTTTACAGTTATCCAATGCCCCAAATCAAAGTACAATCTATAAAACTAAATGAAGAAATTTGGATCTGTGTTTTATGTCTTGTGTGGCTGAAACTAGCTGAACAATTGAGTATAAATTGCTCAAAGATAATCAATACCCATATCAAAATGCTAGTGATAAACTGGTTGTGAGCCTGGGTCTCTTATGTGACTGCAGGACACACGGATATGGCATTATAAAGCCAGATAATTAAGAGTATTATGTAAATCAAGGCTCAACTTTATGATAAAAGGAGCTAGTTGTCTGAGGAAAACCTCCAACCTAGAAATAGGTCTGCAACAAAGTCAATTTAAGGGTGAGAGGGTGTGTTTAACCAATAAGGGAGGACAGATTCTCTTCCTTTGTTTAAGAGCAATGGTTGGTGGAATAATAAAGTATGGAATGGTGCTGGATAAACAGGATACTGGCTAGAAGGTTACTTCAAAGATTTATTAAGGCAATACTAAGAATGTAATTCTAGTGGTGACTTAGAAATCTGGGTGAAAAACCAAAAAGGCAGTAAATGGGTATGTTTATGTATGACTTTCTTTCCTTCAGCTTAGAGCACTTCTTTAAATAGTACTTGGCTGGGTGCTTTATTGCCTGTATAATTACATGTATAATTCTCAACCTCCTTGTTGAATTACCACGTGGGCTTAAACTGTATGTAGACCATGTGTCCTGTAATTAATCTGGCACATGGTGTTTGGGGCTTAGTGTAGAAACAAGTGGCTTGGTATTATCAATCTGGAATAACACTAGTCTTAAAGCAGAAACCATTCATTTGTACTGTTATAATATGTGTTAAAGTGTCTTATATGGGTTATGTCTTCCCTTTAGATTATAATCCTTACCTTTCCATGGATAAGGTAATTTTCCTATAAGTTTCACATATTATAAGGTATGTGTTTTGTTTGTTATGGGTTATCCATTATTACATAAGCTCCAAGGCTCTATTTCCCTTTTTCTAAGGGACTTTAGTTTGTTTGAAGTCTTTAGGGCAATAATTATTGGCCTAACTGTAGGTTTAGGACATATTTATTGTCTCTAAGGCTGACACTGGTCATGTCCCAGAACTTCTACCAGTCCAATCCACTTCCTCATTTCCTAAATTCCTTCCATCTGCTAACCCAATATTCCCCATCTCACCAGGGAAAATCAATTTCCACAAGATGGTCAGGTAACATTGAGCAACAATGGCTGTAGCCTGTAGCTTTTCTCTATGCTTCTGGCTCTACTAATTCTTGATTACCATTACCCCTTTGGGTCCTGGAGGAGGATGTACAATAAAAAAAACTGTGCACATGACAAGTAACTAGTTGTACTTGGGATTATTTCACCTGTAGTCTGGTTAAATTTCATATTTCCTGAAAGAATCCTTCTATTCTTCTCCTACTTTCTTCACTGTCTCCTAAATCAAACCCCAATCAAATCAAATCACACATTCAAATCAACTTTGATATTATCTCTCAGAATCACACTCTTCAAATCAATCAACAACATCTTTCAATCTCTAAAGAAGTTAAGATTGGATCAAGTATTCTTTCTTCCAACTTTATGTAAAATTTAATTCAAAACATTTGTTTCCTCTTAGTTGTTAGAATAAGGTCTCAGGTTTTGGTTTTAAGTTTAGGGTTCATATTTAATTTTTGGTGTTAGGGTTTGGGTCAGGGCTTGTTTTTTTTGTTTGGAAGTTATTGAGCCAGGGAGTCCATGGTTTTCAAGATGTGCAAATTATCCAGTTCAGAGCAACAATACTGATAGAGTACCTGAAAGTATATTAGCAGGCTTTGATTACATGGGGATTGAGATAAGAAATATGAGTGGGTATGGTGATGAGTGAGTATAGTGTAAGTGAATGCAACCTGGTTTGTGATCTATCCGGCAATCACAACAGAAGGAACACAGACAATCATGACCGGTTTGGCAAGGAAGAAGGCCACGGGACCGGACCGTATAAAAAACAAACTGCTGGGTCTTACTGCAACCATCTTAGCGCCGGTGCTTACTAGACTGATGAATCGCTGTTTGCAATTGGAATAATTCCCCAGCGCTTGGAAAACAGCTACCACCATTATCCTACAAAAATTTAACAAACAGGACTACACCCAACCCGGAGCGTATAGGCCAATAGCTCTGCTGAGTACCGTAGGCAAATTTTTTGAAAGGATCATTGCTGACAGGCTCTCCTTTTGGGCCAAAACTAGACAGGTATTGCCGGATGGACACATGGGAGGTAGGAGAGGCAAGTGTGGGGAAGACGCAATGCTTGCCCTCACCATGTGGATCAAACACAAAGGGCAGGAAGGTAAAACCGTAGCAGCGTTATTCCTGGATGTTAAATCTGCCTACCCATCTTTTTACCCCACCAGGCTGATCCACTCCCTCAAAAAGAAAGGTTGCCCAGCTTACCTTTGGAAAATAATTTTGAACAGGACAAGGTCTTTCTAGGCTTCATCGACAATGTGGTACACTTGGTGGCACACCACACAAAGGAAGGGGCTGGCGAGGGTCTCAAAGCACTTGGCGAGGCATCCTTAGATTGGGGAAATACCCACGGCGCAATTTTTGATAGCGCAAAGACGCAGTACATAGTTTTCTCAAAGGCAACCTCCGCTAAGTCCTTATTTTCTTTTGACAAGTCTCTGTCTGAGTCCCAACCTGAAGTCAAGTGGCTGGGGGTCTGGTTCAATACAAAGGTGAAGACAAAGGCCGAGCAGACGAGTGGGCAACTCCAGACAATTGTAAAGTCAACATGGGGAATATAGGAACGGGAACGAGGGCTGTTAATCTCAGCGGTCCTCACCCCAAGGGTGCTATATGGGTACAGGTTTGGTACACCTGCCTAAACAAGGGCAAGGCGGGAAACATGTTGACCATCATAAATAATCAGGCAGCTTGCTTTTCCACAGGCGCTAAGAAGTCAACATCCCTCAATGTCAGCCACCAAGATATTACATACATTATGTAACACTTGAAACTGCAAGCTGAATAATTAATAATATTTTATTATATTATTATTTATTTTATTTTATTTTTATTTTATTTATTTTACTAGATTTTCTGATTATAACAAAAATTATACTTAACTGTTTCAACAATTGGTATATAGTCTAACAGTTAAGAACAAGCCTAGAAATATCTGGTTAAGATATAAGGCTCTGTGCTCAAACCACACTCATGACAACATGTAAAAATATACTAATAAAATTATAAATTTATATCTATTTTTTATCAAAAATCAAAGGAAAATTAATGAAGGAAAATCCTTGGCAAATCAATTGTCAAACACGCAATAAATGGATAAAGAACCATTTATTGGTATAGTCTTTTCCTTGAAAATCCTGGAAAATCCCAGCATAACCCATAGTACTATAAGATTACATATGTATTTAATTACATAACTTATGTAGTATGTATTAAATACATAAGTACATGTCATTTTAAATTACTGCTCACTCAGGGCAAGCGCTTCTTCAAGCCTTGGTCCCTAGAAAATTTATTCACAAGTAATCCTTAGTGAAATAATTACTTAATGCTGAAATAATTATCTCCCACTAACACCAGGAAAAATAAACTGTCACCTGACGTCTGGTGACATCAAGAAACAATGGCTGTAGCTTTGTTCTAGCTCTGATTCCCCTCCAACTAGGCTACAATGGTTCCTTTGTGCCCTACAAGGGGCTGTACATGAGGCAAACTGTGCTACTAATGGGCAGCTCATTGAACCTAGGCTGATGTCACCTGTAGTCTAGTGACAATTGATTTTTCCTGGTGTAAGCAATTCATTGTGAAATAATTATGGGGTCATTCCACATAGGAATGACACCATTTTTCACATCAGATCACAAACAGGGTGCTCAGTTCCCCCTGGTGATCTTGCCCTGATCACTGCTTCCAAGAAGCTTGTGAAATAATAATTATTTTTATTATTTAAGAAGGAGTTTTCTTCACTAAAATGAAGATTACCTCCCCATCAGTTTTAACATACATAGATAACTTATTATAAGCTACAAAGGCGCTCACCTTCTCCTGTAAGTAAGGAGGACTGGCCTTTATTATATACTATCTTATATTTAAAATTCCTCAACCAAATCCCCCCCAATCAATTAAATACATTTAATCTGATTGGACGAACCGTGTATACAATCTGGTTAGCCCTTCTGAGTTATTACTCAATCAACAGAAGTTTTGGCAGCAGGGTAATAACCTGTTATCTTGCTGTACTTAGTGTTTTTATAACACTTGAGTATTTTTTATTATTGTTATTTATTATATTACACTATTAAAGTGTAAGTTATTTTTTTAGTCCTTACTGCACACACCACAATAAGTGGATTAGAGTGCAGAAAGCTGACACTCAAGTACCTCCATCAACACCAATCGTTCATGAACATCGAGCAATCTGCACAGAACCGTATTGCCAAGTACTTCTTGAACAAATTGTTGAAGACAGCTACAACACCATCATCAATTGAACTGCACATTCGGCAGGATTGTGTAGGAGGGGCAGGGAGGTTCCCTGTCCGGCAGGTTCTAATCTGTTAAGGGAGCGTTTAATCAAGGCAAAAGCGGCTGACTTCAAACCAGTATTCTTGTTCCTTCAGGAATACCATCTGTGGGTCCTTACGCCTAGGATGAATATCAGGTTAGACTCAGGTAGCAATGAAGAAGTGGCCAGTAAGGTAGCAACGGAAGTGGAGACAACCCCGGGAAGTGAACTTTTCATATATACAGACGGGTCGGCCCACCCCGAAAAGGGTTTGGGAGCAGCTGCAACCACAGCTGACGGTTCATTTCCAGGATTGGCAGGCTTGGCACCAATTAACCTAGCATCCAACTTTGAATGTGAAATGGTGGGAATACTGCTAGGGCTCCGGCTAGGCATTGACATGGTCAATATGGGGCTCATGAAGACAATCAAAATATTATCGGATAGCCAGACAGCTATATGCCGACTAGGAAACCCAAAGGCACCAAAATCAGGACAGTATCTTCTACTTAAGATACTAGCATTAGTAAGAGCTCTCCCGGCTGATGTTGGTGTAAAAATTTGGTGGTGCCGTGGACATGTGGGGGTCCAAGGGAACAAATTAGCGGACAAGAAGGCGGGGGAAGCCTGTGGATCAAATAACAAGGTAATACATCTGAAACGGAGTATTGCGGCGGCGAAAGAGGGATTGGTCGAACGGCAGCGGAAAAACATGGAACGGCCAGTGCTGGAATTCCCACTCCCAAAGCTCTTTCATCAACTACACTCAGGCCATGCACCCCTGAACAACCCATTGTTTGATGGAACAGGAGAACAAACAACTTGAATTTCATGTATTTGTTTTTACAAATGCTTGGACTGATTTGCATCAAGATTTGTTAAAATCTGTCAAAAACAACAATCTTTTATGTTTTTTGAATCCCATGATCTGGTCAATAATGATAACCATGGCTGAATCCTAGCGCTGTGTGTGGCAATAACCTGAAGATTAAACTGGGGCTGTGGCCTTAATCCCATAACCTTGCCATCTAAAAATCTTCAAAAAGTTCAAACATTTGTAAAAACACAATATGTAAACGGGGAACTAGTTTATATACATGATTCAGAGGGGACTAATGGGTGGTTAGGTGAGTTTAGCTGGTAACCCAGTGCTGGGTTCCAACACTCCCCCCTCACCTAGCCACCAGCCATTAGTTTATCACGGAAAAATTCAAAAGGCTCTCTGGTCAAAGCCTTTGTAAGTACATCTGGCAACTGTTCCCTTGTTGGGACCCATATCAGCTCTGTTTTCTTCTCATGCAGTGCTTGATTGTTCAAATAGAACTCCCTTTCCACGTGTCTCACCCTTTTGTTTGCTGAGTCATCAGTGCTTACTCTTATTGCTGCCTGATTGTTGCATTGTATAAGGCCTGTGAATTCCCTTCTTAGAACGTCTGTCAGTAAATGCCGTACCCATAAAATCTGTCTTGTGCCAACCCCTAAAGCCATGTACTCTGCTTGGCATGTAGATGCTGCGATTGTAGCGAACCTCCTTGAAGTCCAGAGGACTGGGCAACCAAGACAAGGTGCTACTATACCATACATAGACTTGGCAAACTCACCTCCCCAGGATGCATCACAGTAACACTTGAGTGGCATTGGCATTGGGTTTGGGAAAAGGTTGAGACAGATGTCCTGTGAGTTAGCAATATATCCCAACAGGTGCTTCACACCTTTCCAGTGATTGACTCCAGGGGAAGCCAAAAATCTTGCCAGAGTGTTCACTGCGTAAGCTATATTGGGGCGTGTGCTACTGTCAGCCTGGGTGTGGAACTAACCGTGGTTAATGGTTGTAACTGAGTTAGGTTGATGGTGTAAAGTGGTTTGGGTAATGTTTAAGTCCTGTAAAAAGGTATTTCCTCAATCAGTAAGTCTTGTCTGAGAGGCTTGCTCTAATTGCTCTAATTAGGCGCATCCAAATCAATACAAAGTATTAATAGGCATCCAAGGAGATGCTCACTTGGGTTCGTGGTGACTACCTTATTGAAGGTAGGTTGTGGCCAATTCTTGAGGTAATAACAGTATTAAACTATAGATTATCCAGAATTGGGGGATTGTTGGAGAATGGGGAACTAAGCAAGGTAAATAACTCTAAGGTATGTACTGTGCTGTGGTGTTCTAAATATTCTCTGAGGGATAAACAACTGTTTACAGTCTGTTTATATATTGCAAGAGCTCCTCAAGGGGGAACTGTGAGCGCTTCCATGACCTGGGAGGTACTGTGGAACTTCATGGGCAAGACAGATCCTTTTGGGAGGATCTGTTAATGTTTATGAGGTGATTTCTACTAAGGCTGTGTTATGGGACACATCTTTGATCAGTAGTCCTTAGTGGAATTGGATCACATCATGACATTTGTATTAATTGATCTGTTATTAATATTAATAAAGTTATTAACTTATAATGATGTCATTTATTATTGGTACATCTCATAAGTATTAATTATTATAATATTAATAAGTTCTTTTATTAATAAGATATTGAAGTACATATCTTATACGTGAAATATTCCAATGTTAAGGAATGTGGGCGTAATCAGATGGGACAAAGTGACATCTGTTACTCTGGATATTTCACGTGAAAGGAGGGCAAAGGGCCTACAAGTTATGTATCTTGTATAACAGGAGTACATAGCTTAACCAGAATTATTCATATGTTATTAATGAATATATTATTAAAGTATTTATATTAATTATTGTAATTAATGTACTTTGATAATAATTGTAATGTAATACTAATGAATGTATAATAATAATAATATTATTAATAAATAGTAGTAAGAATAAATAAGAGTAGTAATTATTATTAGAGATAATAATAATTAATGATATTTTGCAGTTACGTGGTACATGTCAGGTACTGTGATATGTACTCAGTGGCTGACACTTCCTCCCTCTAAAAAAGGGTTGACTAAGAAAATTTCAATGGTTTCTTTTGTCAACTCTGCATTGTCTCAGAATTCTTTCTGAATCAGGGATCTGATCAGCTGTAAGCCATTCATCCTCTTTGGATCCACTATATCTGACTAAGTACTGTTTAACATCTTCATTATTCTTTCTAATTTTTCTATGTTGTATAACTTTCTTAACTTTAATGAGTTGGTCATTCTCTACTGGATGTATCACAACTCTAATGTTATCTTTCCTTAGAGGAAATTTATCATCATTATTAGGAATAAATGGTTTGATTAGACTAACTGGGAATGTGGGGTGTTTCCTTTCTAATTCTCCAGTTAATATAACTTCTACTGCATTTGCACCATGTAAAGCTTTAATTGTATAAGGTCCAACATAGGAGTCCCTGAGTTTCTTGGGTCCTGATAAATTAGTAAAATTAAATGTAGAAATAAGAACTTGATCTCCAACTTTAAATTGGTGAACTTTATGGTTTTTATCCCATCTGGTCTTATTATATTCAAAAGATTTCTTTATACATTCTGCTGCGTAATTAGCAGTTTTAGTTATCATTTGATGGAAATTTGTAGCATTGGGGTGAATTGTCACTGATTTAGAGAGAACTAATTCTTTGGGGAACCAAGGTATCCATCCTCTTTCTAATTCAAAAGGAGTAATGTCAGTACTACTGGGTTTACTGGAATTATAAGCAAATTCTAATGCTGGTAATAGTGAACACCAGTCATGTGAGTAATTATCTTTGTCTTTAAATTCTATACCATAAGCACAATATCTTCTAATCATATCTTCCAAGGTTTGAATCATTCTTTCAGCCAATCCATCTGTTTGAGGATGATAAGCTGTAGAGAACTTCAATTGAGTGCCACATAAATCATATAAACCTTTCCAGAATTCAGATGTAAATTTTGGATCTCTGTCTGTAATAATATATCTAGGACAGCCTACATCAGCTATAATCTTTTGCCAAAATAGTAGTGCTACGTCAAATGCATTATTTTCCTTATGACATGGCAAGAATTTGGCTCTTTTAGAGAATCTGTCAACTACTACTAGTACAGAGTTGTAGTTATTCATCCCAGCTGGAGGTAATCCTGTAACAAAATCCATATTAATTACAGACCATCTTTCTGTTGGTTCTTCAATTTCCTGTAGTAAACCATATCTTTTTCCAGTAGCTTTATTTTCTTTTTGGCATCTTTCACAAGATTCACAATATTCCTTGGTTGCACTTCTATAATGGGGCCACCAAGCTATATGTTTAACTCTTTCTATAGTTCTGTCAAGAGAAAAATGTCCTGCTGTGATATTATCATGGCATTCCTTAAGAAAAAGATTAATATGTTCCTTTTTAGCCAGAACTACTACACTAGTATGTTTGGTTCTATGATATATTAATCCATCCAGAAGTGAAAATCTGTTTTCATTAAAGGCAGTAGACCAATGTTCTTCTAAAGAATTAATCAAGTCCAGGTTTTTATGTTTACTCTGTAAAATTTCTTTAAGAGTGGAGCAATTCTTGTCCAAGTTATAACTTTCACGTATTTCATCCCAAAATTCTTCCTTCATTTCAGTAACATGAAGTCCAAGAATTTCATATGTTTCAGAAGGGTCATCATAAGCAGGATTATTTTCATCATTAATTAATGGAAAAAGGCACATAATTTTTGCAGCTATCTCTCCATCCCAAGCAGGATTTTCTGGTAGATTGTCTAAAGACCATCTACTGAGACCATCAGCATTTTTATGTATATTTCCAGCTCCGTGAACAATAGTCATACTTCCTCTCCATTCTTGGATTGCAATCTGCCATCTTAACATATGTCTGTTGGGAGTTTTCATACTGAGTAAAATTTTGAGTGCACTACAATCAGTAATAACTTCAAAATCACAACCATACAAGTAGTAATATAATTTGTCCAAGGCCCATACTAGACATAAGCATTCTAGTTGGCTAGCACCATATTTCTTTTCACTGTCCTTAAGTGTGCGTGAAATATAACATATTACTCCTTCTTTGGGAATGTCCTGTAAATCTTGTACCTGATGTAAAGCAGCTCCAAGTCCTTCCATACTTGCATCTATATATAATTTGTAAGGCTTGTGAGGGTCAGGCATTAATAATATAGGGGCAGAGGTTAACATTTCTCTGATTTTATTAAATGCATCTACTCTGGGGGAAGTCATCTCATATGCAGTGTTTGGACTAGTAATTTGGTACAGGGGTCCAGTAATTTTAGCAAAGTCTTTAATGTGTTGCCTGTAATAACTAGCAAAACCTAAAAATGATTGTAATTCCTTGACATTAGTTGGCATGGGCTTAAGCAATACTGCAGTCACTTTATTCATGTCAATAGCAATACTAAGTCCAGAAACTATATGTCCAAGTGCTTTTAATTCCTTAAAACCAAATTGACATTTGCTCATGGATATTTTCATATTCATTCTTGTAACTCTGTCTGAAACTATTGAAAGTTTTTCCGAATGTTCTTTCCAGTCTTGAATAAAAATAATGATGTCATCAATGTAGATAATAAGCCAGCCTTCACATAATTCCTTGTGGAATTCTATGTCCATCATTCTTTGGAAGTGAGAGGGGGCATTCTTAATTCCAAAAGGCATTCTTTGGTACTCATAAATTCCCATATGTAATATTATTCTCATCAAATATCTACTGTCTTCATGAATTACATTCTGATGGAAACCTTTGAGTACATCCATACAAGTTATAAATTTTGCATCTTTTAGCTGAGTCAGTGCTTCACTGATTTTGGGCATGGGGTATCTGTCAGGTATGGTATAATTATTAAGACCTCTAAAGTCTCCAACCATTCTTGATTTTCCATTATGCCAAGCAATAATAACTGGGGTAGTAACTTCTACATTTTCATTTGCTCCCACTTTGCGTAAAACATTCATTCTTACTAATTCTGTGACATGTTGCTGTAAGGCTTCTCTACTTCTAGGGGAAGCAGGATAAGCAGCTTTTCTCAAGGCAGGAGGATAAGGTCTAGTAGTATTAAGATTAATTCTTACTTCATGTCCTCTAATGATTCCAAAGGATTCATCAGCAGTGGCAAATGCAAGTTTCTTTTTATGTAGTAAATTCTTCAGTTCCTTCAATTGCACATCATCTAAAGTCTCAGCAATCTTTGCTTCCAATATTGTATTATCAAAGTTAGAATTATTAATATAATTACATTCAAGCTGTTCCAGGTTCATTTTGTCACTTATGCCAAGTTCAAACTTGTTCATAATGTCACCTCTGAAGGTAAAATATCTTCCATTAGAATTTATTACATCTATTCCATAATTAATGATATAATCATTTCCTAAAATGATATATTTCATTTTAAAATCTTCCATAACTATTAATTCAGTGCTAATCTGAATACTTTGCCTGTTATGAGGGAATATAATATCTAATTTTATAATACCTAGTGGTTTTAATTTGCTGTTACAACTGTAGAACTTCTCAGAATTAATGGGGATTAATTGTTTCTTCCATTGTGGTAATATCTTATCTAATAAATTTGGACCAATAATAGAGCAGAAGGCTCCTCCATCAATTAAACATTTAATTTTAAACTTGTTACATATTATATTAGTGATATTAGTACCACCAGTCTTATGTATTTTTCCAGAATGCATCTCATTGGACAAGTGTAATTTCTTAATGTTCATAGGTTTGGATTTATCTTCCATTTTAGAAATATTAGATATGATTAATTCTTCTTTTGAAACAATAGCATGAGTACTATGAATAGCAGAATCAGAATCAAGGGAGTCAGAATCAGAATCATCTGGCAAAGATTCTATACTAGATTGGGAATAATCATTAATTGGGACCAAGTTATCATCAATATTTTCAATGCAGTGTACTTTCTTACTAGATTTCTTATTGGGACATTTATTGGATCTATGTCCTTTCTTTCCACATTCATAACACGTAATTTCTTTCTCAGAAGTGTCTTTGGTTTCCTTCTGGTCTGATTTCCTGGAATCTTTATAATTATCTCTTTTGACAGATTTATACTTTTCTTTCTTGTCTTTTCTTTTAACATTGAAAAGACTTTCCAGTTGATTAATGAATTCAGTTAAATCACTGTCACTTTGAAGAACTCTACGCATCATGTACTCAGTATTGTGATCTAATTGTCCAAGTAATTTATCATTAATAGAGGCATTGTCTACATCTCTTTCAATGGCTTTAATTCTGTTCACTTGTTTTGTAACCCAATCAGATGGTTCTACATCACTCAGTATGTCAAATCTGCTTCTTCTGAAGTTGGTTTTCACTTTTCTCTTCCATTCAGGAGTGCTAAATTTATTAATGATTTCCTTTTTCCAGAATAACCAATTTTTATTGCCAGGTACTTCTTGTTTCCTAGAATTATACCATGAATTTGCAACTCCAGTAAGAATTGAATTCAATTTTGAGCATATAATTTGATCAGGGGCATTAGTGTCTTCTTTCAAGTTGTCAATCCAATCAGTAAATTTGAAGTGGTCATATTCTCCCACTCCAGAAAAGGTTAGCCACTCATTAGTCTTTGGCAGACCTGCTAACACTAATTTGTGGATGGCCTTGTCTTCATCCAAATTATTAATGGTGGATGTGGCCACTCTAATTTGTTGATTATTAAGAGTTGGTGTAGCAGTTTGATCCCTGCTTGGTTCAATCTGGGTACTCTGTAAAGGTGAAGGGGTCACATTGGCCAATTGAGTTGTAATGACTGGAGGAATAGATTGACTGTCATCTCCAATGTCATTAATAGTATCATGTCTGCTTCTTGGTTGGGCATCTCTAGTCAGGAGTTCTTCCAACTTGTGCATGATATCTGAGTTGTTTTTGGTCATTTCTGACGTAACACATGTGAACTGTTTCTGAATTCTGTTCACTACATCTTCAAAGGTTCTAAATTGAGAATCTACTTTATTAGTAGTATCTGACTGTAAATTCTTAATTTTTAATTCCAATTGTTCCACTTTCTTAACAAGATCTTGGTTGGAATTACCTTGCTCTTCAACCCAGTCATCAATTCTGGTCATAGAATTAGACAATTGTTTACTAAATGTCTTACAATTGTCAGCCAATTCTACATTGAACATATCAATTTTTGGTATCCATTTCAGTCAACCTCTGTTGAATAAGATATAATGTACTATCTTCTGAGTTCACCTGCTCATCTGTGGCTCTCATAATTTTATGGCATAATTCTTGTAAATCATTGGACAGAGCTTTGTTACTATTGTTCATAGCATTTACTACATGTTGAAATGTGGTAATTTGTTGATGTTGTTCAGGGGTACCAGTAGAATTGTTTGAGTCATTAATTACTACACATGGGGAACTTTGTGTTCTAAATTTATGACTAGATGATGGGGAAGCGTTACAATTTATGGGGATTCTTCCATCTGGCGCTCTTGACGGGCTATTTTGCCTTGCTCCAGATGTTGATAAGAACCTTGGAGGGATCTCCCTAGGCGTACCATCTCTGAATAAATCTGGTTGCGCCACTGAGTATTCTTCCCTGTGTTCCTGGGATGTCTGGAATTGACATTTCTCCCCTTTGGACCACGGGGATTTTGGGTTCTGATGGGAGTACTGGACTGATTGGGGGGAGAGAAAAGGATTCCTGGAGACAAATGTAGTGGGTTCCAATCTTTGGTGCGGTAGAGGGCTGCTGGCAGACCTTTGAGGCTGACCATCTGACGGAAATCCTCCTGGCAGTAACTTAGATGGGCTTTCACAGCATTGAAGCTGCTTCTGTTTCTCACATCTTTCAACCAGTACTTGTTTTCCTTCATCCTGTAATAGAATCTCTTGAATTTTTCCTCTGCTGTGACTTGAATCAGAAGAATTTCCCTTATCATTAGTCTTTTTACTCCTATAAATAATTTTATTTAAAGATTCTTGTCTGCCAGGGGGCAAAACTGACGCTGATGGAAATCCAAGTCCTGGCTCTGGCTCCCTGGTGCGGCAATTGTAACCTCTATATCTAAGGGAAGGAGGAGTCATGGTAAAAATGCGTAAAAATTTGTTAGTAGGAGTTTTTAATAATGAAATAAGTTGTAAAGATTAATTCACCAGATGACTTGTCTGATGGAGTAACAGAGGCTTCTCTGTTAGTGGTAATCTCAGAGGTTTCTCTAGTGTCACGGGCTGTAGTGGTTTTGTCAGACACTTTCAAGATATCCAATTCAGGGGTGAGTTTGTCTACGTTGGTGGACACTAAAAACAAAAGAAAATTAGTAAAAATGTGTTATATTTTTACTTGTTTTTAAAGATTTTTGCTTACTCTTCAGACTTTTTCTTTGAAGAGGGCTTAAAAGGTTTGTTGTTTTATAGAGAAAAGAGGTATAAAGTAATGTGAATTTGTTACTTTATTGAGTGTAATAGTAGTTGTACTATGATTTTTATGCGGTAAAATCAAGTTGCTTGTTGTGAGTATGACAAGACTTGAAAGGAGGCTGCTTTTATGTCTAAAATTCCAGGTGGAAATGACAAAAAATGAGCTAAATTTTTAGTAAGATGTGCCTGAGAGGGGATTAGTCTTCCTTTCAGGTTGAGAGAGTGGATGTAAACTGATCAAATTGATCTGTTTGACAGTTAAATTTGTTATTTTTATTTGTTTTTATGTGTTCAAATCACGGAGAGACTCGACGTGATTTGTGAGATGTATTTGAAAGGGGATTATTCTTCCTTTCAGGGGGAGAAGGTAGATGTAAACTGATCAAAGATCTGTTTTACAATTGATTTAATTAGTTTATACTAATTTTATTTTATTTTGGATAAATCACGGAGAGACTCGACGTGATTTGTGAGATATTCCTGAAAGGGGATTAGTCTTCCTTTCAGGGTGAGAGATAATGTGTAACTTGATCAAAAATGATCTAATTTACTTTTAATTATGTTAATGTATACTCTTTTATTATGTACAAATCACGGAGAGACTCTTAAACGTGATTTGTAAGGTGAAAAAAGTCTCGACGGGGCTAATACACACTGTTCTCGATGTGTAATAATGGAATGGATCAGACAGTTGTATTCTGCTGATTTTTCTCGTTATTTTGATCTACTCAACACCTTGATAGCTCAAGTATTGAGTGAGAAAGTCTAACGTCGACGATTCTTATGATCGGATATAAGGGTCTTATCCGTGTATTACACTGTAGAATGTATGCTGGAACTTCCAGAAGTGCGTTGGCGCACGTATGTATACTGTAGATCCTGGAATATCCGGGGAATACAGTATGTAACACGTGATAAGGCTAGAAGATCAATCTTCCAATCACCTATGTAATATGTAGTATACACCCGGTATGTACTACGGTGTGTATTACCACCTATATGCGGTAACTATGTGTATTACCACTATGTAATTTGTGATCGAGGAGGATTTGTAGGGATCAGGAGACTAGTGCCTTGGGAATGGAGGCTCTAGAGATTAAGGGAACGAGATTTTAGTAGTGTAAATCTACTACTGCGGTTCGAATGGTCTGCTCAGAATCTCTCTATGAGTAGTGGATCTACTAGAACGTAGAACTTTGAAGGGATTTTATTATAAAAAAGGCGCTTTTTTCTTGTTTTTGATCAATATCTTCAGCTAGATATTGGTTTTTAATTTTTTATGTGTTTTTTATTTTATAATTTCGAGTTTTTCTCAATTTTTGTAGGGTTTTTATTTTTTCTTAGACTCAAATTTGGGAAACAGACTTTGTTTTTATTGCAATTTAGAATTTTATAGATAAGAAATATAGAAAAACAAGCGGTATTTTTTTATGATTTTATATTTTTCCTGTAGTTAAAAGCAGTCAATCTTGGATCTTTGTTCCTTCTACTGTTTCTAAGGAGATATCTAGGGACTTCTGGAGGGTCACAATCCAAAAAAGGGGCAACAGACACGTAAGTATTGTTAGAAGAAATTATATCACAGTATATATCATTAAAGGGTGGATTTCCTTCTTCTAAAGCTGATCTAATTTCTTTTCTGACAATTTTAGTGTGCTCTTCTTTGGTTAATACGTCAGATTCTTCAGTATTAGGCAAAGTGCCGTCAGGAGAATAAGTATTAGTGAGTCTAAGTTGTTTAATTTTAGTCCAGGTGCAGTTGTAAAACTGATCTTCTCCCTCTATGACTTCAGTTTTGATCACTAGCTGTGACGTGATGATATTTTCTGGGTTGTCCAATTGATAATATCTTTGCTGAAATAGGTTGGAATTCTTCTTAAAGTCACAGATAATTTCTGGCATCTATCAAAGGGCCATTTTCACGAAAAATAAAAGGTAAGGAGGTGTTAGTGATGATTTTTAAGGGTTTAAAGGGTGAAAAAATCACGGATAAATAAAGGCCAGACCCCCAATTGTCAGCCTGGGTGTGGAAATAACCGTGGTTAATGGTTGTAACTGAGTTAGGTTGATGGTGTAAAGTGGTTTGGGTAATGTTTAAGTCCTGTAAGAAGGTACTTCCTCAATCAGTAAGTCTTGTCTGAGAGGCTTGCTCTAATTGCTCTAATTAGGCGCATCCAAATCAATACAAAGTATTAATAGGCATCCAAGGAGATGCTCACTTGGGTTCGTGGTGACTACCTTATTGAAGGTAGGTTGTGGCCAATTCTTGAGGTAATAACAGTATTAAACTATAGATTATCCAGAATTGGGGGATTGTTGGAGAATGGGGAACTAAGCAAGGTAAATAACTCTAAGGTATGTACTGTGCTGTGGTGTTCTAAATATTCTCTGAGGGATAAACAACTGTTTACAGTCTGTTTATATATTGCAAGAGCTCCTCAAGGGGGAACTGTGAGCGCTTCCATGACCTGGGAGGTACTGTGGAACTTCATGGGCAAGACAGATCCTTTTGGGAGGATCTGTTAATGTTTATGAGGTGATTTCTACTAATGCTGTGTTATGGGACACATCTTTGATCAGTAGTCCTTAGTGGAATTGGATCACATCATGACATTTGTATTAATTGATCTGTTATTAATATTAATAAAGTTATTAACTTATAATGATGTCATTTATTATTGGTACATCTCATAAGTATTAATTATTATAATATTAATAAGTTCTTTTATTAATAAGATATTGAAGTACATATCTTATACGTGAAATATTCCAATGTTAAGGAATGTGGGCGTAATCAGATGGGAAAAAGTGACATCTGTTACTCTGGATATTTCACGTGAAAGGAGGGCAAAGGGCGTACAAGTTATGTATCTTGTATAACAGGAGTACATAGCTTAACCAGAATTATTCATATGTTATTAATGAATATATTATTAAAGTATTTATATTAATTATCGTAATTAATGTACTTTGATAATAATAGTAATGTAATACTAATGAATGTATAATAATAATAATATTATTAATAAATAGTAGTAAGAATAAATAAGAGTAGTAATTATTATTAGAGATAATAATAATTAATGATATTTTGCAGTTACGTGGTACATGTCAGGTACTGTGATATGTACTCAGTGGCTGACACCTACAGCCAGGTAACTCAGAGATCCTATAATGGAGAGACAATCTATGGATTTCAAAGGGTCTCCATCCGGGTCAGTCATAAGTTGTAGCAAGGGGGGAAGTGGTGTTTTATGCTTGAAAACACGATCCCAGTGAAAGCTTGGGACTTGCTTGATTAGCTTTGGTTGTTGCAAGCTGAAACCCTTTTCTTATCTTCTGATCTCCAGAACTGCCATCAAATCCAGGCCATCAGTCCATTTGATCTTCAGCAAGCCTTTCAAACCTGTTTCTAGAATTCGCAGTAATTTTTCAGATGAACAGGTGACAATCCCATCATCTACGTGTATCCAGATAACCCCTTGCGTGTCCTGGTGTTTGAAGGTGGAGAGGCTGTTGTCACTTGACCAACTATTTGGGTGAACCCCTTGGCTACATACTGTGCCTTATACCTAACTGTAGCCCCCTGGTCATTTACTTTTTCCGCGAAAAAACAGTGCCCTTTTAGGGGTCTTCTCCCGGCTGGAATCACTTTTACGGACCACACTTTCATAGAGTCTAGATTCTGCAGTCCTTTGGCAATTACATTCCTCAAATGGACCCATTCACTCAACTTCTGGGCCTGCTTAAACGTCTTTGGAAGTGACGCAGAAAAGAAAATGCATTTGAGTAGAATCTTGTCAACTTGAAGTTCTTGGTTGTTGAATTGAACCTTGTTGGAGAAGTTACCCAGTTCCATACTGTTGCAGACAGAAGAGATGCCAGATTTACTAGGTCTTGCGCCTTGACCATGTCCAGGATCCGGATCCATATTAGCTGACTGGTGTGTGAGTTTCTCCCCCACCGCTGCTTGTCCAGGAACAGCCTGTTTGGTTGGTTTTCAAACAGAAATGTCAGTAGTTACAGTGCACATCAACGGTCTTTTCTCCTGCCAATCTACCAGAGCGCTACCAATCAGTTGATTTGATCCTTTTGTGAAAAAGATCCAGCCTTTGCTGTCATCACAGTGTGCCACCACTTTCCCTTCAAAACTCCTATTGTCCAGCTTCTTACATTTCTCCACAGGTACGTGAACAAAACCTTTTTGTCCAAAGATCTTCATTTGTTCACATGATGGCTTGATATTATAGAATGCTTCAAAAGGGGTCAATGAACCGGTCCTTTTGGTCGGTAGCATGTTGAGTGTTTCACAAGTCCAGATGAAAGCAAATCCCCAAAACGGCTTCCCCATCCCACTTTCAATAAGGATAGTCTGTCCAACATCTGCCAAAGTGCGATTGAAACGCTCAATCGTCCCGTTCTGATAGTGGTGGTAGGGCAGCTCTTGTTCTAACTTGATTCCCTTAGATTTTGCAAAAGAAATTAGCACATCACTGGAGAAAACTCCCCCGTTATCTGTTTGTATTATCTTTACCACCAATTCTGTTTGGTGTTCCCATCTGTTGATTGTGTTGATGATTAAACCAGCAGCCAGGTTCTTGGAGGGCATCACCTTTGCTTCACTGAAACTGGTTGCTACATCTCTGATAGTTGGCAGAAACCTTCCCTTGTTGAATGTATCCACCTCAAAATATTGAAGTGTCACAGATCTAGACTCATCTCCTGATCAACTGCAGCGGCTCAAGATGCGCAAACCATGAGACAAGAAGATTTGAAACCTAATCATGTAGATAGATAAATTACCTTTTCATTCTCAAACTGTAATTTCTCTTTTCTTCATTCAAGTTTTCAACATCTCTCTTGTTTCTTCAACTTGCACTCATCCAAGCTTGTTTCATCCTCACAGGTCTGATCTAGTTTCTTACTATCTCAATCTTTCTCTCAAACTCATGTTATATTCGTTATCCTTTCTTTCAGGTGTGGCTTTCTTACTCATCACTCACAGTAGTGTCTCTGAGTCTAACTCGACTGTGGTTCTTCATAAGGTGCATAATATCATTCATTCAAGTTTTCAACATCTCTCTTGTTTCTTCAACTCGCACTCATCCAAGCTCGTTTCATCCTCACAGGTGTGGCTTTCTTACTCATAACTCACAGTAGTGTCTCTGAGTCTAACTCGACTGTGGTTCTTCATAAGAATCATATCCACCTTCTCCGTCTTTACAAAAGGGCCAACAATATCTGCAGTTATTGTCTCAATTTTGTGAACAACACGGTCAGCAGATGATAAGCGGTTTTTGTTCAAACTTTTGCTACAAGCGCAAATGTTGCATTTTACTTCCCCTTTTGGAAGCGACACAGGAAGATTGCTGTACCACTTGGCAGATCTTCTTCATGCTTGCGTGGCCGAAGCACCTGTGCCAAAACAACAAAACATGCTCATCTCTGTTTAGATTTTCAGTTTTCATAGGAGTATATTCATCAATGTTCAGTGGCGTCACAAAGAAAGTTGCCTTGTCTCAAATCAACTCTCACATCAGTAGAAATTGGGCAACATTGGGGTTGATGAGAAGATGGTAAAAAAGGGATATCATTGCAATTCATAAGTGGGGGCACAGGTAGGATGGTTGTTGTAAGAGGTTTGGAAGGAACAGGTGAGCAATTGCTAATGGGAAGGGATGGGAGGATTGGTTTTGGAAAGATCAATTTTTTTTGGGCCGGGATAAAAGGGCATCAAAAAAGTAGCAATTTGTTCGCGCCGTAGATGCAGTAGCAGTCCTGATGTACTTCATACATACAAAACGCATTAGCCTTGCAAAGAGAAGCCAGGGATATCAGCGTGGAGTGGGCTAGCTCACAGTACAACACACAGTGGATTTTCATGCGTTGATTTTTGACTCCAGAAAACATTAGATCACCTTTGCCTGTGAGCCTGGGTCTCTAAAGTGACAACAGGACACAAGGATTGGGGGGGCACTACTGGTTGTATTTCAAAGATATGGGATACAACTAGTAGAGGAAAAGAGAAGGGGAAAGGGGAAGAGGATTTATTGATCTTTTATTGATTGTTTGTTTGTTTAGAGTGCTCTTAAGATCAATGAGCTCAACCTGGAAAGGTTGGCTAAGCTGTGCCAGAGTCTTTAGAAGTGCAACAGCCTCCTCACACACTAAGGAAACAGTGGAGGGACAACAGAATTAGTAAACTAATCTGCCCTGATTTTTAGACTTATAGTCAAGGTTCTAAAAGAGTAACCTGTTGATGACTTGATCTGATCTGATGGTCTGAACTTGGATTGATCTGCTTTGATGATGGATGAGGAAAGGGAAAAGGAAAGGGAAGAAGGGGAGACAGAGAAGGACTACTGTCAGAAGAGCAAGGTTCAGAAAGGGGACTGACTGACAATACTGGTGAGGTACTGGGTGAAAGAGGCCTTTGGTTGGTTAGAGTGGTGAGCTGTAACTTGATGAATCCTTGGTGATCTGAGTTGGTGGTTCTGGGTGTCTTGAGTTTGTGTATCCTGCCTGCAATGGGGGATACACCAACTTCAAAATTTTTGAAGGTTTGCTTATGTAATCTAACATGTAGATGTGGTTGGCTGGCCTTATTTAACTTGCCCAGCCAGCTGTAGCTTAGAATTGTTTATTTAATTACTCCATGAAGGAGTTGAGCAATTACAAAGTGTTCAGTGAACACTATGGTCAAATTTTAATGAAGAATCAGAATTTGAAGTCAAAACAAGGTTTAAACCTGAGGATAAACAGATATAAGACATTTTTGACTTAAAGAAGAAGAGAAGACAGACTTTAGGTCAGCTGTGCTGGCTCTAAGGCTGACATTCCCTACCACCAAAAGAGTTTTATTTCTGCAAGGAATGAACCTAAATAATTAAAAAAGTTGTAAAACAGTTTGCTATAGTGCATGCTCCTATGTTACAAGTAGGTTATTAAATTTTTAAACTCCATACAGGAGAAGATCAATCAGGGAAATTTTGATAGAATTATTCTTTATATTTCCCATTTATCCCAAAAAATGAACTTAGAATCTATTCCACATGTTCTGAAAGATATTATAGATTTTCTAATTAGGTCAGAAGGAATTGTAAAAGCAGCCTTTTTTTTTCTTGATAAACAGCTCCAAATAGATGGGAAAATTTATTCATGAGTACTGATAATTACAAAACCTAATGTCCTTCAAAAAAGGGAAACTTAGATGAGAATTTATATGTAGGTAAATGGAAATTGTACACTGGTCTTTTCTTTTCTACATTCATTTATCAAATATCACATCTTTCAAATGGTATTCTTCATGCAGAAGAGAATGCCCACTGTTTCAACAAAATGGCACTCTTCTTAGAAGCCAATGTGAAAGGTAGTGGCAGCTAGCTAGCTTACTGATGTTAGACTTTGTTTTAGTAGCCAAATGGGTGGATTAATTTCATCTCACTACCCAAATGACAGTTATTTCCATGTGTTATCTCAGAAAAGACTTAGCAATTGACATCAAAATATTCAACATACATATTGGTGTTTTAGACTTTGTCTTTTTTTTGAAATACTTGTGGACCTAAATTTATCAATGTCCAAAAAATTATGAAACCAAGATTCTATCATGAATAATAAGAAAGAGTGTTTGAATAATCTGTTTGCCTGGAAATATCAAGCAAGCAGGAGGGTGCCACTCAGGATCCACCTTTTGAATGATTAGGATATGAATCAAAATGGGACAGCTGGTTGTTCCTGGGAAGATAGTTGATTCAAGGGTAGCAACTCTTTCCAAGTATGTGGACACTTTCTTAATGCCCAAAGTACTCAGCTTATGCTCCTTTGAACTTACAAGCAATTGAACAAACTTATATGACAAATTCAAACAACCTTAATTAAATATAAAAACATTGGGAAAGAGGTTTTTGCTTCTGGTCATAAAATCAGTTCCATTTATCTTGAGTTCAACTCTTTGCAAGTTTGCACAAATGCAGGACAGTCTTTCAAACATAGTGATAGAACTTTACTAGCTCTTATTCCTCCAGGGAAAACTCCATTGGCTTCAAAAGGCAGTCAGAAGATTAGATCTTACTAAACAGATGAAGGGTTAGATTGGGTGAGGATACAGTGACGCAGACAGGTGGTGGTGACTGGAAGAATGGATATGAACCTGGTACGTCTGATAATGAAACAGGTGTTGATGGTCCAAAGGCTCTTCTGTTATTGGTAGCAATTGTGTGGAATTCTTTCATCTTGTTTTCTGACTTGAACAATTGGTGGAAAAACATGAATGGATCAGATGTCCTAATCTTGAGTTGGTTTGTTGTTCAACATTTCGCTCCCAAGCTTCACTTTCCCATGAACAATCTCCAATGGTTCGGAAATTGGGTTCTGAACAAGAGGATGATTGGGGTTCTGAGTCATAGCTAATCTGGCAGCTGGTCGGTGAGATATCAAAGCCCTCGGTGTTGTGTACATTGACCTCTCCTTGATGATAGGAGTTGGTGGGTGGTTGTAGTCTCTATACGGCGGATGAAGTCTGCTGAGCCACTTGGTTCTCCTTGCATGGTCCTGGAACTTTCTATCGCTCAAATTTTGTTGCTAGACCCTAAAAGCTGACGTAACTGCAAGCCAATAGGAAGTGGATGTTTGATATGTGACGCTACTTTCTGTTTCTGGCATAGTTGTTTCATAGCTGAGCTACTAATTAGGGCAAGTGATTGATTCTCTCTTCCATGGTAGGAGTTGCAGGCTAGTGGCTGTCCTAAAAGCTCCTCTTGAGAGCGGTAAGCTCCTCTCAGGAGCACCAGTCATGACTGATGCAAATCATCTCTTCCTTGTTTGCTTATTCTTGGTTTTTTATATCTTGATTCTAAATCAAAAGGTTTTTGATTTATAGCTAACAGTTGTTACTGGTTTACAATTTAAGAATAATAATAATTTCATGTGTAGTAATCAAATCATGCAAACTGAGACATGTGTTTGATTACAGTATGAATCAAATTCCTGGAAGTTAAACTGGATAACCAGGAAAAGATCAATGAATATATCTATCTACAACACTCTCTTGAGGGTCTGTTCTTCTATTTTTCTTTTCTTTTCTTTGCTGACCAAAATCTGGTGATCCTCTGGGATGACTTGCATTAGCTTGGAGGTAGAATTTGGATGGCAGGGCCAATTAAACTGATGGCGGGCTCAAGACTGGCTGGCATTCAAGCAGTTGTTTGAGCAAACCTCTTGATCTATTGGCCGCGAACAGGCATCAATTTTTGTTTTAACTTAGGGGTAGGGTTGAAAATTCTCGGACCTGGGAGCTATACAGTCAAGTTCAAGAGAATTATTGCCGTCAAGTCATTTGGCTTGCCTCGGGCCGTGTAACTGGGTGTATTCCTCTTTGAGGTAGTAGTGGTGGCAGCGATAGTGGTGCTGGAAGCAAAGTTTTCATCAACTGACAACAGCTGCGATGGTAATAGGGGAATGCCCCTGGGAAGATATCTCGCCCGATCAGTGTTGAAAGGGTGTATGATCCAGTATTGAATAGATTGCCGGTAGCAGGTGGCTGGGGTGCACTGTATTACAAGCTATTCTGATGATCTCAGGTGGGACCGGTAGAGGAGAGTGGATATACCAACTGGAAGGTTTTGCATGTTGTTGGTTTCCTTAAAGACTCATATCTAGAGCTCTTGGCTCCTCCCAAGCATACCAGTCCTGGCCGATGCAACCTCTCCAGACAAGGTATTCTTGTGATGTTGCTGCTTAAGACAATATGAGGCTCATGCCTAAAACATTGCTTGAGTCGCAAGCTCTGACAAGAATCTTGAACTTTCTGTTCGTCAGATTGACCAAGCGCTCTATCTCCGACATCTCTGGTACTGGGTGCCAATCGGACGAGGTCATAGGCTTGAGGCAATTGTTGCTTCTCTCTCAACCAGGTCGTCTAAGATGTACTGGCTTATTGCTTCTTGAGACAAGATGTGTCTCTTCCAACATCTGTTGCCTGAGTCGCGTGCTTGGATGAACTTGTAGATTGTGAGCTTCCTATGTGGAGGAGGCTATCTAGTTTTGAAACCCCTTGCACTATCTCCATCGTTTCGGCCGTGGTTTGGAGGGTGTAGCGGCTGCAGCGGGTCTTGGGTCTGGCCGTGATGACAGTAACGGGTACGATCCCGGTACTGTCTCTCTTTGGTACAATGTTGAATCCTTGTAGGCTCGGGCATTAAAGTCTCTAGCCATGGCAGGGGACTGGGGTGTTGGGCTACCTCCATGCTGGGAGCGAAGCGTTCCAACTTCAAGGTCTCCTGAGGAGCGTTGTTCGCTCGGTCCTTGTTGGTCTGATTGGGTAATGAGGGACTCGCGTATAGGATCCTCTTGAGAATGTTCGGCTCTTGTTGGAGGTTGATGAGCGTCGACAACATTCCTGAATCTGGCTAAGGAGCTCCTGGACATAAAAAAGAGGTTGTCCACGCTGAGCAGAGTTTACACCTGTCCTGGACCTTTGAAGACGCTCCTCAGCGGCGGGGCTGAGTTTGTAAAGTTGCCGCCGTTCTGCTGATAGATCCCGACCGTTCCTGAGATGGGAAGGCATGCCGGAGAGTTAGAGCCGATCTCAGCAGATTTTCAGGATCAACACGGTTAGTGTGCCTGATATGGAGGAATTCTTGTTCCTTGGCGAACACTATTTGCGTTATACACCTTGTCTATATCTTGTTCTGAGATCCTATCGTCTACCACTTCTTCAGACGATAACGAGGAGAGATCCGATGATGACAACAAGGATCGATGCTTTGGTTTGTTTTTCACTAGGAATATATTTAAAGAAAGTTTTTCAAAAGAAAAACACATATTTTTATCTTTATTCGAAAAAGGTTATCAGCCTTTTATTGTATTTTATTTTGAGAATAATCCAGTGAGAGTGATTCTTTGAAAGAATTTTTATTTATTTTATTATAATTTTTGAGTTTTTATTTTATTTTAATTATAAGGTGATCAGCCTTTTGGATATTATGAGAGTCTAGAAGTATGATAAAGGTCTTCAACAGGGGAGGATATTTCCCGATGAGGCCCCCAATTGTGAGCCTGGGTCTCTAAAGTGACAACACGACACAAGGATTGGGGGGGCACTACTGGTTGTATTTCAAAGATATGGGATACAACTAGTAGAGGAAAAGAGAAGGGGAAAGGGGAAGAGGATTTATTGATCTTTTATTGATTGTTTGTTTGTTTAGAGTGCTCTTAAGATCAATGAGCTCAACCTGGAAAGGTTGGCTAAGCTGTGCCAGAGTCTTTAGAAGTGCAACAGCCTCCTCACACACTAAGGAAACAGTGGAGGGACAACAGAATTAGTAAACTAATCTGCCCTGATTTTTAGACTTATAGTCAAGGTTCTAAAAGAGTAACCTGTTGATGACTTGATCTGATCTGATGGTCTGAACTTATTGATCTGCTTTGATGATGGATGAGGAAAGGGAAAAGGAAAGGGAAGAAGGGGAGACAGAGAAGGACTACTGTCAGAAGAGCAAGGTTCAGAAAGGGGACTGACTGACAATACTGGTGAGGTACTGGGTGAAAGAGGCCTTTGGTTGGTTAGAGTGGTGAGCTGTAACTTGATGAATCCTTGGTGATCTGAGTTGGTGGTTCTGGGTGTCTTGAGTTTGTGTATCCTGCCTGCAATGGGGGATACACCAACTTCAAAATTTTTGAAGGTTTGCTTATGTAATCTAACATGTAGATGTGGTTGGCTGGCCTTATTTAACTTGCCCAGCCAGCTGTAGCGTAGAATTGTTTATTTAATTACTCCATGAAGGAGTTGAGCAATTACAAAGTGTTCAGTGAACACTATGGTCAAAGTTTAATGAAGAATCAGAATTTGAAGTCAAAACAAGGTTTAAACCTCAGGGTAAACAGATATAAGACATTTTTGACTTAAAGAAGAAGAGAAGACAGACTTTAGGTCAGCTGTGCTGGCTCTAAGGCTGACATTGCCAGTGATGAAAAATTGGTTGCCAGAAGTGGCTACTTTTAAATGAATGGGGCGGGAGAAATAATGGAAATTAGACAGGAGTTTGAAATCACCACACACATGGTGAGACACACCTGAGTTTACAATGGGCGTGTCAATACTACCTGTTAGTGTATAACTCTGTCAGCCTTAGAGCCAGCACAGCTGACCTAAAGTCTGTCTTATCTTCTTCTTTAAGTCAGAACTGTCTCATATCTTTTTAGAATCAGGTTTTAATGTTGTTTTGAATTCAGATTCAGATTCTTTGTTAAATTTTGACATTAGTGTTCACTGAACACTCTGTAATTGCTCAACTCCTTCATGGAGTAATTAAATAATAATTCTACGCTACAGCTGGCTGGGCAAGTGAAACCAGGCCAGCCAACCACATCTACATGTAAGATTACATAAGCAAACCTTCAAAATTTTTGAAGTTGGTGTATCCCCCATTGCAGGCAGGATACACCACCTCAAGACACCCAGAACCACCAACTCAGATCACCAAGGATTCACCAAGTTACAGCTCACCACTCTAACCAACCAAAGGCCTCTGTCACCCAGTACCTCAACAGTATTGTCAGTCAGTCCCCTTTTTGAACCTTGCTCTTCTGAAAGAAGTCCTTCTCTGTCTCCCCTTCTTCCTTTTCCCTTTCCCTTTCCTCATCCCTCATCAAATCAGATCAATCCAAGCACCAATCATCAGATCAGATCAGCTCCAATCATCCTCAGAGATCAATCAGCTTTGCTTCAATCTTTTTCTGTGGTTTTTCCTTGAAACAAACCACATAGGTTTCCCTCTAAAGAACCTTGACTATCCAGCTTGACATATTCTAAAAAACTGGGCTGATTAGACTTGTCTTCTCAGATACCTTCCACGTTTCCATTGTGTGAAGAGGCTGTTGCTTCTCAAAGACTCTGGCACAGTTCATCCAACTTTTCAAGTTGTTGATTATCATTGTTAAAGAGCACTCAGATTATTTGAAACACAGATCAATCAATAATCTTTTCCCTTTTCCCCTCTTTCCCCTTTTCCCCTCTTTCCCCTTTTCTTCTTTAACATTTGTTGTCTTTATCCCTTGAAATACAACTGTTGCCCCCCATTTCTTGTGTCCTGTTGTCACTTTAGAGACCCAGGCTCACAAACTCAGACTCAGAGTGTTGCCGTAGTAGTATGCATGTTACAATATGCAATATCACTTCTCAATACAAGTTCAACACCCGCGCACACCCAAACATAGTTGAGCAGACTCCACAAGTTTCACAATCACCCAATTTCAAATCCCGTCAACTAGAACAACATCCCTTAATCCACTGTCAAGTACCTTAACGGCCAGATCTCTTCCAACCCAATACTCTCAAGAAGCTTGAAGAACTCAGGAGGAGCCTAGCTTTAACGCAAGTGGAGGTACTTGCTTGACTCTCTTTCTATTTCAAATTTTTACCTTTCTCTCTTTTTATTTTTCTTCAAGTTATTGAGGATAACCATTCTTTTCAGGCTTGTTAGTTATTTTCTATTATCTCTGCTTTATTTCTTTGAAGTTCTCTTGTTGAGTGTTTTGCTAGGATAAGATCACAAGAAGGTATTATAATTAAATTCACTATTTCTTTTAATACATATTTCTCTTCCTTCTGATCTCTTTTATTTCTCACTTTATTCTCTAGTTTCTTTACTACTATTAGCTTTGAAATCTATTTGCAATAAAGTGCGTTGACCTCAATTTCCTACACTCCCCCCTGCCTCAAACTGATCAAAGCAGATGTTCTCTAGATTGTCATTGAGTTCCCCAAGCTCCACCATCCTGGCGGTGGCGTCCCCTTCAGGCACAATCTCCAAATGAGCTTCATTTGCAGAGGGTTGGTGGCCCTGTTTCAATGTTGCAGATTCTTGAGTTGGGGCCACTCTCTGAAGTTGGTATTGCGGGGGACAGTAGAAGTCTGCTGCTTGGCCATTTTGTTGATTTCTGGTTGGTGGAATGGTGTTCTGATGGGTCCGGGTTGTTGGCATGGGTTGCGGATAGACTCCTGAAAAACCCGGGGGAGTGACAATTGGGTAGAAAGACTGGAATCCACCAGCGGAGTTTTGGGGAATTGCTTGATTTGCCTGTTGTGGGCCCCAAAACCTACCTCTTGTGTTTCCACTTTGTGTCCGCAGTGGGAAGTCACGTAGGAGATGCTCAGGTGATTGGCACATCCAGCAGAGACCTGCTTGCATTGCCATGAAGTCGTGAACGTCAAGGGTGTTGTCCGGGTGGCTTGGCAGCATGGAAAAGTTTTCCGGTGTTGAGATTGTTGGAGTTTCAGACGTTTTCAGAGTAGTCTGCATCGCCAGTGGAGGGTTCTGGGAAGTGGTGCAGTTTTTGGATTGTAACTGTTGCTGTCAACGGATGACATCAACCAGTCGAACCATTCCTTCAAAAGGCAAGGGTGGTTGGTTGGCCGTAGAACATTGGAAATCATTTTTGATCCGACTGTTGAATTCCTCTTGTAGTTCTGGCTCCGAGCTCAATCCATTTTGTAGGGCCATGCCGGCTATATAGTTGCAAGTGAATTTCTGTCACGCTCTGTGATGCCAAGGACTGATAACCTTCTAGCTACACAAGGTGCAAGACTCAAAATAATATGGAATAAATTATTTTAGAGGATTTTAATCTTTTTATTAATATTAAAAGATTATAAATTTAATTGGGAGGGGCCTGCAAGCAGGGGTGTTTTGGGTGCCCTCCAAAGGTGTTCGTGATAATGCACAGAAACTTTGTAACCTTTTACACTGGGGCCTGCAAGCAGGGGTGTTTAAGTGCCCAGTAACAATAGTGGCTAAGAAAGGGCCACAACTCCTAGTGAAACAAGACTTACTGTAGGCTTTAAGAGGAGGAGGGGGGGCTTTCTTAAGGTAAACTGAACAGCTGGAAGCGGTTGGAAAGGTGGGCTTGATGACTGGACAGAGTTGGAGTTGAGGAAAAGAGGCTTTGAAGTCTTGAGGACTGATTTACTGGGCAGGACACTAGTATGCTGGACTGGTGGAATGCTGGTTGTAAATATGATAAAGCTGGGGAATAAAAATACAGGGGGAAGAAAGGGCCTCTTAAATGCCTTTCTGGAGCCCTGATGGCGAAACACCAAGTGGTATTTTGGCTATGGGAATACTACCAGGAAGGAGTTATCCTTAGTAGAAATAAATGATGTAATTTATCAAATTATTACATGCACAGGCTGTCAATAATTGATACAGTCTGTCAATCATCTGTGGACATCATCTGAGGGCGCTTCAAGAGCTCTTAGTTTGATGTACAACATGTATTGATCACTTGATCAATAGAATAAAAAAGAAATAATCAAATTATAGTACAGAATCGTATTTCTGTTGAATTTTGTTATTTCATATGTAAGGTTCTGTACCATGAGAGTTCTTGTCATGCTTGCATGGAGGGCGCTTTTACAGCTCTCCTTTCAATTATTTGACAAGCAAAACATCCTGGGAAAAGTGTCAACATTTATTATTTTCCCGTGATTAAATAAGCTTGTCATTTATTTTAATTGTACAAGTTCTTTTAGACTTATTTGAAGTATTCTTATGTTTCCTTTATCCCCTGTTTCGTTTCTTTCATGTGTTATGAAATTATTTAGCTTATACTGTATGTATTTGTATAAGTTAATAATAATACAACGACTATAAAACAGCGTGATATTTATGTCAAATGTTATTTAATATTTTATTTATGTGTTTAAAGGATAATTACACAGTTTATTTAATTAATTATCCCGTATTTTGAGGACTTCTACTTATTAGAATACTCTCATATTACATATGTTTATACCTAGTAAGTGTTTTAGCGCTTAGTAGGAGTATTCTTTAAGTTAATTTTATTATTAGAAGGAGTAAGTTTTCTAGGGTACTTTGGCTGAGGTACCCTAGTTTATTTTACTTGCTCTTTCAGAATATGAAATAATATTCTCACTTATCTCAAAGGTTAATGAGTTATTATTTATTTTATTATTAATTTATTTATTATATTTGTTTCTAGCATTATTACTACTTGATAATGTTTCTATTTTAAAATGTTATCTAGATTATTAGTACTAATAATAGATTATTAGTACTAATAATGGGTTATTAACACTAATAATGGGTTATTAATACTAATAATATCCATTATTTAGTACTAATAATGGATTATTAGTACTAATACTAGATTATTAGTACCAATAATGGATTATTAGTGCTAATAATCAATTGAAATGCTATAACAAAATTAAAATGTTGAGAAAACATGAAAATTAAGCCGTGGGGATTTTTTTTTGAAAAAACCGGGTGGATTCAAACAAAAATCATAAAATTCCAACCAATGAGTTGTATTAGTCCCATAATATTCTACTCCCTTTAAAGTAATATAAACAAATTTAAAAGGCTGAGAAATCTTCAAAATCAAGCTGTGGGGAATTTTTTTCAAAAAAACCAGGTGGATTGGGGGCATTGATATTTGCACGCCCATCGGCGCACGCCCACGCCGAACGCACGCCGATAAAAAGAAAGGCGTGTTCCCCGCACGCCTTTTTTTTATCGGCGTGCGGGCTGCACGCCCATCCTTGGGCGTGGGCACGCCTGTAGATGAGCGTGCGTGCTGCACGCCCATCTACAGGCGTGCGACACTGCAGGCGTGCAGTCGCACGCCCCCTTCAGAAAAAGGCGTGCGGCTCGCCCGCCCCGTCAGAAAAGGGCGTGTGGGTCGCACGCCCTTTTTATGTGTATAGGCAGGGGCGTGCCCCCTGCCTATACACATAAAAAGGGCGTGCGACCCACACGCCCTTTTTATGGGTATAGGCAGGGGGCAAGCCCCTGCCTATACACATAGATCGGCGGACCGCCGACCTATGTATATAGGAAGGGCGTGCCCCTTCCTATATACATAGAATCGGCGTGCCGACTGCACGCCGATTCTATGTATATAGGAAGGGGCACGCCCCTTTCTATATACATGCTGATGTCATGCGTACAAAACATTGTACGCATGACATCAGCATGCCCCCACCCGCCCCCTCCCCCCATCCTTTGCCGATCGGCCCTCCCCCCCCCTCCTGAAATCCCTCCCCAACCACCACCTCACCGACCCCACCACCCACCCTCCAGACCACCTACCCGTTCCGACCCACCACCCACCCAACCCAGCCTCGCCGACCGCCGACTCAAGCCGCCGGAACGACCCAGCCGCCCGACAACCTCAAGCCAGCCGCCCGACCACCTCAAGCCAGCCGCCAGGACATCGACCAGTAAGTCGATGTCCCCCCGTTTCCCCCGTTCCCCCCAATCCTCCGCGCCCCCCCCGTCCCCCCTGCCCCTCACCCAAAACCCCGCCCGCTCCTGGGCCAGCTGGGCCTGGCCCAGAGGGGCCAGATGGGCAAGCTGGGCCTGGCCCAGAGGGGCCAGATGGGCCAGCTGGGCCTGGCCCAGAGGGGCCAGATGGGCCACCTGGACCTGGCCAAAAGGGGCCAGATGGGCCAGCCAAAAGGGGCCAGATGGGCCACCTGGGCCTGGCCAAAAGGGGCCAACTAGAACCCGTGGCCCCAATGGACACATTCAAGGTGTGAATGTGCCACTAGGCCCCCTTGCAAGCCCCCCCTTGCACCCAAGGCCCAGGAAAAATGTGCAAGGGACACATCTTGGCCTAAAGGGCCCCGGGAAATGCCCACAGATGCATATCAGGCCCCAAGTCCCCCGTCTAAGCCCCCTACACACCCAAAGTGCCCCCCCAAACCCCCCGCAAGGGCTGATATTCCCCTTTCTCATATTCTCACTGCAAAAGGTACTTAATTCCAGGAGCAGCAGCTGACATCTGTTTTACTTTGCAATCCAACCAACAGCAACACCGTTTTCTCCTCCTCCATCAAGCTTTAGACGTATTTCCACGCAACAACAATGTCTGGTAGTCATGAACAATCACGTAAGTTCTGTTTCCTCATAAGATGTATGACAATAAACCTCCTGCTTACCACTTTCCACCCCAAAACACTGCAAATCAGGTTTGGACTTCTGGCAAAAATGCACTGAGCTTGCTCAGCATCCCGCATGCAGTCCCGAGGAATACAAGTATCTGGAAGTTCTTGCCAACAAAATAAAAGCCGAATACGAGCAGTCAGACGATGAGGGTCATGAGTCCTCAACTCGCCCAGCTCCAACAAACACGTTTGACCCCCCAGCTAGCCAAACCATCCTACATTCCACTCCTAACGTCAACCAACCACCTCCTAACCTCAACCGATTCATTCCTTGGTTTCCTGATCTTCCCAAAGACCTCCCACCACCTCAAACAACCGCTCCACAACTGTCAGATTTTCTCTCAGCAAACAATGCGGCACCAACACTTCATCGCACACCAGAACCCACTCGAATTAACAACATACCAGCTCAATGGGACAACGAACCCGCTCCATTTGACAACGGCTTGCCCAACGTTATGAACCCGGCATATGGCCCCATCTACCCAATAAGAACACCCAGGCGCAACAGCAAAGGCGAAAGCACCTTTCTCACCACCTCTAATGAGGCTTTCCTTGATGGTATAACTACCGCCATGGAATCCCAAAATGCCAAACGAGCCTTGCATAACTTATCACAAAACCGTGATGACAATATAAACGACCCGGATGCCGAGGGGGAAACCGACCCTGAAGAATTGGGAATCAACCCTCCAGCCTCACAAGACTCTTTGCCGTACAACCATCGTGCAGCCCCACACCCACATTCCACTATCGTTGAAAGTCACCCACGCCGGGCTCGCTACCGCTATCCAACTGCAATATTTGTTGATCCTACGTCCAATGATCCTACATCCAAAAAATCCCGGCATCACACCCCAAGTCCAGACGATCCTCCCTCATGTGGTGGAAGCCCAGTCCCTCAACAGGGCTCCTCTACCTCTCATCAACAGATTGTGCGTATCGACCCAAGGGAAACCGGCCCAAACTTCCCAAGCCACCTATTCACTCCTCACCCAACTGTCCTAACGGCCGAACACTTGAAAGGCATGAAGTTCTCCCGCACCGCAACCACTAGTGCAGTGCACAGTTCCAGCTTCATTGCCCAGCTCCAGTTCAAACCCCAGCAAGAGGTCACCAGGCCCTCCTCGCCCTGCAAGGTCCACACGGGATGCATGTGAGTCATCCCCCTCTCCTCTAAACATTAAACACTTCTCAAACTCATGTCTGTCTGTCTGTTGCAGCTGTGGAACTATTTTTACCAGGCCCACTGCTTCCAAGATCAGTGGTAGAAAACTTGAACAACGATTTGGCGCGTGGCATTGCATGGTCCCTCACATCAGCTGAGAAGATGATAAAGAACATCGCCTATGTCCTCAATCACCTCCCCCATATGCTCTCTCTTCATGGCCCAATGGACCACAATTTCAAGGAAAGAGTTTGGCGGGACGTTACAATAACTCTGGCTGCTTGCAAATCAGGTAATTCTCCTAGTTACTATCTATTTATTTAAAAATGACACTGACCAATTTTTGTGGTGCGGTTAAGAAAAAATCCTCCACCCTGCTACTTCAATGTCTCTGATCACTCATGACATGATCAACATGGATCAGATTGAAGTTGTCCGGGCCAACAAAAGGAAGACAATAACCAACCAAACTCAGGTACACACACTGGCCTCAAACATGGCATCATTCATCTCTCCTCCTGACACGGCATACCTCCGACTCAAATCTGCTTTACATCAATGCTGGGCTTTTCGTCATCTCGAACAGCAGGGCGCCCAATGGGAACCCCTTCCACTAGATACAACAAAGGTCCACTCTGCTCACTGGGGCTTCCAACGAACCTACGAGAACCTGGGGACATTCGATGCCAATTCACCAAACCTTGGCGGCCTCATGCTTGTGTCACAGCACCTGGTGGGGGCAATGTCAGCTCTGGCGTATATCTGCAGCTTATCCGACTTTACCCGGCCACGTCCAAAGCATACAAGGACGGATGAGTGCTCCACAAGGAATACACCCTCTCAGATCCAGATGCTAGCTGGTCTGCTCGTTTTTGGTCCAACATCAGTCGTTCACATTCAACAGACAGACTGCCAGCAATGCCAACGCTTCAGCCTTGCTAGAATTGGGGCCAAAGTCCTTAAACAAAAGGTGGATGGTGGTATTACTCTCCCAATGCCCCACCAAACTTTAGACAATCTTCGTATATATTTTC
Source organism: Puccinia hordei (assembly GCA_007896445.1). Lineage (NCBI taxonomy): Eukaryota > Fungi > Basidiomycota > Pucciniomycetes > Pucciniales > Pucciniaceae > Puccinia > Puccinia hordei. Next base: position 406,716 of record RDRW01000003.1, read on the forward strand.
TGGACTTCTTGTGTGCTATGGGCTTCAATAAGATTGGTGAGAATGGACTCCCCCAAGTGGATTGGGAAAGAACCTACAAAGAATTTCACCACTACTTTGCTACTCACCACCTACTCCACATTTTTTCTCAAGATATAGAAATAGCTTTGTCCAACTATCACTTCTGACTTGTATGGTATTTAAATCCTATCCTGTGTCTCCAGCTCTACATGTTGCATGTTCTATTGATCACTTCCATCCAAATGATACATTATTTGCCTTTTGGTTTATCTATTTCCTACATTATAGGTGTCAGTCTTGGTGTGCAACTAAAACTTATTATTATACATATGATATGATACTAATAACTGAAAATTGAATTAATGATCAGTTAAAAGTATGATTACCTAACTTTATGCTTACATACTCATATACATATGCTTACCCCCAATTTCCAGTCACGGAAATGAGGTGTTGTGTAAATTAGGGGAGATAGTATAAATACAATGTGTTGTACTCAAACCCTGTGCACTGCAGTCCGCATACCTTGAAGTTCAACCCGTGTGACTGAAAGCCCGCGCCAAAGTTGGAATATAAGCCCCCGCGCAAGCATCAGGCCCCTTACAGGCTCTCAGCTTGGCACGCGGACTGCAAAGTCATCCAAGGTACACCCAAAGTAACAAAAACACGCCCAATTAACTTCATTACATAAGTTACACATGTAATGAAGATTAATGGCGACTAAATAAATGATTATACCAGATTGTATTATTATTTAGACATATAAATAAAATTATATTGACTGAACAAACAGTACAAATAAAACTGCGGCTTATTATAAAATACAAATAAGCCACTAGTATTAATCTATAACAACCAGTACTAATGTACTACAGACTGGAAGTCAAAATAAATAAATAAATAAACTAATAAAATCAATTGGTGACGTGGATTCAAAGCAGGGGCTGCTGACGCGTCACCAAGAAAGCAAAAATGGCCAAAATGTGGTCCAAATATCCCACGAGTTGGCCAATAATACCTACAGGGTCCCCAGAGGGATCTCAAGACTATTTAAGGAGGTCTTCAACCGCCCAAATAAAGCTCCTCATGCTTTTTTATACCCACCAACAACCTTACCCATGTATTATTAGATATACAACTTTTTAAACAGGGTAAGCGTATTAGTAGTTATTAGCCCTGTCTTCCCCAACAACTCTACAGTGACCATCCAGCTCCACCATCCACCCATCAAAGCGCCCAAAACTGTCCAGTTTCACCCTGAATATGGCCAAGATCCCTCAAGGTTTATTACTAGTAAGTAATAACCCTTTTCTTGGAGATATTCCCCACTTACCTTTCCTGGTATTAAGCCACCCCTGTGTCAACAGGCCCCAGTGTTCCAGGTACTTAAATCCTCTGCAATTTATTTGCAAGCACCTGAGAGAGATTTAAACCACCCCTGATTTATCAGGCCCCTATTATATTAAATTTATTTAATATAATTATTACCTTATTTTTCCTATTTTTCCTCTAAAGTTTACGTCACAATTCCCCCGTTTTATTTGGGAATTATAACCTTAAAACCTTACCCAGAGTAATATCACTCTTTCCTTGTCTTGTATCCTTGCACCACTTGTAGCTAGAAAGACTTGTTGTTGGCATCAAGGAGGCTGACAATATTCAGGAGTAATGTTGACAGCCATTACTCTACTTTGATTTATGGAAACAAATTTAATATAGTAATTACAAATCAGAGGAGGGGTGTTACATTGGCTTGCAAGTTTTGGAGTAAAGAAGTGTGGCTGGTTCAATGATGCTCAACCAACCAGCAGCTTGGCTCTTTGGAAATGATCTAGGTATGGACGGTGGAGGGAAAGGTACTAGGCCACGCTTGACTATAACATGTATCCAGTGATTCCCGTTAATTAGTGCAAGGTAGATTGGGCTTGCTGGTTTGGGGTCGGGTGCAACAGTTGAAGGGAGAAACGTCATGCAGCCAGCTGCTCGGTTGTTTGTGAGGAACACCACTGGCCTATTGTATGCATTAGCCAGAATAGGACCACCATCAAGCCTGCCCATCCACTTGGAAGTGGGCACTGGTCCCTTGGGATTCTCCACGCAAATGCTGTCGTAGGTCTTCTCGAACATATCTGGTCCACCTAGCTTCCTCGTCCAAAGTGCCCTGTTGATCTCCAGCTCGTGTAACATGTCCAATCGCACTTGATACCACCCATTGTCTCTAGCATACGGGCCCTCGGGTTTTTCAGCAGCCAATGCATGTGCCACACAAGAATACCCACAGTTGCCATCGCCTTTTGGGTTATAACTTGATTGGACATACTTAATGACCCAAGGAGGTAACTCCTCAACCTGGGGGAGATGAGGGCAAATTCAGCATAAGCACAAGAGTGTGAGTAAATTGCTTTGCTCTCATGAGTAATCATCATGAATTCACACTATGTTCACTTACTGATTTATCAGACATAACCTCTTTAGAGGCTTGAGCCAGTGTCCCTAAGGTGGGACCACTTTTTACAACCATACTTTCATCCTGAATTCAACCAGAAAAGCCAATCAGTTATAATGTTGACTCATTGAATGGGCTCATCCTAACCCTTGAATTTACCTCCAAAGTCGGTGGCCTGGGGGGGTCACTGGCCTGATAATCACCTTCCATATGGGACATAGGAATAGCATCCTGATTTGCAAAAATACAACAGAACAATTAGGCGGATCACTATTAGGAGAATCTTGTTGGTTTGATTAAAGGGGCTTACCAGGGAAGTTGACATTGAAGTCCCGGCAAGAGGAATATCAATTGGATTGTCCTCTGCAAATTCACATGCATCTCCTTCAGACCCAAAGGGATCTCCATCACTGCCATCAGATTGATCAATGGATGAGTCTGGTACTCCACTAGATGACCCAGAATGACTGCCTTCTGCGGAGCTCCCTTTTGCCAAAGACATCTGACTCATTGCAGATGATACTGAGGGCTTTTCTTCCATACGGCGTTGGGACTTGGGCCGGTCGGAAGTGGGGGGACTTGCTTTCCGCTTATGTGACGTGCGGCCTGGTTGGTAGTCTTTGTTGGCTGCATACGTAGATGGTAGCTGAGACTTTGGAGGTCGGCCTCGTCGCTTGGCCACACACGGTGGGCTCTCATTTTCTTCTTCAGAAGATGTTGCGGGATCAGGAGCCTTTCTTGGTCGGCCTCGGGGTTTTGGGGCGGTCAGTCTGGCCAAGGTGGGCAGCTCATCAGGGTCTTCCATTGATGAGCTGCTATCTTGTTGCAACTCGTCTGTCCTTCTCCGGCCCGCTTGATTCTGACTGGTCCTTGCGCGCTGTTTCCCTTTGGCTGTCTGTGCCTTTTCAATCTGAGACTCCACGATTTCTGCCTGAGTAGGATCTCGGGTTTGCACACGGCGGCTTCCATTCTTCTTCTTCCAAGGTTGATTTGGTTTGGATTTTTGTCTGATGGGGTCTGGCTCAATCAGTGGGACCACATGTGTGTTTGCAACAACTCGACGGAAATTCTTCATCAGTGCCGGCAAAGCTGTGGAGGGGTGAGATTCCAAGATCTCCTGCTTTAGCGCCTCAAAATCATCGTCAAAGTTATACGGCTCCTCATCAAGGTTCTGTAATTTAAGCAAGGTCAAACAGGATTAGCCAATGGGTTATGGAGGAGGGGGCAGATTTATACACTGACTGGTCCATCAGGGTTGTAACACAATTGCCACTGGGGATGAAAGTCTGCTGGTTCCACATCACCCTTCTCTTCAAGCAACTTTTCAATCAAGTGTGCACATGGGACCCCCATTCCCGCATTGAAGTTCCCCGTACACTGCCTGACCGGATCATCACGTTTGGCCTTCTTCATTTTCAAGTACTTATTGTACTCTCCGATTGCCAATTTGAGGGCATGGGTTGAGATCTTGGTGTGAAGAGGCTTGAAAACATTTGGGAGTCCGGATAGCCCTTTGATCCTTTCATGGCCAATGGTGACCTGTGCTTCGTCCAGTTGCCGGTCCACAGCTGATGAAATGGTCAGGAAGAGCGTAGCAAAGTCGATCTTGCCAGATGTCACGTATGTTTTGAGCCAGCTATGAGCTGATTCACCTCTAGATGACGTCAGATTCCCCAAGTGCGGGGTTTTCCCAGCCCATGCAGCCATGAATTGTTTGCGACAGGGCAGAACATGGTTCTGAAGGTATTCCAGAACATTTGCTCGTTCCCTGAGGTCCACCTGAAGCTTTCCCCAAGCTGTGTCGAATGAGGGTTCGTCCGGTGCGTATGTAACCTCGTGCCATAGCTTCATGAAATTTGTCCATTCGTCTGCCTCGGATGCAAAAGCCTGTTTGCAGTTGGTGACAATGTTCCGATCAATGTGCCAGGCGCATAGGTTGGAGGTTGCATTTGGGAAGTGCTCCGCAATTGCATTTCGGAGAGCCACCTCTTTGTCCGTCACAAAGACCTTTGGAGAGCTCTCTGGTTCCCATACCGACCTGCAAGAATTGATAGGTGTATGTAAAATTACCATCAGATTATCAATCTCATACTAAAAAAGACAATCACCACACTCACTTCAACTTATTCAGAGCCCAAGAGTATGCCGCATTTTTCTCATTCCTCATGAGACAAAATCCAATTGAGAACGAGCTGTTCGTGCAGGTCTGGCCAACAACATGCAGTAAGGGGTACTTGCAGAGGTTGGTCTTGTAGGTGCAGTCAATATTAACCACATGATGGAACTTGCGAGCAAGTAACATTGATCCAGGGTGCGCAAACCATAGGTAGAGGAGCTTTCCGTCATCATTGTAAACTTCATCGTGAACCCAGTTGGAGCCTTTGAGGCATCGTAGAAGATGGTTGATGGGGGTGTCGCCGGCCCTCCGCTGTATCTTCTGCGCTGCTTTTGTGTTGTAAATTGTCCTGTTTGTGACAAAGCGTCCCTCAGTCGTACTCAGCTGGCGGGCAATTGCCTGTGGTTGCAAACCAAGAGAGGCCAGTCGAGCCACCTCTGCTTGGCCCTCTGCCCCAAGTGTCTTGTGGATGGCCTCGTACTTGTGCTGGATGACATTGTGGTTGTGAGGGACAGTCTTGCTGCGGAGATCCCAATAGTCGTTTTCACGGTTCTTGGCACATGAACAGTGGCCCGAAATCTTGAAGGCGCATCCAACTCGCTTATTACGTGATTCACGAGCCCGACAGGAGTCCACGGTGGTAGTGTCTTCTCCAGCCAGTGAGCAGGCAAGGTAAATGTTCTTCCCCGCCTTGGATTTTGAGACTGCCAGCCGATAACCATGCTCGGTGGCCCATGTGGACACAAATTTCTTCAGATCGTCAACACAGGTGAACAGGTATTCAGGTGGAGGGTCCATTGGCTCTACAAAATTAATTCCCATGAGCATCCATTGGAAACAGTATGATAAATCAATGAGGCACTGACCTCCCACAGAGTAGTCAAACAATCTGACATCCTCACTGGTCAGTAGGGCTTTGGGCAAAGCATTTCCATCCGGGAGATTTGGGGCCATCAACAAGTCATTGGTGTGGTGCGCAGATGCACTGGGATCTGTACAATAAAACATTGGTAAGAACACCGCAAAGGACTTTTCTGAGTGAAATCTACAATCACCTTGGGGATTTTCCTCAGTCATTGGAGAGGGAACAGACATTTCCAGGGGGATTGGGGAGGTAACAGACATTTCCTGGGCGGTTCTTGCAGGAGCCAGGACTGCAGACGGTACCACAGATGTTGTAGAGTTGGAACCACCTGATTCATCAATAAATAGTCAGCTCCCAATAAAGCAACTTTACCAGAGAAACTAAGACCCACCTTGAGCTTGATCCTCATTGGTTTGGGTGGGAAAAGAGGGAGCAGGCAGGTCATTTGCAGAAGGCAGGAAATCAGGGGGAAAAGCTGATGATTTACAGTTTGTCAGCTCTCAATAAATATACATTACAAGAGAAAGTTAGACCTACCTTGAGCAGTATTGTCAGTCATTTGAGGGAAAACCAAGGAAGCCAGTGGATCAATTGATGTAGGTAGTTGCGCGGATGGGGCAGGCGGACTTAAAGAGTCAAGCAGAGAATTGATTTCGACAGCGGATTGGTTGGTGTTGTTGTCCCAGTAGTATGTGGGCTGGTTGACGGACGGGTTGCTGGGTATTGATGCAGACAGGTTGCTGGGTATTGATGGCGGGTGTTGGATTGGTTGGGGGGCATTCCAGTTGTTGGAGTACATTTCCTGCTGTAATGTATAGGAGGTTGGTTGATTGGGTTGGTGGGTGGGAGGAATGTTGGACGTCTGGTGCAGGGGGATTGCTGGATTGGTGTAGTTTGGAAAGTTTGGATTGAGTTGGCCGGTGACTGGAATGTGAGGAAAGGCTGTACTATTGTTATAGGAGGCCGTTTGGGATGATTGGTGGGGGGGAAGGTTGTTGTATGGGTTGAAAGATGGTATTTGGTGGCCCATATGGGGTGCAGGTTGCCCGTGATTTGGAATTGGAAAGGCCATTGAGTTTGACGGGTATGCAGGGTGGCCATGGTTGGTGAAGCTGGGGTGTTGGTTTGTGGGATTATGTGTGATTGGGGGTATTGAGGATGCGGCAGCATTGTGTAGGTAATTGGGGAAGCTGGGGAATTGATCAGACGTTTGAGGAGGGATGGTGGAGTTGGATGGGGCATGGAACCAAGGGGGTTGCCCAAATGGGACTGGTGGTTGCGGCTGATGGAGGCAGGAGGAAGGACTGTGTGAGCCAGTTATTTAAGTAGAAGCATTGGGAAGTGTTTACATACATGTTGTGCCAAGTGAGACTGGGTGACATTAGGCTGACCACTGGCATGCATTATTGCATTAGGGTATTGGGGGTGCGGCTGATTGTGGACGCCATATGGGTTGGGAGATACGTGGTAGTAGGAGGAGTTTTGGCCTGGCTGAGACATTTTCTGCTGTAAATAACGGCCAAAGTGAGTAATTTTGGATGATATCTACTTTGATAGACATGCACTTACACTGCTGGAGGGTAATAAAAGTTGATGCGAAGAATACTTGCTGATATCTGTGCGTTCAGAGGAACAAGAAGAAATAATCAGCTGGCATGAAAATAATAATAATGAAGATGTGGAGAGATTGATTGGATCTGAGTGGAAGAACATCAAGTGCTGGTGTGCCCGTCCAGGGCTTGGACAAGGGGAATGGGGCCCTTGGATACCTATGTGGAGATATAAAGGGGACCTTTGGCCTAACATGTCAAACTTGGGCGGCTGGGAAGGGCACAGTTGGCTCCTTTTGGCCAGTCATACAGTTGGCTCCTTTTGGCCAGTCATAGTGGGCCCTGTTGGCCCCTTGACTAGGCCCTTTGGGGCTTGTCCCACTGTCAATACAGGGCCTAATGGGCCCTGATCAAATTCTTAGTTTTTGTTATGATCATTATCTTTTTTTTTTGTTTTTGTTTTGTTTTTTTTTCTTGTTTTTTTCTTGTTTTATTTTATTTTATTTTTATTTTATTTTTATTTTACTTTATTTTATTTTTATTTTATTTTTATTTTATTTTTATTTTGTTTTTATTTTATTTTTATTTTTATTTTATTTTATTTTTTCTGATTTTTTATTTGATCTTACGGGGGCACGGGGGGCACGGGGGGCACGGGGGGGCACGGGGGAACAAAAGGAAAAATACCCACTTAGGGGTTCGTCCGGTTGTTCCGTGTCGGGTTGGACGGCTGGCTCGCTTGGATCGGGTCGGGTGGGTCGGCTCGGCTCGTCTGGGGGGTTGGTGTGGAGGGCTGGCTGTGAGGAGGGAGGGGGGAGTGATCGTTTGATCGATTGAGCGAGGTGGTGGTTGCGGTTGAAATCCGCTGGGGGGGAGGGGGGGAGGGGGCAGGTGGGGGCATGCTGATGTCATGCGTACAATGTTTTGTACGCATGACATCATGATGTATATAGAAAGGGGCGTGCCCCTTCCTATATACATAGAATCGGCGTGCAGTCGGCACGCCAATTCTATGTATATAGGAAGGGGCACGCCCTTCCTATATACATAGGTCGGCGGTCCGCCGATCTATGTGTATAGGCAGGGGCGTGCCCCCTGCCTATACACATAAAAAGGGCGTGTGGGTCGCACGCCCTTTTTATGTGTATAGGCAGGGGGCACGCCCCTGCCTATACACATAAAAAGGGCGTGCGACCCACACGCCCTTTTCTGAAGGGGCGGGCAAGCCGCACGCCTGTTTCTGAAGAGGGCGTGCGACTGCACGCCTGCAGTGTCGCACGCCTGTAGATGGGCGTGCAGCACGCACGCCCATCTACAGGCGTGCCCACGCCCGAGGATGGGCGTGCAGCCCGCACGCCGATTAAAAAAAAGGCGTGCGGGGCACACGCCTTGTTTTTTATCGGCGTGCGTTCGGCGTGGGCGTGCGCCGATGGGCGTGCAAATATCAACGCCTGTGGATTGGCCCAAAAGTCATGAAAATCCAACCAATGAGTTTAAAAATAAAATGTCTGTCTCATCAAATTATACTCCCTTCAAAGTGTTATAAACAAATTAAAAATGATTAGAAATCATGAAAAACAACCCGTGGGGATTTCTTTTGTAAAAAACCGGGTGCATTGGCCAAAAAAAATGGAAGCCCTTGTTTTTTTGGAAAATAAAAAATACCATAAAATTCTACACCCCTTAAAGTATATTAAACAATTTTCAAATCTTGAAAAAAAATTAAAATCCGCCCGCAAAAAATTGAATAAAAAATCCGGGTGTAAATGCGGAAAACCGGGTGTACTGCGCAGCAATTTGGACGTCGCTGCTGCGTAAAACCGGGTGTAAACGCGGAAAAACCGGGTTTTTTATATCAATGCCCTAAATAAATTAATAATAAAATAAATAATAACTCATTAACCTTTGAGATAAATGAGATTATTATTTCATATTCTGAAAGAGCAAGTAAAATAACCTAGGGTAACTCAGCCAAAGTACCCTAGAAAACTTACTACTTCTAATAATAAAATTAACTTAAAAGAATACTCCTACTAAGCGCTAAAATACTTACTAGGTATGAACATATGTAATATGAGATTATTCTAATAAGTAGAAGTCCTCAAAATGCGGGATAAGTACTTAAATAAACTATGTAATTATCCTTTAAACACATAAATAAAATATTAAATAACATTTGACAAAAATATCACGCTGTTTTATAGTCTTTGTATTATTATTAACTTATACAAATACATACAGTATAAGTTAAATAATATCATAACACATGAAAGACACGAAACAGGGGACTAAGAAAACATCAGAATACTTCAAACAAGTCTAAAAGAACTTGTACAATTAAAATAAATGACAAGCTCTTTTTTATCACGGGAAAATAATAAATGTTGACACTTTTCCCAGGATGTTTTGCTTGTCAAATAATTGAATGGAAAGCTGTTAAAGCGCTCACCATGCAGGTATGACAAGAACTCTCATGGTACAGAACTTTATATATGAAATAACCAAATTAAACAGAAATAAGATTCTGTGTTATAATTTGATTATTCCTTTTTTATTCTATTGATCAAGTGTCCAATACATGTTGTACATCAAACTAAGAGCCCTTGAAGCGCCCTCAGATGATGTCTACAGATGACTGACAGACTGTATTAATTATTGACAGCCTGTACATATAATAATTTGATAAATTACATCATTTATTTCTACTAAGGATAACTCCTTCCTTGTAGTGTTCCCACAGCCAAAATAACACTTGATGTTTCGCCATAAGGGCTCCAGAAAAGCATTTAAGAGGCCCGTTCTTCCCCCTGTATTTGGATTGCCCAGCTTTATCATATTTACACCCAGCATTCCACCAGTCCAGCTTACTAGTGTCCTGCCCAGTAAATCAGTCTTCAAGACTTCAAAGCCTCTTTTCCTCAACCCCAACTCTGTCCAGCCTTCCAGCCCACCTTTCCAACCGCTTCCAGCTGCTCAGTTTACCATAAGAAAGCCCCCCACCTCCTTCCCTCAAAGCCTACTACAGTAAGTCTTTTTCTACTAGGAGTTGTGGCCCTTTCTTAGCCACTATTTCACTGGGACTAAACACCCCTGCTTGCAGGCCCCAGTTTTAAAGGTTCAGTTCTCTGATTTTAGCACGAACACCTTTGGAGGGAACTAAACACCCCAGCTTGCTGGCCCCTCCATAAAATCTTTGATCTTTTAAATATCCATATAAAAGATCAAAAAACCCCTTTTTTGCCCATATTTTTTGCCTTGCACCTTGTGTAGTTGGAAGGATATCAGTCCTTGGCATCACACAGCGTGACAATTATGTCCTACACTGGACTACCTACACAGTTTGTCAGAGTCAATGATGTTCTAACCTCTCTGAGATGTTTAGATTATTTGTTAGAGAGAAAATAAGGGGGTTCACGTACTGCTAATTTCTGTAAGATGCCGTAGCAAATGGGAAACTGGTTGGTACAGTCCTGTCACAGTTAGCTGTCGGCGGGTGCAAATCCCGGTCTCCAATCTCGGTATCATTGCTTAGAAGATGAATGGAAATACTAACCTTGTTGGTACAGTCCCGTCACAGTTAGCTGTTGGCGTGTGCAAATCCCGGTCTCCAATCTCGGTGAGGAAAAGAGAGAGGAGCCGGGATTGGGAACTGACCAGATTATATACTATGTACATGTATCACTAAGTTAGGTTTGGATCTCACTAACTAGGTTACATGATTGATAAGTACATAGTAATAAAACCATAATCTTATTTTGTAATCTTGAATCTGCCATACTCCTTTAACACCCCCTCTGTCAGCCTCCCTGATGCCAAGGACAAGTCCTTCTAGCTACAGGTGGTGCAAGAATTTATGGAAAGAGTATATTCACTCTGGGTAAGGTATAATGTTACAATTCCCAAAAGATATGGGGGAATTGTGACGTAAAAATTGAGAGAAAAATAGGTTAATAATTATATTAAATAAATTTAATATAATTAAAAACCAGAGGGGCCTGATAAATCAGGGGTGGTTTAGATCCCTCTAAGGTATCTTACAAATAAATGCAGAGGATTTAGGTACCTGGAACACTGGGGCCTGTTGGAACAGGGGTGGTTTAATCCCAGGAATGGAAATGGGGGAATATCTTCAAGAAAAGGGTTATTACTTACTAGTAATAAACCTAGAGGGATTTTGGGGATATTCTGGGTGTAACTGGACAGTTTGAAGCGCTTGGATGGATGGATGGTGGAGCTTGATGGGCACTGTGAAGTTGTTGGGGAAGACAGGGCTAAAGAATAACTACTAAGAAGCTTACCAGACTGTGTTATAAAGATGTATATATCTAATAAGAAGTGGGTAAGGTTGTTAGTGGGTATTGGGAAGCATGAGGAGCCTTCTTTGGGCGGTTGAAGAGCTCCTTAAATAGTCTTGAGTTCCCCCTGGGGACCCTGTAGTTATTATTGGCCAACTTGTGGGATCTTAGGACCACATTTTGGCCATTTTTGCTTTCTTGGTGACGCTTCAGCAGCCCCTGCTTTGAATACACGTCACCAATTGATTTTATTAATGTATTTTATTATTATTTACATATTTATATTTGTCTTACAGTCTGTAGTACATCAGTATTGGTTGTTATAGATTTAATACTAGTGGCTTATTTGTATTTTATAATAAGCCACAGTATTGTTTGTACTGTTTGTTCAGTCAGTATATTTTAATTTATATGTATAAATAATAATACACTTTAGTATATTTAATTATTTAATCCCCAGTAACCTTTATTACATATGTAACATATGTAATGAGGTCACTGGGGCGTGTTTTTACTGTTTTGGGTGTACCTGAGTGACTGTGGAGTCCGCGTGCCAAGCTGGGAGTCTGTAAGGGGCTTAGTGCTTGCGCGGGGGCTTGTATCCCAACTTTGGCGCGGGCTTTCAGTCACGCGGGTTGAACTTCAAGCTCTGCGGACTGCGGTACGCGGGGTTTGAGTAAAACACGGTGTATTTACACTATCTCCCCCAATTTACACAACACCTCATTTCCGTGACTGGAAATGGGTTTTAAGCATATGTAAATATATATATAAGCATTTAATTACGGCAAGTACTTTTTATTTAAAAGGTACTTGCTAATTCTTCTTTGCTAATTTACATAGTGAAGGAGTGGGAATTAGGGGTACCTGTGAGTGAGGTACCCTAGGTTAAATTTAGTGTAGATTAGAATATCAACTAATATTCTAAATATTATTTGATATTCTATATATTTTTTATACTAATTTTGTGGTTAACTTGTGACAGGTTGCTCTGTCATAGTAGCAAGCTGACACCCTCCCAAGATTACAAAATTTACCGATTTACCCCAAGTTGTCCCAATGCTATACTCATTTTTCTGGGTCCCAACCGCTTCGTCAACACATTGGCTAATTGATCATGAGTTGAGGTCCAGCTAATCTTGATGTCATGTTCACGGATGAGGTCGTTGACAAAATAGAATGCGCGTCTGAGATAGCGGGTCTTCTTTTTTGTTGTGTTGTCAGTTGCTATCATGATTGTGGCCTCATTGTCGCAGTGAATCTTGAGGTCTGGGTCAATTTCCATCTCTTCCATAATGTTGAGAAGATGCGCCAGCTGTTGAGCTCCTTCCGAGAGTGCTAGGTACTCTGCTGCACAAGTTGAAATTGCAGCCGCACAAGTTGACATAGCAACTACTGTCTGCCTCTTTGACCCCCACACAATGCTGTTTCTGTCATGCGTCAAAAGGTAGCCTGTGGTGGAACATTCGTGCTTGCCTCCCCAATTTGCATCCGTCCAGAGATCCAATCCACCTACTCCCTGCTTGTACACCAAAGCCCTGTCCGCCGTTCTACCCAAGTATCCAATCAACCAGTCCAGTGCCGCCCAGTGGTCCTTTGAAGGTGCCGAGCAGAATCGAGCCAGTAGGTTCACTGCGTATGCTAGGTCAGGACAAGTCCCACACGCTAGATACATCAGTGAGCCTATGACCAATCTAAACTCTGTCTGGTCAATGGGATCACCTGAGTAAGATTCCAAATCCACCTCAGGGAGTGGACAGTGATGCGGCAGCGTCTTCCTGTGGTACGTCGAGAAGATCTGGTTGGCCATTACTGATTGGTGCAGGTGGAGGTGTGGGCCATCCCAGACAAAATCAATGCCAACCAACCGGTTTACCTTATTTGACCATTTGATTTCCAGTTTGTTCTCCTCACCTTTACGCAAATTGTCTAGGAGTCGTTGATCTTACAAGAGGGCAAAGCCGTCGTCCACATGTAGCCATATGATAATGAAATGGCTATCACGCTGGAATAGATACAGAGACGGCTTGATTTCACTTGCTTCAAAGCCGAGAGACTGCACGGTTTGTTGGAAGAACTTCCACCAGCACCGCGCCACCTGCTTCGTGCCGTACAGTCCCTTCTTCAGGAGCATCACCTTACCTTTCAGATCAGGATCAACTTGCGTCGGTGGCTGGATGTAGACAGTTTCTTCAATGGGGCTATAGAGGTAAGCAGAGCTTACGTCGAATGTCGCCGTGGGCAGCTTGTGCGTCATGCTTAGTGAGATGACGAAACAGAGAATTTTCAGGGATGCCTTTGGCGCATACGTCTCATTGTAGTCAAGGCCAAGCTGTTGGTTAAAACACTTTCTCAACATATTGAGCACAATACTTGTCCTTTTAATGGAGAATACCCAGCAAGCGCCCAAGGCTTTGGCTCCCTCAGGTGGCACTTTAGGCTCCCAGACTTCAAGTTGATCGAACTTCCTCATTTCGTAAGCGGCCGCTTCTCTCCACAATTTAGCATTGGGTCCTGCAAGGGCCTGCTTGATGTTCTTTGGGAGATTGTGTTCCTCAGAGATTGGCAGGAGTGCTAGCTGCCTGTGTTCTTCATCGGCAATTTCTTGGGTCCGTTCTTCACCGAGACGTAATATGATTTGTGTTAGAATTAACAAAGCATTTTTCAGACATTTAGCAGAAAATGATTGACTTGGGCAGGATTTAAACCAGCGACCTTAGCAGAAGCTAAGACACTATACTAGAAGTGCTGCCTTTCCCAACTAGGCTACCAAGTCATTATCCAATGTGCTGATATTTGGAACACTGTGGATCACAATATTCAACAATTTGTTTAAGAATAATATTAACCTCATGATTGGAGGCTTTCACCTGGGGCACTAAGTCCTTGTTTGGTTTTGACATCGCTGATTGGAATGGTAGGCATTGAAAATCAGGGAATCACACGGACAAAGAGTGGATAATTCTTTGTTCGTTTGGGACCCAGAATAGCCAGCCAGCGTCGGCTTCTGGATAGCCTAGCAGCTGTCCTTCCTGGGCTTGCTCTTGTAGCTTAGATCGGCGTTCCTTAGGGATGTGGATGATTGCTCTTGCTCCAAAGGGAAAAAGTGTATTGGCGGCTGGTTTTACACAATAAAGAATCTCCATGGGCAATTTGTCTCCCGTCTTTGAGGTGGGAATTATATTATGTATATGGGACGCCAACAGTGAGCCCGCTACGCTAACAATAGCTGTAGCGTAGCGTAATGTTAGATTTTGTCGCTACACCAACACAAATTTACTGTTAGCGGTTTTTTTTTTCAGCTAACGCTACAAAAACTTTGTCAAAAAAAAACAGCGGTAGCATAGTGTTAGCAACTTCAAAAAAAAAAAGTTAACGCTACAGGAATTACCTGTTAGCTGATTTGTAGCGGTGTTAGCTGGAACAAATGCTAAGCTAACTGTTAGCGTAGCACTATTGTCAACTACGCTGATGTTAGCGTAGCGCTCTTTTCAGCTACGCTAACTGTTAGTGTAGCACTTTTTTCAGCTACCCTAACCGTTAGCATAGTGCCCTTTTGCGGTGAGCTAACTGTTAGTTTAGCACTATACTTGTGGGAGTATAGCAATCATGTCTTTTCTTGAGGATTTGATGCTTTCAAATTAGTATTGCAATGACTCTGATGATTAAAATGAGGTCCCCAGAACAATATTGTCCCAAGATCCATCATTTAACATCAAAGGCATTTCAATAAAAATAAATTAGACATCAACATAAGGACATAATCCTGACTTTTGAGGCCAAATGAAGTTCACTTTATAGCTAACAGGGGGGGATGGCCAAATGGGGATTGTTTTTTTATGAGCCAAAAGCCACACGGAAAAACAATTTGTTTGTGAAAAAAAAAAAAAATTGGAGATAGAAATTGAAAATAAATAAATCAGAAATAAGGTGTTTTGATTGCTGTACTTGCTCAAGTACAGGAGTTGAAGCAGCATTTTGATTGTTTTGCTTGTGCAAGTAAAGCTTTTTGATTGCTTTGCCTGTGCAAGTACAGGATCCTAATTGAGCAGAGTGGACCAGCTTTGACCCAAGACAGGGGAATTGATTACTCCTGCTATATTAAAAGTGAGTGCAAAATACCTAATTGGTGTCAACCCCATCACAAATCCTACTCACCAATGAGGGTGACACTGATGAGGTATGTTGCAGTTACTTATAGTGTAGCAGGAGTGATAAATTCCCTTGTCTGAGGTCAAAGCTGGTCCACTCTGCTCAATTAGTATCCTGTACTTGCACAAGTAAAGCGATCAAAAAGCTGTACTTGCACAAGTCAACAAATCAAAATTCTGATGTAACTCCTGTACTTGAGCAAGTACAGCAATCAAAACACCTTATTTCTGATTTATTTATTTTTAATTTCTATCTCCAATTGTTTTGTTTTTTTTTTTTTTTTTTTTTTTTTTTTTCAAAAACAAATAGTTTTTCCGTGTGGCTTTTGGCTCATAAAAAAACAATCCCCATTTGGCCATCCCCCCCTGTTAGCTACAAAGTGAACTTCATTTGGCCTCAAAAGTCAGGATTATGTCCTTATGTTGATGTCTAATTTATTTTTATTGAAATGCCTTTGATGTTAAATGATGGATCTCGGGACAATATTGTTCTGGGGACCTCATTTTAATCATCAGAGTCATTGAAATACTAATTTAAAAGTATCAAAGCTGAAAAACAAGACATTTTTTGCAAGGGAAAAACTTTCACCGTTCCCACATCCTTTTCTTTGCCCAACCACCTCACACCAACTATTGGTAAAATCAAACAATATGTAATGCATCAACAAAATTCTTTTCAGATTGTTCACTTTTCTGGATCTAAAAGTTTGGTCCTGGTTTGAATTAAAACACAAGAAAGAAGTTGTATTTCTCTTCAAAGAGCTTTAATGCAGCAGGATTTTACCTGCTGAAGCCATAAAAACAGCCTTTATGCAGCAGCCATGTTAACTTGTGAAACTAACAGTTAGCAAGAAAAAAAAAACGCTATTTAAGCTTAGTGTAATGGGAAAAACTTCAGCTAACATCCAACATTTAGTGGGAAAGATATCAGCTAACAGCTAATATTTAGCAGGAAAATATCAGCTAACAGCTAACATTTAGCGTAGCGTAGCGATGATGCCGCTAGGCTACTGAGAACTTCAAAATCTGTTAGCGCCAGAAAAATTACGCTGCGTGTTAGCGTAGCGGTGAATTTTCTCAGCTAACGCTACAAAAAAATGGCTTGGAAAATTTGTTGCTACGCTAACTGTTAGTGTAGCGGAGTGTAATTTCAGCTAACGCTACAGATTTTCTGGGAAAAATAAACCCCGCTACACTAACAGTTAGCGGTCAAATAGCGTAGCGTAGCAGCCCACCGTTGGGGACGCTGTGGAGTACGCAAACAACCACCATATATTGGAGAGCTTGCTTGAATGTAACATTGTCCTGGCCAAGTCGCCAAGGGTTCTATTCACTAATTCGGCCCTGCCATTTTTTTCTGGCAAGTATGGCGTCACAGGAGCTAGAGTCGTTCCCAAGAGTGTGAGTTGGGGGGCCAGACTTTTGGTGTATTTGAGAGCATTATTGCAGCGAAGGTACGCCGGTGTTCTGCCCCGCGTTGATTTCAAGTGCTTGATCCAGGCCAGAATTTTGGTAGGCACCTCACTCCTCGACGCCAATGGTGCCACGAAAGTGTAGGTGCTTGCATGGTCGCGCATAGTTACCAAGAATCAACAGCCGTTGATGTCTAGGGGTAGCGGCCCGATTACATCCAACACGCATAGGTCAAGCGGGTTTTCTCTTGGGATCAGGGGTTCCATACCGAGAGCTTTCTTGTCTAAACTCTTTGACTTCACACATTGCTCACAAAAGAAGGACTTCCAAGCAATCTTCTTTTCCGGGTAATTGATACACAAGAAGTTTTTCACAACCTCATCTGATACATGTCCTAATCAAACATGCCAAACATAGGAGTCAAATGATGGTACTTGGGAAATCATTTTTGATTGCAAATTGGGGAACCTCTTAAGAGACCAACAGTAATTATGGAAAACGGTTTCATATCTATTGTTACAAGGATCAATCAATGTTGCTTGAGTACCCTTGTAGATGAGCTTCCATCCCGCAGATAAAAGGCGACCAGTGGATAGGATGATGCCTTTGACATCTGGGAAATGGTAAATGTCATTGATGATCAGAGGACCCTTCGGAGTCAGGATTGTCACACTACCAAGGTTGGTAACGGTCACATTGCAGTCTGATACAGCAAGATAGAAGATTTGAGGTTGAGTAAGCTTTCTTTCTGATTTGAAATAGGAAGAATTGCCGCTTACGTGGGGAGATGCACTGTCAGCCTGGGTGTGGAACTAACCGTGGTTAAGGGTTGTAACTGAGTTAGGTTGATGGTTTAAAGTGGTTTGGGTAATGTTTTAAGTCCTGTAAAAAGGTACTTCCTCAATCAGTAAGTCTTGTCTGAGAGGCTTGCTCTAATTGCTCTAATTAGGCGCATCCAAATCAATACAAAGTATTAATAGGCATCCAAGGAGAGACTCAACTTGGGTTCGTGGTGACTACCTTATTGAAGGTAGGTTGTGGCCAATTCTTGAGGTAATAACAGTATTAAACTATAGATTATCCAGAATTGGGGGATTGTTGGAGAATGGGGAACTAAGCAAGGTAAATAACTCTAAGGTATGTACTGTGCTGTGGTGTTCTAAATATTCTCTGGGGGATAAACAACTGTTTACAGTCTGTTTATATATTGTAAGAGCTCCTCAAGGGGGAACTGTGAGCGCTTCCATGACCTGGGAGGTACTGTGGAACTTCAGGGGCAAGACAGATCCTTTTGGGAGGATCTGTTAATGTTTATGATGTGATTTCTACTAAGGCTGTGTTATGGGACACATCTTTGATCAGTAGTACTTAGTGGGATTGGATCACATCATGACATTTGTATTAATTGATCTGTTATTAATATTAATAAAGTTATTAACTTATAATGATGTCATTTATTATTGGTACATCCTATAAGTATTAATTATTATAATATTAATAAGTTCTTTTATTAATAAGATATTGAAGTACATATCTTATACGTGAAATATTCCAATGTTAAGGAATGTGGGCGTAATCAGATGGGAAAAAGTGACATCTGTTACTCTGGATATTTCACGTGAAAGGAGGGCAAAGGGCGTACAAGTTATGTATCTTGTATAACAGGAGTACATAGCTTAACCAGAATTATTCATGAGTTATTAATGAATATATTATTAAAGTATTTATATTAATTATTGTAATTAAAGTACTTTAATGATTATAATAGTAATGTAATAATAATAATGAATGTATGATAATAATAAATAAGAATAGTAATTATTATTAGAGATAATAATAATTAATAATATTTGCAGTTACGTGGTACATGTCAGGTACTGTGATATGTACTCAGTGGCTGACATGCACCAGAGTCAAGCAGGCAACCTTCTGTCACATTTGGAATGTTCACTTGGCGAATGCAATCTCCATCAGGACGGCGGGGTGGCTTGTACTTTGAATCCTTTGATGCAAAGTTCTCTGGAGGTGACTCTATACGCTTCGTCGCCACGTCTCTCCAGAAGTGGGTGCAATCTGAGTACCAGTGTCCATTGTCTTCACAGTAGATACACGCATACCCATATTTTTGAAGGAGAGATTCAGATTGTCCCTTTCCTTTATAGTGGGTCGCTTTATCTACTGATAGGCGTGTTGGGGATCAATCGGACTGAGGGGCTGGTGGTTGTTGACGCTTTTGGGGGGCAACATACCTTCCTGATGATTGGATTGCTTGAATTCGATCTAGGTCCATGGGAACTGGTCCGTTGGTCAACGATAATTTTTACTTAAGCTTTCCTGTCGCACTCTGGATAACCAACGCAACATTGGCAAATGTTGGAATTTCTTTGACATCAAGTTGGGCATCCACCAAGAATTCAAATGTCTTTGTGTTGACTCCAATAGGGGGTTTGAACGAAGTTTGGAGCAGGATACCGCTGAGCTCTGGACACTCAATCTTCAGTTGGTCCATTTCAGCAATAATCGTCGCCCATTTGGAGATGGTGAATCCATCAGCAGGCGTCAGATTGGTCGCAAGGGTCATGAGTTTGTCAACAAGTTCGACCTTATGGCGGCGGTTGGACTTGCTGCAGTTGGCCTTCAACAGGTTATAGAGATCAAGTGGAGCCTTCAATTTTGATCCTTCAACGATGCCAACGAGCTGGTCTTCAATCGTGTTCCGGATGATGCTTGCAATTGATGAGTTTTCTTCTGTCGTAAGAAAAGCAAAGTTTTTGGGCTTATCAACAAACAAAGTTTCTTTAACAAACAAATGCATAAGAGTCCAATCCAATGCCTTGTGCCACACTTGAAAGTGTACCCCATTGTACTCAAGAATTGCTTTACAAGGATTAATCTCCTTGTGGGCTGTCAGAGGGGAACGGAAAATTTTTTGAAGCATAACTTCTTGGCGGGATGTGGTAGGGTTGTTGGGAGGATGATGAGTTTGTAGGGCATTGATAAACGCACACCAACAGCGTACACCAACGCCAACCCGCACACCAATTTTTTTTGGCGTGCGGGGCCTACACGCCAATTTTTTTTGGCGTGTGGGACCCGCACGCCAAAAAAAAAAGTTGTGTTAGACCCGCACGCCAAAAATGGCGTGTGGTTCCCACACACCATTTTTTGTTGGTGTGTGGGCCCCGCACGCCAATTTTTTTTGGTGTGCGGGTCCCACACGCCAATTGGTTGGCGTGTGGGGGGACGATGACATAATAGAATTGGAGGGCCAATTCTATTATGCCAGCGAGCCCAGCTGGGAGGACTTCCTCCCAGCTGACGAGGTTATACAACCTCGTTGGCCAGGAGGAAGTCCTCCTGGCTGACGAGGTTGTATAACCTCGTCAGCCGGGAGGACTTCCTCTGGCTGACAAGGTTGTATAACCTCGTCAGCCAGGAGGACTTCCCCCTGGCTGACGAGGTTATACAACCTCGTCAGCCAGGAGGACTTCCTCCTGGCTGACGAGGTTGTATAGCCTTGTCAGCCAGGAGGAAGTCCTCCCGAGGGACGAGGTTATACAACCTCATCGGCCAGGAGGACTTCCTCCCGGCTGACGAGGTTGTATAGCCTCGTCAGCCGGGAGGAAGTCCTCCCGGCCGAAAAGGCTATACAACCTTGTCGGCCAGGAGGAAGTCCTCCTGGCTGACAAGGTTATACAACCCTCGTCAGCCAGGAGGAAGTCCTCCTGGCTGACGAGGTTGTATAACCTTGACAGCCAGGAGGAAGTCCTCCCGGCTGGGCTTGCTGACATAGTAGAATTGGCCGTCCAATGCTATTATGTCAGCGGCCCCCCACACGCCAAACAATTGGCGTGTGGGACCCGCACGCCAAAAAAATTTGGTGTGCGGGGCCCACACGCCAAAAAAAATTGGCGTGTGGGACCCACACGCCATTTGTTTGGCGTGTGGGACCCACACGCCATTTGTTTGGCGTGCGCTCCCACACGCCGATTTTTTTGGCGTGTAGACCCTACACGCCAAAAAAAAAAGGCGTGTGGCCCCGCACGCCAAAAAAAATTGGCGTGCGGGTTGGCGTTGGCGTGCGTTTATCAACGCCCAAGTTTGTAGGCTAGCAACATTGGACCTAAGTTGGGCAATCTCAGTCCGCATGTCTAGGAAGAGTTTTCTAGCCTCAGCAGGTGAGATGTCCTGCTGATCAGTCGATATTGGCGTTTGGTTCGACATGATGGGGTTGGTTGAGTCAGAATTGTCTGATGGTGAGTCGGGAAAAGGATGGGAGCAAGGGTGAGTTGCTGTCAATGGTTCTATCGAGGAAGATTCTTGTCGGTTTAAATTGTCTTCACGTTATTGGTCTAGTTCTTGTCTTCGTCGACGTTCTTTATTCAATTTATCCTGGTTCCTGACAAACCAACTCATCCAACAGTCTTGTGGCCGGATAGAAGAGATCCGGGGAGATACTACACGCTTACACGAAAGCCGGCTGTTAACCTGTAAGGTGCCGTAGCAAATGGGAAACTGGTTGGTACAGTCCTGTCACAGTTAGCTGTTGGCGTGTGCAAATCCCGGTCTCCAATCTTGGTATCATTGCTTCAAAGATGAATGGAAATACTGACCTGGTTGGTACAGTCCCGTCACAGTTAGCTGTTGGTGTGTGCAAATCCCGGTCTCCAATCTGAGGAAAAGAGAGAGGAGCCGGGATCGGGACCCCACCAGATTATATACTATGTACATGTATCACTAAGTTAGGTTTGGATGTCACTAACTAGGTTACATGATTGATAAGTACATAGTAATAAAACCATAATCTTCTTTTGTAATCTTGAATCTGCCATACTCCTTCAACAATTTTGCAAACAGCAGTCAAAACCATGCATGATCTTCCCTGCCAAACCAATGCATTTGGCGGGGAAAATCCTGGATGGATTCAACTGCTGATTTCGACATAAGCAGTCAGTGAACCCCCTCAACAGTGAGAAACCTTTAAGGGCTCATAACCTGATGGAACAGGAGAACGAACGACTTTAATTTCATGTACAGCTATCGCAGGAAAGGTTGTGAATCCCCCCCGGTTTTTTTTTTTCCCCCACCAAAAATAATTTGACCCCCCGCCCCGAACTTCCGGGGCTGGGTGGTAACTGCCGCGCGGCCTGGATAGATATCCAGATATCATCCAGTCCCAAACCGGCGTAAATGATCTCACAAACGGCTATGGACAAGTTGGAAGGTTAGTACAACAGTTTTCTCTTGTTTCCTTTCTCCATCTGCCCACAGTACTCCGGAAAATGATCAACACACTGACTCTGAGCCATTTGATCCCCAGATCCGCGTGGCTTCCCATCTTTCGACCAGGTTGAGGACTGGCTAAACGACCGAGATTCCCCAGGCATTCCATCCCCTTTCCATCTGACTGATAATCTCTCCGACCCGCCAGTCACTGTGGCAAAGAAGAATACTGACCATCTTGTTAGAAGGAACCTTGCTAGCCAAACTAATAACTGTAAGCCACCAAGATATTACATATGAAATGTAATACTTGAAACTGCAAGCTTAATAAATAATAATAACCTTTTAATTTATTATTATTTAATTTATTCTATTTTTTATTTTTACTTGATTTCCTGACGAAAACAGGAATTAGACTTAACTGCTTCAACAAATAGTGTAATAGTCTAACAGTTAAGGACAAGCTTATGAATATCCTGCTTATGTTAAAGGATCTGGGTTCAAGCCACACTCATGACCACACTTATAAAATATTATTAAATTTATTTAAAATTATATCTATATTTTTATAAAAATCCAAGGAAATTTAATTAAGGAAAATCCTTGGCAAATCAATTTGCAAACACGCAATAAATGGATAAAGAACCATTTATTGGTATAGTTTTTTTCCTTGAAAATCCTGGAAAATCCCAGCATAACCCATAACAATACATACTATAAGATTACATACTCATTTAAGTAAATAGTTTATGTATTATTTATTTATATAATTAATACATGTGATTATTAATCAATTATCCTTCAGGGAGGGCGCTTTTTCAAGCCCTGTTCCCTAGATAATTTATTCCCAAGTATGCCTTAGTGAAATAAATAATGTATTACTGAAATACTTATTTAATTTAAAAATTATAATGTGAAATAATTATGGTATCATTTTAATTAAAAATGACACCATCTTTCACATTTGATCACGAACAGGGTGCTCACTTTCCCCTGGTGATTTTGCCCTGAACATTGCTTTCAAAAAAGAAGCACGTGAAAAATAATAATTATTTATTTAAGGAGCTGGTTTTTCCACTAAATTGAAGACCACCTCCCCAATTAATTTTAACATATACATAGATAACTCATTATAAGCTACCAAGGCGCTCACCTTCTCCTGTAAGTAAGGAGGACTGGCCTTTTCTTATATTTATCTTAATTAGTTAGAATTCTTCAACAAAACTCCCCCCAATAAATAATATCTCATATTATTTATTGGAAGAACCGTGTTTAATTCTGGTTAACCCTTCTGTGGACTTTCCCCCCACCAGAAGTTTTGGTAGCAGGCTAAGAACCTGTTTTATTGCATTACTTAAGTGTTTATACACTATAGTAATTATTCTTTAAGCTTATAGTCTTTTATTTCACAATTTTTAAGTGTATATTTTTATTCATATCTGTACACGCCACTTTTCGTGGAATAGAGTCCAGATAGTTGACAATAACCGCCCAAGCGAGGCCCCATTGGTCAACACTGCTCCGCGTTCTGTCTCTCCTGTAGCGACTCCAGTTCCAACAAAACACACCAAGAAGAAAGGCGTTGATGACTTACAGAAGAACAAGGCAGGCAATAGGTTGATCTTGGTACATCACCTATTGTATCTACCTTTGCTTTTATCCCCTCAGTCCAACACACGAGTCTCCCATAAGCGAAAAGTCGCTACGAGTTCTGCTGAACAAAAATGCACTCGATTTAAGTCCGACAACTCGACTCGATGCCACTTTTTTTGGGATCTCACTAATAACGACCTTTCTGCTTTCAAGGACGCATCTCTCCAGGAAATTATCGACCACAAGATAGACGGGCTGGCCAACCATGCCAAAGACCAAGATCACCTTGGTGTCATATGCTGGAATGTGATGATTCCACATTCCATCGAGTTCCAAGGTAAAGATAATCGACAATTGACTGATTTGCCTTCGTTTGAGGCTTTCCTCGAGGGGTGCAAAGATGCAGGGCCTCACCAATGTCGCATCACGGTGGAGCAGAAGAATCCCAAGGTAGTTGCTGAGGTGTGTTTTTTATCTCATTTGACATTTTCTTGTGTGTCATAGACCTCAACTGATCAGTTTTCTTAATGTGTAACCAGCAAGCAGCAGCCCTATCTCAACTTAAAAGGAAACATAATCGAAGTGGGACCCCCGACGACCCCCCCATTCCATCTAAAGGCGGATCGATGTCAGTAGCACTGTTTGATAACATCAACATGCTCAAGGCGACGCACTCGCGAGCATCTGACTGGTACCCATGAGACCCCTTGTTATGTCGATCCCCAAGACCCAACCAAATACATTTTACTTTTGATGACAAAGCTCATGGTTTGGGCCAAAGCAATGGTAAGTGGTCCAATCATCGCCTCTTTTGAATATCTGACTAATATGCAAGCTGTTCTAGATTTCTAATCCAGGACAGGTTACTCTCCTTCAGCCGCCTCTGGTGTCAGCCACCAAGATATTACATGTAATATTTAACATGTAATAATGTAACATGTAATACTTGAAAACTGCAAGCTTGAATAATTATCATTATTCTTTATTTATTAATTTTTATAGTCTGAACAAGAGGGAATTTAGACCTTATCATATTATCAAATGGTACAACAGTCTAACAGTTAGAGACTGGCTCAGTAATAATTGTTATTATCACAATGACCTGAGTTCAAGCCACACTCATGACCACATTGAATAAAAATCATTTATTTAAATTATATCTATTTTTACTAAAAATAAGTATAATTTAATTTATGAAAATCTTTGGAAAATCAATTTTCAAACATGCAATAAATGGATAAAGAACCATTTATTGGCATAGTTTTCTTCTTGAAAATCCTGGAAGATCCAAGATTAACCCATAGTAATTTATAGTATAAAATTACACATGAATAAGGGTAAATCTTTATGTAAAGTATATTAATTATGCAGTAATGATTTATAAAGTAAATCCCACATGTTTAACTCTCCATAGCAAGCGCTTTTCCAAGCTCTAACCCCAAAGGAAGTTACATGTACATGTGATTAAGAATTACTTAGTTTAATTGAGAAAAATAAACATTAAATTAATGTCAGCCTCTGTGATGCCAAGGAGTAATCCTTCTAGCTACACAAGGTGCAAAATAAAAGATAAAGAGCAATATAAAGCTCTGGGAGGGTTTATAAAAGATAATACCAATAAGGATATGAGGTATGAGGGGTAAAAGATAATTAATTATATTAAATAAATTTAATATAATTAAAATTATGAGGGGCCTGATAAATCAGGGGTTGTTTAATCCCTCAAAGGTATCTTGCAAGCAGAGGATTTAGGTACCTGAACACACTGGGGCCTGTAAACAGGGGTGGTTTAAATCCCAGATAAAAGATGGGGGAGAATCTCAAGAGAAAGGGGTTTCTACTTACTAGTAAAAATACCTTAGCAGTCTTGAGGTTCTTCAAGGGGGAAATTGGACAGTTGGAAGCGCTTGGAAAGGTTGTTGGGATGGCTGGATGGACACTGGACAATTTCAAAGGAGTAAAGAAGGGCTAAAGAATAGATACTAGGACCTTACCAGACAGAATAACAATTGTAAAAGCTATGTAAGTGGGTACAGGTGGTAGTATATATATTAAAGCATGATCAGGCAAAATACAGGGGGAACAAGGGCTCCTTAAATGCCTTTCTGGAGCCCTGATGGCGAAACACAGGATGTATTTTTTGGCTATGGGAACATTTAAAAGGAAGGGGTTAAGATTTAATACAAATGTATGTAGTTGTTTAATCAAATTTCCATATGTACAGGCTGTCTACTATGGGTACAGCCTGTCTAAGCTCTTTTGCTGGAATCTTGAGGCGCTTCTTAACCTCTGACAAGGTTTGTTAGATGTGTTGATCAAAGGTTTTAACCATATGTCAAAATGTATTGATTAAATATCACATGTACCTGTTGATCACATTTGTCAGAGTGTAATTGTTTTGTATTGTGTACAATGTGAAATACATGTATTTGTTTGTTCTGTGGGCGCTTCAAGAGCTTCTTGTTTGATCCCTGTCATGCAGGCTCTTTGGGAATGCATGACTGCAGAGATCTGTCAATCAATAATTTCCCACTAAGGATGTAATACATTTATTTTGAACAGTTGTTCAATTGTTATTTTCAGAAGGTTCTCATGTTATTTGCTTCCTCTGGTTCGTGGTCTTTGTCCCTCTGCATCATCCTTAGTGTATTTAGTATTTAATTAAATAAAATAGATAAATAGATAGATAAATATATAGTATATTACTAGTATTATATACTTATATTATTAATGTCATATGTATTTATTTTATTATGTTCTTACTTAAATACATTGTTATTTCGTGGTTTTGTACATGTAGTTATTGTTTTTATTCTGTATTTTAATGTATAATAATTAATTCAGCGCTTTAGTGGTAATATTCTTTCAAGTTGTTTTACTACTAGAAGTTTTAAGTTATCTGGGGTACTTTGGCTGAAGTAACCTATGTTATTTTACACGCTCTTTAAGATTATGAAATAATATTTCCATTTATTTTATTATTTATTAACATATTCATTGTTTTATACTTAATATTGTATTTGTTTATTTATTATTAATTTACTATGTAATAATGTATTTATTATTTACATATTACTTTTTTATGTTGCTTTATCTTATTATTATTCATTTATTACTCTTTTTTAAATGATTAATACTATATTTTTTATTTTATGTTTATTTTTGTTCTAGTCAGGTTGTCTCTGAACTAGTAGCAAGCTGACAATTAAGTTAATTAATAAACATGGTATCATTTTCAATGACACCATGCTTCTCTTCTTACCACGAACAGGCTGATCAGAATCACCTGTCAATATTGCCCCACTCCCCACTGACAATTAAATTGCAGAGGAATTATTACAAATATTTTATTATTTAAGGAGGAGGTCTCTTCACCAAATTGAAGATATCCTCCCCCCATCAATTTTAACACACACCAGATAACTTATTATAAGCTACAAAGGCGCTCACCTTCTCCTGTAAGTAAGGAGGACTGGCCTTTATTTATATACTATCTAAATTAGTTAAAATTCTTCAAAACAAACCCTCCTCAATTAATTAAAATATCTTTAATTAATTGAAAAAACCGTGTTCAAGTCTGGTTAGCCCTTCAGAGGATTTATTCCCATAACTGAAGTTTTGGCAGCAGGGTCATAACCTGTTTTATTTGATACTTAGTGTTTTATAACACTTTAAGTACTTTGCTTTTATTGGAAATTGTCTATTTACACTTTTAAGTGTAAAATAATTCTTTAGTCCTTATTGTACACGCCACAATAAGTGGAGTAGAGTACAGCAAGCTGACATCTGGGGCCCGCCTTTAAACCTCAATTACGCAAGGAGTATGGATCGGGTACCGCCAACGCGACCCCTGACAAAGCACCCCGTTCTAGCCCAATCAGATCCGAGGATCAAAGGGACCCGTCCGTCTCCATGACTCCCTTGCCTGGCCCCGCAGCGGCCTTATTTAACCAAGCGGCCAGCACGCCGCCGACCCACCCACATATGCCCCCAATGCCTTATCCATCGACTTATCCAACCAATTATCCCTACGCTTACTATGGTTCTCCACCACCCTACTATCACCCCAGTATTCCTCACATGGTGAGCTTGCAAACAAACCACCACTCCCCTCCTCCTGTGATTGCACCGGCCCCCCCACCCTCCTCTTCGCCGGTACCATCTGATGAGCACATAGATCTGGCTGATTATCTGTCCTACGTCCACATCAATCCCAACTTCACCATGGTCAATTCGGCGCTTGAGGAGCTGGGAATATGTCACTATGACCGCTTCAATGGGTTCACTGCCGAGGAGCTTGAAGATCATGGGATCAAGAAATCCGATGCACGCGCTCTGGTCAATAGCATCAAGAAATTTGAAAAATACATTAAGTCCCACCGCACTCGGCGCGAGTAGTACCTGCCTCATGCTCCTAATCCATTTTGTTACTATACATCCTCATAACAGCTTCGTAGTAGTATCCATAAGACCCACCGCACTCCATTCCTATAGTCCATAGTGTGTAGTCAGACTCATTTTAACTTATTGTTTTCCTAGTAGTATCCATAAGACCCACCGCTCTCCATTCCTATAGTCCATAGTGTGTGTCAGACTCATTTTAACTTCCCTTATGTTATCAGAAGTGTACAGCAATGCCTGAAATACAAGATTGATTGTTATCTCTTCTCTCTCATGAAATAAATACAAGAATGAATGTTATCTCTTCTCTCTCATGAAATGTTGATCTTAATGCCCTCATTTGCCCACTATGAGGATTATGTCACTGAGCAAAGGATTCAGAACAGTCATTGTTACTCTTCAGTCTTGGGTATACATAGGAATAGATCCATGGATTACAATGGATTCAGTTCAGTGCAATAGGGATATGGGGAGAAAGCATTCAGTTTAAGCGGAAGAGAAAATATCAGGCACACACAGGCATGGTTGAGGAAGGCTTCAGTACAGTCGCAGACAGGAAAGAAAAGATCAGGTACAGTCGCAGGCAGGAAAGATCAGGGGAGCATACAGTATAAGCGGATTAGAAACAAGCAAGCTAGAATGATAAGGGGAGCATCACCCCTGCGGGCGGAGGAGATATGGGAGTACAACCAAGCAATAACCTTAAGCAACATCATAACCAGAGCCCCAGAAGAGCTTCTTGGTCAACTCGGCCGTAAATACCAACTGGACAAACTCATTGATAACAAACACGTCGTCTGCGCCCCCCGTCAAAAGATTCTTGTGTTGTCGTAAGGTGGCCTTGTAAACACTGAAAGCCTTTTGAATCGGGTTCATGTCAGGAGAGTAGGCTGGAAAGTACAACAGCAAAGAGCCACTTGCTTCGACAATATCCGCCACTGAGCCGTTGTGGTGGATCTGGGCGTTGTCCATCACAAGGACGCTGGTAGGTAAAGGAAAGGGATTCATAGATGAGATCTAGAATTAAGAGAGTAAGTCAGCCAGCCCCAAAATATAAACCCCCAACTGAGAGTACATACCAAAATGTTGGCCAAGAAGAACTCAAAATCGAATCGGTCCACAGTTTCTTCCTGTACAGTGTGGGCAAACAAGCCCGAGGTAGAGATTGCTGGGATAATATTGAATTGGTGAGTACTGCGCTCGCAAGCAACCTGTTGGGTACGTTCGCCGACAGTTGCCCAACCTCTTGTTCTCAAAACCCCCTCAAGACTCACGCCAGACTCATCTGGCCATGGAATGGGGTGTGATATTGTTAGCATTAACAATATCCATCCCAAGGATAACAATAAAAAATGCGGCTCACCGGTGAATACTAAGCATTCCGTGGGGATACAAGCCACCCGAGAAATATACTGAGCACGCTCGTAGGGGTCCTGCTTAGGGTGAACCGTCCGCATGGTCTTTTTGGACATGTTCAAGCGGTGGTGGAGAGTGTTCAAGATTGTTGAGACAGATACGTGGGTGCCATGCTGGTCATGCAAACTTTGCTGGATCTCGTCGGCGTACATCGAGGGGTTATCATCTACTAGCTCCTTGATAAACATCAGGTCTTCATTCAACAGGTCGAGTGGATGACCTCTTGATTTGTAAGTCTCCGGGTTGCACACTACCGCCCGGGTATTCATATAGAGGCGAGTCCAGCGGTAAATCGAAGCGGGATGAACGGTAGCACCCAACGAATTGTTGATCTTGTCAACCTGCTTGCCATCGAGTGAAGCTTTGACCACCGCATACTTGAGTTCCGGCGAGTATTTGATGAAACCCATGGCCTGAATATAAATTAAGATTGTTTGTTAGTGTGGGGGGAATAATGAGAGGAGAAAATTAATGAGATTGATGGTACTTACAACGTGAGTTGCGTTGGAGTTGGAGAACAGGAAGTTGAGATTGTTTACGCCGGTTCGGGACTGGATGATATCTGGATATCTATCCAGGCCGCGCGGCAGTTACCACCCAGCCCCGGAAGTTCGGGGCGGGGGGTCAAATTATTTTTGGTGGGGGAAAAAAAAATGGGGGGGGGGAAAAAAAAACCCGGGGGGGATTCGCAACCTTTCCTGTGATAGCTGTATTTATGTAAACAGGGAACTAGTTTATATACATGATTCAGAGGGGGCTAATGGGTGGTTAGGTGAGTTTAGCTGGTAACCCAGTGCTGGGTTCCAACATTGTTCAGAATCAGACTGCACCCGTATCCAGTCTGCGAAAGGTGCAAGTGAAGCAAACCGTGGATCATTTCATGGTGTATTGTCGCACACACTTCAATTACCGAAAACGCCTGCGTCATGCATTAAAGGCCCTTAAACTACGATCTGTCTCTCTTACCTCTGTTGTAGTTGAGTGATGTAACCCTTACCTAAAAGGATTACCTCTCACTACAGTTACGTAATATGTAACATACTCAACATCAACATTTCTCTTTTCTCTCTTTTACTCTCTCATTTCTCATAATATTATTACATAATATATTTTGCTGTCGTACATAATACATACTATAAATATCCAAGTATTTACAGCAGATTATGTTTTCTTATTCCCATGCAATCCATGATCTTTTAGTTCAATCCTAATTATTCACATACTTAGGATCCTTTAGGTTATGAGCCTCTCGACTATAGTTTTAGGCTAAAAGATTTTCATCGTTTCATATACCTTCTTCTTAGTTTTTCTCCTGTGTGGGGGCAGTCGTGTATATCTGTGTAGTTCCTCGAATCGACCTGTGTGGTCTGTGTGTGACCTGTGTGGTCTGTGCGTGACCTGTGTGGTCTATCCGTATGCTGTGTGCTTACAAATCATCCGCTAGAAACTTTATTTACTGTCTTATACCTGCTCTATAGTAGATACCTATATAACCGCCTAAGAAACTGCTACGTTTTCCTCATTCATTCTTTTCCCTACCGTATAAATTTTTCTTCCCCATCTATTTCCACCAAACCTACTTTGATATCTTTCCTGTACCATAATTCTCCATGTCTGTCCAGAGATCCCCAGTCCGCATAACCACCAGATCAGCCAATAGACGTGCGGCGGAATCCCGCCAAGTGTCGGATGAAGAAGGCAAAGCCACATTCCTCGTTCAACCAATTCCAAATCCCTCTGGACCCTCTATTCATCGACCTGACATTTTCCCCGGGGGACACCCCTACCCAACCGCCTCTGACCATTGAGCTGAATCCTCGTTGATTAGGGATGCTACGGCGTGTTTTTCTTCCTGCTTCCTAAAACCTGATGGCGCTAATTTTTGTGTATGGTACCGTGAACTAGTTGAGGTGGCGTTTTCCTACCTTCGGGACGAGCTTTTTTTCCTTGCGGATCAACGTGGACACCCCCTGGAACGAGCTTCACGCAGTATCTTACTGGGATCCGTGGACTCCTCCATCCGGTTCGATCTTTATGATTTCACGATGAGCCATGAAATGTTGGCTGCGATTAAAGGGCGTTTTGGAAGCATCAGCAGGACTTCTCAGTTAACCAAGTGGATTGACCTGTTTGAACCCACGGTTACGACAGATTCTAATGCGAGCGAGTTATCTGTTACATTCCGCTCCAAGTTTGAAGACCTACTGGCGGCGGGAATATCTTTGTCAAAGGACGACATTCTCGGTCTGATTCTACAGTCCGCTATCCCACCTGGATCCGACCTCAGAAACGATTTTGACCAAAAGATTGACATGGAACTATCTTGGCACAACAACCGCCTCCCCTCTTTCAATCGTATGATTGACCTCCTTTCCGACTCCCAATCCCGTTTGATTTCGAAAAACCGTTCCCACCATTGAGATCAACCGACCGGTTTTTCCATGCAGCCAATAACACAAAGGTCAGCCTCTATTGAAAGCCACCCAGGTAATGCCTATGCGCTGGCGGGCCGTCCTGAACGCCGTCCCGACAATCTTTCAAGGATGTGTTTTTGTTGCCAATCCACTTCACATCAAATTGCTGACTGTACAGAACCGGCTCCCCCATCCAAACCAACTTCCCATGTTATCTCTGGGAACCCAAACATCTTTCAAGCTCATTATCCGATAATCACACCACCGGTATATTACAGACCTCCGCAAGCTATTGGCAATACTCTAATCCCTCACAGCGACCTGCCGACTCTTATCGACCCAAGTACCGCAATGAAGGGCGAACCCAATGCCGCCCGAAAGCTGCAGCTGCTGAAGTATGTGCTGATGCTGGTGGTATAGACAACATGGATCAAGATCCCCAAGAAGTCTCATTGCCTGCTGCGAGCCACGCCAATCTCGTCTCTGCTGGATCTCCCGAGGTCCTTTTTGATACCGGTGCCACTCACCACATTACTGGAAATAAGTCAGCACTGACCAATCTTAAATTACTGTCCCGTAAAATACCCCTAAGAGTCGCTACTGATGGTGGGCGTTGATAAACGCACGCCAAGCGCGCACGCCAACGCCAAACCGCACGCCAATTTTTTTTGGCGTGCGGGGCCTACACGCCAAAAAAAAGTGGTGTGTAGGGTCTACACGCCAATTTTATTTGGTGTGTGACACCCACACGCCAAAAATGGTGTGTGGTTCCCACACGCCCTTTTTTTTTGGCGTCTGGGCCCCGCACCCCAAATAAAATTGGCGTGTGGGCCCCGCACGCCAATTGTTTGGCGTGCGCTCCCACACGCCAAACAATTGGCGTGTGGGAGCGCACGCCAAACAATTGGCGTGCGGCTCCCACACGCCAATTGTTTGGCGTGTGGGGGGATCCCGCTCACGTAGAAGTCCTCCTGGCCGACGAGGTTGTGTAGCCTCGTCGGCCGGGAGGACTTCCTCCCGGCCGACGAGGTTATACAACCTCGTCAGCCAGGAGGAAGTCCTCCTGGCCGACGAGGTTGTATAGCCTCGCCGGCCGGGAGGACTTCCTCCTGGCCGACGAGGTTGTATAACCTCGTTGGCCAGGAGGATGTCCTCCCGGCCGACGAGGCTATACAACCTTGTCGGCCAGGAGGACTTCCTCCTGGCTGACGAGGTTGTATAACCTTGTCAGCCGGGAGGAAGTCCTCCTGGCTGACGAGGTTATACAACCTCGTCAGCCAGGAGGAAGTCCTCCTGGCCGACAAGGTTGTATAACCTCGTCGGCCGGGAGGAAGTCCTCCCGGCCGACGAGGTTATACAGCCTCGTGCCGGGAGGAAGTCCTCCCGGCTGACGAGGTTGTATAACCTCGTCAGCCGGCCCGCTCACGTAATCGAATGGGCCCTCCCATTCGATTACTTGAGCGAGGGGGGACCCGCACGCCAAAAAAATTGGCGTGCGGGGCCCACACGCCAAAAAAAATTGGCGTGTGGGAACCACACACCATTGTGGCGTGTAGGTCTCACACGCCAATTTATTTTGGCGTGTAGACCCTACACGCCAATTTTCTTTGGCGTGTAGGCCCCGCACGCCAAAAAAAAGTGGCGTGCGGGTTGGCGTTGGTGTGCGTTCATCAACGCCCCTGATGGTTCCCCTAATTTTATTACAGCCACGGGAACAATGACTTTTCATGGGCTGAATTCAACAGTCATCGAGCTTAACGATGTCCTCTACTGCAGCAACGCCGGGCACACCCTGATCTCGGCTGCGGCGCTCCGACTTGGCGGCCATTCCATTTCTTACAACAACGCGGACGATTCCTTTAGTCTCATGTTCAAATCTTCAGTCTGGGCGAAATCATTCCTTGACACACATTCTCGTAAATGGCTTCTTCCTTCATCTTCTCAATCCTTTCCTTGTATCGTCAGACCCCATCTACTAGTACCTACTTGTATTACTGTCCTTACCACCGCTGCCGAAAGCAATACTATGCCTACTTTCCCTTATCCTGTTGCAACTGCCGTTCCTAAACCCGCTGCTGCCGTTCATTTAACTGCCGCCGAACAAGAATTACTACGCATTCATGAGCGCCTAGGACATAGCAGTTTGCGCGTAATCCGCCGCATGATAAAATCCCAGGTGGCCTTGGGACTTCCTCAGTCTCTGCCTGCAGGCCAGATACACTGCCCTACGTGTATCATCTCTAAAAGTATCCTTCAAAACAAACTTGCCGCTAACCAGCGAGAGATTCTCCCTATGGACATCTGGAGTGTAGACCTCATCGGACCATTTGAAGTTCCTTCTTTTGGGGGTGGGCGATATGCTCTGACTATCTGAGATCTAGGATCTGGTTACAGCAACGTTAAGATTTTAGTCCTCAAATCAGAGGCGTCCAAACTTTTGATTGACTGCATTAATTTTTTGGAGAGACAAACCGGCCGCCCACTCAAGTGCCTCAGATCGGATAATGGGGGGGAGTTTAATAACAAGGTTTTAACTTCTTTTCTGACTGATAGAGGCATCAAAACTGAACGAGCAATAGCCTACCATCATTATCAAAATGGATCCATTGAAAGGTTCAATTGGACCTTACAGGATATGGGTAGGACAGTCCTGGCTGGGAGTGGTCTCCCAAAAGTCTTTTGGGCATTTGCTTTCCTGTGGTCGTGCCACCTACTCAACGGCATTCCCAACAAATCAAGCGGTGAAATTACTCCTTTCAAAAAGATTTTCCATTCCAAACCTAACCTAGACCTTTCCCGAGTGTTTGGTGACACGGCTTTCGTTCATATTCCTGTTGAGAAACGGCGTAAACTTGACAACCGTTCTGTTCAAGCTCGCGTAGTCGGATTCCTCGACGAATCTAAAGGTTGGCTCTTCTGGGTCCCGTCTACCAATTCTTTTGTCTCATCGGCTATTGCAACCTTTATGAATCACAAACAGATACCCTCCCCTTCTATTCCCCCATCCTGCCTCGCTAGCATGTTAGATCTAAAACTTGGTGTTTTTTCCGACGAACTCACGGTCAATGAACAGGAAGAGGTGGTTGATTTAGTTCTCTCTAGTGTTCCCGAATTATACTCTGCAGATCTCCCCAACACATACAAACAAGCTATGAAAGCTACTGACAAAAACAACTGGAAAGACGCTATTTTAGAAGAACTCGAAAATGTCCGTGCTCTGGACGTCTGGGAAGTTCAGAAAGTACCTACGGGTACCAAGGTTGTCAGCCTCCCTGATGCCAAGGACAAGTCCTTCTAGCTACAGGTGGTGCAAGAATATATGGAAAGAGTATATTAACTCAGGGTAAGGTATAATGTGACAATTCCCAAAAGATATGGGGGAATTGTGACGTAAAAATTGAGAGAAAAATAGGTTAATAATTATATTAAATAAATTTAATATAATTAAGAACCAGAGGGGCCTGATAAATCAGGGGTGGTTTAGATCCCTCTAAGGTATCTTACAAATAAATGCAGAGGATTTAGGTACCTGGAACACTGGGGCCTGTTGGAACAGGGGTGGTTTAATCCCAGGAATGGAAATGGGGGAATATCTTCAAGAAAAGGGTTATTACTTACTAGTAATAAACCTTGAGGGATCTTGGGGATATTCTGGGTGGAACTGGACAGTTTGAAGCGCTTGGATGGATGGATGGTGGAGCTGGGTGGTCACTGTGAAGTTGTTGGGGAAGACAGGGCTAAAGAATAACTACTAAGAAGCTTACCAGACTGTGTTATAAAGATGTATATATCTAATAAGAAGTGGGTAAGGTTGTTAGTGGGTATTGGGAAGCATGAGGAGCCTTCTTTGGGCGTTGAAGAGCTCCTTAAATAGTCTTGAGTTCCCCCTGGGGACCCTGTAGGTGTTATTGGCCAACTTGTGGGATCTTTGGACCACATTTTGGCCATTTTTGCTTTCTTGGTGACGCTTCAGCAGCCCCTGCTTTGAATACACGTCACCAATTGATTTTTTATTAATGTATTTTATTATTTATTTATTTACATTGACTTACAGTCTGTAGTACATTAGTACTGTTTGTTATAGATTTAATACTAGTGGCTTATTTGTATTTATAATAAGCCACAGTATTGTTTGTACTGTTTATTCAATCAATGTATTGTATAAATAAACAATACCATTTAATGTATTTAATTGTTTAGTCCCCAGTACTCTTCATTACATATGTAACATATGTAATGAGGTCACTGGAGCGTGTTTTTGTTGATTTGGGTGTACCTGAGTGACTGTGGAGTCCGCGTGTCAAGTTTGGGAGCCTGTGAGGGGCTTGATGCTTGCGCGGGGGCTTATATGCCAACTTTGACGCGGGCTTTCAGTCACGCGGGTTGAACTTGAAGTTCTGCGGACTGCGGTACGCGGGGTTTGAGTAAAACACGGTGTATTTACACTATCTCCCCTAATTTACACAACACCTCATTTCCGTGACTGGAAATGGGGTTTAAGCATATGTATATATATATATAAGCATTAATTAATGCAAGTTCCTTTTTGTTAAAGGTACTTGCTAATTATTCTTTGCTAATTTACATAGTGAAGGAGTGAGAATTAGGGGTACTTGTGAGTGAGGTACCCTAGGTTATTTTTAGTGTAGATTTAGAATATCAAATAATATTCTAACTATTATTTGATATTCTATATTTTTTATAATAATTTTTGTAGGAAACTTGTGACAGGTTGCTCTGTCATAGTAGCAAGCTGACAAAGGTTATGTCGGCGAAGTGGGTATTTGCGAAGAAAACCGACAATGACGGCATGTTGACCCGCTACAAGGCTTGCTATGTTGCACAAGGCTACAGTCAAATCGCAGGCATACAGTTTAATGAAACTTTTGCGCCAACGGCCTCATTTGTATCCATGAGGATTCTACTTACGCTGGCAGCGGTACGGAACTGGCCTGTCCACTCCTTTGATTTTGTCGCGGCTTACTTGAACTCGCCAATCGACGAAGAGCTCTGGGTATCCCCTCCCGAAGGTTTATCTTGTCCGCCTGGTTTTGCTTGCCACCTGAAGAAAGCATTATATGGAACGAGGCAAGCTGCCCGGTGCTGGTGGAAATTTCTCAGCTCAACTCTCTGTGACCTTGGTTATGTGGCCTCTCAATATGACTCTAGCCTATATGTCCTTAAATCTGACAACGACGGTACCATTGTTTGGATACATGTGGACGATGGGATAATCACTGGTCCATCCATCAAAACACTAGAACAATTGGAAAAATCTCTCTCCGCTTCCATCAAAATTAAATGGCAAGATAACCTGTCCAGTATTGTGGGGGTGGCTGTGTCCAGAAAATCTGACGGATTTAATCTACATCAACCCAAGCTGATATCCAAGATCCTCCACGACCACTGGGACGGTGTTTCTACTGCCAGGACCCCCTTACCTACTGGTAACCTTCCTCCTACAAACGATGTCCCTGCTACGGGGAAACCAGACACTAGTTACCTTGCCATCCTCGGTGCACTCAGCTATATTGCTGTAGGAACCCGGCCCGACATTTCTTTCTCTGTTAACTTCCTTGCCCGTTTTTCCAACAATCCTTCTTCTGCTCACTGGAGCTGTCTCCGCCATCTTATCAATTATTTAGCTTCCACCCGCGATCAATTCCTCTCCATCTTTCCAAAAATCACCCAAACTCCCCTCAGTGGCTTCGTGGATGCGAACTGGGGGGGTGAATTCTCCAGATCTAACTATGGACTCATCCTGTTTTTCTATGGATGCCCTATCTTGTGGATCTCCCGCCGACTTGCTACTGTTGCTTCTTCAACGGTCCATGCTGAATACATGGCTTTGGGACACTGCACGAAACAACTCCTTTGGATCAGAAATCTCCTATATGATCTATGCTCCTCTTGGTTCACAGGTCACGTGTATTGCGACAATCAGGCGACGGTCACCATTTGTACTAATGGAGCCTCCAACAAAAGTACCCGACATACAGACCGAGAATTCTACATTTCTAACCAAGCCCTCTTCAAGAAAAAGATCAGCTTATTTTGGGTACCTACGACCAAACAGTTCGCCGACATCCTTACAAAGAATTTATCTCCTCCGACCCACCTTCTACAACATCGGGTGGTTACTGGCCTTGTCGAGTGGGGGGGTGTTGTAGTTGAGTGATGTAACCCTTACCTAAAAGGATTACCTCTCACTACAGTTACGTAATACGTAACATACTCGACATCGACATTTCTCTTTTCTCTCTTTTACTCTCTCATTTCTCATAATATTATTACATAATATATTTCGCTGTTGTACATAATACATACTATAAATATCCAAGTATTTACAGCAGATTATGTTTTCTTATTCCCATGCAATCCATGATCTTTTAGTTCAATCCTAATTATTCACATACTTAGGATCCTTTAACCTCTGTTGTGACTCAGAAAAAAGGGGTACTGGTCGATGCAGTCCCGTCGCTGTCAGCTGTCTTGGCACTAACGAATCCCGTCTCCAATCTCAGTCTTGATTACTAAGATAAGGCATACTACTACTAACCTGGTTGATGCAGTCCCGTCGCTGTCAGCTGTCTTGGCACTAACGAATCCCGTCTCCAATCTCGGTGAGGAAAGAGATTGGAGCCGGGGCGCGGGATCAGCCAGGTTATAACACTATCTACAAAGACCTAACTAGGTTTGATAAACAAGTCTCACTAACTAGGTTTCATAGATAAATGCATGATTATGTTGTATGTAGTTTATGTAATCTTGAACTTTCTTGATACTCCCACGTCTACTCTAACACCCCCCCCCCAAGATTGCAAAAACTACCCCGCCATACCCAACTGATTCAATGCGCACATCATTTTTGTCGGTCCTAGTCTTTTTGTCAGTACATCCGCCAGTTGGTCTTGAGTGCTTGTCCAAGTAATTTCAATATCATTTTCCCTGATGAGATCATTAACAAAATAAAACGCCCGCCGAAGATACTTGGTTTTCTTCTTCAAGGTGTTATCTGTTGCAATAAGGATTGCTGCTTCGTTGTCGCAGTGCATAGATATTTGAGGTTGAGATCCAAGATCTTCAAAGATGTTGAGAAGGTGAGCCAGTTGTTGAGCCCCTTCTGAGAGTGCCAAGTACTCCGCCGCACACGTTGACATCGCCACCACCGTCTGCTGCTTCGACCCCCAGGCTATACTGTTCCCTCCATAGGTTAGAATATAGCCTGTGGTCGAACGCTCATGCTCGCCGCCCCAATTCGCATCGGTCCACAAATCCAATCCCCCTGATCCCTGCTTTTACACAAGCGCCTTTGTTGTCGTCCTCCCAAGGTAACCAATCAACCAGTCGAGTGCCTTCCAATGTTCCTCCGACGGGGCTGAGCAGAATCGTGCCAACAAGTTGACTCCATACGCCAAGTCCGGGCGTGTTCCGCATGCTAGATACATCAGGGAGCCGATTCCTGACCTGAAATTGGTTTGATCCAGTGGTTCGGACACTGACGTCTCGAGTTCAGATTCTGGCATTGGGAAATGGTGTGGGTACGTCTTCCGTGTGTAAGATTCCACAATCTGTTTCGCCATCAGAGATTGACTCAGGTTGAGGTGGGGGCCATTCCAGACAAAGTCAATGCCCACGAGACGCTGAACTTGATCCGACCATTTTATTTCAAGGTGATTCTCCATTCCCCGGCGCAAATCGACTAGAAGGGATTTGTCCGACGCCATGGCAAAGCCGTCATCAACATGAAGCCAAATGAATATGAACTGTCCCTTTTTTCTAAAAAGATAGAGGGACGGTTCAATTTCACTAGCCTCAAATCCTAGACTTTGGACCGTTTTCTGGAAGAATTGCCACCAACAACGAGCGGCTTGCTTGGTTCCGTAGAGGGCCTTCTTGAGTCTCATCACTTTGCCTTTGAGTGACGGGTTGATCTCAACTGGGGGTTGGACATAGACTTCCTCTGTAATCGGACTATACAAGTAAGCGGAACTGACATCAAAGGTGGCTGTATGGAAGTTGTGTGAGATGCTGATTGCAATGA
The DNA here is from genome assembly GCA_007896445.1 of Puccinia hordei. Lineage (NCBI taxonomy): Eukaryota > Fungi > Basidiomycota > Pucciniomycetes > Pucciniales > Pucciniaceae > Puccinia > Puccinia hordei. Next base: position 446,643 of record RDRW01000003.1, read on the forward strand.
GCAGACGGAGTGTGTTCAGAGAGGCCGTTGGGGCGTAGGTCTCATTGCAGTCTAGTCCCATCTGTTGGTTGAATCCCTTCGCCACGTACCGGGCTCGATACTTGTCAATAGATCCGTCTGGGCGCCGCTTAATGGAGAAAACCCACCGCGCTCCAAGAGCCTTGCAGCCCTTGGGCGCTTTTGAAGGCACCCATACTTCCAGTTGATCAAATTTCAGCATTTCATACTCCGCCGCCGCCTTCCATAGATTGCCATTCGGGCCCGCCAACGCTTGCTTGATGTTCTTTGGCAAGTTGTGCTCTTCATCAGTTGATAATAATCCCATCTGGCGACGTTCTTCCTCAGCTATTTCAGTCGTCTTTTCTTCACCCAAACGTAGCATTATTTGCTTCAAAATCAGTTTGGTTGGTGATTCAACTTCTTCATCAGTCGACACCACAAGGTCCCCGGCCGTTTTCGTTGTCGCGTGTTCAACCGGCAGCTTCTGGAAGTCGGGAAATTTTGCTGATGACGAATGAACCATACGTCGTTCGGAGGGGATCCAAACGATCCACCCGGCACCCGCTGACGGATAAACAAGTAGTTGACCTTCACGAGCTCTCTCGTCGAGCTTTTTTCGTTTTTCTTTCGGAATGTGAATTATGGCTTTGGCACCAAACGGATACAGGGACAACGCATTGGGCTGGGTGTCGTAGAGTAGTTCCAACGGCGACTTTCCTCCGGTTCTCGAGTTTGGGAGCCGATTGTGAATATGGGCAGCTGTCGAGTAGGCAAAACTCCACCACTTGCTTGATAATTCGCTGGAGTGGAGCATTGTGCGAGCCATATCTCCAAGTGTTCTGTTTACACGTTCGGCTTCTCCATTTTGCGATGGAGAATAAGGGGTTACCGGCGCGAGGGTCGTTCCAATCGCTTCAAGCTGAGGTTTCAGGCCTTTGGTGTATTCAAGTGCATTATTGCATCGGAGGTATGTTGGCGCCTTACTGAACTTCGTTTTCAGATGCTGGAGCCAAGTCATTATCTTTACTGGCACGTCACTTCTGTTTGCCATAGGCGCACAGAACGTGTACGTACTAGCGTGGTCACGTAAGGTGACCAGATAACGACAACCATTGATGTCAAGGTTGAGTGGGCCAATGACGTCGGATACACAGAAATCGAGTGGTTTATCACGAGGGATCTGAGTCTCCATCCCTAGCGATTTCTTGTCCATTCTCTTTGATTTGGCACACTGCTCACAGAAAAAACTTTTCCAAGTTATTTTTGTGTCAGGAAAGTTGCACTTAAGGAAATTCTTCACAACGGCATCGGATACATGTCCTAACCGTACATGCCAGGTGTATGAATCAAAAGAAGGAGCCTCAGTAACTTTCTTGGATTGCAGGGGGGGGCAAGTCTTGAGAGACCAACAGTAGTTGTGGAACATGGTTTCATAAGGGCTATTACAGGGATCGAATAGTGTCGCTTGAGTCCCTTTGTAAACCAGTCTCCAACCGTTTGATAGCAGTCGTCCTGTCGACAAAATGATGCCATCAACGCCTGGACAATGGTATACATTTTCAATCTTCAATGGTCCCTTCGGTGTAGGAATTGTCACACTGCCAATTTCGGTAACCGTGACATTACAGTCAGAAACAGCAAGATAAAAAATCTGAGGGCTTGTCAGCTTCTTGTTGACTTTGAACAAGGAATTAGTCCCACTTACATGTGCTGATGCTCCGGAATCGAGTAGGATACCATCAGTCACATCAGGGATGTTGACTTGGCGGATCCGATTTCCTGCATTGGGTCGACGAGGTGGTTGATACTTCGATTCTCGTCCGTTGTGATTTTCCGGCGGGCCAGCGATTTTCTTGTTTGCTACATCTCTCCAGTATTCCACGCAGTCGGAGTACCAATGGCCATTCTCGCCGCAGTAAATACAGTGGTCGCCGTACTTATTTACTAGCGAGTCGGATTGCCCCTTCCCCTTGAAGTGAGTCGCTTTCTCAACAGACAAGTTGGGTTGTGGCCGACTGGGTTGGTGGTTTTGACGTTGGGGAGCCACGTATCTCGGATTGGGCTGAAAAGCCTGGAGTCGATCCAGATCCATCGCCATGGGGTCAACCGTTTGACTGGTTGACACCGACGACGTCGACTTGTTACGGAGGTTATTCGCCGTGAATTGAATGACGGTCGACACATCGTCGAAAGGTGGAGCTTCCTTCTCATTTAGTTGATGACTAATTGAGAATTCGAAAGTCGTTGCATCGACACCAATGGGCGGTTTGAAAGATGATTGTAGGAAGATGCCGAGTGCCTCATCCCAAGTGATCTTCAGTTGTGACAACTCAGATTTCAGCTTTCCCCAGCTCGACAGAGTCGCATCCGTTGCCGGTGACGAGTCGTTGATGAGGGCAACTACTTTGTTAAGAAGCTCGATCTTCCTGCGTCGATCTGATCTAGAGCATTGATTCTTTAAGAGGGAGAAGAGTTCTCTTGGCGATGTGAATCCAGAAGCATCCAGGATATCTCCAAGGTTTTCAACGACCGTGTTTCGGATAACGCTAGCAATGGTCGATGCCTCGTCAATCGTCAGGTTGTCAAAGTTCTCGAGCTTGTCGGTGAACGGTTCTTGTCGGACAAGGATGTGTCGCAGAGTGCGATCTAGGGCAGCTTCCCAAACTTGAAAGTTTGACCCTTTGTATTGTAGGATCGGCTTCCTGGGGTTTAGCTGATTATGGACTTGTATTGGATTTTTGACGAAATTTTCCATAATAAGTTCCTGGCGGTTGCGGGGTCTATGGGCAATTGGCGGTGCAAATGCTTGAGCTTGGGCATGGGCCTGCGCTTGGGCTTGAACATTACGGAGTTGGGCGATTTCTTCACAAAGATCGCTGAAGAGCTGTCGGGCTTGCAAGGGTGTGATGTCTTCGTCCATGGTGTTAGGCGAGGGATGTTCAGAGGTTGAGGAAAAAAGGTTTAGGGGTGATAAGGGGTTGGAAGATGTTGATTGTTGAGCTGATTCACGAAGTTCTTCACGTTTTTTTATTGATTTCGTTTTCTCGACGTGTACGTTCTTTTTCTTCTTCAATCTTCTTCACTTTATCTTTGAATCGGACGATCCAGCTCATTCAGATTGAGCACCGGGGAGGACGGGGAGATGAATAGCGCTTGAGGGAAAAGCCGGCTTTTAACCTGTTGTGACTCAGAAAAAAGGGGTACTGGTCGATGCAGTCCCGTCGCTGTCAGCTGTCTCGGCACTAACGAATCCCGTCTCCAATCTCAGTCTTGATTACTAAGATAAGGCATACTACTACTAACCTGGTCGATGCAGTCCCGTCGCTGTCAGCTGTCTCGGCACTAACAAATCCCGTCTCCAATCTCGGTGAGGAAAGAGATTGGAGCCGGGGCGCGGGATCGGCCAGGTTATAACACTATCTACAAAGACCTAACTAGGTTTGATAAACAAGTCTCACTAACTAGGTTTCATAGATAAATGCATGATTATGTTGTATGTAGTTTATGTAATCTTGAACTTTCTTGATACTCCCACGTCTACTCTAACAACCTCAAGATACCTACTGAATACTCCAAGAGCTACTCTTCCAGTGGTGCAATACCTCAAAGACACCAGGCGGTTTCCGGACACCAGACAATGCATCTTCCCATATGTGGAACTGGAAGGAGCTGGCCCCGAAGACGCAAATCTATAAAAATAGTGGGATCATTAACTCGCGGTACCAAATCCCCTTTTTCTCCGGGTTAACTCTAATTCTTTCTTTCTCTCAAGGGTCCCTGTCCTTTTATTTTGTCTTCTTCTCTTCTCTTAAATAGCTTGTATTCTCTGTCGGAAAGTTTGTAGCCCTTAGAGGCACCGCATGTCATTAGCGCTAGCTTTACTTCACTGTGGGTTAGTGCGCAATGTCAAATCAAACTGCACTCTAAAAAAAAGGAGGAAAGTGACTCCCTTTTAGCTCAGGTCCTAAACCTTGAGGGCACTTCCAGTTACATCAGATTGGTGAGACTGGCATTGAATATATTGCCCCCTGGTTGACACCATCATACCGTCAAAAATGGGTGGAGACTACGGATGCCCAGCCAAAATCGCCCGCGGGTGTGTTTCGGCAGCGTTAGAGTCAGTGTGACCGACCGCTCGATACTGGATGCTTGGCGGTTGCATCGTGGCTGTATGTAGACTGAGGTCCATGTGGACAGTATTACTGGTGATCTTATGTTTCCGGAGTCCAGACTACTTTTCATGGAACTCTTACAGATCTGAGACAGATAGACTAGGAGAGTTTCACATAAAATGTTGTTCAGCTGAACCTGGTACTCTATCACTCTAGCTGTTTAACAGCTAGTTAATCTTGCGCTGTAGGGATAAGGTTGCGCCGCCAAAACATTCACGAGCAGGATCTCCGAAATAGCCAGGGAGAAATCTCTGCGCTTCAAGGTATAAGGTCTGCATCGGTATGACGACAACTTGCCAGCATAAAATATAAAAGGCCAGCTGCTTGCGACTTTTAGGCACTGATCCTGGAAAACAAATGAACTATCTCACTAATATTTAGCCTCATGTTCCTTCGTACCATCCGTCTACAGAGGTATACCCTTTGTCACTTTTTGTGGCATTTGCTAGCAATTTCGCCGATAAACTCAGGAAAGCTGCCCAACGTTAAGTCTCATGTGAGTCGCCCTGAGTCATCACCAGAGTTTTCGAAAGAGCCACTGGGCGGGTTGTCTTTCTCTGCGGCTTCGGGTAGTGCGGCTCGAGAAGGTTTGGAACAGTTGCGGAATGGCTCGCAGAATCAATTATATCCCGTGTTGGAATCAAGTTTTCCCTTAGACAATGTAGGCGTAACGCAACACACGAATTTACAGCCGTTGTTACTTAGGGAACAGCAACCGTCTATGGCACGACCCGGCAGAAGCAAAAGAAGATCTTCTGGGCAGCGTTCTGTTTCAATCTCGGGTCCTGATTTATTGACTCAACGTGGTAGGACTTCCACTCCCGGTAAGCTGCTCTCCGTTTTCTTCACAAACACCCCAGCATCACATCTACAGAAAGATTGACATATCCTGCGGGAATTAATTAGGATATGATCAGTATACAGTTGAGGAAAAAAACGGCCTTCGGTCACGCCCAACCGATGATGGCTTGATGGCAAAATCGGATGAAAGTGTGGCGAGCATTAACAACCAGCAAGGTGAGTCAATCCATCCGGGTGTTGCCTCAGCTTTACTTAAACTGGACTTTCCTTGTTTCGGTAGCCCGTCGGCCATATCAGACCGAATCGTCCTCGCACCACCTATTGGATTCCATTGTTGATGGGTTACCTACGGCCAATTCAAAAAAGAGATCTGCCACAATGCAACTGCCTCAGATGGGAGAGGCACATGGCTACGTTGATGAAGATGCTTTTCTTCAGGCATATAATCAAAACAAAGTCCTCCTAAAATACGCTGCAAGATTTTCAAACCGAATTCTTTCGCTAGAACATGACGTAGATTCGCAAAAATATCTTGTAAATTACCAAAATTTACCAATTGGGTTTTTTCGCAAGCCCGAAGACAAGTCAGGATTCATAGTCAGAGTTATAGATTCGATAAGAGACCATGAACCCCAGTCAAATGCGAATTTGGAAGAATCATACGTTTCCTTAGTCAGGTGGATGTATTTTCTTCACGAGCAAAAAATGAACAAGTTAAAAATTCCAACATTTGCATACAGGATTCATCAAGAAGACATGTTGAGATGGTTAGAAAACTTCATCTTTGGGTCTTATAAACTTGTTCCACTTGTGGGGGAAACGGCGCATGCCTTATGGAATGAAGATGATGTATTTGAGGATAGTCAAATCAAATTAATACATTGCTTCTCCAAAGGTCCGAATTCCGGGATGTTTATAAATATAAAATACTATGCTACTTATCTACTTGATGCCTTCCAAGCAGAACATCCCAGTGAGTACCTTTCTTATAATAATCCGAAGCAAAAGCAGACTTCTGATTCAACCAAATTGAATTTTGAATCCTTGAAATGAATGTATTGTGTTTTTGCGGTCAATTCCTCTTGCCAATCTACACGCAGAACATTATGAAGTTCAAGCCACCGATATCACTGATTTTACAATGATGCCAATGGACAGTGATTTTAGGGAAGACATGCGATACTTGTCAAACCTGTTCAAGTCAACAACCGCTGTGGATGTATCTTGGTTACATAAAGGCGATGAGATTGCTGCACCATTCACAAGGGCTCTAGGCAAAATACTTTTACAAGACGTTCCCGGCGCTAGCACAAGTAATCACCCTAAATTACCAATAACTCTTCACTATGTGAACGAAGCATCCGATAATCAGCTTATACGTATGCTTAACGGAGATCGTACAGCAGCGCTTAGCAGGAAACATGTCGCTGAAAAGTTGAAAAAGCTGATCAAAGCAGTGAATAAAAATTATCAGACAACTATTGGGGTTACAGGGAGTCGTCAACAGGGATTTGGAAAAGAAAAACAGGATTTGTTCTTCTGGCTTTCGGGACTCATATTTGGTTACGAGGAAAGTTTGCCTTTGTTTGGTTTTGTTAAAATAAATAATGATTTGGCACCTTGGGAGGATTTCCAAAGGGTGAATGATGAGTTATATCAGAAAGTTCAATTGCAATTGATGAAATTCATCCATGGAGATGATACGCCTGAACTTTCAAAGGAAACAGTGGAATTTGTTCTGAATACTTGGTTTCGGGATCATGATCCGCAAAGACTTTCTGTGATGAAGATTATTGCGCCTCCAGAAATTTTCAAAGAAATTCCTATCAGCCCTCCGCATACTAGTGAAAACAGAGAAAATATAAAGGATAGCATCAAATCTTTTAATCTTTTTAGATCCCATCTTCATCAGAAAATGGGTCCTGAGAATCAGCCAAGCACCAAAAAAGAAAGTGATCTTCAAAAAAATAAAAAACCAAGGCTTGACATACCAAAACTATCATCTAAACCTAATCCTGCTCTCATATCACCTCCTGAAATTCAGCAGAAAAAGACTCATAATTTTTTCACCAGTTCAGACCAAACAGGCACATCAACTGTTTCCCCCACCCAGCTAAACCTTTTGGTGCGTCAAAAAGGTAAAGCTGCCTTGGAGCCAAAACACTTGCCATTAAAATTGGAAAACGCGCTTCAAAATGAGAATGAAGATATTTTTTTCAAACCTTCAACTCAAGAAAAAATGGTGGAATCATGGGTCTCCCATCCAACATCTACCTCTGTGTTACCTCAAAGCACCCTAATTGACTTGGAAAATGATGCTCACCAAGATGTGTCGCATTATTCTTCCAATTTCAGCAGTTCAAAAAAACCAAGTACCCCAACTTGTCCACCTAACCATATTAGACCATTGATCTACAATAAAGGTCATCCCCATCTTTCACCTGAAATTAATCACATTCAATTCAAAGATGGGATTAAAACAGAAAATTCTCATACTGGTTTCAATCCTTCAGTCCTGAAACGTAAAAGAAATGAATATTATATTGAATACCAGGATAATCTGCCATTATGCATATTTGGCTTTATCCAGCATATCCATGATCCTCCACAAGATGGACATTGCGGCTATAATGCTGTAGCGGATCAGCTTGGGTACCTAAACCATTGGTGGGTCAGGTGGGCCTGCTATGTAGAGTTGGTGAAACATGCTGGGTTCTATCAGAAACTGTGGGCTGGACCTCGTTTTTATTCTTACGGATATATTAGGAAGAATATGCTTACTCAAGATCCAGTTGTTGGTGAAAAAAACTGGCTGAACATTGCACAACTAGGTGATGTATTGGCCAATGCATTCAATAGACCGGTGATTGGATACTACAAGACTATATCAATGACATATCTACCATGGAGGATCACACCAGAGGAGAGTAAGCCGCCAATTTTTATAGGATGGGTCAATCGAAATCACTACTTGTCTTTGAGATTCCAGATCGATTCGGTCAAAAATCATAGCCGTGAGACACTCTTGCCTTACCCACCTCCTACATTGCTTTGGAAACAACAAGTGGAAGATAATACAGTTCGCACACGATGGCTGAAAGAATTCCAACTACATTTTCAGCTTTGGGACTACTTAAATCCCCCTGACCCGTCCATCGCGGGAACTTCCAATCGCCCAATAGATCTAGCTTCTGATGATGATGCTTAGATCCTGAAAATCAACTTGTGAATCATACTTCTCATAATGAATAGTTTTGAATAATATTTTTCTTCAAATAAATATCTCATAATACATCCAGTTTTTGCTAGTTTCTTTTTTCATCGTTTCTAGATATCATTTTCTGCTTTTCGAATAGATCCATTATGTTTTGTTTCTTCTTTGAAAGCGGAAAACTATGATATAATGCACATGACAATATTGAATTGGGGCTTGATAAAGTAATTATGTATTTTAAATATGAAAGTGATGAGAGGGCCATAATGAATTATATCCAGATTACAATGACAAAAAAACACCATTTTGAATGAGCACCGTTAGTCAAATCTTGATACCCTTGATTCAAGTTAAGATTAAATCCTTGTCTGGGAATTCGCCTCGGGCATGACTCAAACATTAAAAATCTATTTTGAAGCTCAAATAATCTGAACGCCCACCTTGAGAAGATTCGGGGTGAGATTTAAGTCTGCATAACCTGCAGGCCTCAGACGCAGGTTAGACTTTAACAACTGGAATTGAGTACCATCCGTCGATCTTCAAGAACGTCTGGAAATAGAGTCTTCGACGGCTGGCACCCAAGTCGGAGAATTAAAATACTTCCACGTTTGTTAGTTGTAGGGTGCCAGTAACCGCTATGGTTGCGCTACGCCTTCACAGGCCTCCATGTTTAAAGCTCAAAGTTGCAAGGGCCAAATTTCAAAAGTAGGCTGAATCTCGTTCAGCTCTCTTCACACCATTTAACCAATCTTCTTCTCCTTGGCTTACTCGTAAGCGCTTTGCATTAATCCCAAATATTTTTTCTTTTTTTCTTTTGCAAACAGGGCTGCAAATATCATCATCTATTTTGATGACAAAGGGGAATTGTTTGCGGGCGACACAAACATTGCTGTCATATTTGGAAAATAATTTTTGATTATTTGGCTTTTCTATCAAGTGTGGTGTTGGCCGGATAAAGAAAGGGCATTAATAAAAAAACCCGGTTTTTCCGCGTTTACACCCGGTTTTACGCAGCGGCGACGTCCAAATTGCTGCGCAGTACACCCGGTTTTCCGCATTTACACCCGGTTTTTTTATTTAATTTTTTGCGGGCGGATTTTCATTATTTTTCAAAATTTTAAATTTATTTATTATACTTACAGGGGTGTAAAATTTTATGGTAATTTTTATTTTGCAAAAAAACGATGTCTTCTATTTTTCTTTGGCCAATCCACCCGGTTTTTTTTGATTTAATTTTTTGCGGGCGGATTTTCATTATTTTTCAAATTTTTAAATTTATTTATCATACTTAAAGGGGTTTAGAATTTTATGTTAATTTTTATTTTTCAAAAAAACTATGCCTTCTATTTTGTTTGGCCAATCCACCCGGTTTTTTTTAATTTAATTTTTTGCGGGCAGATTTTCATTATTTTTCAACGTTTTAAATTTATTTATCATAATTAAAGGGGTTTAAAATTTTATGGTAATTCTTTATTTTGCAAAAAAACTATGTCTTCTATTTTTTTTGGCCAATCCACCTGGTTTTTTCATAAAAAATCCTCACAGCTTAATTTCCAGGATTTCTCAGCATTGTAAACTTTTTTAAAGCATTTTAAGGGGTGTAGAATTTAATGTGACTAACAGTTTTCTTTTTAAATTACTGGTTGGATTATTATGATTTTTGGACTCAATTTATTTCCAAACACCTTCACGTCTGTCTTTCAAGATATTCAGGGAGTTTTTAAATGGATTCATACACTTTAGAGGGTGAAGAATTCATTGGAAACAAATACTGATTATAAAATTAACTTCTTATCAGATTTCATGACAAAGAAATGGAAATACAATGCAACACAGAGGTATGGTACATTGCATAATGCTTTGAGTGTTACATGTTGTTTATTACATTTATTATTTATTCATAAATTATTAACTTTATTAACTTTATTTCTTATTCATAAATTATTAACTTGCTGAGTGTTACATGTTGTGTATTACATTTATTATTTATTCATAAATTATTAACTTTATTGCATTTATTATTTATTCATAATTATTAACTTGCAATTATGTCTCTTGCTTTTAATTTATTTATTTATTTTATTCATTTCATTTATTCCATTTATTTTGTTTTATTTTATTTTATTTTATTTTATATTGTTTTGTTTATTTTACTTGTTTTACTTATTTTTTTTATTTTTTTTAAATAAAATATTGAATGAGGATGATTGGGGAGGTTGCATTATTCATAAATCATTAACTTGCAATTATGTCTCTTGCTTTTAATTTATTTATTTAATTTATTCATTTCATTTATTCTATTTATTTAATTTTATATTATATTATATTATTTTATATTATATTATTTTGTTTATTTTCCTTGTTCTATTTATTTATTTTATTTGTTTTGGGGTCACGCGCATCAAATGCCGCCCTCCATATGCTATTTGCATAAAAATTAAAAATTAAAAAAAACCGGGTGCCTGCGCGGAAAACCGGGTGCACTGCGCAGCCGCAGCTGCGCAGAAAACCGGGTGTAAACGCGGAAAAACTGGGTTTTTTTATTAATGCCCTAAAGAAATGAACATATCAGAATAATTTAGTTTAGCTGGCATTCAGATAAAAGCAGGTCCCAGCCAAGACCACAGCCAAGAGTTGTTTGGGATGAGATATCTATGGATCTACGCAACAACTTTGGTCCTGTTTTTTTAGTGTGATAGATGTTGTGTAACATGGAAAAAGAGACCAATCAAAGGAATCAAAACAATCAATTCAATGGAATGGATGGTTTATTCAGGCTTTTATTCTTTTGGATAAACAGAAATAGCAGAAAAACAATGTAGTTGTGTTTATTATACTCAAAAACAAGGTGTTGCAATTCCCCTAATTGAAAAAACTTATTCATGTATTCTGAAAAAAAAAATGATGATATTGATTTACCTATCACCAGGGGAGAATTTCCAGCACCTGCATGTTGCGTGCCATTGCAGATGTCATTGCAAAGGTTTTGTTTGAAGGGTTTCCAATTTTGGTAGAATCTAATGCATGTATCTGCATTGGAAATTAAGCTGAAGTATCCCAAAGTATGATATGTATACTGTTGATGATTTATAAAATAGGGGGTTTATCAAAGTACCCAGGGTTTCTGCGTTTACACCCAGTTTGTTGGTGTTTATGCCCAGTTTTTCCACATATTTTTTTTCCCTGGACCTGGAATTATTCCAGTTGTTTCAAGGTATTCTAATGGACCAATTGACCTGAAGTTTTTTTCTACAAATCATCCAAAATCAGACCCCACAGGAATTTTCTCAGCTGTGAGTGCCTTTGTCCAAATTTGGCAAGGTTTGGTCCAATCCTTGTTAGGTACTGGTTTGGAGTTGGTTTGCTGTTTATCCAATCTTGGTTCAAAGAACAAGGTGATGCAAAGGCAATCTATAATGATGTTACCTGGAATCATGCCAGATTTTTTCTGTAATGTAAATGTATAATGTACACCATATGTCAGCTATGTGTATGAAACACTGGCTTAATTTCTATAAATAATCCAGGTACTATCACTGTGCTGAAAGGTTATCTGAATAACCATGTATATTATTCTCTCTATGGTGTCCAAAATACGCACAGAGGATAACCTAAACTCCTTATAATTGTTAGATTTGATATACAAATCAGTCAATTGGAGAAGGCCAACAGCTAACCGTATAGGTTTGGCTATTCTTTGTCTTTTTGGGTAAGTTATAGCAATATATATTTCTATTAAGCAGCTGGAAAGCACTTAAGCTGATTGGCTACTGTCAGAGGTGGTAGTCTTGCAGCAACTTCTCTATAAGGAATAGATCAAGGCCAAGGATGGGGAATTCTAATGTAACTTGAGACTAATTCCAGTAATAAAGGTTGGGTTGGATAAAGGGAATACACTACTCTAATAGTAGGCGAAGAATATTCAGTGTACTTACAAATTGTCACGCTCTGTGATGCCAAGGACTAAGATACTTCTAGCTACACAGGGTGCAAAGATAAAAAAGGGTGGTAATATGGTGGTTTTGAGAGATATAAAAAATATATAAATATATTTTTAAGGAGGGGCCTGCAAGCAGGGGTGGTTTAGTTCCCTCCACAGGTTTTCTTGCAAAAGCAGAGGAAATTGGTGACCGGTTACGACTGGGGCCTGCAAGCAGGGGTTTTTTTGATCCCAGTAAAGATGGCTAGAAGGGCCACAATTCATGAAAGAAAAAGGACTTACTGTTCTGTTCTTTTTTTGAAGGAAGGGGCTCTTCTAGGGTTTAACTGGACAAGCTGAGGCGGTTGGTTTGATGTGCTGAAGACTGGGCAGTTGGGTAAAAAGAGGACAGAAGGATCAAGTCTATAAAGACCAACTTACAAGGCAGGACACTGGTTACTATGACTGATGGAATGCTATGTATGTATGTGTATGTATAAAAGATGATGATGATGATTCCAAGGGGAGAGAAGAGCCTCTTAAATATCTTCTTTGAAGCCTTGGTGGCGAAACAGGAGGGTTAGAGAGGGCTGTCCTGTGTCATGATACTTAGTAGTAACTACTAAGGATGAGCCATGACAGATTGGCAATGATGTCAATGGTTGACATGTGAGTGTGACAAAAGTTAATGTCATGTAATATGGTTCAAATGTGCGCTGCAAAGTGTCCAATTGAAGCTGTAACTATGTAAAAAAAACCTGTCATGATCATCAGTGGTAACTTGTCATCCCAATTGGGCCACAAATGTCAAATATGTATTTAAAGATGTTTCCATATGTCTCTTTCAAGTTTTTATATAATATTATTTATTTATTATGTTTATTCTGTTCGTAACACATGTTGTATATTCTACTATTCATGTGTATCCTCATGATTATAGTAGTTAAAGTAGATTTACTATGAGAAGGAGTGAAGCTAAAGGGGTACTTTGGGTGGGGTACCCTAGGTTGTTTTACGCGTAGAATCAGAATATTAAATAATATTCTGTATTTTATATGTTTTTTACATGTGTTTTTATATTTTTTTTTTTTTATTGCTTTGTGAGTATCAATGCAATACTACATCTCTATATGTAACAATGGTAATTTATCTGTTATATTATTAGTGCTAGTCAGGTTGTCTCTAACATAGTAGCAAGCTGACACAAATATGGTACTGGGTGAATATGCTGAGGATTCAATCCTAGGCCAGGAAATGGCCTCCTTTTGTATTCTAGAGGTCTTCAGGGGAAGGTTCTAGAATGTTGTTGTATATTCTGCTCTAATTTATTACAATTCAAATGCACTATGATGCAATGGGAATTGTATTGAATTGAGCGCAGTATTTTCTATGTCACCATGACCTCATGACATGTATGTATAATTTCAGCTAACTGCTAGCCCAGTGGGCGTTGATAGATGCACGCCAACGCCAACCTGCACGCCAGAGCCAACCCGCACGCCAATTTTTTTTGGCGTGCGGGGCCTACATGCCATTTTTTTTTGGCGTGTAGGCCCCGCACACCAATTTTCTTTGGCATGCGGGTCCCACGCGCCAATTGTTTGGTGTGCGCTCCCACACGCCAATTGTATGGCGTATGGGAGCGCACATCAAACAATTGGCGTGTGGGAGCGCACGCCAAACAATTGGCGTGTGGGAGTGCACGCCAAACAATTGGCGTGCGGGTCCCCCCTTGCTCACATAATCATATTGGAGGGCCAAGTCGATTACGTGAGAGGGGGAGGCGTCAGCCGGGAGGACTGCCTCCCGGCTGACAAGGTTATACAACCTTGTCAGCCAGGAGGAAGTCCTCCTGGCTGACAAGGTTGTATAGCCTCGCCGGCCGGGAGGACTTCCTCCTGGCCGACAAGGTTGTGTAACCTCGTCAGCCGGGAGGACTTCCTCCTGGCCAACGAGGTTATACAACCTCGTTGGCCAGGAGGAAGTCCTCCCAACCGGCAAGGCTATACAACCTTGTCGGCCAGGAGGACTTCCTCCTAGCTGACGAGGTTATACAACCTCGTCAGCCAGGAGGAAGTCCTCCTGGCTGACGAGGTTGGATAGCCTCTTCAGCCGGGAGGAAGTCCTCCCGGCCAAAAAGGTTATACAACCTTGTCAGCCAGGAGGAAGTCCTCCTGGCCGACGAGGTTGTATAGCCTCGCCTTCCAGGAGGACTTCCTCCTGGCCGACCAGGTTGTATAACCTCGTCGGCCAGGAGGAAGTCCTCCCGGCCAGCAAGGCTATACAACCTCGTCGGCCAGGAGGACGTCCTCCTGGCCAACAAGGTTGTATAACCTCATTGGCCGGGAGGAAGTCCTCCCGGCCGGCGTGGCTATACAACCTTGTCAGCTGGGAGGAAGTCCCTCCCGGCTGACAAGGTTGTATAGCCTCGCCGACCGGGAGGACTTCCTCCTGGCCAACGAGGTTATACCCTCCCGGCTGACGAGGTTGTATAGCCTCGCCGGCCGGGAGGACTTCCTCCTGGCCAACGAGGTTATACAACCTCGTTGGCCAGGAGGAAGTCCTCCCGGCCGGCGAGGCTATACAACCTTGTCGGCCAGGAGGAAGTCCTCCTGGCCAACAAGGTTATACAACCTCGTTGGCCAGGAGGAAGTTCTCCCGGCCGGCGAGGCTATACAACCTCGTCAGCCGGGAGGACTTCCTCCCAGCTGACAAGGTTATACAACCTCGTCAGCCAGGAGGAAGTCCTCCTGGCCGACGAGGTTGTATAGCCTTGTTGGCTGGGAGGACTTCCTCCTGGCCAACGAGGTTATACAACCTCATCGGCCGGGAGGAAGTCCTCCCGGCCGGCAAGCCTATACAGCCTTGTCAGCTGGGAGGAAGTCCTCCCGGCTGACGAGGTTGTATAGCCTCGCCGGCCGGGAGGACTTCCTCCTGGCCAACGAGGTTGTATAACCTCGTTGGCCAGGAGGAAGTCCTCCCGGCCGGCGAGGCTATACAACCCCGTCAGCCGGGAGGACTTCCTCCCAGCTGACAAGGTTGTATAGGCTTGCCAGCCGGGAGGACTTCCTCCCGGCTGATGAGGTTGTATAACCTCGTTGGCCAGGAGGAAGTCCTCCCAGCCAACGAGGCTATACAACCTCGTCGGCCAGGCGGACTTCCTCCTGGCTGACGAGGTTGTATAACCTTGTCAGCCGGGAGGAAGTCCTCCCGGCTGACGCCTCCCCTTGCTCACGTAATTGAATTGGCCCTCCAATTTGATTATGTGAGCAAGGGGGGGACCCGCACGCCAAAAAATTGGCGTGTGGGAGCGCACGCCAAACAATTGGCGTGTGGGACCCGCGCGCCAAAAAACAATTGGCGTGTGGGACCCACACGCCATTTGTTTGGCGCGCGCTCCCACACGCCAATTTTTTTTGGCGTGTAGGGCCCGCACGCCAAAAAAAATTGGCGTGTAGGCCCCGCACGCCAAAACAAATTGGCTTGCGGGTTGGCGTTGGCGTACGCTGTTGGCGTGCGTTTATCAATGCCCAGCCCAGTAGGCGCAGCAACTGACAAGACCGCACTGGAGAGCAAGCCAGCTGGCCTTTAGCTGCGCAGCCAATGATAGTGAGCAAGCAAGCCAGCTGGTTCTTAACTGCGCAGCAACTGATAAGTGACAGATGAGTGATCTGCACTCAAGTAAACATGTTAAAGATCAAGAGACAAAAATAGTATATTTAGAGAAATCTTCTGGAGAGGAAGATTCCTCAGTTCAGAAAATAGCAAGCCCGTTTGTTACCCTTGTAGTTTTGATACTCTTCATGACTTTATGATTGGGGCTTTTTACTGAATTCTTTTCCTTCTCATTCATCTTCTTCTACCATATATTCCAGCTTGACTTCCCTTGATCAGGTAAGATCTAGCTCTTTCCTCCCCCTACTCCTATCTCCTCCATTCCCAAAGAGTCTATAGACTTTGTTTGCCAAGCTCAACCTGCCCCTCTGGGACAAGGCATGGTATTCAACCCTCCTGCCAAGACGCGGAGTAGCATTTCTACCTCAACAAGAGGATAAGCTTATAGAAGTTGAACCTTACTATTAAGGTTTTCATTCACGGCTGAGTCACTTTAGAGACCAGCCCTGACATATAACCAATCACATCATGGGCCAATTCATTTAATAGAAAAATACTGGGAAATTACCACACACTTAGGTAATTGCTTTCTTATTATCATAATTTGATTATTCTTATATTTATGCACATAAGCGTATTGTCTCTCAGCTTTTATGACAATAATTTCTAATCCATAATTTATACTTTTTATTCCCTGTTCTTAAAGTATCCTTATTCTATGATAAAGTACTAGAAGGAGTAGGAATTTAGTGGTGGTTTCAGTGAGCTACCCCACTTAATTTTGAACTTTGAGTTGATTGATATAATAACATTTTATCAATTTCATTATTTACAGTATTAATACAGTATTTTTATTGTATTTTACAGTTTTGTCAGTTCTTAGGATACTCTGAAGTATCTCTAGGGCTGAAACCATACCTATTTTGAAATGAAACCCATCCCAGCTTTATAATCAGCTGTACTTGATCCACGCCTTTGACCAACAATAATGATTGTTTTACCAGTATTATTTTTAAACTCTGTGTAAAGTCATACCCTATAGGTTTCTCTGAAACATTCTGGTTATAATTTTCAGCACACAAACAAGTCAAAAGAAAGTATGTGAGGTGAAACAGTAATCATCAATTCTGCTTGAACTTGGTACCCTCTAGAACTTTCTCCCCTTGG
Organism: Puccinia hordei; assembly: GCA_007896445.1. NCBI lineage: Eukaryota > Fungi > Basidiomycota > Pucciniomycetes > Pucciniales > Pucciniaceae > Puccinia > Puccinia hordei. The sequence continues at coordinate 463,531 of RDRW01000003.1, forward strand.
GCCAAGGTATAATATGGAGGGGGTATTATCCTTGCCAAAAATATGTCAGTTTTTATTAACTCAAATTTTAATCTGGTTTGAATTTGGTGGACATTGTATGTGAGCCTGGGTCTCTAAAGGTACAACAGGAAACAAGGATGAGGGGAAAAAGTTGTATTTCAGAGAATAAGAAAAACAACTGTTAAGGAATAAGGGAAGAAAAGGGAAAGGGAAGAAGTAGTGATCTTTTATTCATCTTTGATTTAGATAATCAGAGTGCTATCATTGATGATGAATCACAACCAGGAGAAGTTGGAAAGCTGTGCCAGATTCTTTGAAAAAATGCAACAGCCTCTTCTCACGATGGAAACATGGAAGGACCCTGAGAAGACAGAGTCTAATCAGCCCAGTTTTTTAGCCTATGATCATGCTGGATAGCAGAGGTTCTTTAGAGGGAAACCTATGTGGTTTTTTTCTAAGAAAAAACACAGAAAAAAATTTAAATAGAACTTGTGGCTCTCTTGAGAGGATTAAGATTGATCTAACCTGATGACCCTGCCAGCATAATTGCCTAGGATGAAGTCATCCCAGTTAAACTGGGATGCACTCAACCAATTTAAACTTGGTCGAAATCAACTGAGGAAATATAAATCCAAGGGACCACCCTTGGTTTTATATTTCATTGGTTGAGTTCAACCTACTTTAAATTGGTTGTTGGCATCCTAGTTTAATTGGGATGAACTCAACCTAGGCAATTATGCTGGCAGTGTGATTGAAGCTTGATTTGACCTGTTTTGATGATTGATGATGAAGGGAAAAGAGAAATAGGAAAGGGGGAGACAGAGAAGGACTACTGTCAGATGAGAATGGTTCAGAAAGGGGACTGACTGAAAATACTGGTGAATTATTGGGTAAAAGAGGCCTTTGGTTGGTTACAGTGGTGAGCTGTAACTTGATGAATCCTTGGTGATCTGAGCTGGTGGTTCTGGGTGTCTGGAGGTTGTGTATCCTTCCTGCAACAGGGGATACACCAAATTTGAAAATTTTCAAGGTTTTCTTATTTAATCTTACATGTAGATGTGGTTGGCTGGCCTTGTTTCACTTGCCCAGCCAGCTGTAGTTTATAATTATTTATTTAATTACTCTATGAAGGAGTTCAGCAATTACAATGTGTTAAGTGAGAACTAAGGTTAAAATCTCATGAAGAAACAGAAATATGAGTCGAAATTAATGCTCAAGATTAAGGATAAAACGGCATGAGGCTATTTGTCAGCCTCTGTGATGCCAAGGAGTAATCCTTCTAGCTACACAAGGTGCAAAATAAAAGATAAAGAGCAATATAAAGCTCTGGGAGGATTTATAAGAGGTAATACCAATAAGGATATGAGGTATGAGCGGTAAAAGATGATTAATTATATTAAATAAATTTAATATAATTAAAAATATGAGGGGCCTGATAAATCAGGGGTGTTTAATCCCTCAAAGGTATCTTGCAAGCAGAGGATTTAGGTACCTGAATACACTGGGGCCTGTAAACAGGGGTGTTTTAAATCCCAGATAAAAGATGGGGGGGAGAATCTCAAGAGAAAGGTTTATCTACTTACTAGTAATAAATTACCTTTACAGACTTGAGGTTCTTCCAGGGGGAAATTGGGCAGTTGGAAGCGCTTGGAAAGGGTGTTGGAAGAGCTGGGTGGACACTGGAAAATTTCAAGGGAGTAAGAAGGGGCTAAGAGACAGATACTAGGACCTTACCAGACAGAATAACAATTGTAAAGCTATGTAAGTGGGCAAAGGTTGTAGTATATATGTAAAAGCATGATGATCCAAAATACAGGGGGAACAAGGGCTCCTTAAATGCCTTCCTGGAGCCCTGATGGCGAAACACAAGATGTATTTTTGGCTATGGGAACATTTAAAAGGAAGGGGTTAAGATTTAATACAAATGCATGTAGTTGTTTAATCAAATTTCCATATGTACAGGCTGTCTACTATGGGTACAGCCTGTCTAAGCTCTTTTGCTGGCATCTTGAGGCGCTTCTGAAACTCTGACAAGGTTTGTTAGATGTGTTGATCAAAGGTTTTAATTACATGTCAAAATGTATTGATTAAATATCACATGTACCTGTTGATCACATTTGTCAGAGTTTAATTATTTTGTATTGTGTACAATGTGAAATAAATGTATTTGTTTGTTCTGTGGGCGCTTCAAGAGCCTCTTGTTTAAACCCTGTCATGCAGGCTCTTTGGGAATGCATGACTGCAGAGATCTGTCAATCAATAATTTCCCACTAAGGATGTAATACATTTATTTTGAACAGTTGTTCAATAGTTATTTTCAGAAGGTTCTCATGTTATTTCCTTCCTCTGGTTCGTGGTCTTTGTCCCTCTGAATCATCCTTTAGTGTACTTAGTATTTAATTAAATAAAATAAATAAATAAATAGATAATATAGTACATTACTAGTATTATATACTTATATTATTAGTGTCATATGTATTTATTTTATTATGTTCTTATTTAAATACATTGTTATTTCGTGGTTTTGTACATGTATTTATGGTTTTTATTCTGTATAATAATTAATTCAGCGCTTTTAGTGGTAATATTCTTTCAAGTTGTTTTACTACTAGAAGTTTTAAGTTATCTGGGGTACTTTGGCTGAAGTACCCTAGGTTATTTTACACGCTCTTTAAGATTATGAAATAATATTTCCACTTATGTTATTATTTATGAGCATATTCATTGTTTTATACTTAATACTGTATTTGTTTATTTATTATTAATTTACTATGTAATAATGTGTTTATTATTTACATATTACTTTTTTATGTTGCTTTATCTTATTATTATTCATTTAATACTCTTTATTAAATGATTAATACTATATTTTTAATTTTATGTTTTATTTTGTTCTAGTCAGGTTGTCTCTGAACTAGTAGCAAGCTGACATTCCCTACCTTCAAGATAAGTCTCTCTGAAAAAAAAACACAGGTTTCTCTCACGTACAACTACAAAAGACATTCATAATGATCTTTTGGATGCTCTGTAGTTTCTGAGGTGAATGGCGCCATCAGGGATATTATTTTCTGGTAACCATTCATCTTTATCTGCTGATTGATTTTTATACCTGATTAGATACAGTCTTGTGTCTTTTCCTTGTATCCTTTCTTTCTTATCTTTCAAGATTTTATGTACTTTGAGTTGATCAGAAGGTGGTGTATCCATTAATGGGATCTGCTGTGGAGTCATTGGCTCTTCTTCTTCTCTGGTAGAATAAGGTTTAATCAAACTTACAGGAAAAACAGGGTGTTTTCTTGACAATTCTTCAGTTAATATTACTTCCACCGCATTTTTCCCATGTAGTTGTTTAACTGTGAATGGACCTATAAATGGTGGTTTGAGCTTTCTACTTCCTCCTAAATTGTTGAAGTTAATTGTAGATAACAGAACTTTATCTCCTATCTGAAATTCAGGTTCTTTATGACTTTTGTCCCACCTGTTTTTATTATATTCTACTGCTTCTTCTACACATCTTTTAGCATGCTGGTGCGTAGAATCTAACATCTTTTTAAAGTCTAGTGCAGTAGGATGTATATGTGGCAATTTATCATTTAGAGTATCTTTAGGCATACGTGGTATCCATCCTCTTTCCAGAACATAGGGAGCTTCTTTTGTAGAAGAATGTTTACTACTGTTGTATGCAATTTCCAGAGCAGGTAATAAGCTAACCCAGTCATGAGTATATCCATCATGGTTCTTAAATTCAACTCCAAATGAGCAAAATCTGCGTAACATATCTTCCAGAGTTTGTATCATCCTTTCAGCTAAACCATCAGTTTGGGGGTGATATGCAGTGGAAAATGCTAGTTTAGTACCAAGCATATCATGTAAGTTTCTCCAGAATTCAGACGTAAATTTGGGGTCTCTATCACTGATGATAATTTTAGGTATCCCAACATCAGCCATAATTCTGTTCCAAAATAGCAGAGCTACTTCCATGGCGGTATCATCTTTATGATTAGGTATGAATCTAGCCCTTTTTGAGAATCTATCTACTACTACTAATACTGAGTTATAGGAATAAGAACCTCCTGGGGGTAGGCCAGTCACAAAATCCATATTAATTATCTCCCATTTATTAGTAGGTTCAGCTATTTTTTGAAGAAGTCCAAATCTTTTTCCTGTCTGTTTATTTCCTTTCTGGCACGTATCACAAGATTGGATATATTTATGGACTTGTTCTTTCCAGTTAATCCACCAAGCAGTATACTTGATTCTTTCTACAGTTCTTTCTTCAGAAAAGTGCCCAGAGTTGATATTATCATGGCATTCTTTCAAGATGTCATTAATCTGGGATGGGTCACTTAAAACAAGTACACTAGAGTGTCTGTTTCTAAAATATAGCAACCCATCTAGTAAAGTGAACTTTCCTAGTTTATACTGCTTGGATAATTCCTCTGGTAAGCTAGCTATTAATTCAGGTGAACTGTTCTCATTCCTTAGTATCTCTACTAATTTTAAAAGTTCACTGTTGTTATCATAACTCTTTTGTACCAATTCATAGAAAGCTTTATCTAAATCACATACATGTATTCCTAGTATAGGAAATATGTCTTCATCTTCAGGGTCATATGCTGGGTTATCTGGGTTATTTGGTAAAGCCCATCTACTCAATCCGTCAGCATTTTTGTGTTTGGCTCCTGCTTTATGAATAATAGTCATATGTCCTCTATATTGTTGTATTGCAATTTGCCACCTAAGCATATGTCTGTTTGGAGTTTTCATGTTCATCAGAGTTCTTACAGCTGTGCAATCTGTTACAACCACAAAATTGGTACCCTCTAAGTAATAGTGTAAATTTTCTAATGCCCAAACAAGAGCTAAGCACTCCATTTGGCTAGCACCATACTTTTTCTCCGTACTTTTGATTTGCCTGGATATAAAGAGAATAGGTTTTTCCGTAGGTTTATCCTCAATTATAAATTCTTGATGTAATGCTGCTCCTAACCCATCCAGACAGGCATCAATATATAATAGAAATGGTTTGTCATAATCAGGTTGTGCTAGTACTGGAGCAGTTGTAAGGAGTCTTTTTAATTCCTCATAGCTTTGTACTCTATCATAGGTCATCTCAAATATGGTATCATGGTTGCAGAGAGCATATAGATCTTTACTGATATTAGCAAAATTGGGAACATGTTGGCGGTAGTAACTACAGAAACCTAAGAATGACATTATTTCAGTTCTATTTTGAGGCATTGATTTCATTAATACTGCAGCTACTTTATTTTGATCTATAGCTAGTGACAGTCCTGATACAACTCTTCCTAGTGCTTTGAGTTCTCCATATCCAAAGTTGCATTTCTTAATTGACATTTTTAAACCAGCTTCTATAGCAGTATGAAGTACTATATTGATTTTCTCTAAATGAGTTTCCCAATCATCAGAATAAATAATTATATCATCTATATATACCATCATCCAATTCTGTCTGATAAATGATCCAAAAATTGAGTCCATCATCCTCTGGAAGTGAGATGGAGCATTCTTTATGCCAAAAGGCATTCTCAAATACTCAAAGATTCCCAAATGACATATGATTCTGAGGAATTTCCTGCTATCTGGTTCTATTGGTATCTGATGGAATCCCTTAAGTACATCCATAGTTGTAATGTACTTGGCTTTAGATAAATTATGCAGAGAATGATCTATTCTTGGTATGGGATAATAATCTGGTCTAGTATAATTATTCAAGGCACGGAAATCTCCTACCATTCTTGATTTCTCATTATGCCATGCAATTATAACAGGTGTAGTTACTTCTACCTGTTCATTATGTCCTACTTTTCTCAACACTTTTAGTTCCTGTAATTCTTTTATGTGAATTTCTAAAGCTTCTCTTGATTTAGGACTAGAGGGATAAGGGGGTCTTCTTAACTGAGGTGGGTACGGCTTGTTAACTGTAAGTTCCAACTTCATATCATGTCCTTTGATATTACCAATGGGTTCTTCTATGGTACAGAAGGCCTCTTTGTGTTTAAAACAAGTTTTCAGAACATCTATTTTCTGATCTTCATTCAGTATTTCACTTACTGCAGCTTGGGACAGATATTCCTCTTGGAAAGATAGTAATTCTTTTGGGACCTCAGGTTTGGTTGTAACATCTGATATTTTAATATTGATATTACAAATTTGGAATTTTCTTTTCCATTCTCCTCCAATAGTATAGAATCTATCTTTGCTTTGGAATATATCTATGCCGTACATGCAGAATGTATCATTTCCCAGAATCAAATAATCACAAACAGCATCTTGTAGTACCACAAATTCTACCAATAATCTAAGGGATCCTTTAGAATGTGGAAAAATAAGAGGTATGGCTATGACTCCTACAGGTTTCATATTGGAGTTGCAACTACTAAATTTGGCTTTTGGCATTGGCATCAGGTGATTTTCCCAGTCTGGATAGTTTTTTTCCAGAAAAATACTACTGGTGCAAGAACAAAAGGCTCCTACATCTAGTAGTACTTTCATTTCCTTATCATTAACTATAACAGTGGTATAACTTGTCTTTCCCATAGTATAGCTCATTCCTGCCTCAGGTTTGTTAGTAAGGAGTTTTGCATCGGATACATGTCCTACTTTAAGTGATTTATCCCATTTTTGTGGTAAATTAGAATCTCCATGAATAGAGTTAATAGACAATTCATCTCCAATATCAGCTTGAATCACTGCTATCCTAGCTGTTTCCTCTTCAAATGGTTCACTAGTAACTATTTCAAACTGAGAATGGGTGTCTTCTTCACTGTCTGATCTAGATTCTACTTCTACAACATTTATCTTTCTGCGGGGATTAGGGCAATCAGGTTTCTTGTGTCCTTTTTCACCACAGTTGTAACACTCAGGTATTACTATTTTCTTGGGTATTTCTGCTGGATTGTTAGGTTTGGGAGATTCTTTCTGCACTTCTCTCCTCTCAGGCAAGTTGCTTCTTGTGTATTTTTTGTTCAATCCATTGAGTATAACCATTTCATGGAGTACACTACTGAATTCAGTTAAGTCTACTCTCATAGATGGCAGTCTACATCTCATTATAGATTCCAATGTTCCTTGACATTGATTTAGAAGTCTGTCATTGGCTTCTTCATCAGTAACATTGATATGTACACATTCTATTCTTTTCCTTTGTTTCAGACACCACTCAGCAGCTGTTTCTTTTGTTGGGTCAAAGTAATCACTTTCAAAGGCTTTACGCTTTTCATTCTTCCAAATCCTGGTACCATAATGAGCTTTAATCAACTGTTTCCATACAGACCAGGGTTGATTTCCTACAGCTCTGCTTTTAGTAATAAACCAAGAGGAGGCCATTCCTTCAAATAAAACAGTAAGTCTGGAAGTGATAACCTCATCATCAGCTTGGTAAGTTCTTACTATGTGATCAATATATTCAATAAAGTTGATATGGTCATACTCCCCTTTACCATCAAATTTGGGCCAATCTTTAAGAGGGGGCATTAATTTATGTATAGCTGTCATATCTGCTCCTTTATACTGTGTGGACATTCTAGGATTTCTATTTAATGGCTGATTTTGCATAAAGGGATTATTGAACTTTGGTTGGTCATTATCCATAGGTTGAGCACTATTCCTATAGCTAAGGTTTTGTGGTTGCTCAAGATATTCATGTGGTATATTATCTTGGAATATATTATGAAAAAGATCTATATGAGGGGCTTCATCTCTATCTTGATACTTTATGGGTTTTATTTCTTTATCACAATATTTGTTACAATTATCTTTATTAGAAATGTTTTGTTGTTCCTGTTTAATTGTTTTCAGAGATTCTATTCCTGATATTATGGTAGACAATTTAGAGATTACATTATCTTTCAATTTCAGGGATTCTATTTCTGAAGTAAGTTCAGATAACTTAGAATTCACGGTGTTTTCTAAATTATCTAATTTTTTGTTCATATCACAGCTTAAGTTCTTTATCAATTCTTCAATTGTTTTATTTTCTCTTTTCTCCGGTTTTTTCAAAGAATTAATGACATATTCTGCCATAGAAACTTGAGATGAGTGTAATTCCTCAAGGTAATCAAGAGTATCATTCGTGATTTTCTTGGTTTCTTTCACTGTGTCTTTAATCATTTCACTGTCTTTCCCAATTTCTATTAACAATTCACAGTGTCTACCGGATAGATCAATTGGTAATGGAGCTTCTAATTTCTTTATTACTCCTAAAATGTTTGAGTTTACACATGATTTAGTATTTTCCAAACAATCTTCGATTTTTTTAGTAATAATTCTCAAATTTGTCTCATTGTTTACATCAATAGTAGTCATATTACTATTTAATGATTCTAAAGAATCAAACAAAGAATTTATTAACACAGGACTTAATCTATATTCTTGTAGAGGTTGGCTGCTACATGGAGAAGATCGGTGGCCTTCTTCCAGCGGACTGGATCGTCGAAGTTTATCGACGAAGAGCTGCGGCTCTTGCCTCCGTCCTTCTTTTTGAACTTGAGACTGGAGAGCTTCTTGGGAGGGACTGGGAAGTGTAACCTCTTTTCTTCCCAAGGATTCCATCCCTTTACATATTTTTCGATCTCGTCGTTGGGGATCAACTTTTGTAGGGCTTTCTGGCTCTCTTGAGCCGAAGTTAACAACGCTCTCAGCTCGGCGGTAGGGCCCTTCCGTAAGGCGGCTTGGCACTGTCTCCAGATGGAGACGTGCTCTTTCACCCGGAGTCGGATCTGCTCGTCTTTCGAGAGCACCTGTATCTCCGGGGTGGAAGGGCGTACCGGGATAGCCTCCAACGATCTTGGGAGTATCTCGTCTACATCCATCGCCGTTTCCGCTCCTGGACTCGGCGGAGGTGAGTCTCGCGGGACCCAAATCACTCCTGGTATGGTCAGATCGACCTCTTTGCAAGCAATGCTCGTCATCTGCAGGCTCTTGGCGCGTTGCTGGAGCTCCTTTGCGGCTTCGAGCTCGTGTCGGACTCGGGAGGAGACCGTGTAAACTGGGGTGGTTGGATCTAGTAGATTTAACCATTTTCTATTAGTTTTTTTTTATTTATTTATTTATTTATTTATATATTTTTATGTATATTTTTAAAAAAAACTTACTAGTTCCCTTCTCTTGAGGGTTGCTGGTACCGTTGTCGACGGACGGAGCGGTATTCTCTTTTTCAAAGGAGGCCACTAAAAAAAGAAAAAAATGAGTTTGTGTTTTTTTTTTTTTTATTTATTTTTAATTTTATTTTTTTATTTATATGTATTTTAAAGAAAAAAAAACTCACTTCTTGATTGGTATTTCTCTCGAGAAATCCTTTCCTTTTTAGCTTTAAGGTCTCGAAGATAGGCCTGGAGATTAAGTTCCGCGTCGAGATCTTTTTCCTCGCGGATGTGAGTGTGGTAAGACGCTAAAATCAACCTTTCTTCTTGTGTAAGAAGATCCCAATCGCTAGGGAAATAATTTTTGATATCTTCTTCTTTTCTTAACTTGAGATAACGCAAATAGTATTGGATTGAAGCGGCGTTGTCCTGTAATCTCACTGTAAAAGATTTTGGAAAAAAAACAAATGATTAGTATATGTAAAAATGTTTTTTGTATTTTTGATTTTCGAAAAAAAGATGGATTTTTTTTATTTACTTTATAAAATATTTTTATAAGTCAAAAGTAAAATAAAACAGATTTTTTTTGTTAGTTTTGGATTGGATTTATTTTTATAAGATATATGATGATAAAAAACAATAGAGATGTGTATTTTTTATATGGTTTTTTTATTATTTTTTTTTTAAAAAAAAAGCGGATTTTTTATTTCAGAAATAAATTTCAGAAATTTCCCGGCCAGACCCCCAATTGTCAGCCTCTGTGATGCCAAGGAGTAATCCTTCTAGCTACACAAGGTGCAAAATAAAAGATAAAGAGCAATATAAAGCTCTGGGAGGATTTATAAGAGGTAATACCAATAAGGATATGAGGTATGAGCGGTAAAAGATGATTAATTATATTAAATAAATTTAATATAATTAAAAATATGAGGGGCCTGATAAATCAGGGGTGTTTAATCCCTCAAAGGTATCTTGCAAGCAGAGGATTTAGGTACCTGAATACACTGGGGCCTGTAAACAGGGGTGTTTTAAATCCCAGATAAAAGATGGGGGGGAGAATCTCAAGAGAAAGGTTTATCTACTTACTAGTAATAAATTACCTTTACAGACTTGAGGTTCTTCCAGGGGGAAATTGGGCAGTTGGAAGCGCTTGGAAAGGGTGTTGGAAGAGCTGGGTGGACACTGGAAAATTTCAAGGGAGTAAGAAGGGGCTAAGAGACAGATACTAGGACCTTACCAGACAGAATAACAATTGTAAAGCTATGTAAGTGGGCAAAGGTTGTAGTATATATGTAAAAGCATGATGATCCAAAATACAGGGGGAACAAGGGCTCCTTAAATGCCTTCCTGGAGCCCTGATGGCGAAACACAAGATGTATTTTTGGCTATGGGAACATTTAAAAGGAAGGGGTTAAGATTTAATACAAATGCATGTAGTTGTTTAATCAAATTTCCATATGTACAGGCTGTCTACTATGGGTACAGCCTGTCTAAGCTCTTTTGCTGGCATCTTGAGGCGCTTCTGAAACTCTGACAAGGTTTGTTAGATGTGTTGATCAAAGGTTTTAATTACATGTCAAAATGTATTGATTAAATATCACATGTACCTGTTGATCACATTTGTCAGAGTTTAATTATTTTGTATTGTGTACAATGTGAAATAAATGTATTTGTTTGTTCTGTGGGCGCTTCAAGAGCCTCTTGTTTAAACCCCTGTCATGCAGGCTCTTTGGGAATGCATGACTGCAGAGATCTGTCAATCAATAATTTCCCACTAAGGATGTAATACATTTATTTTGAACAGTTGTTCAATAGTTATTTTCAGAAGGTTCTCATGTTATTTCCTTCCTCTGGTTCGTGGTCTTTGTCCCTCTGAATCATCCTTTAGTGTACTTAGTATTTAATTAAATAAAATAAATAAATAAATAGATAATATAGTACATTACTAGTATTATATACTTATATTATTAGTGTCATATGTATTTATTTTATTATGTTCTTATTTAAATACATTGTTATTTCGTGGTTTTGTACATGTATTTATGGTTTTTATTCTGTATAATAATTAATTCAGCGCTTTTAGTGGTAATATTCTTTCAAGTTGTTTTACTACTAGAAGTTTTAAGTTATCTGGGGTACTTTGGCTGAAGTACCCTAGGTTATTTTACACGCTCTTTAAGATTATGAAATAATATTTCCACTTATGTTATTATTTATGAGCATATTCATTGTTTTATACTTAATACTGTATTTGTTTATTTATTATTAATTTACTATGTAATAATGTGTTTATTATTTACATATTACTTTTTTATGTTGCTTTATCTTATTATTATTCATTTAATACTCTTTATTAAATGATTAATACTATATTTTTAATTTTATGTTTTATTTTGTTCTAGTCAGGTTGTCTCTGAACTAGTAGCAAGCTGACATTCCCTACCTTCAAGATAAGTCTCTCTGAAAAAAAAAACACAGGTTTCTCTCACGTACAACTACAAAAGACATTCATAATGATCTTTTGGATGCTCTGTAGTTTCTGAGGTGAATGGCGCCATCAGGGATATTATTTTCTGGTAACCATTCATCTTTATCTGCTGATTGATTTTTATACCTGATTAGATACAGTCTTGTGTCTTTTCCTTGTATCCTTTCTTTCTTATCTTTCAAGATTTTATGTACTTTGAGTTGATCAGAAGGTGGTGTATCCATTAATGGGATCTGCTGTGGAGTCATTGGCTCTTCTTCTTCTCTGGTAGAATAAGGTTTAATCAAACTTACAGGAAAAACAGGGTGTTTTCTTGACAATTCTTCAGTTAATATTACTTCCACCGCATTTTTCCCATGTAGTTGTTTAACTGTGAATGGACCTATAAATGGTGGTTTGAGCTTTCTACTTCCTCCTAAATTGTTGAAGTTAATTGTAGATAACAGAACTTTATCTCCTATCTGAAATTCAGGTTCTTTATGACTTTTGTCCCACCTGTTTTTATTATATTCTACTGCTTCTTCTACACATCTTTTAGCATGCTGGTGCGTAGAATCTAACATCTTTTTAAAGTCTAGTGCAGTAGGATGTATATGTGGCAATTTATCATTTAGAGTATCTTTAGGCATACGTGGTATCCATCCTCTTTCCAGAACATAGGGAGCTTCTTTTGTAGAAGAATGTTTACTACTGTTGTATGCAATTTCCAGAGCAGGTAATAAGCTAACCCAGTCATGAGTATATCCATCATGGTTCTTAAATTCAACTCCAAATGAGCAAAATCTGCGTAACATATCTTCCAGAGTTTGTATCATCCTTTCAGCTAAACCATCAGTTTGGGGGTGATATGCAGTGGAAAATGCTAGTTTAGTACCAAGCATATCATGTAAGTTTCTCCAGAATTCAGACGTAAATTTGGGGTCTCTATCACTGATGATAATTTTAGGTATCCCAACATCAGCCATAATTCTGTTCCAAAATAGCAGAGCTACTTCCATGGCGGTATCATCTTTATGATTAGGTATGAATCTAGCCCTTTTTGAGAATCTATCTACTACTACTAATACTGAGTTATAGGAATAAGAACCTCCTGGGGGTAGGCCAGTCACAAAATCCATATTAATTATCTCCCATTTATTAGTAGGTTCAGCTATTTTTTGAAGAAGTCCAAATCTTTTTCCTGTCTGTTTATTTCCTTTCTGGCACGTATCACAAGATTGGATATATTTATGGACTTGTTCTTTCCAGTTAATCCACCAAGCAGTATACTTGATTCTTTCTACAGTTCTTTCTTCAGAAAAGTGCCCAGAGTTGATATTATCATGGCATTCTTTCAAGATGTCATTAATCTGGGATGGGTCACTTAAAACAAGTACACTAGAGTGTCTGTTTCTAAAATATAGCAACCCATCTAGTAAAGTGAACTTTCCTAGTTTATACTGCTTGGATAATTCCTCTGGTAAGCTAGCTATTAATTCAGGTGAACTGTTCTCATTCCTTAGTATCTCTACTAATTTTAAAAGTTCACTGTTGTTATCATAACTCTTTTGTACCAATTCATAGAAAGCTTTATCTAAATCACATACATGTATTCCTAGTATAGGAAATATGTCTTCATCTTCAGGGTCATATGCTGGGTTATCTGGGTTATTTGGTAAAGCCCATCTACTCAATCCGTCAGCATTTTTGTGTTTGGCTCCTGCTTTATGAATAATAGTCATATGTCCTCTATATTGTTGTATTGCAATTTGCCACCTAAGCATATGTCTGTTTGGAGTTTTCATGTTCATCAGAGTTCTTACAGCTGTGCAATCTGTTACAACCACAAAATTGGTACCCTCTAAGTAATAGTGTAAATTTTCTAATGCCCAAACAAGAGCTAAGCACTCCATTTGGCTAGCACCATACTTTTTCTCCGTACTTTTGATTTGCCTGGATATAAAGAGAATAGGTTTTTCCGTAGGTTTATCCTCAATTATAAATTCTTGATGTAATGCTGCTCCTAACCCATCCAGACAGGCATCAATATATAATAGAAATGGTTTGTCATAATCAGGTTGTGCTAGTACTGGAGCAGTTGTAAGGAGTCTTTTTAATTCCTCATAGCTTTGTACTCTATCATAGGTCATCTCAAATATGGTATCATGGTTGCAGAGAGCATATAGATCTTTACTGATATTAGCAAAATTGGGAACATGTTGGCGGTAGTAACTACAGAAACCTAAGAATGACATTATTTCAGTTCTATTTTGAGGCATTGATTTCATTAATACTGCAGCTACTTTATTTTGATCTATAGCTAGTGACAGTCCTGATACAACTCTTCCTAGTGCTTTGAGTTCTCCATATCCAAAGTTGCATTTCTTAATTGACATTTTTAAACCAGCTTCTATAGCAGTATGAAGTACTATATTGATTTTCTCTAAATGAGTTTCCCAATCATCAGAATAAATAATTATATCATCTATATATACCATCATCCAATTCTGTCTGATAAATGATCCAAAAATTGAGTCCATCATCCTCTGGAAGTGAGATGGAGCATTCTTTATGCCAAAAGGCATTCTCAAATACTCAAAGATTCCCAAATGACATATGATTCTGAGGAATTTCCTGCTATCTGGTTCTATTGGTATCTGATGGAATCCCTTAAGTACATCCATAGTTGTAATGTACTTGGCTTTAGATAAATTATGCAGAGAATGATCTATTCTTGGTATGGGATAATAATCTGGTCTAGTATAATTATTCAAGGCACGGAAATCTCCTACCATTCTTGATTTCTCATTATGCCATGCAATTATAACAGGTGTAGTTACTTCTACCTGTTCATTATGTCCTACTTTTCTCAACACTTTTAGTTCCTGTAATTCTTTTATGTGAATTTCTAAAGCTTCTCTTGATTTAGGACTAGAGGGATAAGGGGGTCTTCTTAACTGAGGTGGGTACGGCTTGTTAACTGTAAGTTCCAACTTCATATCATGTCCTTTGATATTACCAATGGGTTCTTCTATGGTACAGAAGGCCTCTTTGTGTTTAAAACAAGTTTTCAGAACATCTATTTTCTGATCTTCATTCAGTATTTCACTTACTGCAGCTTGGGACAGATATTCCTCTTGGAAAGATAGTAATTCTTTTGGGACCTCAGGTTTGGTTGTAACATCTGATATTTTAATATTGATATTACAAATTTGGAATTTTCTTTTCCATTCTCCTCCAATAGTATAGAATCTATCTTTGCTTTGGAATATATCTATGCCGTACATGCAGAATGTATCATTTCCCAGAATCAAATAATCACAAACAGCATCTTGTAGTACCACAAATTCTACCAATAATCTAAGGGATCCTTTAGAATGTGGAAAAATAAGAGGTATGGCTATGACTCCTACAGGTTTCATATTGGAGTTGCAACTACTAAATTTGGCTTTTGGCATTGGCATCAGGTGATTTTCCCAGTCTGGATAGTTTTTTTCCAGAAAAATACTACTGGTGCAAGAACAAAAGGCTCCTACATCTAGTAGTACTTTCATTTCCTTATCATTAACTATAACAGTGGTATAACTTGTCTTTCCCATAGTATAGCTCATTCCTGCCTCAGGTTTGTTAGTAAGGAGTTTTGCATCGGATACATGTCCTACTTTAAGTGATTTATCCCATTTTTGTGGTAAATTAGAATCTCCATGAATAGAGTTAATAGACAATTCATCTCCAATATCAGCTTGAATCACTGCTATCCTAGCTGTTTCCTCTTCAAATGGTTCACTAGTAACTATTTCAAACTGAGAATGGGTGTCTTCTTCACTGTCTGATCTAGATTCTACTTCTACAACATTTATCTTTCTGCGGGGATTAGGGCAATCAGGTTTCTTGTGTCCTTTTTCACCACAGTTGTAACACTCAGGTATTACTATTTTCTTGGGTATTTCTGCTGGATTGTTAGGTTTGGGAGATTCTTTCTGCACTTCTCTCCTCTCAGGCAAGTTGCTTCTTGTGTATTTTTTGTTCAATCCATTGAGTATAACCATTTCATGGAGTACACTACTGAATTCAGTTAAGTCTACTCTCATAGATGGCAGTCTACATCTCATTATAGATTCCAATGTTCCTTGACATTGATTTAGAAGTCTGTCATTGGCTTCTTCATCAGTAACATTGATATGTACACATTCTATTCTTTTCCTTTGTTTCAGACACCACTCAGCAGCTGTTTCTTTTGTTGGGTCAAAGTAATCACTTTCAAAGGCTTTACGCTTTTCATTCTTCCAAATCCTGGTACCATAATGAGCTTTAATCAACTGTTTCCATACAGACCAGGGTTGATTTCCTACAGCTCTGCTTTTAGTAATAAACCAAGAGGAGGCCATTCCTTCAAATAAAACAGTAAGTCTGGAAGTGATAACCTCATCATCAGCTTGGTAAGTTCTTACTATGTGATCAATATATTCAATAAAGTTGATATGGTCATACTCCCCTTTACCATCAAATTTGGGCCAATCTTTAAGAGGGGGCATTAATTTATGTATAGCTGTCATATCTGCTCCTTTATACTGTGTGGACATTCTAGGATTTCTATTTAATGGCTGATTTTGCATAAAGGGATTATTGAACTTTGGTTGGTCATTATCCATAGGTTGAGCACTATTCCTATAGCTAAGGTTTTGTGGTTGCTCAAGATATTCATGTGGTATATTATCTTGGAATATATTATGAAAAAGATCTATATGAGGGGCTTCATCTCTATCTTGATACTTTATGGGTTTTATTTCTTTATCACAATATTTGTTACAATTATCTTTATTAGAAATGTTTTGTTGTTCCTGTTTAATTGTTTTCAGAGATTCTATTCCTGATATTATGGTAGACAATTTAGAGATTACATTATCTTTCAATTTCAGGGATTCTATTTCTGAAGTAAGTTCAGATAACTTAGAATTCACGGTGTTTTCTAAATTATCTAATTTTTTGTTCATATCACAGCTTAAGTTCTTTATCAATTCTTCAATTGTTTTATTTTCTCTTTTCTCCGGTTTTTTCAAAGAATTAATGACATATTCTGCCATAGAAACTTGAGATGAGTGTAATTCCTCAAGGTAATCAAGAGTATCATTCGTGATTTTCTTGGTTTCTTTCACTGTGTCTTTAATCATTTCACTGTCTTTCCCAATTTCTATTAACAATTCACAGTGTCTACCGGATAGATCAATTGGTAATGGAGCTTCTAATTTCTTTATTACTCCTAAAATGTTTGAGTTTACACATGATTTAGTATTTTCCAAACAATCTTCGATTTTTTTAGTAATAATTCTCAAATTTGTCTCATTGTTTACATCAATAGTAGTCATATTACTATTTAATGATTCTAAAGAATCAAACAAAGAATTTATTAACACAGGACTTAATCTATATTCTTGTAGAGGTTGGCTGCTACATGGAGAAGATCGGTGGCCTTCTTCCAGCGGACTGGATCGTCGAAGTTTATCGACGAAGAGCTGCGGCTCTTGCCTCCGTCCTTCTTTTTGAACTTGAGACTGGAGAGCTTCTTGGGAGGGACTGGGAAGTGTAACCTCTTTTCTTCCCAAGGATTCCATCCCTTTACATATTTTTCGATCTCGTCGTTGGGGATCAACTTTTGTAGGGCTTTCTGGCTCTCTTGAGCCGAAGTTAACAACGCTCTCAGCTCGGCGGTAGGGCCCTTCCGTAAGGCGGCTTGGCACTGTCTCCAGATGGAGACGTGCTCTTTCACCCGGAGTCGGATCTGCTCGTCTTTCGAGAGCACCTGTATCTCCGGGGTGGAAGGGCGTACCGGGATAGCCTCCAACGATCTTGGGAGTATCTCGTCTACATCCATCGCCGTTTCCGCTCCTGGACTCGGCGGAGGTGAGTCTCGCGGGACCCAAATCACTCCTGGTATGGTCAGATCGACCTCTTTGCAAGCAATGCTCGTCATCTGCAGGCTCTTGGCGCGTTGCTGGAGCTCCTTTGCGGCTTCGAGCTCGTGTCGGACTCGGGAGGAGACCGTGTAAACTGGGGTGGTTGGATCTAGTAGATTTAACCATTTTCTATTAGTTTTTTTTTATTTATTTATTTATTTATTTATATATTTTTATGTATATTTTTAAAAAAAACTTACTAGTTCCCTTCTCTTGAGGGTTGCTGGTACCGTTGTCGACGGACGGAGCGGTATTCTCTTTTTCAAAGGAGGCCACTAAAAAAAGAAAAAAATGAGTTTGTGTTTTTTTTTTTTTATTTATTTTTAATTTTATTTTTTTATTTATATGTATTTTAAAGAAAAAAAAACTCACTTCTTGATTGGTATTTCTCTCGAGAAATCCTTTCCTTTTTAGCTTTAAGGTCTCGAAGATAGGCCTGGAGATTAAGTTCCGCGTCGAGATCTTTTTCCTCGCGGATGTGAGTGTGGTAAGACGCTAAAATCAACCTTTCTTCTTGTGTAAGAAGATCCCAATCGCTAGGGAAATAATTTTTGATATCTTCTTCTTTTCTTAACTTGAGATAACGCAAATAGTATTGGATTGAAGCGGCGTTGTCCTGTAATCTCACTGTAAAAGATTTTGGAAAAAAAACAAATGATTAGTATATGTAAAAATTTTTTTTGTATTTTTGATTTTCGAAAAAAAGATGGATTTTTTTTATTTACTTTATAAAATATTTTTATAAGTCAAAAGTAAAATAAAACAGATTTTTTTTGTTAGTTTTGGATTGGATTTATTTTTTATAAGATATATGATGATAAAAAAAATAGAGATGTGTATTTTTTATATGGTTTTTTTATTTATTTTTTTTTTAAAAAAAAAAGCGGATTTTTTATTTCAGAAATAAATTTCAGAAATTTCCCGGCCAGACCCCCAATTGTCAGCCTCTGTGATGCCAAGGAGTAATCCTTCTAGCTACACAAGGTGCAAAATAAAAGATAAAGAGCAATATAAAGCTCTGGGAGGATTTATAAGAGGTAATACCAATAAGGATATGAGGTATGAGCGGTAAAAGATGATTAATTATATTAAATAAATCTAATATAATTAAAAATATGAGGGGCCTGATAAATCAGGGGTGTTTAATCCCTCAAAGGTATCTTGCAAGCAGAGGATTTAGGTACCTGAATACACTGGGGCCTGTAAACAGGGGTGTTTTAAATCCCAGATAAAAGATGGGGGGGAGAATCTCAAGAGAAAGGTTTATCTACTTACTAGTAATAAATTACCTTTACAGACTTGAGGTTCTTCCAGGGGGAAATTGGGCAGTTGGAAGCGCTTGGAAAGGGTGTTGGAAGAGCTGGGTGGACACTGGAAAATTTCAAGGGAGTAAGAAGGGGCTAAGAGACAGATACTAGGACCTTACCAGACAGAATAACAATTGTAAAGCTATGTAAGTGGGCAAAGGTTGTAGTATATATGTAAAAGCATGATGATCCAAAATACAGGGGGAACAAGGGCTCCTTAAATGCCTTCCTGGAGCCCTGATGGCGAAACACAAGATGTATTTTTGGCTATGGGAACATTTAAAAGGAAGGGGTTAAGATTTAATACAAATGCATGTAGTTGTTTAATCAAATTTCCATATGTACAGGCTGTCTACTATGGGTACAGCCTGTCTAAGCTCTTTTGCTGGCATCTTGAGGCGCTTCTGAAACTCTGACAAGGTTTGTTAGATGTGTTGATCAAAGGTTTTAATTACATGTCAAAATGTATTGATTAAATATCACATGTACCTGTTGATCACATTTGTCAGAGTTTAATTATTTTGTATTGTGTACAATGTGAAATAAATGTATTTGTTTGTTCTGTGGGCGCTTCAAGAGCCTCTTGTTTAAACCCTGTCATGCAGGCTCTTTGGGAATGCATGACTGCAGAGATCTGTCAATCAATAATTTCCCACTAAGGATGTAATACATTTATTTTGAACAGTTGTTCAATAGTTATTTTCAGAAGGTTCTCATGTTATTTCCTTCCTCTGGTTCGTGGTCTTTGTCCCTCTGAATCATCCTTTAGTGTACTTAGTATTTAATTAAATAAAATAAATAAATAAATAGATAATATAGTACATTACTAGTATTATATACTTATATTATTAGTGTCATATGTATTTATTTTATTATGTTCTTATTTAAATACATTGTTATTTCGTGGTTTTGTACATGTATTTATGGTTTTTTATTCTGTATAATAATTAATTCAGCGCTTTTAGTGGTAATATTCTTTCAAGTTGTTTTACTACTAGAAGTTTTAAGTTATCTGGGGTACTTTGGCTGAAGTACCCTAGGTTATTTTACACGCTCTTTAAGATTATGAAATAATATTTCCACTTATGTTATTATTTATGAGCATATTCATTGTTTTATACTTAATACTGTATTTGTTTATTTATTATTAATTTACTATGTAATAATGTGTTTATTATTTACATATTACTTTTTTATGTTGCTTTATCTTATTATTATTCATTTAATACTCTTTATTAAATGATTAATACTATATTTTTAATTTTATGTTTTATTTTGTTCTAGTCAGGTTGTCTCTGAACTAGTAGCAAGCTGACACTATTTGTCATTAGTTATTGGGAGAGATGGGAATAAGGCAGGATTTAGGTCAGCCGTGATGACTCTAAGGCTCAAATTTCCTGAGGGGATAGCTGGAATAATTTGTGACACAACTTGACACACGTACATATGTGTGACACCTATATTACCACACAGCCAAGTGATTCTGAGCTGAGTGCCAACATAACACCGGAATATTAGGCAACCATTTAAAAAGGTTATATATCATTTTCACCTACATGTACAGACATTCTTTTGTGAGTATTTTCTGAATTTATCAAGAAGACCTGGATAATCTGGGTCTCCCCTGAACCTTTCCTGGACTCCAAACTCTCTTGTGAAAAGTGAAATGAATCAGAAAATTCCCTAACAAATTTGCATGTGACACTGCCAGCATAATTGCCTAGTTTGAGTTCATCCCAGTTAAACTAGGATTCAAAGAACCAAATTAAAGTAGGTTGAACTCAACCAATGAAATATAAAACCAAGGGGGGTCCCTTGGATTTATATTTTGTCAGTTGATGTCAACTAAGTTTAAATTGGTTGAGTGCATCCTAGTTCAACTGGGATGACTTCATCCTAGGCAATTATGCTGGCCATGTGAGAATTTCCAGATGCCTATCTGCCATTTTCCAGATAACAAGGTGGTTATGGTGGGTGATTTAGGAATTTTTTATCCTTTAATGAAAAAAAAACATTGATGGAATAGCCAGTGAGTGAAGCTAGCTCAGTTCAAAAGGAAGTCACTTTTTTTCTCAAAGGATGTGATGCTTATAGGATCAATCAATGCAAACAATATAATTATCCACTATGCTAAATGTTTCCCATACATCTGTAAATATCTTGAGTGATTAAAACGGAAAGATGATTCATTTAATTTGTCCACTTTCATAAAAAATGTATATCTGACAAGCCTCAAGTTTTTTTTTCATGTATGAAAATAAATTCTGAGCTGTGTGGAAGACACAATAAGCACATGATCAATTAAAATATATTATTACATCAAGAAAAATCTGGTTTCTGGCAAGAAGTTGAGATTGCTTTGCAACGCAGTTGAACATGGGTTGTGGGAAAGTTAAAATAATGAAAATGGTCCAGTTGGGGTGGGTATCAGGTTGATATTAAACCATCTCCAACATTAATCTAGAATGATTCAGTATTGATTCAGCCAAACTTGAGCAGAAATTCAGCATAAAGTTATGCGTAAATTGGGGGTCAAATTCTGCAAGAGATCTTACAGGGTTCCTAACAAGAGTGGTGATGGCACTTGTACGCAAGTGCTGACCCAACTTAAATGGTGAGAGTATTAATTATCAGCACAAAAAAACCTGAGAAAAGTCAAATTTTATTATGAATAAATTTGTTTACTGTGGAACTCCTAAAGGATCAGGAAAGCACTTGAAGGGGAAATAGAACAAAAATAGAGAGAGTAGGAGATGCTGAAGCTATAGGTGCTGATGAGGCTGCCCTTATTGCCTAATGCTGAGGGGAAAGGGTTTCACTAAGAAAAAGAAAGAAGAGATGTGTGGCTATATTTCTACTAATCCTTAGACTAATGCTACTAATGGGGGGTTTAGGTTGTTTTAATCAAATTGAGGCAGGAAAACTAGGGGGAAGTGCATTCCTGCATACTTCAACATAGAAATAAGGGGAGCTCAATTTATAACTTAAAAAAGAGCACAGGATGGCTAATCCTGGCAGTAAAGAGAAAGGGGAAATGTTTTTGGTGGTATACAACCAAAAGAGAGTGGTGAAAGAATAAGAAAGATGAGCCAATTTAACTAGTACCTATGTATATAATGTATTTAATGCAACTAGTGGCCAAGAGGGTGTATTTATGTAATATTAATGAGTGTAATTTACAGCTTTAAACCAAAGAGGGTATAAACTAATGTAATGTATGCAATATTTATGTTTTTGTCATACAATGGGTATGAAATGGTAATGACATGTAGATAACCTCAACGGTAACAGACCATTCAATCTTTTTGTGATCCTGAGCTTCTTATGTGACTGCAGGACACAAGAATATGGAATTCTAAATCCAGAAAGATGTGAGTATTACATATCTCAGACTCTACCTTTGTAAAACAGGGAGTGATCTATATGTAAATGGAAAACCTCCAACCCAGAATATAGGTCTGCAAAGATGCTATTGACGGGTAAGAAGGTTTGTTTAAACACAAAAGGAGGACACATTTTCTTCCTTTGTTTAAGGGCAATGGTTGGTGTAATGAAAATTCGAGAAATGGTTCAGGATAAAAAAGCTACTAGCTAGAAGGTCACTTCAAGGATTTATTAAGGCAGTACTAAAGATTTAATTCTTGGTGATGGCTTAGCAATCTGGGTGACACCCAAAAAGGTAGTAAATGGGTATGTTTATGTATGAATTCTTTCCCTTCAGCTCAAAGTGCTCTGTATGTAGTACTTGGCTGGGTGCTCTATTGCCTGTACAAGTGCATGTGTAATTCTCAACCTCCATGTTGAATTACCATGTGGGCTTTAGAAGTTTGTAGCTACTCAATAGACCATGTGATTTTTAATCAGTCTAGAACATGGTGGTTGAGGCTTAGTATTGAAACATGTGGCTTGGAATTCTTAATCTGGAATAGCCACTTGTATTAGTGCAGACACCATTCATTGGTACTGTTTTATTATGTGTTACAGTATCATACATGGGTTATGTATTTTACATAGATGATAATCCTTATCTTTCCATGGATAAGGTGATTTTCCTATATTTCTCACATATTATAAGGTATGTGCTTTATCCTTTATGGTTTATTTGGTATTACACATGTTAAATAGTATTAGTTTCCATTTTAAGGTACATCTTCTGTTTATTTGAAGTCTTTAGGGCAATATTTGTTGGCCTAGAGTTAAGTTTAGGACAGATTCATTTTCTCTAAGGCTGAAACTGTTGTTGCAGCCTTTTCAGGCCAGCTCAGCTTTGGTGGTTCATATCAGAATCCTTGCTTCCGTCCGCTCACAGTTCTTTATGGCCAAGTGGCCTGGTTCCTTTCCTGTCTGACCATGTGGTCAATTTCCTGTTCTGTATGTCCTTTTTGGCCATGTGGCCCTGTCCTTTCCCCTTTCCCATGTTTCCTGTCATTTTCCCTGCCCCACTTCCTGTTCTTGTCACCTGTTCCTGTCCCCTTTCCTCTGTCCCTTTTCCCCAGTAACTTTCCCCTGTTTAGTGATTAGCCATGTATAGGCCCTTTGGATCTTGCAAGGGGGCTCTCTAGTTTTCACTATATAATTCTGCTCCTCATTTTTGAAATTAATCATTGAGTCTGTGCACCAAAAACTTCTTTCTTGCTCCTTGGTCCTATCAGTTCTCCCAGATAGCTCCTCCCCCTTTTTTGCCTCTTCATCTTAAGCTGAAATCTTAACCGTTAAAGATTTTGAACCATGAAAGGTTTATGTATATACTGTTTCTTCATAAATCAATACCTTGCATAATATCCTATGATGCTTTAGTAGTCGTAAAGCTAAGTGGTTGTAAATGGTAATATTCTATTAATTTTAATACGTATTGAACCAAGGGGAAATCAGGGGTACTTTAAGCAGGTGTGTCAGCCTGGGTGTGGAACTAACCGTGGTTATAGGTTGTAACTAAGGTAGGTTGATGGTTTGAAGTGGTTTGGGTAATGGTTAAGTCCTGTAAAAAAGGTACTTCCTCAATCAGTAAGTCTTGTCTGAGAGGCTTGCTCTAATTGCTCTAATTAGGCGCATCCAAATCAATACAAAGTATTAATAGGCATCCAAGGAGATACTCACTTGGGTTCGTGGTTTCTACCTTATTGAAGGTAGGTTGTGGCCAATTCTTGAGGTAATAACAGTAATAGACTATATATTATCCAGAATTGGGGTATTGGTGGAGAATGGGGAACTAAGCAAGGTAAATAAATCTAAGTTATATACTGTGCTAAGGTGTTCTAAATATTCTCTGGGGGATAAACAACTGTTTACAGTCTGTTTATATATTGTAAGAGCTCCTCAGGGGGAACTGTGAGCGCTTCCAGGACCTGGGAGGTACTGTGGAACTTCAGGGACAGGACAGATCCTTTTGGGAGGATCTGTTACTGTTTATGATGTGATTTCTACTAAGGCTGTGTTATGGGACACATCTTTGATCAGTAATCCTTAGTGTGATTGGATCACATCATGACATTTGTATTCAATGATCTGTTATTAATATTATTAGAGATAATATCTTATAATGATGTCATTTATTATTGGCACATCTTATAAGTATTAATTATCATAATATTAATAAGTTCTTTTATTAATAAGATATTAAGGTACATATATTATACGTGAAATATTCCAATATTAAGGAATGTGGGCGTAATCAGAGGGAAAGAGTGATATCTGTTACTCTGGATATTTCACGTGACAGGGGGCAAAAGGGCCTACAAGTTATGTATCTTGTATAACAGGAGTACATAGCTTAACCAGAATTATTCATGAGTTTATTAATGAATATATTATTAAAGTATTTATAATAATTAATGTAATTAATGTACTTTAATAATATTAATATTAATGTAATAATAATGAATGTATAATAATAATAATAATAACTACAGAATAGTAATTATTATTAAGGATAATGATAATTAATATTACGTGGAGTTATTTAGAATAAATAATGATAATAAATAGTAATAATAATTAATGAGAATAGTAATTATTATTAGAGATAATAATAATTAATAATATTTGCAGTTACGTGGTACATGTCAGGTACTGTGATATGTACTCAGTGGCTGACAAAGTGACTTGGGGTAATTTCCTACTTAGAGTTTAATTTTGTAATTATAATGAAGTATATATCAAGAGAAATGGAAGTTGTTGATAAATGTATGTGACAAGGTATGGATTACCACAATACCCAGTTTTTCCTTCTTGTTATTTCTGGCTTTGTAAGTTATTTCCAATGATTGTTGACCTGAAGACACCTATGCCTCAATTTGGGGCCCCTGTGGAATATTTTTATGGCACTTTGACACATCTCCACAGGTGGTTGAAAATATGTGATACACAAAGAATAGAATGTCTGAGCATACATTACAGGCCCAAGAAAATCAGGGAAAAAATGACTGTGCATTAATTGTGAATCCTGAAATTTTGAGCAATAGTGTGGCATCAGAAAATAAAATTCAATTTTTTCTGCGCGGTAGAGAAACAATTGGTAGCTGTATAACGTTTTTTGTTAAAATACCAAATGGTGAAAATAATTCACAAATTCATTCATCTTAAAAATTATATTATCCTTGAAATTTGAAGCAATGGAGTGGCATCAGAACATGAGATATAAGAGGTGTGCACAAGTTAGTAGAAAATATTTGGATAAGTGGATAAACTTTTCAGTACATGGCCCAGAAGGCTAATAATTTGATTGTATTTTTAATTGTTTATATATCATTTTACCTGGAATCCTTGAAAATATTGCTACTTTAGAATATGAGATAGAAGCAATGCACAGTGGTCATAATACCTACCAGTGTACATCCCTTATATCTCATCCCAATAGTATATTCCATTACCAAAAATTTAATGCAACATCATATATATACACTTGTAGGTTTTTATAAAATTTGTAGCTTTCTGAGAAATTTAATCAAAAATTTACTACTTAGCCAGATTTTTCCCAGTAGTGAAAAGTCAAAAATAATATGTAATATAGGTTGTTTGGTTGTTTTTATATATTTTTTTATTGATATAAAAGATATCATAAATTTCTAGTAGGGGTCTGAAAGCGGGGATTGTTTAGATCCCAGTGATAATAGTGGCTGAAAAGGGCCACAAACCCCAAATATAAAGGTCTTACTGTAGGCTACAAGGGGAGGAGTGAGGACTGTTCAGAGGATAACTGGAAAGCTTGAAGCGGATGGAAATGTGTGTTGAAAGCTGGGCAGATTTGGAGTTGAGATAAATGAGGTTTTGAATCTTGTGGACTAATCTACTAAGCAGGACACTAGTAAGTATAACTGGTGGAATGCTGCACTGCCAGCATAATTGCCTAGGTTGAGTTCATCCCAGTTAAACTAGGATGCAAAAAAACCAATTTAAAGTAGGTTGACCTCAACCAATGAAATATAAAACCAAGGGGGGTCCCTTGGATTTATATTTCATCAGTTGATTTCAACCAAGTTTAAATTGGTTGAGTGCATCCCAGTTTAACTGGGATGACTTCATCCTAGGCAATTATGCTGGCAGTGCTGGTTGTAAATATGATAAAGCTGGGGAGTAAAAATACAGGGGCAAGAAAGGCTTCTTAAATACCTTTCTGGAGCCCTGATGGGGAAACAAAACGTGTTCTTTTGGCTATGGGAATACCAAAAGGAAGGTTTTAACCTTAGTAGAAATAAACAATGTAATTTCCCAAATTCCTACATGTACAGGTTTTCAATAGACGGTATATACAGCCTTTCAATCATCTAATGAGATCATCTGAGGGCACTTCAAGAACTCAAGTTTGTTTCTTTGTAGGAAAATCCCAGAGTTATAGACTCAGATTCCTATGGTGGAGGACAATGGATATGTCTTTTCTTCTTTCCTTTTCCAATACAATTTTCCATCTGTCAGCCTCTGTGATGCCAAGGAGTAATCCTTCTAGCTACACAAGGTGCAAAATAAAAGATAAAGAGCAATATAAAGCTCTGGGAGGATTTATAATAGGTAATACCAATAAAGATATAAGGTATGAGCGGTAAAAGATGATTAATTATATTAAATAAATTTAATATAATTGAAAATATGAGGGGCCTGATAAATCAGGGGTGGTTTAATCCCTCAAAGGTATCTTGCAAGCAGAGGATTTAAGTACCTGAACACACTGGGGCCTGTAAACAGGGGTGGTTTAAATCCCAGATAAAAGATGGGGGGAGAATCTCAAGAGAAAGGTTTATCTACTTACTAGTAATAAATTACCTTACAGACTTGAGGTTCTTCCAGGGTGAAATTGGGCAGTTGGAAGCGCTTGGAAAGGGTGTTGGAAGAGCTGTGTCAGCCTCAGTGATTCCAAAGACTGGAATCTTTCTAGCTACACTGGGTGCAAGTAAAAAACAGGTGGTAACACAAGGGTATGTGTCAAGGGGAAATGGGTAATGGTTGATATAAAAGAAAAGGTTTTAATAAAAACAATAAAGTTTTTATTAAGGGAGGGGCCTGAGTTACAGGGGTGGTTTATTGTGCCCTCCAAGGTTCTGGTCTTTTTGGTAAAAGAGTATGCCCAGACAGTAGTATACTACTGAAGTATATAAGGAAATAACACTCACTAGTTTATTTCCAGGAAAGATAACTTCAGGAGGAGTATGACTGGTCTTGAGGCGCTCACATAACTGGGTAACAGGTTGGTGATAAGTGCTGAGAAAGGTGAAAGGTGGTTTGATGAACTTCAAGTATAAAACAAGCAAAAACTGGACTATATAACAGGCTATAAGACTGGTTGATATGGTGGGTAAAAGCTGGTAAATGTAAGTGAAGATGGGGATATCATTTCGTGGGAAGGAAGGGCTGTTTATATATCTATTTTGGGCTCTTGGGGGCGAAGCAGAAGCTCTGTTTTTCCTGGTCTAGTCTTCTACTAAGCCCTAGTTACCTGTATACCTGGTTTGGTTACGGTAGGGCTTAGTTACATGTTTCAAAAGGCCCAAAGTAGTTTAATGTTCCCAGTAAGGTGAATACATTCGTGTCTTCCTTCTTTTTGGACCAGTAGTCTATTTACAACCAACCAATTGGGCTATCTTGGCCTTAGTAGGAAATGTATGGCCGCGGCGTTGGTTGTGGCTTTTTTTCCAGGTGCCAGGTACATGTAACTATGGAAATTATGATGTAAACCTTATTTATGAATCATACCCGAACTCTATTAACCTTAATTACATAGTCTACTAGCATATATTTAAGGTTATGTAGATCTTTAAGTCATATAAAAACTTGAAGGCCTTGTGAAGGGATATGAAGGAGTAATAATTAAGGGGTACTTTTGCTGAGCTACCCTGGGTTAATTGAAATTTATATTCAGAATCTGAAATAATATTCTAAGGTTTTGTTATACTTTAGAAGATATATCTAGATTCTTTGTTATATGTTTTGTTTTTAATAATTTCTTTCAAAACAAAAGACGTAAGGTGTGCATTCTTTTGAGACTAAGAATATAAGTTGTATATTGGTATAATTTGCTATGGTCAGGTTGTCTCTGAATTAGTAGCAGGCTGACAAGCTGGGTGGACACTGGGCAATTTCAAAGGAGTAAGAAGGGGCTAAGAGACAGATACTAGGACCTTACCAGACAGAATAACAATTTTAAAGCTATGTAAGTGGGTAAAGGTTGTAGTATATATGTAAAAGCATGATCAGGCAAAATACAGGGGGAACAAGGGCTCCTCAAATGCCTTTCTGGAGCCCTGATGGCAAAACACAGGATGTATTTTTTCCTATGGGAACATTTAAAAGGAAGGGGTTAAGATTTAATACAAATGTATGTAGTTGTTTAATCAAATTTCCATATGTACAGGCTTTCTACTATGGGTACAGCCTGTCTAAGCTCTTTTGCTGGCATTTTGCACCTGTGGGCAACCCTAGACCCCATGCTATGCGCAGACCCCTCGAGACCCCTCACCCCCCGCATACCATCCCAATCCCCGCAAAATTTTCCAACCCTGGCAACCCCAGGTTCCCCGACCCTGGGCGGGCTTCCTGAAGCCTTTTTTTTTTACAAGTCCAGTCCTCTGGCCGGTAAGACCTACACACCCCTCCCTAAAATTACATGTTACCTAGTCCCTATTACTCAATTACCTCGTCTCAGCTTTACCTTCAACTCATCACCTATATATACACCACATTTACTCTTTTCATGTTTAACTTTCATCCCTTCAACTCATAACCTATTTATACTACCATCTTTAGTTTTTGTCAAGTGGTTTAATACACTAACTTCTACAATAACTTCCTGCTCAAACTATTCATGTTAAATTTGGGAAGAATATCATGATGACTTGTAGGCGCGTGCTAAGTGCAATTGCCTTTCTGGCGAACTGAAGAGGTAGGGAAACTTTTTTTACAGCAACGAATGAAAGCGATGAAAATGGATATTTATTGACCAAGAAAGATGAGACTACCAGTGAGGTAAAAAGGGATGAGAGCGTTTATTTAGTTGAAAGATAGACAAGAAATCAAGTTTAGGACACACAAGTAAACATAAGTAGCGAGAGAAATGTATTTAGATAAAAATTATGAAATGTAATCATAATGGAATGTAATAAAATGTAATAATAGTATGACAAGTATAACAAGTATAAGTATAACAGCGGAAAAAATAATATGTACAGCGGTAAAAAAATTTGTGAGATGATGAAATGTTAATCAAGATCTAACTCCTGGCCATTATTGTTGATCCAAGTGTACTCCGCATCCTTGCCATCATCTACCACTTCCCCTGATACTGTTTCTTCCAAGGCATTGTCAATGTCATCCAAATTTGGAAAGTCGTTGAGATGTTCTTGCTTAATTTTATCCAACAATCCCTCCCAACTTCCCATAAAGGCTTGATTCTGCATTGGCTGACAGTGATCCCATAGCCATGAGATGTTGACCGACCATTCTCGTACAATTTCAGAATGATTAACAAGTCGATTTCGAAGTTCCATTTGAATCAATTTGACTTTGTCTTTCCTCGGGATATTAGCCAAAGAAATCTGATTGAGATGATCCTCTGCGGCTTTGGATGACATGTGAATCAGGAGAGCAATACCTGCGGAAGGAAAACATTATTAGATGAGGCAATAAGATGACATGAATGCAATTTCAACACGTACGCTGTTGAGTGTAATTCACCTGCTTCACAATCTCATCATACATACTAATGGCCCAAGCCATCATCCAAACCATCTCCTGAGCAATAAGCTCAAACTCTTCATTGACTCGACTTAGAATAAGGACACAATTAATTCCCTCTCGTACCTTTAGATTGATTGCCCATGGTGCATCACAATGGTAAAACAATCCATTGTTCCAAAAGGCATCGTCAAGGGACATCGTACTGAATCTTTTGTGTGAAAGTAAGTCTTTGGTTTCTGCTACAGGGCCAAGATGATCCGGGAACTTCAGTTTGTACTCAGAGTATTGTAGATTGAATTCGGTGATCAGCTTGACTACAGCAGGTCTCCGATTTTTGATTGACTTGAATATCTTCTCTTTTAGCTTGGCACCTAATCGGAATGCCCTGCTTTTGCTATCAAGGAGTGGCTGCCTCTCCGCCCTGAGATGTACAGCCTCAACAAACAACTCTGATTTGGCACCCCAAAGAAGAACCCTCAGTTTGCGCTCTTCAACTAGGGGGAGGTGCCAGTCCCATCAGCAATCACCGAGAAAAATATTATTTAGAAGAAAAAGTGCTCATGATTTGCAGCTGGTACATGTTCTCCAGTTAAATTCTGGATTTCTTCTTGGAGTTTCTCTGTTTCTTCATCAATTGAGTCCAGTAGGTCTTGAAATTCCGACTCGGTTGCCAGAAGAAGCCGGGGGTTACGTAATTGACACCTGAAGCAAAAAGTTATCAACAAAGTGTATCTCTAAAATGTAAGAAGAGATGGAAGAAGCAGGAAAGAAGAGTATTCACCTGAGGAGATCTATCACATTTTCTCGTTGATACATAGAAACCATGTGTTTCATTCGCATTTCTTCAACATCGTTATGATCCTTTTGAAATGTCTGTTGCGCTGCCCATTGCCGCTTGAAAAACGCCTCAGTATAGTTCCTTCCCGATGAACTGTGAGGATTAGGCTCCCTGAGGAGCTTCACCAGAATTCCACGAGTCTCTCGCTGTCTTCGAACAGCCTTATTAAACTTTTGGCGTATCCAAAAGGCTTTTTAGGACATAAAATATGTCAATGAGAATAAATAAATACAGACTGGTGAAGCATGAGGAAAAGTGGAAATGTAGCGTACACAGTTGCTTGATTCCTTTCCAATTGTGATGTGCCAGGCGATGTGCTATTGATTCCAAGCGGTGGTTTTGGGTAGAGTACCTCAAGGGACTAACCAAGGGGGAGAGGTAAGACCACATACGCTCTAGGCCCTCGCCATCGGAGAGGCCCCATCCTTTGTTGAATCAAGGGTTGTATTCCAACTGGCAATTCCACTTGTGGACATATGCATGGAAGATAGATGTTCCAAATTTGATACAAGGTCGGTCAATTGCAAGAAGTTTCCTCTAGGATAAATCAAAAGGAGTATTAGGACTAGTATTTAGGACTGACACAAACTTGAAATGAAAAAAATCGACATACCACATTGAGAAATTTGTCCATTGAGCAACCAATATTGTAGAGTATCCCAGCCTTGCGATCAGACTTGATAACTGAAAGAAGGCGTTGGATAATTGCCAGTGGGAAGCATCGCTGTTCGCCAGATTTGTAGATGTTGGCTAAGTAAATTACTGCATCATGTTGGCAGCAGCAGCCCATCAAGCCAGTGTCGTCACATCCCTTCCAGGTTGAATCGCTCCTTTTGTCGTCTGCTGCTTTGTGTGAATCAGCACATCGATCCACCTAAAGGTTTAACATTGTGTCATTTTGGGTGTTAAGGTAAGAATAAAATTCAGATTATCTAACCTGTTGAGGAGTGTTGTCCTCCAGTTCCTTTTCTCTAATGAGAATAGTAGCTCTATCAACCTCGGCTTGCTCAAGGAATAAATGTGGCGTACGCAGCTCCTCGTGATTGCAACTAGCCTTAGAGTGGTGCCGGTGCTGGAAGTTACCATCTAAACAAACCACCAAAAGATCTCGAGTGGTTTCCGGGTATATCAAAGAGTCCAGTGGTTGAGGTCCAAAGCAAGCTGGACAAGATATCAACGCCAGAACCTGTTGGTCGTTCAATCCGAGTACTGTATGTATTACCATATCCGATGTTTCCTCCAGTCTCCGATACAAATCTACTGCTGCACTGAAGGGTTTACGGTGTGGAACTCCTAAATGATCAGGAAAGAGCTTGAAGGGGAAATAGACAACAAATCTAGTAAGTAGAAGATGTTGAAGCTACAGGTGCTGATGAGGCTGCCCTTCTTGACTAAAGCTGAGGGGAAAGGGTTTCACTAAGAAAAAGAAAGAAAAGAGGTGTGGCTATATTTCTACTAATCCTTAGACTGCTGTTACTAATGGGAACTTAGGTTGTTTTAATCAATCTGAGGCAGGGACCTTTGAGGAGTGAGAAAAGCACTGAGAAAGAGTAAAGGGTATATGTTATAATTGTTATTGGTGTAAAGGTTGATGCAAAAGTAAATGTAAAAGGGTTAAAGGTAAAGGTTTAAAGGTAAAGGTAAATGTAAACTGTACTTTTCTAAAAGGGGGGGGTGCATGATTTATCCATAGAACTAAGGGGAGTTCTACTTATACAAAAGGGCACAAGATGGCTAATCCTGGCAGTAAAGAGAAAGGGGAAATGTGTTCAGAGGTATACAACCAAAAGAGAGTAGTGATAGTGTAAGAAAGATGAGCCAATGTAGCTAGTAACTATGTATATAAGGAATGTAATGTGACTAGTAACCAAAGAGGATGATAAAGGCAGAAGATGTAACTATGTAATATAAATGACTGTGCTGTACAACTTAATACCAAAGAAGATATAAACTAAAGAAAAGTATGTAATGTCTGTGTTTTATTTATGTACTGTATATTTATAATTCAATACCTTGTATAATATCCTTTGTAGTATTGGTAAAGTTATGTAGTTATAAGTGGTAATATTCTAAGAATGCCAATAACTTCTGAACCAAAGGGAAATCAGGGGTACTTTGAGTGAGTGACTAGGGGTAGTTTTGTATGTAGAATCTGAATATGTAATAATAATGAAGTATATGTAAGAGGAAATGTAAGTTGTTGATGATTGTATGTGAAAAGGTATGGATTACCACATCCTCCCCCAACTAAGCTGTCTGTCCCCAGGCAGGGAAAAAAGAGGAACCTGATCCAGAGTAATAATGATGATGCAAAGGGAATTTTTAGGGAGAAAACTGAGAGTGGGGGTATGTAGGGGAAGGAAAAGTCCATAGCCAAAGAAGGAAGTCTGTATCCAAGCCAAGGAGGTCCAGTCCAAATAAAAGAGGTGCTGCCACAAAAGGATGTCTGTATCCAAAATAAGAGTCCACTAGTTTTTCCCAGAGAGAAGTCCAGAAAGTAAAGGGGAAAGGGTGAAAAGTCCAAAGCCAAAGAGGGAAGTCCAGATCCATCCAAGGTGGCCAATTCCTAGGTCCACATACTGAAGAAGGAAGTCTTGATCCAAATCCAGAGGCCTAGTGTACATATATTACTGAATCCTGAGTATAGTTGTCCAAGATATCCAGAAAAGCCAATATTCAACATAATCCAAGAGCTCCTAAAGAATAAATCCATCCAAAAAAAAACATGCTAGAATGATCCAGGGTTCAATAAAGTCCAAGGTCCAGTGGCCTCCTAGAATTATATTACATTCCAACTCAGAATGAATCCAGGGTCCAATAAAGTCCAAAGTCCAAGGCTCCTAAAAATAAATTCCATTCTAAACAACATGCAGGAGAGATCCAGGGTTTAGTCCAAGTTTCTGCTGTCCAAAGGTCCAAGTCAAGGTCCAGGTAATCCTCATAGAGCCACCATCCAAGTGAGTCCGTTATTCCTTTATCCAAGTCCAGTGCTTTCTAATCCAGAGTTTGTATCCTATAACTGTAAGATGTAATATATGTAATAATATAAAATGATGTAAAGGGTAATTTAATAAGGATTGGAGGTAATGTGGAAATAGAGTAAAAGGTAATGGTGATATGGTAATGGTTTAAATGTAATGGGGTAGTTGTTGATGTGGGAAAAGAGGTAGTGGTAATATGGAAATGGATTAAAAAGTTAATGGTAATGGTTTAAATGTTATGGGGTAGTTGTTGATGTGAGAAGAGAGGTAGTGGTGATATGGAAATGGAGTGAGGACTAAAGGAGTAATGAAAGATAAGGGGTAAGGGTAAGGTAGAAGAAGAGGTAGTGGAAATATGGAAATAGAGTGAGGAGCAATAGTAATAATAAGAAGGTAATGTAGAAAAGAAAGGGTGGTGGTAATATGGGAAGAGAGGAAAGGGTAAGGATAATGGCAAGAAGGAAGGGAGGTGATGATAATGTGGTAAAAGGGTAATGTAGTATTTATTTGTATGATAAAAGAAAGAGTAAAATGGTCATGGGTGGTAATTCAAGATAAGAAGGGTGAATGTATATGAGTATCCTATAATATGTAATGATTTTAAAAGATTTATATATGTATCAAGGGGTAAAGGATTCTGAAGGAAAGTGCTGGAAAGGGGTAAGGGAATTTTAATATATATATGCTTTTTAATAAAACTCTAATGGTTAAGGAGAGTAAGAGTTATAATAATTAAGGAGGTGCTCCAGAAATCAGGAAGTGGAGTGAAGAGGGAAAAAATAAAAGAGGATGAGGATGATGATGATGGAGGGATGATTGATGGGGGGGATTCCTCCTTTTTTTCTTTTTTTTTTTTTTTTTTAGTTGTCCTCCTGGGTCCCTCTTTAAGTCTTCCTGGTGGTTTGATTTCCCACCCTCCTGTATTTTCTGGTATCCAAAAAAAAAAAGAAAATTAATTTGACTGTGTGTTTTTTTTTTTTTTTTTTTTTTATATGGTCATTTTCTCTTTTGGTTTTATCCTGCCCCCTTTTTTTTTATAAAGTTATTTTAATTTTTAATTTTTTTTTTTTTTTATTACTTATTATTTATTTAATTTTTTTTTTTTTTTTTATAATGAAAAAAATTATTATTGGTTGTCATTTTCCAGCGGAGTGAGGGATGCAGCCGGAGAGGAGTTAGTGAATCCGCGCGGAGAGTGGCCGCGGGGTCCCGGCAATACTGTATCCGCGGAATCGCCGGCGTCCCCAAAGCACAGGTCAACGTTCCTCCGGGTCGAAGAACGACCTCGGAGATGAAGAAGCGAACCGTTCTTCTTACTGGTAAGAAGAAAGGTCTTATGGAAAAACCAGGAAAAAAAAGAGGAAAAAATAAAAATGAAAGCTAAAAAAGAGTGAAGCCCGGGTCGTGCACCGGTGTCGAAAGGATTGATTTTTTTTTATAAAAGGCTTCGACGATATCGTCGTCGTTCCCCACCTCGCATCCTCCACAAAATACCGTACCAAGGCTGTTGTATAATTTTAATCGAAAGTCGTTGTAGTTTTTACTTATAGATCCCAATGTCGTCCCCTACTCGCCCGCTATCTATAACATCTTCCCTGTCCTCGTCGACGAACAGCGCTTCCTCCCAATCACCAACCTCCAGCAACCCAGTCCCTCAGCTGGTTGCCAACGTGGAGTCGTTCGGACCGTTCGTCCGCGACTCATTTTCCTTAGAGGAGCTGGCCGCGCTCCACGATACCGTGAACGCGCACCTAACCGAGTTTGCCCGGTCCAATCACTGCGATTCCCGGCCGCGGCAGCATCTCGGCACCGGTTGTATAGTCGCCTCCAAGACGTGTTCGATTCCGTATGTAATTTTCTCATCATCCAGGAAAGACAGGAGGAAAATGAAAAAAATGAGATTTTTTTTTTTTTATTATTATTTATTTATTTATTTTACTTTGTTTTTTTTTTTTTTATTTTATTTTTGTGAGTTTTTTTTTTTTTTTCTTTTTTTATGTTTTATTTATTTTTTTTTATTTATATTGTATTTACTTTATTTTTTTTATTTTATTTGATTTGACTTGTACTAATTTTTTATTATATTTTGTTTTGTTTTGTTTGTGTTTTAGGTAAGCCAGGGGAATTTATTCTATATCACTTGGTCTTGAATGATATTTTTTAACATGACTTGCTGCATATCTTCTGTTTAATGCAGTGCCATCCAGTTCCTCTAATGAATAAGAGCCTCCAGGATTTTGAGTGGTAATTCTGTAAGGTCCATTCCATTTGTTCCTAAAGAGCTTTCCATATTGGGAGTCCAAGGATTTATTATATACTAATACCAAATCCCCTGTTTGAAGTGGTTCTCTAGGTGTCTTCTTCCTGTTCCAATAGTCCACAGATGTTTTCCTAGTATCCAGCAATTTTTGATGGGCCTTTTGAAGAATGTGATCCCTATTTTCCAATTGGAGAGTCCTGGCCAACAGAAGATCTTGAGTGCTGTTAACTTTTGTCCAATCAATGCCAAAGAAGGTTTCCAATTCCAGATCAATTGGTAAGATGGGGGGCTGTCCAAGTACCAATTCATAAGGTGAGTATCCAGTTGATCTTTTGGTGGAAATCCTGTCTGAAAATAAAACCAGAGGTAAATAATTCCTCCATTTCTTGCCTTCTTGTCCACATAGTTTAACCAAAGTGTCTGTCACGCTCTGTGATGCCAAGGACTAATATCCTTCTAGCTACACAAGGTGCAAGGCAAAAAATATGGGCAAAAAAGGGGTTTTTGATATTTTATATTAATATTTAAAAGATCAAAGATTTATGGAGGGGCCAGCAAGCTGGGGTTTTTAGTTCCCTCCAAAGGTGTTCGTGCTAAAAGCAGAGAACTGAACCTTTAAAACTGGGGCCTGCAAGCAGGGGTGTTTAGTCCCAGTGAAATAGTGGCTAAGAAAGGGCCACAACTCCTAGTAGGAAAAGACTTACTGTAGTAGGCTTTGAGGGAAGGAGGTGGGGGGCTTTCTTATGGTAAACTGAGCAGCTGGAAGCGGTTGGAAAGGTGGGCTGGAAGGCTGGACAGAGTTGGGGTTGAGGACAAGAGGCTTTGAAGTCTTGAAGACTGATTTACTGGGCAGGACACTAGTATGATGGACTGGTGGAATGCTGGGTGTAAATATGATAAAGCTGGGGAATCAAAATACAGGGGGAAGAAAGGGCCTCTTAAATGCCTTTCTGGAGCCCTGATGGCGAAACACCAAGGGGTATTTTGGCTATGGGAATACTACAAGGAAGGAGTTATCCTTAGTAGAAATAAATGATGTAATTTATCAAATTATTACATGTACAGGCTGTCAATAATTAATACAGTCTGTCAGTCATCTGTAGACATCATCTGAGGGCGCTTCAAGAGCTTATAGTTTGATGTACAACATGTATTGATCACTTGATCAATACAATAAAAAAGAAATAATCAAATTATAGTACAGAATCTTATTTCTGTTGAATTTGGTTATTTCATATGTAAAGTTCTGTACCATGAGAGTTCTTGTCATACTTGCATGGAGGGCGCTTTTACAGCTCTCCATTCAATTATTTGACATGCAAACCTCCTGGGAAAAGTGTCAACATTTATTATTTTCCCGTGATTGAAGGAGCTTGTCATTTATTTAAATTTTACAAGTTTTTTAGACTTGGTTGAAGTATTCTGATGTTTTCTTTATCCCCTGTTTCGTGTCTTTCATTTGCTTTGATATTATTTAACTTATACTGTGTGTATTTGTATAAGTTCATAATAATACAAAGACTATAAAACAGTGTAGTATTTATGTCAAATGTTATTTAATATTTTATTTATGTGTTTAAAGGATATTTACATAGTTTATGTAAGTAATTATCCCGTATTTTGAGGACTTCTCCTTATTAGAATACTCTCATATTACATATGTTTATACCTAGTAAGTATTTTAGCGCTTAGTAGGAGTATTCTTTAAGTTAATTTTATTATCAGAAGGAGTAAGTTTTCTAGGGTACTTTGGCTGAGGTACCCTAGGTTATTTTACTTGCTCTTTCAGAATATGAAATAATATTCTCACTTATCTCAAAGTTTGCTGAGTTATTCTTTATTTTGTTTATTAATTTATTTATTACATTTGTTTATTGCATTATTACTACGTAATAATGTTTATATTTTGAAATGTTATCTTTTTCTTATGTGTATTATAATTTATGTTACATTATTACTTATTTAATAATGTCTCTTTCATATGTATTTTCTATTAATTAATTATTACTTTATTTATTGTTCTAGTCAGGCTGTCTCTGAACTAGTAGCAAGCTGACAGTGTCCTTGATGGCCTGATGTCCTCTTTCCACCGTTCCATTAGCTTCAGGGTAATAAGGTGTGGTAACTTTGACTTTTATTCCTGCTTCCACTAGTGATTTCTGGAATTGTTGACCAAATTCTGAGCCTCCATCCACTGTAACTGACCAAGGTGCTCCATATCTGTAGATCCAGTTGTCCAAGAACCATTGTGAAATCTTCTTTGCTTGAATCTTCTCCAAACCAACTGCTTCAACCCATCCAGACAAATCATCTCTAGCAATTACCAGGTATTTCCATTTCCCAGCCTTGATATGAACTGTATCCAAGCTGACTCTTCCAAAAATTGTTGCTGCTCCAGTAGGCTTCTTGGGTTCCATTGGCAATACTGAATTCCTTTTCTGGCAAGCTTCACAAGACTGGACCCACTTGGTTACACCTTTCTTGAGTCCTGGCCACCAAAACCTGAGTTTAGTTCTTCTGTAAGTTTCTGAAATACCTCTGTGGCCTAGTGTTTCATGAAGAGCTTGGAGGATATTGTTTTGGGCTGAGGGAGTGGTAACAACTATCTGGGAAAAAGGTTTGTTAATTCTGTGCAAGACATTATTGGAGAGGAAGAAATTGGCTGATTTATGCAGAATTTGTTTGAAATCCAGGGGGTTGCATCCAGGTGGTTTGTTCATGGTTGAAAGATATTCCTGAAGGTGTTTCCAGATTCCTTGTTGTAGGTTGCATAACTCCTCCCCCAACTTAGCTGATGTCCCCAGAAGCAGGCCAACAGAAGAAATCTTCAGTCCAAAACCAGGGTGAGGCTTTATCCATTCTTCATCTTCATCAAAACTCTGGCAGTTCTCTTCCTCTGGGTCCAATGGTCTCCTAGAAAGTGAATCAGGTAATGTGAAAGTCTTCCCAGGTGTATGAACCAAATCAAAAGAAAATAACTGAATAAAGGCAATCCATCTGTTCATAGGGGCATTGGGCAGTGAAGGGTTGTTGATCATTCCTATAAGGCATTGTGCATCCACTCTGAGCTGAAAATGCTGGCCCCATAGCTTGGTCTGAAGCTTCTTGAGAATTTTGGTGACACCACAGAGTTCCAGTTTGGATTGGGAATATTCTGACTCTCTTTTGGAAAAGACCACTGATTCATAGATAACAGGCCTGTCTAGTCCATTGGAATCCTCCTGGGTGAGTATAGCCCCTGCAGCAATATAACTGGAGTCCACTGATAGTTTGATAAGTCCTGCTTTAGGTCCATAGTCCAACTTACTGAGAGTGATATCCTTGCCAATAATTCTCTTCAGTTCTTCAAAGGATGCCTGGCAATCTTCAGTCCAGTCCCAAGTTGAGTCCTTCCTAGTAAGTTTTCTGAGAGGAGCAGTGATGGTGGAGTAATTCTTGATAAACATTCTGACATAGACACATATCCCCAGGAATCCTCTGACTTCTGTTGGTGTGGTAGGGACTGGCCAGGTTTCAATTTTGTTAAGCTTCTTTGTTGATATCTTCCTTCCTTCTTTACAAACAACATGGCCAACCAAATCCAAGGCAGGGACACAACAAGCAATTTTCTGTCCAGATATAGTGAGTCCAGCTTCTTCAATCCTATACAAAATCCTTTCCAAAGTGATAGCATATTCATAGATGAATTTTCTGATCTGTGGGTTTTCTTCTAGAGTTGCTCCATTGTAGTCTGAAATTGGTCCTTTGATTCCTCCATCATCAATAAAGATCCCCATATTCTGTGGTAGCTCATCCTGAAGAATCCACATCATCTGGGCCTGGTACACTGCAACTGAATTGGTGGCTCCTTGGGGTAATCTGGTGAGTTGAAATCTTCCTAGGGGGGTTTCAAATGTGGTCAAGGGCCTGGATTCTGGTGCTAACTCCCTTTCATCATATCCTCCCATTATGTCTCCTAGTCCATAGCAAGCCCTGCCTGTGAATGATTCAATTAGTTCCTCTGGAGATGGTGGTAGTCCTGCATCCTTAATGGTGACTTTGTTGAGTTTCTGAAGATCATGAACTATCCTCAATTTTCCATTTTGTTTCTTCACACAGAAAACTGGGCTGGAATAACTGGAGCAAGATTGTTCATAGAGGCCAGTCCTGAGTCTGGCCCTTACTAGCTCAATAAATTGGGATTTGATGGGGGCAGGTAAGGGAATAGGTTTCTGTTGCCAAGGTTCATGGGGAATGACTGGGATGATATAAGGTTGTCCATAGGTATGTTTCAGTAGTCCTCTTTCTTCTTCTGAAAAGGCCAAAGCTGCCTGCCTGAGGGTAATGACCCATACTAATAATTTGTGTTCTTCCTTTGACAGCCATCCAGTGGGGCCAAAGTTAATGAGATCCAGTCTTTCTTGTGTGATCTTTGTTGTAGGTATGAATTCTGGTGGATTTGGGTTTAAAGGGGTGGCATATGGATCTCTAGACAGTTCTGGCCTGGAAAGAGGTGGATTGAGTGATAGGGGCATAGGTTGATTGACTGGTTTGATTTTTTTTAGTGTTGATTTATATTTTGCTGCACAGGTGATATGAGATTCTGAAAAGGAAGGGGCATAATTTTCTAATGGTTGTTTTGGCAGGTCCCTTTCCCCTATTTGGAGAAATGGAAGTTCTGCCCTTGGTCCAAAAAATCCCTGGTAACAAGGTTGACTGGAAGAGATGTTTCCCATTTGTGATGGATGGGGAGAAGGATTGGTACCAGGTAAGATTGTCCTTTTTCCATTATTGAGAGTGATTCTTCCCTAGGTCCATTGTATTTGATGGTTGCTGACATGTCCATTAAAAAAGGTTTTCCAACTATGAACTGAACTCCTCCTCTGGCCACCCAGAAATGAACAAGCTTGGTCACTCTTCCCACAAGTACTTCCACCTTCTCAGCAATCCCAATTATTCCAGTGTGGTGGCCTCCAATTCCTTTGAGCTTCATTGGTTTTTCTGTTATAACTAATCCAAGGTGATGAGCCATTTCTTCAGGGATGATGTTGACCATGGATCCAGTGTCCAAAAGGGCTTCAAAGGTTTTTCCAGATATGGTGAGTTTGACATATCCTAAAGGGCAAGAGTAATGGGTTACTGAATCCTTTTCCTCCTCATCTCCTTCCTCCAATGCTGCAGAGTTTCCTGTTATATCTGGGTCCACTGGCAATCTTCTGTTACTGATCCTTTTCTTGATGTGGTCCACCACTCCTGGGGCTATGGCGCATATTTCTCCTGCTGTGAGTGGTACAATGGCTTTCAGAATCCTGCCAGCTGTTTCTTCTTCCATTCCTGGGTATTCTTTGGCCGGAGTCTTTTCCAAGTAAGTCTTCCTCGGGGCCTTGTCCTTGGGTGGTTTTTCTGATTCTTCACTGGATTGGAACCTGACTTTAGTATTCTGAGGATTGGAAGGGAACCTGGAACTGGGGCCTGGGGAAGAGGTAGCCATTCTGAGTAAGTCCTGTTGATCCATGTCCATTAAAGTTTCCTGGTCTTTCTTGGTCCTCTTTCCTTTATCTGATTCTTCCTCTTGGTCCTTGTTTCCTCTAGTCCTTTTCCCTAGGTCTGCTTCATAGAATCCTTGGATTTCTGGGTCCATTTCCTCTAGTTGGCCAAAGGAAGATATATGTCCAAATGATGTAGTGGCCTCTGAGGAATCCTTGATAAATTTATCCACAACTGATTTGATTGGCCTACTGGAATCCCAGGGAATTGGTGAGCTGTCTGGAAGTTTGAATCCTCTTCCATCCTTGAGAACTGATCCAACTGATTCATCATAGGTTAAGAGACTGCATCTGGTGATTGTGTGGGTTGGTTGGAAGCAGTAGAAGCACTTGAAGTCTGGGTTCCTTGGTCCATATGCTTGTCCAGAAGGATTTCCAGAAAAATGAGGTGGGGCAGATTTTCCAGCAGTGAGAGCTGCAAATTGCTTAATGAGGGAGTCCAGTTTCTGATCTGTGGAATTAGAGGTGGTTGGAGCTGGGGATTTGTATACAGGTGGGAGTTTGACTGGTGGGGCTATAGAAGGTGTGTTGACTGGTTCCTGACTGATATCTTTCCTGGATGTCTTCCTTCTTTCCATTACTGAAGCTGACTGAACCTCCCTGTGTATGTAGGTGACCAGGACCTGGGTATTTGGAAGAATATCACCTCCATCCTTTGAGGCTAGCATCTTGTTGTCCCTGATGAGTTCCTTGGTGACTGAAGATTCCAATTCTGGGCTGAGTGAGTCCAATAAGATTTCCCTAGATTCCTCCACATGTGATGTCTGTCCCATTCTGAAAAGATAGTTAGTTATTACCTCATACTTAGTCCTGAATGTTTTGAATTCCTCCAGGGTCTTGATTCCTCCAGCTTGGATGGTAGAGTAGTTGAGCTTCTTTAGGTCTTGCTTGGTATACTTCACCAGGGGAAGAGGTGATCCATATCTGTCCAAGAGTTGTTTCTTCAAGGCCTCCCAGTCCAAGTCCTCATGGCCAGTCATCTCCTCTACTTCATCCTTTAAGTCCATTCCTTTGAGAAAAGAAATTATTTGCATGGCCAGGTCCCTAGAGGAAGCTCCATCAGCTGATCCAGCATTCTCATACCTTTTAATGAATTTCTCCACAGGCATGTTGGTTCCATCAAAGTACAGTTCCTTGTCCAATGGTTTAATCTTGACAGCCTTGGTTGGTCCTTGGTACTTGGGCATTACAGCTTCTCTTTCCAAAAAGTGGGTGTTCATTCTGTCTGAGGCTTGCTGGGTTGGGGACTGATGCCTGGA
Source organism: Puccinia hordei (assembly GCA_007896445.1). NCBI lineage: Eukaryota > Fungi > Basidiomycota > Pucciniomycetes > Pucciniales > Pucciniaceae > Puccinia > Puccinia hordei. The sequence continues at coordinate 506,389 of RDRW01000003.1, forward strand.
TCCTTCCAAATGGGAGCTTTCTGAGCTTGCAGGGTTATTTCTGTAGTGAGTGAATGAGCCAGGGTTGGCCAGTTGGAATGGAGCAGCAGACCTAGAGGTATTGGGGTTGTTGGGGATACTAGGTTCCAGGTTGTTGGTGGCTGATCCTTGGGTGAGGCCAGAGGTTTCTCCTAGGTTGTTGCTGATGTTCAGGGCAGGGGATTGTTGAGGGCTGGACATGTTGGAAAGTAAGTGGAGAGATGAGGAAGTGATATGTAGAGGAACTAACAGGAAGATATGTTTTTAGGGGTTTTATTTATAGGTGATGCACTTAGAAATGGAATGAAGGGATTAGGTATGATAGAATTTATTTGAAATTGTAAGTTGGTGTAGTAGCAGGAAACTAAGACTGAAAGATTAAAACTGAAGGAAATAAGGCCACTGTTGGGACACCACTTGTGGAACTCCTAAATGATCAGGAAAGAGCTTGAAGGGGAAATAGACAACAAATCTAGTAAGTAGAAGATGTTGAAGCTACAGGTGCTGATGAGGCTGCCCTTCTTGACTAAAGCTGAGGGGAAAGGGTTTCACTAAGAAAAAGAAAGAAAAGAGGTGTGGCTATATTTCTACTAATCCTTAGACTGCTGTTACTAATGGGAACTTAGGTTGTTTTAATCAATCTGAGGCAGGGACCTTTGAGGAGTGAGAAAAGCACTGAGAAAGAGTAAAGGGTATATGTTATAATTGTTATTGGTGTAAAGGTTGATGCAAAAGTAAATGTAAAAGGGTTAAAGGTAAAGGTTTAAAGGTAAAGGTAAATGTAAACTGTACTTTTCTAAAAGGGGGGGGTGCATGATTTATCCATAGAACTAAGGGGAGTTCTACTTATACAAAAGGGCACAAGATGGCTAATCCTGGCAGTAAAGAGAAAGGGGAAATGTGTTCAGAGGTATACAACCAAAAGAGAGTAGTGATAGTGTAAGAAAGATGAGCCAATGTAGCTAGTAACTATGTATATAAGGAATGTAATGTGACTAGTAACCAAAGAGGATGATAAAGGCAGAAGATGTAACTATGTAATATAAATGACTGTGCTGTACAACTTAATACCAAAGAAGATATAAACTAAAGAAAAGTATGTAATGTCTGTGTTTTATTTATGTACTGTATATTTATAATTCAATACCTTGTATAATATCCTTTGTAGTATTGGTAAAGTTATGTAGTTATAAGTGGTAATATTCTAAGAATGCCAATAACTTCTGAACCAAAGGGAAATCAGGGGTACTTTGAGTGAGTGACTAGGGGTAGTTTTGTATGTAGAATCTGAATATGTAATAATAATGAAGTATATGTAAGAGGAAATGTAAGTTGTTGATGATTGTATGTGAAAAGGTATGGATTACCACAACGGACATCTCGAGCCTTTGGACGAGTTGGATCCCATTAGATTTGATTAGATGCCAAGAAAAGAAGAGACTTGCTCACGCGGTGGCTTTTTTGGGCTTGAAGTCTTTGGGACCGAGGTTCTAGAAAATGGGTAAGGGGCGTGGTGAATGGTAATGAGCCTGTGTGACAATTATTCCACAGATGATTCTGGAAAATAAGAAGGGGAAATGAAAACGCGGTCTGAGGGTGAACAGGAGAGCCTGCCAAGTAGCCTAGGTACAGAAGTCAAACAGCATCAGGTGTACATCTACAGAAATTGATATTCGTGCGTTGTTGCCCTGAGTTATTGAAGCCAAAAAATAATATGCACCGCAGTGTCAGCATGCATTCGTTGCAAAACAATTAGAGGGAAAATCCACAAACCGTGAAGGTCCACTAAGTCCACAGATCGGTGAGTGGTCTCTGTTATGGTCTGATCTGTGGAGAGGAAGGCTCTGGGGTTCTGGCGTTTCTGGGGTTTTGGGATCCTATAATGTAGATTGCAGGATGAGGAAGAGATGTGGATCCTTGTCCTGACAGACTATATAGTGGTCTGTCTGTGACATGTACGTGATAGACTATCTACATGTGGTGCGGGCTTTGGTGCGGGCAGGCCCGCAATACGGCTCATGACATTATCCCCCTTTTAATGCTAAATCCTCCACTCATTCGCCAATCAAGAAAAAAAGAAAAAAAATTCCACCTCTTATCAATTTTGTTCCTCACTTCCTTCTCCGCCTCCGCTGATGAGTAGTTGCCGCATTCGGAAATCTTGAATCAAATCCCGCTACCAGTTCCTCGCAATTCTTCAAGTTTTCCGTCTGTTCCCATGAGTTGTCTTCTGTTCCAAATCCCTTCCAGCTGACCAGGTATTGGGTCTTCCCGCTTCGTCTTTTACAGTCCAGTACCTCTTCGACTTTCCACTCATCCCCGCCGTCCGCTGTAATTGGTTCCGGGTCTTCCCTCCGTCGTTCCGCAATTTCGTCGGGTCTGTGTTTGCGGAGTATTGATACGTGAAATACGGGGTGTACCCCCCGCATGGATATAGGGAGTGTTAGCTTATACGCGGATCTTGAGATTCTTTTAAAGATAGAGAAAGGTCCCAGCCATCTATGTTCCAATTTTGGGCTTGGGCGGGTCGTTGAAATGTTGCGTCCGTCTACCCATACTTCGTCCCCTACATCCCATTCCGGTGTTTCCCTTGTTTTCTTGTCAAATTGGCCTTTCATTGTTTCTTGCGCCTCTTCTAAGCAATGCTTGAGTTCTCCTTGGACCTCCGCAAGTTTGCGGAGTCGTTCCTCTACTGCGGGGATGCATTGTTCTGTTGAGGGGGTCCCGCTATATGCCGGGTTGAATCCGTAGTTGGCTTTGAACGGGGAAACTCCTGTCGAGGTGTGGTCGTTGTTGTTGTAAGCGAATTCGGCCATTGGGAGGAGTGGGGCCCAATCGTTCTGTTGGTAGCAAACAAAGTGCCGCAGGTATTGCTCAACTGCTTTGTTGGCGATTTCGGATTGTCCATCTGTCCTTGGGTGGTACGCTGTGGATGGCTGTAGTCTAATCCCCATGCGGGAGCTCAATTCACGTGTGATTTGGGAGATAAAAATACTTCCCCGGTCCGAGACAATTGTCTTGGGGGTTCCATGGAGTTTCCATACGTGTTCTGCCATCAGTTCCGCTAGTTGTTCCGTGTTCATGGTTTTCTTGCATGGGATGAAGTGGGCCATCTTGGTCAGTCGGTCTACTACTGTTAGTATGCTGTCACTCAAGCGGGATTCAGGGAGATCAGTGATCAAATCATAGCTAATGTCCGTCCATGGGCCTGCGGGGATCGGGAGGGGTTCTAATGTTCCGAATGGCCGTCGAGTGCTAGATTTGACTCTTTGGCATGAATCACATCCGTCTACGTACTGGTTGACAAATCTCTTCATTCCACTCCACACAAAACTTCTCCGTACTAATGCCAACGTGCGGGATCTGCCTGGGTGGCCTGCGGACTTTGTGTCGTGTCGACTTTTGAGGATTATCGTCCGCAATGCCCAGTCCGCTGGTTCCACTATCCGTCCCTTGTCATAGAGTACCCCGTCGGCTTCCGCATACCTGTTGTGGTCCCCTGTTGGTTTCTGTAACAGCTTAATCCAGTCAGCCAATTTTGGGTCATGTGGGGTCAGTTCTCTAATCCTGGCAATGATCTCGGCGTCAGACAACACTAGGTCGTTCTTTCCCGCATCTTCCAAATCAGTCCCCATCACGTCCACCTCAAACCAATGTTCCCCATCATCCATTTGCATTGATTTGTCCAGAAACCAGCTGTCCAATTCCGCACATTCCGCAAGCTCCTCAAAAGTCCGCACGGTGATGTTACCTGGCTTTAAAAGCTGACCAAAGGTCAGCTTTTCTCCCGGTGCTGGGGCAAGGTCCGGTCTGCGGGATAGGGCGTCGGGTTTTGTCGATTGGCGTCCTGGTCGGAATATGATCTCAAAGTCAAAACATCCCATGGTCTCGGCCCATCTTGCCTGTCTTCTCGTGAGCTGCTTGGTTGTCATGAAGCTTTCCAAATTACGGTGATCGGTGTATACAATTGCCGTCAAGCGGTGTGGTTTCCCCTCCAGGTATTGCCGCCACTCTTTGAAGGCAGCCACAATAGCCAGTAACTCTTTGTCAAAGATCTCATAGTTGCGTTCCGCCTGTACAAGGGATCGGGAAAGGTAAGCTACTGGGTGAAGTTCCTGGTCCTTGGTGCAAACCTGGGACAGTACCGCGCCGAGCGCGAAATCTGAGCAATCACATTTGAGGACAAACGGTTTGTACGGGTCCGTGATTTTCAGGATCGGGGCGGATGTGAAGGCGGTTTTGAGGGATTCAAATGCAGAGTTGCACTTGGCGTCCCACACGAAGGGGGTCTCTACTCTTGTCAGGTTGTGGAGCGGTCTGGTCTTTCCTGAGAAATGGTTGATGAATCGGCGGTAAAAATTAGCAAACCCAATGAATCGTTGAAGTTCGGTGACATTCTTTGGTGCGGGCCAGTCGGTTACTGCTTGCACCTTTGCGGGGTCCATTCTGATCCGGTTGCATGATATCAATAATCCTAGGTATTCCACTTCCGGCCTTGAAAATTCACACTTTTCGGGTTTCAGCCACAATTGGTGCTTGCTCAATGTGTCCAGTATACTGCCCACCGCTTCCGCATGGTCCGACCCTTTCCGCGTGTAGATCATGATGTCATCTAGGTATGCAGCGGTGTCTTTCCCAATCCGTCCGAGGAGGATGTCCTGCATGAAGTATTGGAAGTATCCTGGCGCTCCCGTGGGACCGAAGGGCATGGTAAGCGGGGCAAATTGTCCTGCCCTGCAGATGAAAGCCAGCTTATCTTCGTCGCCTTCCGCAACTCTGAGGTTTCCATATGCGTTGCAGAGGTCGAGCTTTGTGAATGTGTCCGCATCCAAAAGGCTGTCAACTAAGTCCATTGTCAGTGGGAGCGGGTACTTGTTCTTCACCGTTACCGCGTTGAGTCTCCTGTAGTCAAAACAGGGTCGCAGGTTCCCGTCCTTCTTTCCAGTGAATAGTACTGGTACCACCCACGGGGATGTGGTCCGTCGAATGGTCCTGCTTGTCAGTCCTTCGGCAATCATAATATCAAGTGCCTGGTTCTCTGCTGGGGATAGCGGGATGATTCTTCCGGCCTGTGGGGTGGCTCCTGGGATCAGATCTACGCAGAAGTCATACTTTCTTTGGGGGGGAAGTCTCATGGCGCTTGATTTCTGGAACATGTCAAGGTGTCGGTGGTAGCACCGCGGTACTAATTCTTCCTTAGTCCGCTCCGCAGTCATGGCTTTCCCTTTTGCTGCCAATTGGGCCGATGTTGACCACGATGTTTTGGCCGTGCTGATCACTGCAGGGGTATGTCCTAGGGGGAAAAGAGCCTTGCCAGCTGTTTCGGGATTCAAATGCGGGGGAGATCTATCAGACTCACATTGCGGGGGTGTTATTGTGCTAAAAGCACACACCCCCTCGTCACTAATCCTAGCTTTCCCCATTGGCCTGTAGGCCGTATGCGGGGATGTTGGCGGAGAGGACAATACTGCCTTGGCAGTAGCAATAATTTCATCGGGTACCTGGTCAGAGTGTCGAGTCTTGGGGTTCTTGGCGGGGCTTGCGAATCTATCTACAAGGCGTACAAGCTTGCCAGCTGTCTCGGGCAGTAAAGTATGGGGTGGGGGGTTGTCAAACTCACATTGCGGGGGTGTTATTGTGCTGTAAGCACACACCCCCTCGTCACATTCCTAGCTTTCCCCATGGGCCTTTCGACCTTCTGCGATGTTGGCGGGTAGGACGATACTGCTGCCGCAGTAGCACAAGTTTGGATGGATACGGTTTCATCGGGTACGTGGTTGGGGTGTCGGGTTTCGGGATTCCATGTGGGGTTCTGGGGTCTATCTACAGGGTGTACAAGCTTGCCAGTCGTTTTGGGAATGATGTGGGGGATAGGGATGTTGAACTCACATTGCGGGGGCGTTATTGTGTTCAAAACACACACCCCCTCTTCAATCTTCCTAGCTTTCCCCGACTCGCCGGTTGGGGTGTTTTTCAGAATAGACGAAACCGCCGAAGCGGCCGCAATGTCCGGGGTCCATAGGGTACGGTTCGTCCAATTGATTTGGTGTCCATATCGGCGGATCCAGGGCATCCCTAGGATCCCATCATACGAGTCTTTCAGTCGTGTAATGATGAATTGGGACGGGCGGGGTTCGTCGTTCAACATTAGGTCTATCTCATGGGTTGCTCTGCTTGCGGACCCGTCAAATCCGAAGACGGTTCGCCCCGAGGCCGAAGCGGCCTCGAGGAGTCCCCATCGGGATGCGTACAATTCACTCAGAACGTTGTGGGTTGCTCCGGAGTCTATGAGGAAGGATAGGGGGGGATAGGGGCTTTGGGGTGTGGCTCTGGGAGTTGTGATGGTGCATGAAAGGAAACATCGGGGATCAATTTCATTTACATGTAATGTCTGACTAGCACCAATACTGCATGACAACTCCGCTACGCTCGGGAAGGGCACAACCTTCATTCCCGAGCGTCTCCATTTTTTGACTTATCGGCCCGTCCCTTGTTCACCTTGCCCGCCTGTCCCTCCGTTTTGAGCGCCGCCAATCCATCGGCTAGCTGTCGGATTTGGTCCTCAAGTGCGGAGACTGAGGCGGGTGTCCGTCCTTTCCCTTTCTTGTTTGGACACTCCCGAGAGATATGTCCTCGCGTCCCGCAGCGGAAGCAAAGTCCTTCCCGCATCATGCGGGCCTTCTCGTCCTCGGACATTCAGCCGCTGATTGCAGATGTGTCCATTGCGTCGGGATCTGGCTGGGTCTTCGCAAATCCAGTGGTCGTTTCCGCCCCGTGCATCTCTGAATAAAGCTCCATGGCTAGACCCGCTGCCTCATTGACAGTGGTGAAAGTGGTGCGGGCCAGTACTAGTGCCGTCCAAATGTCCCGTTTTAAGCCCTGTCGGTATTGGCTGATGAAGGTCAGGACCTCCCATCCGGTGGCAGTAGCGTGGGTGAGGAATTTGTGGGTGTAGTCAGCCACTGTCCTCGTCTGTCATAGCGTTCGTAACGCCCTTTCCGCCTTCCCTTTCTTCTCGGAGTCGAAATACATCGTTCCAAAATCCTTCGTCCACCCGTCATACGAGAAGTCCGCCCCTTCCGTGACTAGGTCGATGTACGGGGCGGACCACACGGCGGCGGGTCCAGTAAGGTAGGACGCGGCGAATAACAGCTTTGTCCTGTCGTCAGGGAACATGGCGCTGTTGACCGATGTATAAATCGCCACTTGGCGGGCGAACGTTTCTGCCTTCGTCCCGCGTTCACCATTGAACTTGTCAGGACATGCGATCTTTGGTCCGCGGGTTGGGGTGGAGCCGGTTGGTCAGGATGGTTGGTCCTGTTGTGCTTCGGCCGCTCTTCGGCGGGATCGTTTGTTCTCCCTTGCTTGAGTCATCTCCTCAAGCTGTCGTCGGAGTTGCTCTACTTCATCCATCTTTTGGGTGCGGGTGGAGTTGGGATCGTTTGGGTTGTCTGTCTGGTTTTGTTCAGGTGTCTGGGTGTTGGTTTCTTGCCTTTGTCTCCGTAGTGTTAGATCCTGCAATATGTTATGGTCTGATCTGTGGAGAGGAAGGCTCTGGGGTTCTGGGGTTTCTGGGGTTTCGGGATCCTATAATGTAGATTGCAGGATGAGGAAGAGATGTGGATCCTCATCCTGACAGACTATATAGTGGTCTGTCTGTGACATGTACGTGATAGACTATCTACATGTGGTGCGGGCTTTGGTGCGGGCAGGCCCGCAATACGGCTCATGACAGTCTCTTGCAATCCACACATGCAGACAGGGGAAAAATCGTGGTGGGAATTTGCACTGGCCCAGTTTTCCGTCTTGATCTTTTGTGCCATGTAAGCCGGGTGCAGTTGAGCTAGGAGTATCTTCCAATGGAATTCCCTTGCTTGCTGTCGGTGGCTCTCGTTGCTTGTTTGGACCATCAGATCAATTAGATCGGGTTCTTCCACTTCTTCCAATGTTACCCATGTCTGCCAATTCTCATCTTGTTTGTCGTTGTCACTGTCTTCCCGGCCCGGTTGTGGGTTGAATTCATTTTCATTTGTTTCAAATGTATCGTTGCGGTGGTCGAACATTATATCTTCGCCATATGGTATGAGGCCTCGACGTTGAATTGCTGAATCCATTGATGCTTCTAGACGGTACAAAGCTGCAAGGTCCTCAGCCGCATTCAATCTTCTTCGGAAGCGGTCTTCTCGGCTTTCAGCTGGTCTGCGATTTCGCCGGCGATTCATCGTAAAACAATTCCTTTGGATTCGGGAACAGAAGATTATGTTTGCATCAGCATTTCTTCCTGTTTAAATTGTGACAAATAATGTAGCACAATAAAAATCCAACATACCTTGATGTCTAACCCTCGTTTGGCTGGAAACTGATAATGACCTTGGGTTGTAAACTAACAAGGTCACACACTGGGGTATCTCCCTTGCCCGGCTAATTCATGGTTATGCAGTATTGAGTAATGATATTACAGAGTGGTGAAGATATTATTTAAATATGTACTTCGGTATAAAAAATTATCATTCTGCTGTGATCTCTTGGTAGGAAAAACATTAACTTGTTACCTTGAAATCAAAATGAGTGTCTTCTTTCAAATAATCAGAAGGATTATATTTTTGGATACATGAGAATCAAATAAATGTATTTTGCAGCAGTGTGAACATGAATCCTGAATAAATTTATGCGTTGAGTATATTTCATTTTGGGGTGAAAAAAAAGATGAATTTACAGATATTTTGGGTCAATCATATTTTCTTTCCCTCCTCAGAATAAATAATGATTTAGTAATAGTATTCCTCTGAAACATCTAACTTGGGTAAAATTACTCTATTCCCAGTATTACTTGAGCCATGAGTGTATGAGTGAAATTAGAATAATTTTACCTGGATAAATTGAGTATGAAGTTCGATAAATTCCAATATAGTTCCAAGAAGTAAATGCTAACAGTTATGCACAATAATAGGTGAGTGACATACAAATGATTCAGATTACTTCAATCAATTCAGATTAATTCAATCAATTATTACATTTGAAAGATACGCATCGAATTGTTATATAGTTCCACAATAGTTCCACAAAGCAAATCCCAAGAGTTATGCACAATAGGTGGGTGAGTAATGATGCAGATTACTTCAATCCAATTTTATCATTTAATTTAAAGATACTTATTAAAGCTTTAGTTTGCAGATACGTATTAATGCAACTTTTGGGGGTAGTGAATAGATTTAATTGTTTAGTAGACATATTAATGCTTTAATTTAAAGATACATATTAATGCAACCTTTGGGGGTGGGCGTTGATAAACGCACGCCAACGGCGCACGCCAACGGCGCACGCCAACGGCGCACGCCAACGCCAACCCGCACACCAATTTTTTTTGGCGTGCGGGGCCTACACGCCATTTTTTTTTGGCGTGTAGGGTCTACACGCCAAAAAAAAGGGCGTGTGAGACCCACACGCCAAAAATGGCGTGCGGGTCTCACACGCCCTTTTTTTTTGGCGTGTAGGCCCCGCACGCCAGTTTTTTTGGGCGTGCGGGTCCCACACGCCAATTGTTTGGCGTGTGGGAGCGCACGCCAGGCGTGCGGGTGCCCCCTTGCTCACGTAATCGGATGGGAGGGACCATTCGATTACGTGAGCGGGGCCCCTCCCGGCACGAGGCTGTATAACCTCGTCGGCCAGGAGGAAGTCCTCCTGGCCGACGAGGTTGTATAGCCTCGTCGGCCGGGAGGACTTCCTCCTGGCCGGCGAGGCTATATAACCTCGTCGGCCAGGAGGAAGTCCTCCTGGCCACTTCCTCCTGGCCGACGAGGTTGTATAACCTTGTCAGCCGGGAGGACTTCCTCCTGGCTGACGAGGTTATACAAACTCGTCAGCCAGGAGGAAGTCCTCCTGGCCGACGAGGTTGTATAGCCTCGCCAGCCAGGAGGAAGTCCTCCCGGCCGACGAGGCTATACAACCTCGTCGGCCAGCCGGGAGGGGCCCCGCTCACGTAATCAAATCGTCCCTCCCATTCGATTACGTGAGCGGGATCCCACACGCCAAACAATTGGCGTGTGGAACCCGCACGCCAATTGTTTGGCGTGCGCTCCCACACGCCAATTGTTTGGCGTGTGGGAGCGCACGCCAAACAATTGGCGTGCGGGGCCCACACGCCAATTTTATTTGGCGTGCGGGGCCCACACGCCAAAAGAAATTGGCGTGTGGGAACCACACGCCATTTTTGGCGTGTGGGAACCACACGCCATTTTTGGTGTGTGGGTCTCACACGCCAATTTATTTTGGCGTGTAGACCCTACACGCCATTTTTTTTGGCGTGTAGGCCCCGCAGGCCAAATAAAATTGGCGTGCGGGTTGGCGTTGGCGTGCGCGCTTGGCGTGCGTTTATCAACGCCCGTTGGGGGTAGTGAATAAATTCAATTGATTAGTAGCCACTGGAATGTATGTTACAAAGTAAAACACATACTCATATATCTTTTCAACAAGCAACTGAAACCCATCCAAATTGACAGTTAACTGTTGATTTAGTGAGTGATCAAGACAAGAAACTCCATCTGCTATACAATTTAATCATAGATTTACTCAATTGGAAAAAAAACCCATTATTTTTTTGGTTGATCTGGTGCAGAGCCTTTGGCCATGCTCTCTCTATTGAAATGTTGAAAAGCCCCAGTACATCACACTTTTATTGCCAGCCTTAGATTCAGTGTAGCTGAACTAAAGTTTGCATTGCTTCCTAATTCTCTAATCATAGTCACAAATACCCTATATCCTTTTATCCTTAAAATTATCCTCTATTGTGACCACTGGAATGTTATATCCTTTTATCCTTAAACTTATCCTCTATTGTGACCACTGGAATGTATGTTTTGAAGCAAAACACATTCTCAGAAGTTCAAATAACTTCACTAATACAATCCAATCCATACATTATTTCACCAATAAATTCAGCCAGACCCTAATGAGTTCATCCACTTCATACATTATATGTTCATTTCATCAAATAATGTATGAAGACACGACAGTATTTCCTTTCTCTTTCTGTATGCTTACCACTTTTTACGTCCACAAAGCCAGCCACTTTTTTTATCATTCACACTTGACATTAAAGAATACATATAACAGATACCAAGAAGAATACTCCCAATCTGCATTGATTCTGGGGAGAGATAAGTTTGTTTCACAAAGAGTATTTGAGTAACTTACTGAGCTCAGATAAATCAGAAAAACAAATGGATGTATTACAGCCCTGTGTGAACATTCAAGGAGCAATGGGCTTTATAGGAGGGTGAGTACTGTAGTGGCCCTTGCAGCCACAGGGCACCCATCTCAACCTGTGAAGCCCATTTACTCTGCCAACACATCTCAACCTCCTCAACCAAATATTTTTATACTGGAGGCAAAAACAATTCACTTAATGAAGGCCAACAGAAATTACTTGTGGCCAATCTTGTCTCTGTCTGTATCAAACTACCAGCCATAATAACTAAATTGTTGTAATTTGTTAATTTGTTTTTCAAGCAAGCAGAGGCAGGGAAACATTTGGTTTTGTTTTGGAATTCAGATGCACATGCATCAAAATTGAGCAAGGAAAATTATGGGCAAGAATTAAGGGTCAAAGAAGTTATAACCTGAAGGGTCAAAGAAGTTATAACCAGAAGAAATAAAGCAAAGAGAAATGAGTTGGTATTTACAGCAAATATAATTTATGAGGGCATAAAAAGAAGAACATGAAGAAGAGAAAGCAAAGGGAAACAAAATGGTATTGCATTTAATATAAAGCACCAAGATTATGGCTCTGGTAGGTGACTACTTTCAGAAGAATCAGTATTGGGGTCTGAGTCCTGTTGATCAAGACCATCCACCGATGAATCCTCAAATATATTTGCAACTGCAATTACTTTTCCAGCTTGTTTTTCACGGCCCTAATAGATAAATGCCACCCTCTCTGCATTGTTAGTATGGACAAATCAGCTGTAGGCAATTTATTGGACAGCTCACCTTCCCCTGATGATCAAATTCTTGTCTGTCCTCTTGTTTTGAGTCACTGATGATGAGCCGCTTTTTCAATTTGAGGCCGGGTGCCTTCTTGGTGCGCCGATTACCATCAGTTTTTCGTACCTTCTGATTGCCACCAGTTTTTGTCAACTCTGTCTCCAAATCACCAATTGTTTCGTGATCTTTATTCATAATCTCTCCACCAATCTCGCTACCTCCTTGAGAAATCGGAGGGCCCGATAGTTCTACCCACCCCTCCCCAAAAGCGCAGATGATTCGCTTCAGTTGATTGTTGTCCATATCAGAGGGTCGACCACAAAAGTCCTGAGGAGTTACACCATGTGTATTATCCTTCACTTTCAATACAACCCCCAGCTCTTTAAGCGTTAAGTGTGTCTTTGTCCCAGGCCAGCCCTTGGTGTATGTGCTGTGGGTTGCGTTGCCTGTAAAATAAATCAAGGAAGGATAGAGGCATGAAAAAAAGGATTTTCTGAAGTGATGATCTTGTTAAATCTTACTCAGTGCTTTAGACAGAAGTTGATGCACTTCGTCTATATTCTGCCTCTTTTTTCCTACATTGAAATAAGTGGTAAAACCTTCTGTCAGTTCTCTCAAACTAGGAAAGTAAAATCTGTAAGGTAAATCATTCAACTAACCCTTGTTATACAATTCCACTGTTTCATTGGAGATGGTCTTCTTCTTTGATACGACTGGAGGGGAAGGCGCGAGTCCAGTTATATCTTTGATTGCAACCCAGCCACTAACAAAGGAGAAGAAGCTGTTGCACGGGTTGTGAGGTTTTTTTGTCATCATGTCGATAAATTGTTCTCCAAGCAGACTGCCACCTGTTATGAGAGTGTTTGACAGTGGATCCCGAGATGTAATTACAAAAAACCCCTCCACGTTGTTGGTTGTACTCAGATCCCTCAGATTGAGATTTTCTGAATGATCAGCTGAGCCTATGAAACAATTGAAATATTTTATGACTCACGTTGTTCTTGATATCACGAGCCCATTCTGTCAGCTTTAATTGTGAATTGGGGAGCAATGCTGCAGAGGCAGCAGAGTTTTCCCGATCTGCAATTTCTGGATGGCCATGGAGGACCTTCTGCAAAGCCACGAATTCTGGGTCTTTCCATTTTTCTTTAGTTTTGGAGTCAACTTCAGCCCATAAGAGGCCACACAGACGCGCCCGCTTGTTTGGATGTAATGATTCTTTTTAATTTAAGTGGGACTCAGTTCAATGTAACAGTTTAACGGTACATGCGAGGAATGAATTTGATTAATTAACTCACTATCATTATGTGTCAAACTTGCAACCTTGTTGTACATGCAAAAATGGTTGAGACATGTTGCTCCCCGCATACGGCTTAACATCCCCAGATAGGACAGCGCAGGGTTGATGTTCAGCATTCGCTTGCATGAAATCAGATAGACCTCACGTTGATAAGCAAAGTAGGCCTCTTTCTGGTGCCAATCCTCAGGTATGAGACGCTGATATTTGGCATACACTACCAGCATAATTGCCTAGGTTGAGTTCATCCCAGTTAAACTAGGATGAAAACAACCAATTTAAAATAGGTTGACCTCAACCAATGAAATATAAAACCAAGGGGGGTCCCTTGGATTTATATTTCATCAGTTGATTTCAACCAAGTTTAAATTGGTTGAGTGCATCCCAGTTTAACTAGGATGACTTCATCCTAGGCAATTATGCTTGCAGTGATATTTGGTGGCCCGGCGACGTAGTTCATCTAATGGTAGCTTTTTAAGCTCATCCATAATTTCGGATTCCAACATCTGTCGTCGGCAATAAACATGAGGGTCCTCAGGATTGTTGGAATTTTCTCCAGACTTGTTATCTTCCGGATGTACGTCAATTGGGACTGGTAAAGGAAAAAAAGTCATTTGAAATCAAATCCCCCCGGTAAGTTGACTCGGAAGTTTGGGTCTCCCTAGATGATGATATTGATTTGGCTCCACGACCTCGGCCACCTCTAGTTCCGCCAGCCCCATGGGTCCCTCGGCCTCTTCCACGCACTTGACCCCGTGGACCGCCGTGAGCTACAGTGGAGAAATTCTCAATCTCAGCAAGTATATCCACTTCTAATTCGTTAGCAGACCGCAATATGTTTCCAGGAGTGTGTTGATTCCGGGACTGCATTGATTCTGGAGTATTGGATGGTGGTGCAGACGTCAGGCTAGATTCAGGAGGGCTGGCTGGTGGTGCAGACGGCAGGGATGGGTTGGCTGGTGGTGCAGACGGCAGGGATGGGTTGGCTGGTGGTGCAGACGGCAGGGATGGGTTGGCTGGTGGAAAAAGTAGAAGATTTGAAGGCCTTGATTGAAATGTTATTGGCCTTTGCTGAGGACAAGCTGCCTCATTCAGGGAGGCTAAAATTGGAGGCAGGGATTGGGAAGGGGGCATTGCGGGTGTAATATGTATTATTGGTGGCTGAAAAGGACCGTGGCGGCTGGGTTGAGAAATTCCGTTGGAATGGGGCATACCAAAACGAGTAACGTTTGACATTGAGTTATTTGTGAGTAGCGGTTTGAGGTTTCCATAACGCACTGGCCGGTTTCCAACGTGCGGCTGGCTAGGGATGTTTTGGTGGCTTAACCCTTGTATCCAAAGTCCTGAGGAGGAAATTTTGGCCTGTGATGGATTTTCCGGTTGCGGTGGGGAATAATTGTTCGTAAAATTGTTCCATTTTATTTGACCATCCATGCCGTCTGACCTATAATTTTTTTAGGAAAACAGGTTGGGTATGGTTAGTCATTTCATTCTCAAATGGGGTGAATAGACTATCTACTGTTAAATACGGCACCTTGGTGTTTCTGGGTTTGCGGGGTAAGTTTGTTGGGAACGTTGAGATGGGTTTGCGTGGTGATTGGAACTGATGGAGGGAGTGGGACTTGATGGGTTGGTGTGTTGAAGGTTATTGGTTAGGAGGTGTAGGTCTTACCGGCCAGAGGACTGGACTTGTAAAAAAAGAGGCTTCAGGAAGCCCGCCCAGGGTCGGGGAACCTGGGGTTGCCAGGGTTGGAAAATTTTGCGGGGATTGGGATGGTATGCAGGGGGTGAGGGGTCTCAAGGGGTCTGCGCATAGCATGGGGTCTAGGGTTGCCCACAGGTGGCATCTTGAGGCGCTTCTGAACCTCTTTCAAGGTTTGTTAGATGTGTTGATCAAAGGTTTTAATTACATGTCAAAATGTATTGATTAAATATCACATGTACCTGTTGATCACATTTGTCAGAGTTTAATTATTTTTTATTGTGTACAATGTGAAATACATGTATTTGTTTGTTCTGTGGGCGCTTCAAGAGCTTCTTGTTTGATCCCTGTCATGCAGGTTCTTTGGGAATGCATGACTGCAGAGATCTGTCAATCAATAATTTCCCACTAAGGATGTAATACATTTATTTTGAACAGTTGTTCAATTGTTATTTTCAGAAGGTTCTCATATTATTTCCTTCCTCTGGTTTGTGGTATTTTTCCCTCTCAATCATCCTTAGTGTATTTAGTATTTAATTAAATAAAATAAATAAATAGATAGATAAATATATAGTATATTACTAGTATTATATACTTATATTATTAATGTCATATGTGTTTATTTTATTATGTTCTTATTTAAATACATTGTTATTTCGTGGTTTTGTACATGTATTTATTGTTTTTATTCTGTATTTTAATGTATAATAATTAATTCAGCGCTTTAGTGGTAATATTCTTTCAAGTTGTTTTACTACTAGAAGTTTTAAGTTATCTGGGGTACTTTGGCTGAAGTACCCTAGGTTATTTTACACGCTCTTTAAGATTATGAAATAATATTTCCATTTATTTTATTATTTATTAACATATTCATTGTTTTATACTTAATATTGTATTTGTTTATTTATTATTACTTTACTATGTAATAATGTATTTATTATTTACATATTACTTTTTTATGTTGCTTTATCTTATTATTATTCATTTATTACTCTTTGTTAAATGATTAATACTATATTTTTTATTTTATGTTTATTTTTGTTCTAGTCAGGTTGTCTCTGAACTAGTAGCAAGCTGACACCATCATTGTCTATGTATGGAGAAGCCAACTTTTCATTGATTCTTAAGTGTAATTTTCTCGTTGGTATTGCACACTACAAATACTCAATGTTGGGACTAAATACAAAGTAGACTGGATATAAACCTAACAAACGTGCTTTCGTCAGGGCCACAAGTACGCGGTAATCAGAGCGGAGAGAAAGAAAAGGGGGAAAATTGAGATAGGAAAGAGAAGAAAGCAGAAGAGAGTAAGAGAGCAGCACAAGAAGAGTATTGTTTTTAACGACTGAAAGGAAGGAGATATGGCTTGTGAAGCTTGGTTCAGAAAACATGAAAATGCGTATGATTCATTCACTAGAGAGGTCCAAGATCATCTCACGATATATGTAAATACATATTTTTTGAAGTCTTGAGTGGCAAGAAGTTATTTGGCCGTCTAACTTGATTACAATCATTCATGAGAGGCTTGCATGTACCGTTGCTTTTGCAATCATGAAGACCCTTGGACTTCTTCTGATATGTACTGTGTGGATTATGAATTGTCTTCAAGTACAACACTCTGGGCGTAAATATGTACTGATTTAAATAAATGTGTACGATACACTCTGTTGTTTGGCTTGAGCTGACCATCTACAGCATAAACCAATCAACAATTTGAAATGTGGCCTTTGTTTGGTTACGGTCTAAATATGTATTTGGTAAGGTTTTTTTTTTTACCAACGACTGTTATAAACATGCCCTATTAAGCTTCTCTCACTCTATTACCCTCCAGCCAGCTTCTTTTGGGATCAAAAATACCAGGAGAGGATGAAGTTCAACCGAGCCTACCACTTTCTCGGTCTACTAGCCCCAACAATAACCCTGGCAGTCCAACTGCATGCAGGCGTACAACTCAACGAAGACAACTTCGATTCGACTACCCAGCACGGATTATGGTCAGTCTCCTTACTCATTCGTTTCACTTGAAACTCCCATTGTGTAGCTAACTTGAGACTCGACCGGTGATCATACAGGTTTCTCGAATCTTACTCGTCCGTCCTTTCTTGGCTTGCTTCGTCCATCCAGATATTTAGGCACTGACTATCCTTCGTATACTTGCTCACAGGCCGTTCTGTCCGCACTGCAAACGCTTTGCCCCAACATGGATAGAGTGCGTCCCTACATCTTTGGTACACAAAAGTCATTGTGGTTTGACAGACCTTGATTTTGCTTGCCTTCTTGTCAATCGCGCAGGTTGGTGGACAAGATGAAACATTATGAAACTGAAGGATTAACGATGGGTCAGGTGGACTGCATCGCACAGGGCGACCTATGCATCCGATTGAACGTTGAGTTTTACCCGCAGATGAAACTGTACGAGGAAGGCAAATATATCGAATCTTACAGTTCAGTGGCTTCTCCCCATTTGATCACCAGGCACTCTTGGTATTAACCAAGAACATCACGGAACTAACAACCAACACACGAACCATTTGCTGTTTTTTCTCTCTTTGCAGATGGTGAAAAGGATGTGACAGCGATTGCAAAGTACCTGGAAACGAAAGTTAATGAATACCAAACCAAACACAAGAAGCCGGCCGAGTCAGTCGCAATGCTCGAGCCAGTCGCACCGATTACCGAGTCGGTCCATGATAAACCAGGCTTATCTCAAGCCAGCCAGCAGAGCAAGGTTGATGCCGAGCCCCACCTCTCGCCGCCGTTGCCTGAAACACATCCATCCGACCAGCCCGTCCCACAAGCCCATCCGCTATCTGCTTCCGAACACGCTGTCCATGCGTCTACCCCCGCTGCTCCGACCGATACCCCAATCGAGACCTCTCATCCGCTCGGCCAGCTCATTACCCTTGACAAAGACAATTGGACTTCCTACACCAAATCAGCCAACAATCATCCAATTTTCGTCCAATTGTTCGTCACATCTAGTATCCCTCATGATTTTTCTTACTGGTTCACTGATCCTTCGTCTTACCCTTTTGTGGCAGCCAAACAGCCTGGTGCAAAGAATGTCGTACCTTGACTGCTGGTCAGCCCCACTTCTCCTTCTTACCCCCTTTCCATAAATGAATAATGAAATGATAGCGACGGATCCGGAATTGATCTCATGTCCACCTTTCTTCTCACCCGTTTAACAGTATGGGAAGAAACTGCACGACTGATGAAAAATGAAGTACACGTGGCTCAGATTGATTGCGAATTGAAACGGAATAAAGAAATTTGTACCACTGAAAACATCCGTCAATTTCCCTCCTTCGTCTTGTTAGTCTCGGAGTTCCCTCTCTCAAACTTGAAAGCCGTTAATAAATCAATACTGCCCTCGTCATTAACTCACACATTATTCAGATACCTTAATGGAACTAAACTGGACTACCCTGGACCTAAAGTGGCCTCCTCGATGACCGAATTTGTTCGCAAGGCCGTCGCCACGTGAGTTTCGCCAATTTTTCGCTCCTAGGGAAACTCTAGCAAACCAACAGTCTCTATCAGTCCCGGATCACAACAGATCAGCATGCGCGAATTTGGTGAAGCGTTGGCAAAGAAAAATCTATTCTTCTTGTTCCTGCACTCGAGTGGAACGCCGATTACGATAATTGTGAGTGAAATCGTCCCCCCCCCTAGGAGCGTCAAACTAGTTGTTGGCCGAGGGAAGTCAGCACAATGTTGATGATGGAAAGTCATGGTTGCAGGATGCGGTCCGGGCGGTTGGCAAGGGGTTTCTGGGCTCGACAGAAATCCTGAAGTCAGACAGTCAGATGATTTACGAGCAACTGAAGCTGCCGTCATCGCACGCATATCTACTAGTCTTTAAGGGGTATGAGCGAGTGCCATGGGCGAAGTTAGAGCTGGAGGAGGAAGGAGATCCCAAGGAAAAAGAGCCTAGGGCACGACAACAGAAGTTAGCTTTGGCCGTCCAGCACTGGATCACTGTCCATTCGATCCCCCTCTTGGCCGAGCTTGACCAGCAAAACTTCCACCGTGTCCTCAACTCTGGCGCCCGTAAACTCGTCGTCCTCGTCTGTCTCAGTGGCATTATCCCGGCAGATAAACATATCGACCTCGATAAGTCCAACCCTAAATCTGTACTACTCAGGGATGAAGTCAAGCTCTGGGCCGTCCAGTGGCGAAAAAGTCAACATGCTCGGGACGCCAACATGCCCATTGACTGGGTTTGGGTCAATACTGAAGTTTGGGCAGATTGGCTATACGTACGTTCCTCCATTTTTTCACCAAACATGAAACTGCCCCTGCCTGGCTTACCAGTCATTTTAAAAATCTCTACTTACATCTCTTTCTTCTTGTTTTGGGTTATGTAGAAGTCGTATGGATTGACCTTCCCGCGACCAACAGAAGATCCAAAGCAGTCTAGCGCAATCATTGTTGTTGACGCTCATCACCATCTGTTCTATGGCAGCCAAGAAAACGGACTGAATATCGCTTTCCAACCTACCTCCATCTTCCAGACCCTCCTCGCCATCGAGATGGACAAACTCTCTGGAAAACCTACTGGTACTTTCTGGACTCGTCTTGTTTGGGTTTGTCTTCTTTTCCTCCCTTCTCTCGTTCCTCTCTCTCTCTCTCATTTGTACTAATCAAGTCATGCATGTCTTTCTGTTTGTATTTATGTATATACAGCGATTCCATCAATTTGCACATTCAGTCAGGGTAAGCTCGGACCTTCTTTCAGATGCAGATCAATAGAATCTGCGAAGTGATACAAAAAAGCACAAGACACTAACGGGGCAAACGTTCATGTATCAATATGTAGTTTATGTTGGAGCCACGATGGGTATTGGTGTGGGTAATTGTTGGGGCCCTATTTGGCTATTGGCTCAAGAGCTCTCACTTGCGCCGTCCACCGGGCTACAACTCTGTCTCTCCCCAACCTCCGAAGCCCTTCCTTCACTCCTCTTCTAGCGACCCAACTCCCGGTAAACAGCAGCCCAATTTTGGTGCGGTCTTTGGGCTCAACTCTAATGTCGCTCTGAAGGCAGATTAGATGCTCCTTCCTCTCTCTCCCTCTTTTATTCTAAGCTGTATTTTCATTCTTATTTACTTCGTCCTACTGGTCTATCCCCTTCTCAAACTCCCAAAATCGCTCATGTTTCCATCGCTGCACTACGTTTTTTTTTGCCTCTTCTACTCCTTTTATTGCTTTTATTTTTCTTTCTCTTTCATTAGTTTTTTTAAGACAAAATTAAAACTAACTGTGAGGTGTAGGCAGGATACAGAGGAGCAGGCCGTGTATACCGGCTCTTTACACTTACTCTAGCAACAAGTATGATTGTACCTTCCGTCTGACGCAGGAGGTACGACGTGGCCGGAATCATGTGTCCCTTTTCTTCTCCTCTCTATCTTGTTTGGTCGCCGGGGCTTGGTCTTTACGTTATGGTCCCGGTACCCATGACCATAGCTTTTTATTGAAATTGGGTGATATCCGTCGGTCTCCAAAGAAGTTTGAAAAAAGGCTCCCGCTGTGGCAGCTCAGTAAGCACCATTCTCCCGCTATTTCATAGAAACCAAGCTCGGTGGTTGGCAATAGGCCCTCGCTGGAGCACCATCTGGGAGACTATCTATGTAGCCTGATGAACTTGACATTTTGCCTTTTCTTATACATAAACACATTGCCCATCCCACCGTCCCCATGTAGAGAAATAAATATTACTTCAAACAACAAAAATGGCTGTTTATACATTGTTCTTCATTGCAATCAGCTTGCTGGTCTACAACTCTCTAGCCGATGACGCCCCTCAAATTCAATGTTCAAAGCTCCAAGTTACAACAGACGAATGCCAAAAGTAGACTGGATTTCTTTCAGCTCCCTTCACACCATCTAGCCAATCTCCATCTCCTTGGCTGACTCGTAATCGTCTTACATTAATCTCAAATGTTTCGTCTTTTTTTTTTTGTTTTTGCAAACAGGGCTGGACAAGAAATTGTCTATTCAACAAAGTCTGATGGGCGATTGTATATACGTGAAACGTATATTGCTGTTAGCTCTGGAAGATGCTTGGTAATTCTTTGGCTCTTTTTTCTTTTTTTTTCTTTTTTCTTTTTTTTTAATGGTGGTGTTCACAGTTGACCGGATGACGAAATCAACACACTGTCATGAATGATTTTGGCTGGGATGGACTGATGAGTTATAAGATGGTCTCAACCAAAAGATGTTTAGGGATTCTATGTTACATGTGCTAAATTTTGAATTCCCCTGATCCACAAAACTCTGTTTCGTCCTTTCTAATAAAACATATTGATTTTGAGGAGATTGATTTACCTGTTTACTTTTTCCATCAGGTCGAAGTGAACGCACCTCCCATCGCGTTGTGAGTTAAACTCATTTTAATAAACACAGAACTAGGGACCATGCATGCGAGCTGAATTATTGCGACGACATAGCGGTGTTCTTAAAACCGAGATAGACACTGGTATCATTGAACTTATGAAAGCGTGTCCTCAGGTATGCATTGCCACTACTTGGCCACGTTTATGTTTTTAGCACAGTTTCCGACCAAACATATTCATTATTTTCAGGGCGGAAGCATTGACAAAAGGTTCTACAAGATAACTGTTCATGAGGTTAAACCGGATGACCGTATATACGGTTCCAATGCATCACCTGAGGGAAAAGCTGTCTGCACCAATGACTCGCCTGTTAGAATAGAAGATTGCTCTCAGTATGTTTCCTATTACATTTCATTGGAAGTGAAGAACGCATTTTGGCTGGTCGCAACCTGATTATACCTCTTTATTATCCAATTAGGGCTGTCCAAAACATGCGTATAAGGAAAAATGACAGTATGATTCTGAATTTGGCACCTGATAACTCAATCATGAATACAGCTGCAACGTGTACTGTAAGTGAACCTGCATAGTCCAACACGGAGGCCATGTCTGGAAAGCCACAACTAAACAATTGTGGTGTTCAAAGTTGATTTATGCATGCATAAATCATAAATTCATAAATCAGTTTTCAGTGGGGAACTCTCAGATTACATAACCATTCTCCTGCAAAGAAGGTTTTATGAATTTATGATTTATGCATGCATAAATCAACTTTGAACACCATAATTATATATTCCAAAAGTTCAGTGCTAAGATGTGCAATATCTGTATACATATCAATCAGCATGAATTAGCACTGGCTTTTGATAATAGTATGTGAAACTGACTGTCCAAACATGGCATGTCATATTCCACATTGTTTAATTAGAATATTGACACTGATTTTACACTTGTCCATGTAATCATTTCCCATTTTAAAAAATAGGTCAAAGTTTCTGCAAGGAGTGGAATGAATGTAACTATGTTGGTGTCTGAAAAAATGTTCTGGATTATACATAATCATTTCATACATGTCACTGATTTTTCTCTCTCCTTGTCTTTCTGCCAAACAGAGACCAACAATGGTTGCTGAATGTAGTTTCAAAGTCTGTAGATAAAAATCAGGGATCAAGTTTGACAGAGGCATGCACAATTAAGGTGGGAATTTTCTGTGTATGTGTTATGTGTATCAGAATTAACATAAGTGTGAGATAAACCTTGACAGAACACCCAGACAGCACATCCTGCTTCCATGGTAAAGATTGGAGGGTTATCTGGACCAAACCAAAGGGTACTAGTACAGACATTGAATAATGGAGGTGGGCATAAACCATGATTTCACACCTAAGGGCACTTTTGAAATTTTCAGGAGAAGGAAAAGGAAAAAAAAAAAACTTCCCAGACCTGTGCCTCTAAGTCCCATGTTGAAATTACATATTCTGCCTTATCCTATCCCCCACCGACACATAAAAGAGACCTTTGATTGTATTGATAAACATTCCCTAACAAGTCATCATGCCATTCTCCTGCTAGTAAAATGTAAATGATTCTTTGATTTGACCAGGAGTTCATACATGTAACCATGAACTGCAATTAAAAATAGATTTGATTCTACTTTCATACTGTCTGATATGAAAGAACCATGAACAGCATTAGATTTTAGGGCCTTCATGTAACATTGTGGATTTTCTGTACTTCTACACAATTTCATTATAACTGACTGATGTCAAAACTGCTGCAGAAAATATGGTTGTCTGCTCTTACACACAGTGTTTTCCACATTGTTGAGTTTTTCTGTTCCTCCTCAAAAGTATCTTCCCTCCATTAAAGTTTCAGAGAATCAACTTGTTTTTTTCAGACTAGAATACATCATAAATATTAAGCTATTTGTAATTACAATCCTTAATTTAATTGATTTTCATTTCTTTTTTCTGAACTCATTTTATGATTACTAAAAAACTGATTACTAGAATTAACACCTCTTAGTATTTGTGGTTTTTGTAATATGTTTTTTCTTGATTAATATACTAGCTTGACTAAAAGAGACTGAGAAGGCCTGACTAGTTATTTCTTCCAAGTACTCATTTTATACTCCTCTCAGTTTTTATTCAAATTACTTATTATTCATTTTCATTTCTCAACCACAAATTAACCACTTGTAACTAGTCTATAAAAAAATAGCCTAGTCCAAGCAATAACAATCATCAGTTCTCATCAAAAAACTAAGTTCCCCCCTTTTGAGTCTCCTAGAGTCTGTTCACAACATCCCCTCCTCTTTTCATTTCGCCAAAAATCCAACACACATTATTTTCAATATTTCTTCAATATCTTGACTTGATTTCCTACATATTGAAAAGGTGTTCAATTTTCTTTTTTCAATATCCAATGCCTATGAGAAATTATAGTTTAATTTTAAATTTCTGGTTCACCTGATTGTCTTGTTTAAATATGTCTTTGCTGTCTCTTGTTATGAGTCTGGGTATCTTATGAAGTGATGTGAACCTGGGTCTCTAAAGTGACAACAGGACACAAGGTTTGGGGGGGCACTACTGGTTGTGTTTCAAGGATAAGAGATACAAAGGGAATTGATGATGATCTTTTTATTATTTTAGAATGATTTGTTTGAGTGCTCTAATAATGATTAATGAGCTCAACATGGAAAAGTTGGCTAAGCTGTGCTAGAAACTTTTAAGAGAGCAACAGTCACACACTAAGGAAACAGTGGAGGGACAACTGAATTAGTAAACTAATCAGACCTGATTTTTAGACTTATAGTCAATGTTCTAAAAGGGTACCTGTTGAAGAATGTGATCTGATTCTTAGATTGAAGATGGGGGGAAAGGAGAAGAGGGGAAAGAAGGGGAAGACAGAGGAGGACTACTGTCAGAGAAGCAAGGTTCAAAAAGGGGACTGACTGACAATACTTGAGGTACTGGGTGAAAGAGGCCTTTGTCTGGTTAGAGTCAGCACAGCTGACCTAAAGTCTGTCTTATCTTCCTCTTTAAGTCACAACTGTCTCATATCTTTTTAGAATCAGGTTTTAATGTTGTTTTGACTTCAGATTCAGATTCTTCATTAAATTTTGTCCTTAGTGTTTACTGAACACTCTGTAATTGCTCAACTCATTCATGGAGTAATTAAATACATAATTCTATGCTACAACTGGCTGGGCAAGTGGAACAAGGCCAGCCAACCACATCTACATTTAAGATTACATAAGCAAACCTTGAAAGTTTTTGGAGTTGGTGTATCCCCCCTTGCAGGCAGGATACACAAACTCAAGACACTCAGAACCACTACCTCAGGAACCCAAGGATTCAACCAAGTTACAGCTCACCACTCTAAGGCTGACAAGTGAAAACAGCATACAAGAATGAGGGGAAACAGTTCACTGCAAGAAAAACTGGATAAAATTCCAGCAGTGCACATGGGGCGTTGATAAACGCACGCCAACGGCGCACGCCAACGCCAACCCGCACGCCAACGCCAACCCGCACGCCAATTTTTTTTGTAACCTCGTCAGCCGGGAGGAAGTCCTCCCGGCCAACGAGGTTATACAACCTCGTCAGCCGGGAGGACTTCCTCCCGGCTGACGAGGTTATACAACCTCGTCAGCCAGGAGGAAGTCCTCCTGGCTGACGAGGTTGTATAACCTCGTCGGCCGGGAGGACTTCCTCCTGGCCGACGAGGTTGTATAACCTCATCGGCCAGGAGGAAGTCCTCCCGGCCAACAAGGTTATACAACCTCGTCGGCCAGGAGGACTTCCTCCTGGCTGACGAGGTTGTATAACCTCGTCAGCCGGGAGGAAGTCCTCCCGGCTGACGAGGCTATACAGCCTCGTGCCGGGAGGGGCCCCGCTTACGTAATCAAATGGTCCCTCCCATTCAATTATGTGAGCAAGGGGGCCCACACGCCAATTTTATTTGGCGTGCGGGGCCCACACACCAATTGTTTGGCGTGCGCTCCCACACGCCAATTGTTTGGCGTGTGGGAGCGCACGCCAAACAATTGGCGTGCGGGGCCCACACACCAATTTTATTTGGCGTGCGGGGCCCACACGCCAAAAAGAAATGGCGTGTGGGAACCACACGCCATTTTTGGCGTGTGGGTCTCACACGCCATTTTTGGCGTGTGGGTCTCACACGCCCTTTTTTTTTGGCGTGTAGACCCTACACGCCAAAAACAAATGGCGTGTGGGCCCCGCACGCCAAAAAAAATTGGCCTGCGGGTTGGCGTTGGCGCCGCCGTTGGCGTGCGTTTATCAACGCCCGTGCACATGCAGCATTCTCCAACCAAGCCACCATTGTATCTCCACCCATTTACATAAGCAGCTGGTTGGGCACAGTCACCATGAAACATGCACAGTGACTGTGCATTGAAGCTTGGTTGATTCACCCTTTGAGAAAGGTTGGAGTAACGGCACCATCTTCCTGAGAGTTTCCACATGTCAACTGCAAGCAGTTGAGCCAGTTTTTTTTGCAGTGGTTGTATTTCAAGGGTCCAAACAAAGTTGAAGGATTAATAAGGAATACAGAGACAGATCTTTACTTTTTACCTTTGTGAATAATTTTCAGAGTGCTCAGAAGGATAAACAAGCTCATCCTGGAAAGTTTAGCTATTCTGTGCCAGAGAATTTGGTAAATTCATCAGCCTTTTCAAAAAATAAAAACTTGGAGGGAAGCTGACAAGCCAGAGTCTGATCAACCCAGCTTGTGTGCAAGAATAGGTTTTTTAGCTGACAGAAGGACACATGAATGAATTACTATCATGACTCCAGGAAAAGAGTATCATTAAGCTCAAAAAAGCTAAACCAATGGGATATAGGGAATAAGTTTTGTATAGAAATACTCAAACCTGAAATATAGGTCTTCAAACTGCACTTAATTAAGGGATTAAAGGGGTAGTCTAAGAACCAAAAGGGACCCTAGGCTTCAGCCTCTGTAGGGTCACCAGGAGAGCCAAAAATCAGCCAAATTGTTGGGTTTATCTGTTTTCTGTTGTCTGCTTCATACCTTTCAGTCTACATGCTGTAAAGCTTCAGGTTGCACCCGCGCAAGAACATCAAAAGAAAAAGGTCGGTCATATTTAAATACAGACATGCATATGCATGTACTGCAGATGGAAGGTTCAAGAACGCGCTTACCTCCATCCTGTATGCCGACCTAGCCACATCAACAAACTACAAAGAGCCACAAAGCCACCAGTGAAGCAAAAAATTTAGAAGGTAAGTAGTGCTAGCTGTCAGACAAGAAGAAGGAAAAAAAACTGACTTCTTGATGTGGAATAAAACAGAAACAGGTATTGTCCCTCACTAGTAGATTGTATTGGTCCCAGTCTCAGTAGATCATCTAATTCACTCAGTGGAAGAAGTAAGTGAGATCACTGCAGAGAACCCTGAATGCAATGGCATGCAAGCTGATGGTTGTACCTGATTTTGAACAGAAGCCAGCAGCGCAGAGGACCTTGCCAATTGGCTTTCTTTCTGTCAGCCTCCCTGATGCCAAGGACAAGTCCTTCTAGCTACAGGTGGTGCAAGAATATATGGAAAGAGTATATTAACTCTGGGTAAGGTATAATGTGACAATTCCCAAAAGATATGGGGGAATTGTGACGTAAAAATTGAGAGAAAAATAGGTGAATAATTATATTAAATAAATTTAATATAATTAAAAACCAGAGGGGCCTGATAAATCAGGGGTGGTTTAGATCCCTCTAAGGTATCTTACAAATAAATGCAGAGGATTTAGGTACCTGGAACACTGGGGCCTGTTGGAACAGGGGTGGTTTGATCCCAGGAATGGAAATGGGGGAATATCTTCAAGAAAAGGGTTATTACTTACTAGTAATAAACCTTGAGGGATCTTGGGGATATTCTGGGTGGAACTGGACAGTTTGAAGCGCTTGGATGGATGGATGTTGGAGCTGGGTGGTCACTGTGAAGTTGTTGGGGAAGACAGGGCTAAAGAATAACTACTAAGAAGCTTACCAGACTGTGTTATAAAGATGTATATATCTAATAAGAAGTGGGTAAGGTTGTTAGTGGGTATTGGGAAGCATGAGGAGCCTTCTTTGGGCGGTTGAAGAGCTCCTTAAATAGTCTAGAGTTCCCCCTGGGGACCCTGTAGGTATTATTGGCCAACTTGTGGGATCTTTGGACCACATTTTGGCCATTTTGCTTTCTTGGTGACGCTTCAGCAGCCCCTGCTTTGAATACACGTCACCAATTGATTTTATTAATGTATTTTATTATTATTTACATATTTATATTGTCTTACAGTCTGTAGTACATCAGTACTATTAATACTAGTGGCTTATGAGTATTTTATAATAAGCCACAGTATTGTCTGTACTGTTTGTTTATTCAATATGTTTTATTTAAATGTATTAATTATTAATATCATCCAATATAATTAATTATATAGTCCCCAGTAATCTTTATTACATATGTAACATATGTAATGAGGTTACTGGGGCGTGTTTTTATGGATTTGGGGGTACCTGAGTGACTGTGGAGTCCGCGTGCCAAGCTGGGAGCCTGTAAGGGGCTTGTTGCTTGCGCGGGGGCTTATATCCCAACTTTGACGCGGGCTCTCAGTCACGCGGGTTGAACTTGAGGTTCTGCGGACTGCGGTACGCGGGGTTTGAGTAAAACACGGTGTATTTACACTATCTCCCCTAATTTACACAACACCTCATTTCCGTGACTGGAAATGGGGTTTAAGCATATGTATATATATATATAAGCATAAATTGATGCAAGTTCCTTTTTATTAAAGGTACTTGCTAATTGTTCTTTGCTAATTTACATAGTGAAGGAGTGAGAATTAGGGGTACCTGTGAGTGAGGTACCCTAGGTTAAATTTAGTGTAGATTCAGAATATCAAATAATATTCTACATATTATTTGATATTCTATTTTTTTATAATAATTTTTTGTGGTAAACTTGTGACAGGTTGCTCTGTCATAGTAGCAAGCTGACATTCCCTACCACCAAGATAAGTCTCCCGGAAAAAGGTAAGTTTCTAACTAAAGATAAGGTTATTTAAGGAAAAAAAATTTCACGAGGACCTCTTGGATGCCCTGTAATTTCTCAGATGAATTGCTCCATCTGGGATATTATTTTCAGGTAACCATTCATCTTTGTCTGCTGATTGGCTTCTTATATCTGACAAGATAAAGTCTTGTATCTTTTCCCTGTATCCTCTCTTTTTTATCTTTCAGGATTTTATGTACTTTCAATTGTCCAGAAGGTGGGACCTCCATCAGGGGAACTGGTTGTTGAGTGACTGGTTCATCTTCAGTTCTAGATTGGTACTGTTTTACCAGACTGACTGGGAATACTGGGTGTTTTCTTGATAGTTCCTCTGTCAGTATGACTTCCACAGCATTTTTTCCATGAAGTTGTTTAATGGTAAAGGGACCTATAAAAGGGGGCTTTAGCTTCCTGCTACCTCCCAAGTTATTGAAGTTAATAGTGGATAAAAGGACCTTATCTCCTATTTTAAACTCAGGTTCTTTGTGGCTTTTATCCCATCTCCCTTTGTTGTATTCTACTGCTTCTTCTACGCATTTCTTAGCATGTTGTTGGGTCAGATCTAACATTTTCTTGAAATCTAGTGCTGTTGGATGCAGGTGGGGTAATTTATCATTCAAAGTATCTTTGGGCATGCGTGGTATCCATCCTCTTTCCAAGACATATGGAGCTTCTTTGGTGGAGGAATGTTTACTACTATTATAGGCAATTTCCAATGCTGGTAGTAGACTAACCCAATCATGAGTGTATCCATCATGATTCTTAAATTCAAATCCAAAGGAGCAGAATCTACGTAACATGTCTTCTAGAGTTTGTATCATTCTCTCTGCTAACCCATCAGTCTGAGGGTGATAAGCTGTGGAGAAAGCTAGTTTAGTACCAAGCATGTCATGTAGGTTCCTCCAAAATTCTGATGTAAATTTGGGGTCTCTATCACTAATTATAATTTTGGGTATACCTACATCAGCCATGATCCTATTCCAAAACAACAGGGCAACCTCCATGGCAGTATCATCTTTATGGTTAGGTATGAACCTGGCTCTCTTGGAGAATCTGTCTACAACTACTAGTACTGAGTTATATGAGAAGGATCCTCCTGGGGGTAGGCCTGTCACAAAGTCCATGTTTATGATTTCCCACTTGTTAGTTGGTTCAGATATTTTCTGCAGTAAGCCAAATCTTTTTCCAGTTTGCTTATTGCCTTTCTGACACGCATCACAAGATTTGATATAGTTGTGTACTTGTTCTTTCCAATTGATCCACCATGCTGTATATTTAATTCTCTCCACTGTTCTTTCTTCAGAAAAGTGTCCAGAATTAACATTATCATGGCATTCTTTCAGAATGTTATCAATTTGGGAAGGGTCACTTAGCACTAGTACACTTGAATGCCTATTCCTGAAATATAGAAGGCCATCTAGGAGACTGAACTTTCCAAGTTTATAATGTTTGGCTAATTCTTCTGGTAGACTGGCTATTAGTTCTGTTGAGCTGTTGTCATTTCTAAGTATGTCTACTAGTTTTAACAACTCAGGGTTCTTGTCATAGCTATTCTGGACTAATTCATAAAATGCATCATCTAAGTCACACACATGAATTCCTAGGATGGGAAATATGTCTTCATCTTCTGGGTCATAAGCAGGATTATCTGGGTTATTAGGCAAGGCCCATCTACTTAGTCCATCTGCATTTTTGTGCTTGGCTCCTGATTTATGAATAATAGTCATATGTCCTCTATACTGTTGAATTGCAATTTGCCATCTAAGCATATGTCTATTAGGGGTCTTCATATTCATCAAGGTTCTTACAGCTGTGCAGTCAGTTACCACTAGGAAGTTAGATCCTTCCAGATAGTAATGTAACTTTTCCAGAGCCCAAACAAGTGCTAAACATTCCATTTGGCTTGCTCCATATTTCTTCTCAGTACTTTTGATTTGTCTTGAGATAAATAGAATGGGTTTCTCTGCAGGTTTATCCTCTATTATGAACTCCTGATGAAGGGCTGCTCCTAGACCATCTAAACAAGCATCAATATACAGTATAAATGGTTTAGTATAGTCAGGTTGTGCTAAAACTGGTGCAGTGGTAAGGAGTCTTTTTAACTCTTCGTAGTTTTGTACTCTATCATAGGTCATTTCAAATATTGTATCATGATTACAGAGTGCGTAGAGGCTTTTACTTACATTTGCAAAGTTGGGGACATGTTGGCGGTAATAACTACAGAAACCTAGAAAGGACATTTTCTGTTCTGTTCTGAGGCATGGATTTCATTAAGACTGCTGCCACTTTGTTCTGATCTATAGCCAGGGAAAGACCTGAGACTACTCTTCCTAGTGCTTTAAGTTCTCCATATCCAAAGTTACACTTTTTGATGGACATTTTTAACCCTGCTTGTGTGGCAGTTTGGAGTACTATATTGATTTTTTCTAGGTGAGTTTCCCAGTCATCAGAGTAAATGATAATGTCATCTATGTATACCATCATCCAGTTTTGTCTAATGAATGAGCCAAAAATGGAGTCCATCATTCTTTGGAAGTGTGATGGCGCATTCTTTATGCCAAAAGGCATTCTGAGGTATTCAAAAATCCCTAGGTGACATATAATCCTCAGGAATTTCCTACTCTCAGGAGCTATGGGGATCTGATGGAACCCTTTCAGTACGTCCATAGTGGTGATATACTTGGCCTTAGATAAGTTGTGTAATGAATGGTCTATCCTGGGAATAGGATAGTAGTCAGGTCTGGTGTAGTTATTCAGAGCACGGAAATCTCCCACCATTCTTGACTTTTCATTATGCCAGGCAATTATTACAGGTGTGGTGACTTCTACCTGTTCATTATGTCCAACTTTTCTCAGGACTTTGAGTTCTTGTAGCTCTTTGATGTGAGTTTCCAGAGCTTCTCTTGATTTGGGGCTGGAGGGGTAGGGTGGTCTCCTCAACTGTGGGGGATAAGGTTTGTCAATATTAAGTTCCAATTTCATGTCATGGCCCTTGATGTTACCAATTGGTTCTTCTGTAGTGCAGAAAGCTTCTTTATGTTCAAAACAAGTTTTCAACACATCCATCTTCTGTTTCTCATTTAATATGTCACTGACAGCAGCTTGAGATAAGTATTCTTTCTGGAAAGATAGTAGATCTTCTTGGATTTCAACATTGTTAATGGCCTCTGGTATCTTGATGTTAATGTTGCAGATTTGGAATTTTCTTTTCCAATCACCACCAATAGTGTAGAATCTATCTTTACTCTGGAAAATATCTATACCATACATACAGAAAGCATCATTACCTAGGATCAGGTAATCACAGACTGCATCTTGTAACACTACAAATTCAACAGATAACCTAAGAGATCCTTTAGAGTGAGGGAATATTAGAGGTATGGATACTACTCCAATAGGTTTCATGGCTGAGTTGCAACTACTGAACTTGGCTTTTGGCATGGGCATTAAGTTATCTCTCCATCTGGGGTAACATTCATCTAGAAAGGTACTACTGGCACAAGAACAGAAAGCTCCTACGTCAAGGAGGACTCTTATTTCTTTGTTGTCAAACAAGACAGTAGTATAACTAGTTTTCCCCATGGTGTAACTCATACCAGCTTCAGGTTTATTGGTGAGTAACTTTGCATCAGATATATGGCCAACCTTCATGGAGGGATCCCATCTTTGTGGTAAATTAGAGTCACCATGTATAGCATTAATGGATAATTCATCCCCAATGTCAGCTTGGATAACTGAGATTCTCATCAAGTCTTCTTCAGCTGGTTCATTCATGACTATTTCAAACTGGGAATGGGTATCTTCTTCAGTTTCTGATGGGGTGTTCATTACTACCATATTTACTCTTTTATGTGTATTGGTACATTCATTTTTCCAATGACCCTTTTCTCCACACTTGAAACATTCAGGAGTAGCAGTTTTCTTGGGTATTTCAGTTGTGGGGTTAACCTTTGTGGATTCTTTTTGGAACTCTTTTCTCTCAGGGATGTTATTCCTGGTGTACTTCTTGTTCCATCCATTAAGGACTACCATTTCATTTAATACACTGCTGAATTCTGTCAAGTCTACATCTAGTGAGGGGAATCTACATCTCATTATACTCTCAAGATTCCCTTTACATTGACTCAGTAATCTGTTGTTGGCTTCTTCATCTGAGACTTTGTCATACACACATTCAATCCTTCTTCTTTTTTTCAAACACCATTCAGAAGCTGTTTCTGTGGTTGGATCAAAGTAATCTTTTTCAAAGGCTTGGCGCTTTTCATTTTTCCAAATTCTGGTGCCAAACTGGGCTTTGATTAATTCTTTCCACACTGACCAAGATTGGTGTCCTACAGCTTTACTTTTGGTAATAAACCAAGTAGAAGCCATTCCTTCAAAGAGTACAGTAAGTCTTGAAGTGATGACTTCATCATCAGCTTGGTAAGTCCTTACTATGTGATCAATGTATTCTATGAAACTCATGTGGTCATATTCTCCTTTACCATCAAACTTGGGCCAATCTTTTAAGGGGGGCATAAGTTTGTGTATAGCAGTCATATCAGAGTTTCTGTAAGGTGTGGACATTCTGGTATCTTTGGTCATAGGTCTATTCTGCATAAAAGGATTGTTATACCTAGGTTGGGCACTATTGGTATTGAGGGTGTTATGTTTTTCTTGAGGGACAATGTTGGGACTCAAGTATTGGAGATTCTTATAAGGATTATTTTGTTTCTCCTCTCTTTTGTTATAATAATTAGAATTAATATTAATGTGAGGAGCTTCATCTCTGTCAAGATACGTGGTGGGTTTAATGTCAGGTACCTTGTCACCATACTTATTCCAATTGTTTGTTGCTTGGTTAACCATCTCTTCTTCACTGTATGAGCTGCTGGGTCCTTGAGGCTCATGGTATTGTGGATTCATTTTCTCCTCTTTCAAGGATTCTATTCCTGAGATGATAGTTGTTAATTTAGAAATTACATTGTCTTTCAATTTCAATGATTCAATTTCAGAGGTAAGGACTGATAATTTGTTGTTAACCTGTTCCTCTAGTTTCTCAAATTTTGTATTGAAATTGTTATTAAGATTTATAATTAAATCCTCTAGTTTGTTGTTATTTGTTTCATCCTTTTTGAGGGAATTAATAACATATTCTGCCATTGTTACTTGGGAAGTTTGCATTTCTTCAAGAACATCTAGAGTATCATTTGTATTTTTGTTAATTTCTTTTGTTATATTTTTAAGATGTTCACTATTTTTATTAAGTTCCATCAACATTTCACTATGATGTACTGGTAACTCAAGGGGCAAAGGTTTGTCCAGTGTTTGCAAAACTCTCATGGTGCGCGCAGTAATGTTGTCTTTAATTTCTTCTAAGCTTGTATCTATTTTATTAACAATTATTTTTAAATTTGCTTCATTGTTAATGTCTAAAGTATTTAAATTCTTATTAAGAGCTTCAATAGAATCAAACAGAGAATGTATTACAGAAGAATCTAATCTATATTCTTGTACAGATTGGCAGCTATCAGAAGGAGGTCTGTAGCTTTCTTCCACTTCACTGGGTCGTCAAAGTTGATGGAGGAAGAGCTCCTGTTCTTTCCCTGTTCGTGTTTTTTGAACTTCAGGGTCTGTTTCTTTGGAGGCGCAGGGAAATGAATCTTCTTTTCCTCCCAGGGGTTCCAGCCCTTCACGTATGCTTCTATCTCGTCGTTGGGAATGAGTTTTTGGAGAGCTTTCTGACTGTCTTGCGCCGTAGTCAGCAAGGCTCTCAGCTCTTCTGTAGGCCCCTGTCTTAAGGACACTTGGCACTGTTTCCAAATGGAAACGTGCTCTTTCACCCGGTGTCTGATCTGGTCTTCTTTCGAGAGGACCTGGATTTCCGGGGTGGAAGGGGGTTTCTGGGTAGCTGCCGACGACTCTTGGGGTCTCTCGTCGACGTCCATGGGGGTTTCCGCTTCCGTTTGAGGAAGTGGGAGCTCTTGGGGCGTCGTCGAGAGCTCTTGGGGAGTTGGGGTGGCCTCCGGCGTGGCTGGGACAGGACCCTTGCGCGCTATAGTTGTCATGTTCAGGTTCTTGACGCGCTGGTGCAATTCCTTGGCCGCCGCGAGCTCTTGTTGGACTGGGTAGGAGACCTCGAAGCTCTGGCTTGGTCGACCTAGTGGATTTAGCCATGTTAGATTAATATTTATTATGTATTTTATATGTAATAAATACTTACTAGGTGGGTTGTTGTTTCCTTCGTCGACGGTAGGAGCTGCTTCTTTTTGAGCTGTATTTTCGAAGGATGCCACTAAAAAAAGGTATGTAGATGAGTGATTGTTGGATAGATTTTTAAAGAAAAGATAATGCTTACTTCTCGCGTGATATCTCTCTTTAGCTATTTTCTCTTTTTTCAATTTTAATCCTTGTAGATAATTGTGGAGAGTTATTTCCGCTTCGAGGTTTCTTTCCTCTCTCAGGTGAGAGTGATAAGCGGCAAGGATTATTCTTTCTTCTTCAGTAAGAAGATCCCAGTCAGTGGGGACGTAATTTCGAATGTCTTCTTCTTTTTTAAGTCGAAGGATTCGAAGATAGTGTTGAATTAATGTGGCGTTTTCTTGAAGATTCACTGTACGCGCCGCAGATGGAAAAAAATGAGGAATTGTAAGTAATTTAATACTGTAATATTTTTTAAAATTTTTATTAGTATGTATATTAATTGTATTACTGATTTTTTTTAAAAAAAAATAAAAAAACTTACGATTTTTTGTTATTTTTGTTGGGTTTGGGTTTTTTTTGAAAAAAAATAAAACAAAGACAGTTTTTTTGTTAGTTTTTTTGAATTTTTGTGGGATGAGGTATGTAAAAAAATGATGATTTTTATTGGTTTTGATATGGGTTTTTTTTTAAAAAAATTTAAAAGAAATTACGGGTTTTTTATTTCAAAAATAAATTTGAAAATTTCCCGGCCAGACCCCCAATTGTCAGCCTCCCTGATGCCAAGGACAAGTCCTTCTAGCTACAGGTGGTGCAAGAATATATGGAAAGAGTATATTAACTCTGGGTAAGGTATAATGTGACAATTCCCAAAAGATATGGGGGAATTGTGACGTAAAAATTGAGAGAAAAATAGGTTAATAATTATATTAAATAAATTTAATATAATTAAAAACCAGAGGGGCCTGATAAATCAGGGGTGGTTTAGATCCCTCTAAGGTATCTTACAAATAAATGCAGAGGATTTAGGTACCTGGAACACTGGGGCCTGTTGGAACAGGGGTGGTTTGATCCCAGGAATGGAAATGGGGGAATATCTTCAAGAAAAGGGTTATTACTTACTAGTAATAAACCTTGAGGGATCTTGGGGATATTCTGGGTGGAACTGGACAGTTTGAAGCGCTTGGATGGATGGATGTTGGAGCTGGGTGGTCACTGTGAAGTTGTTGGGGAAGACAGGGCTAAAGAATAACTACTAAGAAGCTTACCAGACGGTGTTATAAAGATGTATATATCTAATAAGAAGTGGGTAAGGTTGTTAGTGGGTATTGGGAAGCATGAGGAGCCTTCTTTGGGCGGTTGAAGAGCTCCTTAAATAGTCTAGAGTTCCCCCTGGGGACCCTGTAGGTATTATTGGCCAACTTGTGGGATCTTTGGACCACATTTTGGCCATTTTGCTTTCTTGGTGACGCTTCAGCAGCCCCTGCTTTGAATACACGTCACCAATTGATTTTATTAATGTATTTTATTATTATTTACATATTTATATTGTCTTACAGTCTGTAGTACATCAGTACTATTAATACTAGTGGCTTATGAGTATTTTATAATAAGCCACAGTATTGTCTGTACTGTTTGTTTATTCAATATGTTTTATTTAAATGTATTAATTATTAATATCATCCAATATAATTAATTATATAGTCCCCAGTAATCTTTATTACATATGTAACATATGTAATGAGGTTACTGGGGCGTGTTTTTATGGATTTGGGGGTACCTGAGTGACTGTGGAGTCCGCGTGCCAAGCTGGGAGCCTGTAAGGGGCTTGTTGCTTGCGCGGGGGCTTATATCCCAACTTTGACGCGGGCTCTCAGTCACGCGGGTTGAACTTGAGGTTCTGCGGACTGCGGTACGCGGGGTTTGAGTAAAACACGGTGTATTTACACTATCTCCCCTAATTTACACAACACCTCATTTCCGTGACTGGAAATGGGGTTTAAGCATATGTATATATATATATAAGCATAAATTGATGCAAGTTCCTTTTTATTAAAGGTACTTGCTAATTGTTCTTTGCTAATTTACATAGTGAAGGAGTGAGAATTAGGGGTACCTGTGAGTGAGGTACCCTAGGTTAAATTTAGTGTAGATTCAGAATATCAAATAATATTCTACATATTATTTGATATTCTATTTTTTTATAATAATTTTTTGTGGTAAACTTGTGACAGGTTGCTCTGTCATAGTAGCAAGCTGACACTTTCCCACAAGGGACTGGATCAAACATTCCACTATAACTTATCCCTTCTCAGTACTGACTCTCTCTCTTTCCTTTTCAGAGCTGAAACTCTGGATTGCTTTTAGGTAAAAAGAATACCTTGTTTGTCCTGTTATTAAATATTTCTACTCATTCATTATAGCAGTAAATAGAGAGATACTTGTTCCAACAAAAGAAATTCAATCACTTTTAGTTGTGTCATTTCTTTTACATGCTACATCCCATTTCACTCATATGTCACTAGTTATTTGGTATACCTGGGAAAGAAGTGATTTTGTGGAAGAACTATTTTCTTCATCCTTCTACACACTCAAAAAATCCTTAATCTGGCTGCTGTTGTGCCAGGTATGTCTTTCTTTATCTAATTTTCTCTCATTATATGTTTATTGTGTGTTCTTTATTTCATCACTAATGTAATGAAACCATCCTTTGAAAACTCAAAAATATTTCATCTGGCTGCTGTTTTCCCATCCCTTGTCCCTGTCAGCTTGCTACTAGTTCAGAAACAATCTGACTAGAACAAGATAATAATAAATAGATAAAATAATGAAATTAAATATGAAAGAGAAGTTATTACACAAGTAATAATGTATAATACAAGTAATAATGTTTAATACAAGTAATAATGTATAATACAAGTAATAATGTATAATACAAGTAATGATGTATAATACAAGTAATAATGTATAATACAAGTAATAATGTATAATACAAGTAAGAATGTATAATACAAGTAATAATTTATAATACAAGTAATAATGTATAATCAGTTAAAATATACAGAAGAACAAAGAAAAATTGATATCTAAAAGACATCAGGGGGTATCAAATATGACTAAATCCACTATTATCTAATGAACCGGTTTTGAAAATAGACCATTTTTACAAACCATGGATATCTTATAAAATTGGTTCAGAATTTTCAAAAATGGAATTTTGTGGAAAAACCTAATTCACTGGTTTTGATTGTGGATTTGGTCATATTTGATACCCCCTATTATTACATAGTAATAATTTGATAAACAAATACAGTAAATAAATTAACATTAAAATGAATTATAACTCATTAACCTATGAGATAAGTGGGAATATTATTAAACATTGGGATAGAGCACTTAAAACAACTTTGGTCACCTTGGCAGAAGTACCATAGAAAATCTACTCCTTCTATTAATAAAATTAACTTGAAGAATACTCCTACTAAGCGCTAAAAATACTTACCAGGTATGAACATATGTAATATAAGAGTATGCTAGTGTTTAGTACTCATTAACATACAGGATAATAATTTAAATAAACTGTGTAATTATCCCTTAGAACCATAAATAAAATATTAAATAACATTTGAAATAAATATCACACTGTTTATAGTCATTTGAATCACCAGGAAAAAAAAGTTGGAACTTCTATGGAGGTGACTTCTCTGTATGCCTGACTTATCCCATCTCTATCTTTTATGTATCCTTGGTGCGCACAAATATTATCTACCTTTATATCTTATCTGTATTATCAACATATGATCCTGATTTGGAGTAGAATCTTTATGTAGTTCTTTAAAAAAATTCCCAAGGTTCAAGTTTTATAGATATTTCTGAGTCAAGGAAATTTTGCATTCAAATCAATTTTTCAATCAATGATAGATCTTTGAAAAATTCAATGAATGATTGCTTCTAAGATATGAGTTACTGCTTGAGATTTGATGAGAAATTCATTCAACCATGTTTGATGTTTATCACAGTCCTTGTGAAGCTTGACCGTATAAGTCTTAAAAATAAGCTTTTCATAGTTTAAATGTGCATACATCACCCCAAGATCTGTATCCACCACCATCACTTTCACCAAATTGGAGGCTAAACTTAGGATATTAACATGAATTGAAACCCAAAGGAATAGTAAGTATATTGATAAGGTGAAATTCAAGGTTCCAAAAATAGTCTTTGAACCATGGCTAACATGACCTCCTTGTGATATCCAACTCTGGTACAATTATTTCCCAGTCATTTAACTACAATTGATGTTTTATTTTGTATAAATTTGTTATTTTGGGATTAAAAATGGAATTCAAACCAATCTTGATAATCAAATTGAAGTAAACAGCATGATTCAAAAGTGATTTATTGCAAAATTTATGTTGAAAAATTCAACTTCCCTGTTGAGAAAGAACATAATTCTTATTCCATCCCCCTTGTCTAGTGTGAAACCTTGCTTTGGTAATAATAATTGTTTTGTATCATCATTGATTCAATTTGAAGCCAATATGGCATTGTTTTCTCCAATTTTTTTAGTTCCTCCATATCCAAAATTTTCAGAAAAACAGTCATATAATATTCTTGTTCCTTCATCAGATTATTTGTCATTATTGAAAATGCAAGTTGAACTAAGAACACACACTTACAAATCTCCTATCCACAAGCATCTTTGGAAAGTGGGCCTTGAATTCTGTGAAAATTAAACAAAGCATTCTTCCATTACTGTTGGTGCCACATAAAATTCATAAATATTACCGGCTCTTTACACTTACTCTAGCAACAAGTATGATTGTACCTTCCGTCTGACGCAGGAGGTACGACGTGGCCGGAATCATGTGTCCCTTTTCTTCTCCTCTCTATCTTGTTTGGTCGCCGGGGCTTGGTCTTTACGTTGTGGTCCCGGTACCCATGACCATAGCTTTTTATTGAAATTGGGTGATATCCGTCGGTCTCCAAAGAAGTTTGAAAAAAGGCTCCCGCTGTGGCAGCTCAGTAAGCACCATTCTCCCGCTATTTCATAGAAACCAAGCTCGGTGGTTGGCAATAGGCCCTCGCCGGAGCACCATCTGGGAGACTATCTATGTAGCCTGATGAACTTGACATTTTGCCTTTTCTTATCACATAAACACATTGCCCATCCCACCGTCCCCATGTTGAGAAATAAATATTACTTCAAACAACAAAAATGGCTGTTTATACATTGTTCTTCATTGCAATCAGCTTGCTGGTCTACAACTCTCTAGCTGATGACGCCCCTCAAATTCAATGTTCAAAGCTCCAAGTTACAACAGACGAATGCCAAAAGTAGACTGGATTTCTTTCAGCTCCCTTCACACCATCTAGCCAATCTTCATCTCCTTGGCTGACTCGTAATCGTCTTACATTAATCTCAAATGTTTCGTCTTTTTTTTTTTTTTTTGCAAACAGGGCTGGACAAGAAATTGTCTATTCAACAAAGTCTGATGGGCGATTGTATATACGTGAAACTTATATTGCTGTTAGCTCTGGAAGATGCTTGGTAATTCTTTGGCTTTTTTTCTTTTTTCTTTTCTTTTCTTTTTTTTTTTTTCAATGGTGGTGTTCACAGT
Source organism: Puccinia hordei (assembly GCA_007896445.1). Lineage (NCBI taxonomy): Eukaryota > Fungi > Basidiomycota > Pucciniomycetes > Pucciniales > Pucciniaceae > Puccinia > Puccinia hordei. The sequence continues at coordinate 546,595 of RDRW01000003.1, forward strand.
TGACCAGATGACGAAATAAACACACTGTCATGAATGATTTTGGCTGGGATGGACTGATGAGTTATAAGATGGTCTCAACCAAAAGATGTTTAGGGATTCTATGTTATATGTGCTAAATTTTGAATTCCCCTGATCCACAAAACTCTGTTTCGTCCTTTCTAATAAAACATATTGATTTTGAGGAGATTGATTTACCTGTTTACTTTTTCCATCAGGTCGAAGTGAACGCACCTCCCATCGCGTTGTGAGTTAAACTCATTTTAATAAACACAGAACTAGGGACCATGCATGCGAGCTGAATTATTGCGACGACATAGCGGTGTTCTTAAAACCGAGATAGACACTGGTATCATTGACCTTATGAAAGCGTGTCCTCAGGTATGCATTGCCACTACTTGGCCACGTTTATGTTTTTAGCACAGTTTCCGACCAAACATATTCATTATTTTCAGGGCGGAAGCATTGACAAAAGGTTCTACAAGATAACTGTTCATGAGGTTAAACCGGATGACCGTATATACGGTTCCAATGCATCACCTGAGGGAAAAGCTGTCTGCACCAATGACTCGCCTGTTAGAATAGAAGATTGCTCTCAGTATGTTTCCTATTACATTTCATTGGAAGTGAAAAACGCATTTTGGCTGGTCGCAACCTGATTATACCTCTTTATTATCCAATTAGGGCTGTCCAAACCATGCGTATAAGGAAAAATGACAGTATGATTCTGAATTTGGCACCTGATAACTCAATCATGAATACAGCTGCAACGTGTACTGTAAGTGAACCTACATAGTCCAACACGGAGGCCATGTCTGGTGTTCAAAGTTGATTTATGCATGCATAAATCATAAATTCATAAATCAGTTTTCAGTGGGGAGCTCTCAGATTACATAATCATTCTCCTGCAAAGAAGGTTTTATGAATTTATGATTTATGCATGCATAAATCAACTTTGAACACCATAATTATATATTCCAAAAGTTCAGTGCTAAGATGTGCAATATCTGTATACATATCAATCAGCATGAATTAGCACTGGCTTTTGATGATAGTATGTGAAACTGACTGTCCAAACATGGCATGTCATATTCCACATTGTTTAATTAGAATATTGACACTGATTTTACACTTGTCCATGTAATCATTTCCCATTTTAAAAAATAGGTCAAAGTTTCTGCAAGGAGTGGAATGAATGTAACTATGTTGGTGTCTGAAAAAATGTTCTGGATTATACATAATCATTTCATACATGTCACTGATTTTTCTCTCTCCTTGTCTTTCTGCCAAACAGAGACCAACAATGGTTGCTGAATGTAGTTTCAAAGTCTGTAGATAAAAATCAGGGATCAAGTTTGACAGAGGCATGCACAATTAAGGTGGGAATTTTCTGTGTATGTGTTATGTGTATCAGAATTAACATAAGTGTGAGATAAACCTTGACAGAACACCCAGACAGCACATCCTGCTTCCATGGTAAAGATTGGAGGGTTATCTGGACCAAACCAAAGGGTACTAGTACAGACATTGAATAATGGAGGTGGGCATAAACCATGATTTCACACCTAAGGGCACTTTTGAAATTTTCAGGAGAAGGAAAAGGAAAAAAAAAAAACTTCCCAGACCTGTGCTTCTAAGTCCCATGTTGAAATTACATATTCTGCCTTATCCTATCCCCCACCCACACATAAAAGAGACCTTTGATTGTATTGATAAACATTCCCTAACAAGTCATCATGCCATTCTCCTGCTAGTAAAATGTAAATGATTCTTTGATTTGACCAGGAGTTCATACATGTAACCATGAACTGCAATTAAAAATAGATTTGATTCTACTTTCATACCGTCTGATATGAAAGAACCATGAACAGCATTAGATTTTAGGGCCTTCATATAACATTGTGGATTTTCTGTACTTCTACACAATTTCATTATAACTGACTGATGTCAAAACTGCTGCAGAAAATATGGTTGTCTGCTCTTACACACAGTGTTTTCCACATTGTTGAGTTTTTCTGTTCCTCCTCAAAAGTATCTTCCCTCCATTAAAGTTTCAGAGAATCAACTTGTTTTTTTCAGACTAGAATACATCATAAATATTAAGCTATTTGTAATTACAATCCTTAATTTAATTGATTTTCATTTCTTTTTTCTGAACTCATTTTATGATTACTAAAAAACTGATTACTAGAATTAACACCTCTTAGTATTTGTGGTTGTAGAACTGGATGAAATGGCCCGGACCAATATAAATTCCCCGGTACCTATCCCTAAAAATTGAAAGATGAAGAACACCACAAGGAAGCCATAGCAAGTGTAAAGGCATCAAGAATTTATTTCCGTGATTCCTTGAAAAATCATATGGTTCCACATTCTAATGATCACTTCTGGTACCTGGAAGCAGACCCAAATATCAATTGAATATTATCCAGATACCAGTTGTTTTCCCAGCTCTTGTAGTTATGGATTACCTTTTCAGCTTCCATCTGTCATTTCATAATATCAATTTTGGTTAGAAATGATTCATGTGATTTGGAAATCTCATTCTTTTTTGCTGAATAATCAATCAATTTTGGATTCAAACCTACCACTTTTGCCATATTCTATGATTTTATGTGGAACCCCAATCCTAATTACCCAATGACTCATAAGCCGGCCAGGCTTTTCTATTGTACATTAAGCCCGCCGGTCTTCAACAGAACCCTTAATTTTCCTTGCTGTCCTGCGCATAAAATGTTGTAGTCCAACCATCCTTAAGCCCACTGGGCTTAATATCAATGAAATTTGGATTCAAACCAAACACTTCTGATTTATTCTATGATTTTATGTGGGACCCCAATCATACTTACCTAGTGACTCACAAGCCTGCCAGGAATATCTTTTTTAGATTAAGCCCGCCGGTCTTAAAAAAACCCCAGTGCGTCCTTGTTGGCCTACACTTGATTTGTTTTAGTCAGGGCATCCTGTCAGGGCAAGTCTCTAAAGTAACTCAACCTTGAATCTAAACTAGGTGTTTGGGTTTACTTTTGGATTTTTGACTGAAGATATTTGTTTCAATCTACACCGCTCAACTCAGATTTCTAAGCTTGAGGAGGATAACCACGCCTCCGTCTGGAGGGGCTGGTTGTTCTGGAGCAACCAAAGTCCAAAGGAATCTACAGGTGACTGAAAGAGGGGAGTAGGAGAGGAAAGGAAATTGACTCACTGGGTTTCAAGTAGTCAAGATTCAGTGAGGTAGAAGAAAAGAGTAAATGAAGAAAAGAGTTTGATGGAAAGCCCCAATCGTAGTTCCAAGGTGAATGAATACTACAATGTAGATGGGCTTAGTAAAATCAGAACTGAGGAATCCTTTTCCTCTCTTCTTCCTCTATTTATAACCTTTCTCTGGGTGGGTAACCTATTACCCACCCTGTCAGCCTATGTGATGCCAAGGACAAGTCCTTCTAGCTACACATGGTACAAAGATATGAGGAAAGAGTGATAAAACTCTGGGTAAGGGATAAAAGTTATAATTCCCAGAGAATATTGGGGAATTGTGACATAAAAAATAGAGAAAAAGGGTAATATATATATTAAATAAATTTAATATAATTAAAACCAGAGGGGCCTGATAAATCAGGGGTGGTTTAGATCCCTCTAAGGTATCTTGCCATTAAATGAAGAGGATTTAGGTACCTGGAACACTGGGGCCTGTTGACACAAGGGTGGTTTGATCCCAGGAAAGGAAATGGGGGAATATCTTCAAGAAAAGGGTTATTACTTACTAGTAATATTCCTAGAGAGATCTTGAGGGGATTCTGGGTTGAACAAGACAGTTTTGGGCGCTTTGATGGTTTGATTGTGGAGCTGGTTGGACACTATAGAGTTTTTGGGGAAGACAAGGCTAAAGAATAACTACTAAGGAACTTACCAGACTGTTTATGACAATTTGTATCTGAAGTAAATGGTATGTAAGTAATGTAGTGGGTATTGGGAAGAATGAGGAGCCTTCTTTGGGCGGTTGAAGAGCTCCTTAAATAGTCTTGAGATCCCTCTGGGGACCCTGAAGGTATTATTGGCCAACTTGTGGGAGCTTTGACCACACTTTGGCCATTTTGGCTTTATTGGTGACGCTACAGCAGCTATTGCTTAGAGTACACATCACCAATTTAATACATATTGTTTTATTTTATTAGTTTATTATTTATTGTGTTAATTACAGTTTATAGTACATTGGACTGGTTGATATTGATTAGTACCAGTGGCTTATTTGTACTTTATAATAAGCCACAGTACTTGTCTTATACTGTTGTTCAGTCAATACTGTAATTATTTTGTGTGTGTAATAATAATAAAATAATATAAGTATTTATTCTAGTCCCCAGTAATCTTTATTACATATGTAACATATGTGATGAAGTTACTGGGGCGTGTTTTGTTGCTTTGAGTGTACCTATTGTTGACTTTGGTGTCCGCATGCCACGCTGGGAGCCTGTAAGGGGTCTGATGATTGCGCGGGGGCTTATACTCCAACTTTGGAGCAGGCTCTCAGTCACGCGGGTTGAATTCAAGGTATGCGGACTGCGGTACGCGGGGTTTGAGTGCAACACGGTGGATTTACACTATCTCCCCCAATTTACACAACACCTCATTTCCGTGACTGGAAATGGGGTTCAAGCATATGTGTATGTATATATAAGCATACAATAATGCAAGTGCCTTTTATTTCTAAAGGTACTTGCTAATTATAAGTTGCTAATTTACATAATGAAGGAGTGAGAATTAGGGGTACCTATGAGTGTGTCACGCTCTGTGATGCCAAGGACTAATATCCTTCTAGCTACACAAGGTGCAAGGCAAAAAATATGGGCAAAAAAGGGGTTTTTGATCTTTTACATTAATATTTAAAAGATCAAAGATTTCATGGAGGGGCCAGCAAGCTGGGGTGTTTAGTTCCCTCCAAAGGTGTTTGTGCTGAAAGCAGAGAACTGAACCTTTAAAACTGGGGCCTGCAAGCAGGGGTGTTTAGTCCCAGTGAAATAGTGGCTAAGAAAGGGCCACAACTCCTAGTAGGAAAAGACTTACTGTAGTAGGCTTTGAGGGAAGGAGGTGGGGGGCTTTCTTATGGTAAACTGAGCAGCTGGAAGCGGTTGAAAAGGTGGGCTGGAAGGCTGGACAGAGTTGGGGTTGAGGACAAGAGGCTTTTGAAGTCTTGAAGACTGATTTACTGGGCAGGACACTAGTATGCTGGACTGGTGGAATGCTGGGTGTAAATATGATAAAGCTGGGGAATAAAAATACAGGGGGAAGAAAGGGCCTCTTGAATGCCTTTCTGGAGCCCTGATGGCGAAACACCAAGTGCTATTTTGGCTATGGGAACACTACAAGGAAGGAGTTATCCTTAGTAGAAATAAATGATGTAATTTATCAAATTATTACATGTATAGGCTGTCAATAATTGATACAGTCTGTCAATCATCTGTAGAAATCATCTGAGGGCGCTTCAAGATCTCTTAGTTTGATGTACAACATGTATTGATCACTTGATCAACAGAATAAAAAAGAAATAATCAAATTATAGTACAGAATCTTATTTCTGTTTAATTTGGTTATTTCATATGTAAGGTTCTGTACCATGAGATTTCTTGTCATACTTGCATGGAGGGCGCTTTTACAGCTCTTCATTCAATTATTTGACAAGCAAACATCATGGGAAAAGTGTCAACATTTATTATTTTCCCGTGATTTAAATAAGCTTGTCATTTATTCTAATTGTACAAGTTCTTTTAGACTTGTTTGAAGTATTCTGATGTTTCCTTTATCCCCTGTTTCGTGTCTTTCATGTGTTATGATATTATTTAACTTATACTGTATGTATTTGTATAAGTTACAAAGACTATAAAACAGCGTGATATTTATGTCAAATGTTATTTAATATTTTATTTATGTGTTTAAAGGATAATTACATAGTTTATTTAAGTAATTACCTCGTATTTTGAGGACTTCTACTTATTAGAATACTCTCATATTACATATGTTTATACCTAGTAAGTATTTTAGCACTTAGTAGGAGTATTCTTTAAGTTAATTTTATTATTAGAAGGAGTGAGTTTTCTAGGGTACTTTGGCTGAGGTACCCTAGGTTATTTTACTTGCTCTTTCAGAATATGAAATAACATTCTCACTTATCTCAAAGGTTAATGAGTTATTATTTATTTTATTATTATTTTATTTATTATATTTGTTTATAGCATTATTACTACTTAATTAATGTTTATATTTTAAAATGTTTATCTTTTTTCTTATGTTTATTATAATTTATGTTACATTATTACTTATGTAATAATGTCTCTTTCATATGTATTTTTTTATTAATTAATTATTACTTTATTTATTGTTCTAGTCAGGTTGTCTCTGAACTAGTAGCAAGCTGACAAAATTACTATGGGTTAATCTTGGATCTTCCAGGATTTTCAAGAAGAAAACTATGCCAATAAATGGTTCTTTATCCATTTATTGCATGTTTGAAAATTAATTTTCCAAAGATTTTCATTAATTAAATTATGACTTAGTTTTAGTAAAAAAGTAGATATAATTTAAATACATGATTTTTGTTGAATGTGGTCATGAGTATGGCTTGAACTCAGGTCATTGTGATAATAAAATTTATTACTGAGCCAGTCTCTAACTGTTAGACTGTTGTACCATTTGATAATATGATAAGGTCTAATTTCCCCATTGTTCAGACTATAAAAAATAATAATAATAATAAAAATAAAGAATAATAATAATTATTCAAGATTGCAGTTTCAAGTATTACATGTTACATAATACATGTAATATCTTGGTGGCTGACAAAAAATATCCTTCCCACTTGGTGCTTTAGTGTATATGTAGAGGAGAAGAGAAATGTCACAACCAGTGATATGTACATGAAAGGTGGAAAGCATAGACAATGTGAAATGAAAGAAGAGGAGACATGACAACAGGATTTTTGGTATGGATACCTCAACAGTAAGCCATTCATCTTCTTTATATCCACTATATCTGACCAAGTATTGTTTGACATCTTCATTATTCTTTCTAATCTTTCTATGTTGTATAACTTTCTTAACTTTAATGAGTTGGTCTTTCTCCACTGGAGGTATCACAACTCTAATTTTATCTTTCCTTAGAGGAAATTTCTCGTCATTATTAGGAACAAATGGTTTAATTAGACTAACTGGGAATTTGGGATGTTTTCTTTCTAATTCTCCTGTTATTATAACTTCTACTGCATTTGCACAATTTAAAGCTTTAATAGTGTAAGTTCCAACATAGGAATCTTGTCAGCCCTAGAGATACTCCAGAGTATCCTAAAGACTGACTTTAATGTAAAAATTAATAAAATATTTTATTAGCAATAATATATCCCATAATGTTATTAAAGAAATCAACTTTTCATGTAAAATTAGGTGGGGTACCTCACTCAAACCACCACCAAATTCCAACTCCTTCTATTACTTTACCATATCTCAGAAGGTACTTAGTAGGAGATGGAATAACCGTAAAAAATATAGATTATAAATTATTGTCATAAAAGCTGAGAGACAATAAACTTATTTGCATAAATATAATAATAATACAGTTATGCTTATAAGAAAGAAATTACCTAAGTGCATGGTAATTTCCCACTATTGTTCTATTAAATGAATTGGCCCATGATGTGATTGGTTATACATACATGTCATGAGGTCATGGGGACATAGAAAATACTGTGCTCAATTCAATACAATTCCCATTACATCATTGTACATTTGAATTGTAATACATTAGAGCAAAATTTAGAGTAAACATTCTAGAACCTTCCTCAAGGAATCTCTAGAATATAAAAGAAGGCCATTTCTGGCCTAGGATTGGTTCCTCAGCATATTCCCCCAGTACCATTTTGTACGTACTCTTAATATTCTCCTCCTACTATTAGAGTAGTGTATCCCCTTTATATCCAACCCAACCTTTATTACTGGAATAAGTCTCAATTTACCTTAGAATTCCCCATCTTTTGGCCTTGATCTGTTCCTTAGAAAGCAGTTGCTGCAAGACTACCACCTCTGAAAGTAGCCAATCAGCTTAAGTGCTTGCCAGCTGCTTAATAGAAATTCTTATTGCTATATCTTTCCCAAAAAGACAAAGAATAGCCAAACCTACACGGTTAACTATTGGTCTTCTCCAATTGAGTGATTTTTATATCAAATCTTCAATTATAAGGAGTTTTAGGTTATCCTCTGTGCATAGTTTGGACACTATAGAGAGAATAAATTCACTTATTTGTTCAGATAACCTTTCAGCACAGTGACAGTACCTGGTTTAATTGTAAAATTAAGCCAGTGTTTCATACACATAGCTGACAAATCTCTCAGTTGTTTGTGTCCTGATAAATTTGTGAAATTAAATGTAGAACTAAGAACTTGGTCTTCAATCTTAAATTTGTGAATTCTATGGGTTTTATCCCATCTATTCTTATGATATTCAAAAGATTTCTTGATACACTCTGCTGCATAATTGGCAGTTTTTTTTCATCATTTGATGGAATTTTGTGGCATTAGGGTGAATTGTCACCAATTTAGAAAGGACTAGTTCTGTGGGGAACCAAGGTATCCAACCTCTCTCTAATTCAAATGGAGTAATATCAGTGCTACTATGTTTGCTAGAATTGTAAGCAAATTCTAATGCTGGTAATAAGGAGCACCAGTAATGTGAGTAGTTATCTTTTTCCTTGAATTATAACCCATAGGCACAATATCTTCTGATCATATTGTCAGCTTGCTACTAGTTCAGAGACAACCTGACTAGTACAAAAACAAATAAATAAATAAATTAAATATTATTACTCATCTAATAAAAGGTAATAAAAAAATAATAATAACATAAAACAACATAAAAAAGTAATTTGTAAATAATAAATACATTATTACATGGTAACTTAACAAAAAGTAAAAAAATATAATAATAAATATGAAACAATGAATATGTTAAAAAATAACAAGGTAAGTGGAAATATTATTACATAATCTTAAAAAGCTTGTAAACAAACCTAGGGTACTTCAGCCAAAGTACCCCAGATAACTTAAAACTACTAGTAGGAAAAAAGCTTAAAAGGAAAGTACTACCAAGTGCTGAAATAATTATTATACATTAACATATAGAATACAAAAGATAAATACATATAAAGAACCACGAAATAATAATTTGTTTAATTAAGAACAGAATAAAATAAACACATATGACATAAATGATGTAATTTATTTAAATATATAATACTAGTAACAAAACTATATTATTTATTTGAATACAAGCTACACTAAAGATGATTCAGAGGAAAAAAGCCCACAAAAAAAGGGAAGGAAACAAAATGAGAACCTCTCAAACATAATAATTGAACCACTGCTCGAAATAAATATACTACATCCTTAGTGGGAAAAAGTCTGTTGACAGATCTCTGCCAATGGTGGGCCCGCTATGCTAACATTAGCTGTAGTGTAGCGTAATGTTAGCTTTTTTTTGCTACACTAACAAAAAGTTACTGTTAGCTGAAGATTTTTTTGGCTAACACTAAAACAAAATCATCAAGAAAGAAAATAGCGGGTAATGTAGTGTTAGAAACATCCAAAAAAAAGAGTTAATGCTACAGAAATTCCCTGTTAGCTGATTTTTAGCGGTGTTAGCTGGCACAAACGCTACGCTAACTGTTAGCGTAGTGCTCTTGTCAGCTACGCTAACTGTTAGCGTAGCGCTCTTGTCAGCTACGCTAACTGTTAGCGTAGCGCTCTTGTCAGCTATGCTAACTGTTAGCGTAGCGCTCTTGTCAGCTATGCTAACTGTTAGCGTAGCGCTCTTGTCAGCTATGCTAACTGTTAGCGTAGCGCTCTTGTCAGCGTAGCACTCTTGTCAGCTACACTAACTGTTAGTGTAGCACTCTTTTCAGCTATGCTAACTCATAGTGCCCTGTTGCGGTGAGCTAACTGTTAGCTTAGCACTACACTAACTGTTAGTTTAGTGCTATACTTGCAGGAGTATAGCAATCATGTCTTCTATTGAGGATTTGATGCTATTAAATTAGTATTTAAATGAAGCTGATGATTAAAATCAGGTCCCCAGAAAGATGTCATCCCAAGATCCATCACTTCACATCAAAGGCATTTCAATAAAAATAGATTAGACATCAACATAAGGACATGATCCTAAATTTTGAGGCCAAATGAAGTTTATTTTAGAGTTAACAGGGGGGGATGGCCAAATGGACAGCTCAGAAAGCCACAGTGGATTGTGTTTCTTATGAGCCAAAAGAAAAAAAAAAGAAAAAAAAAGAAAAAAAGAAAAAAAAAGAAAAAAAAGAAAAAAAAAGAAAAAAAAGAAAAAAAAAGAAAAAAAAAGAAAAAAAAAGAAAAAAAAAAAAAAAAGAAAAAAAAGAAAAAAAAAGAAAAAAAAGAAAAAAAAGAAAAAAAAAAAAAAAAAAAAAAAAAAAAAAAAAAAAAAAAAAAAAAAAAAAAAAAAAAAAAAAAAAAAAAAAAAAAAAAAAAAAGAAAAAAAAAGAAAAAAAAGGAAAAAAAAAGAAAAAAAAGGAAAAAAAAGGAAAAAAAAGAAAAAAAAAAAAAAAAAGAAAAAAAAGAAAAAAAAAAAAAAAAGAAAAAAAGAAAAAAAAAAAAAAAAAAAAAAAAAAAAGAAAAAAAAAAAAAAAAGAAAAAAAAAAAAAAAAAAAAAAAAAAAAAAAAAAAAGAAAAAAAGAAAAAAAAAAAAAAAAAAATAACAAAAAAAAAAAAATAACAAAAATAACAAAAAATAACAAAAAATAACAAAAAATAACAAAAAATAACAAAAATAACAAAAATAACAAAAAATAACAAAAAATAACAAAAAATAACAAAAAATAACAAAAAATAACAAAAAATAACAAAAAATAACAAAAAATAACAAAAAAATAACAAAATAACAAAAAATAACAAAATAACAAAAAAACAAAAAGAACAAAAAGAACAAAAAAGAACAAAAAGAACAAAAAAGAACAAAAAGAACAAAAAGAACAAAAAGAACAAAAAAAACAAAGAACAAAAAAAACAAAAAAGAACAAAAAGAACAAAAAAGAACAAAAAAGAACAAAAAGAACAAAAAAGAACAAAAAAGAACAAAAAAGAACAAAAAAGAACAAAAAAAACAAAAAAGAACAAAAAGAACAAAAAAGAACAAAAAGAACAAAAAAGAACAAAAAAGAACAAAAAAGAACAAAAAGAACAAAAAAAACAAAAAAGAACAAAAAACAAAAAAAGAACAAAAAAGAACAAAAAAACAAAAAGAACAAAAAAGAACAAAAAGAACAAAAAAGAACAAAAAAAAAAAAAAGAACAAAAAAGAAACAAAAAAGAACAAAAAAGAACAAAAAAGAACAAAAAAAACAAAAAAGAACAAAAAGAACAAAAAGAACAAAAAAGAACAAAACAAAAAAGAACAAAAAGAACAAAAAAGAACAAAAAAACAAAAAGAACAAAAAAAACAAAAAAGAACAAAAAGAACAAAAAAGAACAAAAAAGAACAAAAAAAAACAAAAAAAACAAAAAAGAACAAAAAAGAACAAAAAAGAAAAACCCGCTTTTTCCGCGTTTACACCTGGTTTTCTGCGCAGATGCAGCTGCGCAGCAAACCCGGTTTTTTGCGCGCGCACCCAGTTTTTTTTAATTTCGAGTTTTTATTCAATATGCATAAGGAGGGTGGCATTTGATGCGCACAGACTCCCCAGGCATGCTCATCCAACTTCCAACATCAACCACATCAAAAACCACTCACCATAATCAAAAACCAACACCACCCCCCCCAAATCATCAACCCCCCGTAACTCATCAACCACATAACCAATCCACATAACAAAAATTGTCACACTATGTGATGCCAAGGACTGATAACCTTCTAGCTACACAAGGTGCAAGACTCAAAATAATATGTAATAAATTATTGTAGAGAGTTTTAATCTTTTTATTAATATTAAAAGATTATAAATTTGATTGGGAGGGGCCTGCAAGCAGGGGTGTTTGGGATGCCCTCCAAAGGTGTTTGTGATATAGCACAGAAGCTTTGTAACCTTTTACACTGGGGCCTGCAAGCAGGGGTGTTTAAGTGCCCAGTAAAAATAGTGGCTAAGAAAGGGCCACAACTCCTAGTGAAACAAGACTTACTGTAGGCTTTAAGAGGAGGAGGGGAGGCTTTCTTAAGGTAAACTGGACAGCTGGAAGAGGTTGGAAAGTTGGGCTTGATGGCTGGACAGAGTTGGAGTTGAGGAAAAGAGGCTTTGAAGTCTTGAAGACTGATTGTTAGAATTAACAAAGCATTTTTCAGACATTTAGCAGAAAATGATTGACTTGGGCAGGATTTGAACCAGCGACCTTAGCTTGAAGCTAAGACACTATACTAGAAGTGCTGCCTTTACCAACTAGGCTACCAAGTCATTATCCAATGTGCTGATATTTGGAACACTGTGGATCACAATATTCAACACACCCCCTGACCCACAGTGTGAGACCAAGAGACCCTAAAGTCAACCAATTTCAAGCTAGTCTATACATTGAGAAAATACATATTGCATAATAAGTAGATATTGCATATTGCATAATAGCATTTTGCATATTCCAAAGTTGGAGATAAAGTCCATAATAAACTGCAATGCATTTGGAGATCAAAGTCCATAATTGCATATTGCATAAGTGCATATTGTATAGTCTCATATGTAAATGCATAGTATGCGCATAGCACATTTCGACTGTTAATCGTGTTAGAATTAACAAAGCATTTTTCAGACATTTAGCAGAAAATGATTGACTTGGGCAGGATTTGAACCAGCGACCTTAGCTTGAAGCTAAGACACTATACTAGAAGTGCTGCCTTTACCAACTAGGCTACCAAGTCATTATCCAATGTGCTGATATTTGGAACACTGTGGATCACAATATTCAACACTGATTTACTGGGCAGGACACTAGTAAGCTGGACTGGTGGAATGCTGGTTGTAAATATGATACAGCTGGGGAATCAAAATACAGGGGGAAGAAAGGGCCTCTTAAATGCGTTTCTGAAGCCCTGATGGCGAAACATCAAGTGTTATTTTGGTTATGGGAACACTACAAAGAAGGAGTTATCCTTAGTAGAAATAAATGATGTAATTTATCAAATTATTACATGTACAGGCTGTCAATAATTAATACAGCCTGTAAATCATCTTTAGACATCATCTGAAGTTTCTTCAATAGATTTTAGTTTGATGGTCAACATGTATTGATCATTTAATCAATAAATATTGTGAACAAATAATCAAATTATGGTACAAATGCTTATTTCTATTTAATTTGGTTATTTCACATATACATTTCTGGAAAATGAGAAGGCTTAACATACTTGCATTATGAGCCCTCTTCCAGCTCTCCATTCAATTGTTATACAATCAAATATCCAGGGAAAAGTGTCAGCATTTGTTCTTTTCCCGTGATTAAAAGAGCTTGTCATTTATTTTAATTGTACAAGTTTCTGCTGACTTATTTGAATTTTTCTAATGTCATCTTTCTCCCCTGATTCGTGTCTTTCATCTATTATGATATTAGCTAACTTATACAGTATGTATTTTTAGAAGTTAATAATATTACAAAGACTATAAAACAGTGTGGTATGTATGTCAAGTGTTATTTAATATTTTATTTATGTGTTTAAAGAATAATTACATAGTTTCTTGAATTTCTTATCCCATATAGTAAGGACTTCTACATACTAGAATACTCTCATATTACATATGTTTATACTTAGTGAGTATTTTTAGTGCTTAGTAGGAGTATTCTTTAAGTTAATATTATTATTAGAAGGAGTAAGTTTTCTAGGATACTTTGGCCGAGGTGCCCTAGGTAATTTTACTTTCTCTTTCAGAATATGAAATAATATTTTCACTTATCTAAAAGGTTAATGAGTTATTACTTATTTTATTATTAATTTATTTGTTATATTTTTTTATTACATTATTACTATGTAATAATGTTTATATTCTAAAATTTTATCTTTTTCTTAAGTTCATTATAATTTACGTTAAATTATTAATTGTGTAATAAATTCTTTTTCATATGTGTCTTTATTAATTAATTAATTATTATTATTATTGTTCTAGTCAGGTTGTCTCTGACTTAGTAGCCAGCTGACAAGGCCCCTCCTATTGTTAATTATATTAAACTTATTTAATATAATTAATTACCTTCTTCTTATTAATACCCCTCATGCCTCATATCAATATTGGAATTGCCCTTTTGTAAATCATCCCAGAGCTCTTTGCTCTTTATTTTTAGATTTTGCACCTTGTGTAGCTAGAAGGAGTACTCCTTGGCATCACAGAGGCTGACACACATCTTCCAAAGTTTTAATCATTCTTTTAGCTGATCCATCAGTCTGAGGGTTGTAAGCTGTAGAGAATTCTAATTGGGTGCCACATAAATCATGTAAACCTTTCCAGAATTCAGATTGGAATTTAGGATCTCTGTCTGTAATAATATATCTTGGACATCCTAAATCAGCTATAATTATCTGCCAGAATAACAGGGCTACATCAAATGCATCATTTTCCTTGTGACAGGGTAAGAATTTAGCTCTCTTGGAGAATCAGTCAACTAATAACTACTATCACAGAGTTTTAGTTATTCATACCAGCAGGAGGTAATCCTGTAAAAAAATCCATGTTAATTCCAGACCATCTTTCTGTTGGTTCTTCAATTTCTAGTAGTAAACCATATATTTTTCCAGTAGCTTTATTAGCTTTTTGACATCTTTTGCATGATTCACAATATTCTTTGGTTGCAGTTCTGTAATGGGGCCACAATGCTATATTTTTAACTCTTTCTGTAGTTCTGTCAAATGAAAAATGTCCTGCTGTGATATTATCATGGCATTCCTTGAGAAAAAGATTAATGTGTTCCTTGTTTTCCAATACTACTAGACTAGTATTTTTGGGTCTATGATAAATTAATCCATCTATGAGTGAACATCTGTTCTCATTAAAGGCAGTGGACCAAGTTTCTTCCAAGGAATCAATCAAGTCCAGATTTTTATTTTTACTCTGGAGGATTTCTCTAAGAGTGGAGCAATTCTTGTCCATACTATAACTGTCACATATTTCATCCAAGAAGTCTTCTTTCATTTCAGTAACATGAAGTCCAAGAATGTCAAAGGTTTCAGAAGGGTCATCATAAGCAGGATTATTTTCATCATTGTTCAATGGGAAGATACACATAATTTTTGCTGTTATTTCTCCATCCCATGCAGGATCTTCTGGTAGATTGTCCAAAGACCATCTACTAAGACCAGCACCATTTTTATGAATGTTTCCAGCTCTGTGGACTAAATTCATACTGCCTCTTCATTCCTGGATTGCAATTTGCCATCTTAACATATGTATGTTAGGAGTTTTCATACTCAGCAGACTCTTAAGTGCACTGCAATCAGTGACAAATTCAACATCATGACCATCCAAGTAATAATATAATTTTTCCAACACCCATACCAGACATAAGCATTCTAGTTTGCTAGCACCATATTTTTTCTCACTGTCTTTCAGAGTGTGTGAAATATAACATATTACTCCTTCTTTGGAAATGTCTTGTAAATCCTGTACATGATGCAAAGCAGCTTCAATTCCTTCCATAGTAGCATCTACATACAATTTTTAGGGTTTTCTGAGGGTCAGGCATTAGTAATATATTGGGGCAGAAGTTAGCATTTCTCTGATCTTGTTGAATGCATCTACTCTAGGGGAAGTCATTTTATGTATTGGGAATAGTAATTTGGTAAAGGGGACCAGTAAGTCATTTATGTGTTCCCTGTAATAACTAGCAAAACCTAAAAAGGATTGTAATTTCTTTAAATTAGTTGACATGGGCTTAAGCAATACTGCAGCCACTTTATTCATGTCAATTGAAATACCAAGTCCAGAGACTATATTTCCAAGTGCTTTCAATTCCGTGAAACCAAATTGACATTTTCTCATGGATATTTTCATATTCATTTTAGTAACTCTGTACAATACTATGGAAAGTTTGTGTGAGTGCTCTTTCAAGTCTTGGCTAAAAAATATGATGTAATAAATGTAGATGATGAGCCAACCTTCACACAATTCCTTGTGAAATTCTATATCCATCATTCTTTGGAAGTGAGACAGGGGAATTCTTATTCCCAAAAGGCATTCTTTGGTACTCATAAATTCCCATATGTAATATTATCCTCATCAAATATCTGCTGTCTTCATGAATGAAATTCTGGTGGCATTTTTTGAGTACATCTGTGAGCCTGGGTCTCTAAAGTGACAACAGGACACAAGGTTTGGGGGGCGTTGTATTTTGAGGATAAGGGATACAACTAGTAGAAGAAACAAAGAAAGTGGGAAATGGAAGAGATGGTGATCTTTTTATTCTCTTAGAATGATTTGTTTGAGTGATCTGATAATGATTAATGAGCTCAACCTGGAAACGTTTGCTAAGCTGTGCTTGAGACTTTTGAGAGAGCAACAGCCTCCTCAAACACTAAGGAAACAGTGGGGGGAACACTTGATTATTCAGGCTAATCAGCCCTGATTTTTAGACTTATAGTCAAGGTTGAAAGAGGGTAACCTGGAGCTGAAGCAGCTGAGACTTGGATTGATATGATAGTTGATGGTTGATATAGATTGGTTGATTGATGACAGAGGAAAAGGAGATAGAGGGGAAGAACAGGGGAAGATGGAGAAACACTTCTGTCAGATAAGCAAGGTTCAAAAAGGGGAATGACTGAAAATACTTGAAGTACTGGGTGAAAGAGGCCTTTTGTTGGTTAAAGTGGTGAGCTGTAACTTGCTGAATCCTTGGTGATCTGAGTTGGTGGTTCTGGGTGTCTTGAGGTTGTGTATCCTGCCTGCAATGGGGGATACACCAACGCTCCCACACGCAAATTGTTTTTGGCGTGTAGACCCTGCAAACCAAAAAAAAAAGGGTGTGTAGGCCCTGCACGCCAAAAAAAATTGGTGTGCGCCATTGGTGTGCGTCTATCAAAGCCCAAGAACTTATATTATACAAAAAATAAAGTAAAGAATCTTACATTGTGAGAACTCCTTTTGGGACAGGTGGCAGCTCTGCAAGGGGGAAATACCAGTAATAATATTTCAAATATGTAAGAAGATATTACAACTGCTAAGGGTGGTTTGAAATACCTGTTCCACATGATACTACAAAAAAGCTATCACAACAAATTTATTTATTTTATTTGTTGTGGCAAACTAATGATAGAGAAAACTTATGTGTAGCAGACTCTTATCAGACCTAGATCAAAAACTTGACTTTGGCAGAAATGGGGTTATTGGAATTTGTATGGGAAATAGAGCTGGGGTGGTTTACAACAGTCCTGAGTCAGATGATAGAAATAAGTCTTAAAGTAAAATATCTTTCATGGGTTTTTTATATATTTGTCATTGAGCTTTAGATAAAATTGTAAAAGACTTCTGGACGGACTGATTGTATATGTGAAATATTCAAAGTGTCTTTGCCCTCTTCCTTAACCTTCAGTTAAGAGCACAATGGGTTACAGTCAATTTTACTTGTTAAGAGCACAAATGGCAATGTTAGCTACTGGACTACTTATATATCCTCTGAGGTATGAAAGATGTTGATGGGTCACTTGATTGATATCACACTGTTTGATTTACTTGGATTTGTGATGGAAGCTCTAAATTAACTGTGTGTTCTGCTTTGGATTCCTCCTCTACATGCTTAAACTGAGGGGAGAAAAACTCTTCCTTTTATAGTGAAATGTGAGGGATTTTTGCTGGTGTGACTACCATAGAGGTGCTCATATGATGGTGGTGGTAAGGGTATCCATTTGAGCCTGTGCCTCTTATGGGACTGCAGGACACAAGGAAATGGCATTATCAAGCCAGAAAAATGTGAGTATTATGTAACTCAAACTCTACCTTTGGAACAAAGGGATTAAGTTATCAATGGAAAACCTCCAACCTAGAATATAGGTCTGCAAAGATGCTATTTCAGGGTAAGAGGGTTTGTTTAACCATAAAGGGAGGACAGATTTTCTTCCTTTGTTTAAGGGCAATGGTTGGTGGAATAATAATTTAAGAAATGGTTCAGGATAAACAAGCTACTAGCTAGAAGGTTACTTCAAGGATTTGTTAAGGCAGTACTAAGAATGTAATTCTTGGTGATGGCTTTCTGGGTGAAAAACCAAAAAGGTAGTAAATGGGTATGTTTATGTATGTTTTCTTTCCTTCAGCCTAGAGTACTTCTTTGTATAGTAATTGGCTGGGTGATTTATTGCCTGTATATTTACATGGATAATTCTCAACCTCCTTGTTGAATTACCATGTGGGCTTTAGCTGTACGTAGACCATTTCTCCTGTAATTAATCTGGCACATGGTGTTTGGGGCTTAGTGTAGAAACAAGTGGCTTGGTATTCTCAATCTGGAATAGCCACTAGTCTCAAAGCAGAAACCATTCATTTTTACTGTTATAACATGTGTTACAGTATCTTATATGGGTTATGTCTTCCTGTTAGATGATAATCCTTATATTTTCATGGATAAGGTAATTATCCTATGAGTTTCACATATTATGAGGTATGTGTTTTGTTTCTTATGGGTCATCAATTATTACATAAGCTACAAGGCTCTATTTCCCTTTTTCTAAGGGACTTTATTTCTTTTGAAGTCTTTAGGGCAATAATTATTGGCCTAACTGTAGGTTTAGGACATATTTATTTTCTCTAAGGCTGACAATCCATGTGGTGGTTGTGGTATCCATGTGGTGAAGGTATCCATGGTGGTGGTATCCAATAAATGTACTACAACTATGCACTTGAATCTGTTTCTACACTATGTACTATCAATATATGTTCCTAAAGTCTGAAATAAAAGTTTAATCCAGATATCTTTTAAATGAGGGGAGCTAGCCTAGTGGTTCCAGTGAGTGACTAGGGGCTAAATGACCTGTAGAACTTAATTATGCAATAATACATCTAGAAATATGTCTCCTTCTCAATAATAAACTTTGACTCTATGTGATTTGATACTTGGAGCACATTTGGCACACCACAATGTCCTGACTCCTAGTTCACTGGGTACTGTAGTGGTCTGATGTGAAGACATTGTTGAATGTTGAAGTAGATTTGGGGAATTGTGCGGATTCTGGTTGCATTCAAATGGGAGAGTATTTCAGCATGTGTTACTATATCTACAGTAAAAGTTAAAGGAGCTGTGGGGGAATGTGTTATGGTCTGATCTGGGGAGAGGAAGCCACTGGGTTTCTGGGGGTTCTGGGGTTTTGGGATCCTATAATGTAGATTGCAGGATGAGGAAGGGATGTGGATCCTTGTCCTGGAAGACTATATAGTGGCCTGTCTGTGACATGTACATGATAGACTATCTACATGTGGTGCAGGCTCTGGTGCGGGTGGGCCCACAATACTGCTCATGACAGAATGGATGTGTTTGAGATGGGCCCTTTGGGCCACTTTAGGGGTTTAGATTGGGAAATGTCAGCCTGGGTGTGGAACTAACCGTGGTTAAGGGTTGTAACTGAGTTAGGTTGATGGTTTGAAGTGGTTTGGGTAATGGTTAAGTCCTGTAAAAAGGTACTTCCTCAATCAGTAAGTCTTGTCTGAGAGGCTTGCTCTAATTGCTCTAATTAGGCGCATCCAAATCAATACAAAGTATTAATAGGCATCCAAGGAGATACTCACTTGGGTTCGTGGTTTCTACCTTATTGAAGGTAGGTTGTGGCCAATTCTTGAGGTAATAACAGTAATAGACTATATATTATCCAGAATTGGGGTATTTGGTGGAGAAAGGGAACTAAGCAAGGTAAATAAATCTAAGTTATGTACTGTGCTGGTGTGTTCTAAATATTCTCTGAGGGATAAACAACTGTTTACAGTCTGTTTATATATTGTAAGAGCTCCTCAAGGGGGAACTGTGAGCGCTTCCATGACCTGTGAGGTACTGTGGAACTTCAGGGGTAAGACAGATCCTTTTGGGAGGATCTGTTAATGTTTATGATGTGATTTCTACTAAGGCTGTGTTATGGGACACATCTTTGATCAGTAGTCCTTAGTGGGATTGGATCACATCATGACATTTGTATTAATTGATCTGTTATTAATATTAATAAATTTATTAACTTATAATGATGTCATTTATTTTTGGTACATCTTATAAGTATTAATTATTATAATATTAATAAGTTCTTTTATTATTAAGATATTAAAGTACATATCTTATACGTGAAAATGTTCCAATGTTAAGGAATGTGGGCGTAATCAGAGGGGAAAGAGTGACATCTGTTACTCTGGATATTTCACGTGAAAGGAGGGCAAAGGGCCTACAAGTTATGTATCTTGTATAACAGGAGTACATAGCTTAACCAGAATTATTCATGAGTTATTAATGAATATATTATTAAAGTATTTATATTAATTATTGTAATTAAGGTACTTTAATAATTATAATAGTAACGTAATAATAATAATGAATGTATAATAATAATAAATAAGAATAGTAATTATTATTAGAGATAATAATAATTAGTAATAATTGCAGTTACGTGGTACATGTCAGGTACTGTGATATGTACTCAGTGGCTGACAGGAAACATGGGGTCCAATTGGCCCATTTGGGGGGGATGCGGGCCGTCTGGGGCTTATATGGGGCCCTTTGAGCCCCCTGGGGGGTTTGAATGGCCCCTTTGAATGTTTTATTGCCCCTTGGGAGCATAACAGTGGGCCTGTGCACTGGAGTTGATGGGCAAAGGTAGGGCCCAGTAGGCCCCATCTTATGGAAATTGGGACCTGTCTTTTGGGCCTGTTGGGTCTTGAATTGGGCCCTGGGCCTGTGGGCTTTTTTTCTCCTCCATGTTTATCTTTTTGGCCTTGTTTTTTTTTTTTTTTTTTTTTTTTTGGGGGGGGGGGGGGGGGGTCTTAGACATGCTCACCAGTTTGTTTGTTTCAAATTGGTGAGGTGTTTTGAGGTGGTTGGTTCTGGATGCAAGAAACCAGCCTGCCAGTCTGATTCCTAAAGGAAATCATACTGGCACTTGCTCACATAATTGGACCAGTCCACCGGTTTGATTACATGATAACACATATGTGTATATGCACAGGTATGCATATACACATGTGTGTATGGGGATATTGCATGCAATATCCTCCCACACCCCAAAAAAATTGGAGTGTGGGACCTGCATGCCAAATTTCTTTGGCGTGCAGGGTCTACACGCCAAAGTAAATTGGTGTGTGGGAGCACACACCAATTTTTGGCCAAAAATTGTTGTGTAGACCCTACATGCCAATTCTTTTTGGCGTGTAGACCCTACATGCCAATTCTTTTTGGCGTGTAGGCCCTGCATGCCAAAGACATTTGGTGTGCGGGTTGGCGTTGGTGTGCGTTTATCAATGCCCTGGCTGGGCCCACCAATAAATTAAATATTCAATGTATCAGTGGGCCCAGCCAATATAAGATCAGTCTCCCAGACCAATTGTATATTGGTTGGCTCTGGCCAATGTTACTGAGGGGTGGTTGTAAGCGATACAACCCTTTTTTCAGTGAAGGCCTGTTGTCCACTAAAGTAAACGTGCTGTAACCACAGGCTAAAACTACAAGAAAACTGGTGCTCTGTTATCGCAGCATAGCTGCACTAACAGCATGCTAATTATAAACAATTCTGGTGGGCTCTATTTCCTACTACACTAACATGTAGTGCTGAAATAGTGTAGCTGAGTGTGGCAGCCCCCCACTTCTTCTGAGCTGGTGAAGTATTAGGCTACAACTAAATACATTATGATTATGTACTCCTGTGAATGTTATGTGGAAGTCCTTGTGAGACCCCAAACGTGCTGAATTACAAGCATAAAAGCTAATTATGTTTCTTGTGGTACATGGTTACATCTTTGAAATACAAGGCAAACCAAAAAATATATATTTATGATATTGGGCTGCTAGAAGGTTTACTAATTGGGGAAACTAATCACAGGTTTGGTTGTTTTTGGGTTGTAGATAGGATAAGGAGAGGTGTGGAGTTTCAAACCAAAACTCATAAGCACAGCTCTGGGTTTTTTTTCCCTTTTCCTTCTCCTAACCTTTTCAATCTTTCCCTTTTCTATGATATCATGCTTTATTTGGTTTCCTTGCTGATCCACTAAATGATGTCTGTATTAGCATGAAGCCATTCAATCCAGCTACCCCTCCATATCTTATCATGTAAGCAGGGTTTGTTTGATTGGTATTCTGTCAAGTTAATCCCAGTTTTATGTCAATCCTGGTAGACACCCACATACACATACATGAAAAATTGCCTACCCCAATTCTGCATTTCTCTACCAGACTTGAATCCCTTGGTACAACTACAATGCCTGAAAGGAATTTCAGCAAGGTTTGCTTCTCTCTGTTACACCAAAGAAAAAGGAAAGAGAAAAATAAGTGATATTTTTAAACCAATTTTGGAGATCCAGAATATGTTCTTGAGCCACCAACATAGAAATCACCTGTCCAGACCTGGCAGTAACTTTAACCTATTTTGAAAATTCTGAATTGATTGCAAGATGTGAAATCAGTGTCAGGTTCATTATCAAGTTCATATTGAAACAAGTGGTATATGATAGGCCCTGTTTGGACAGTCAGTTTCTTATCATATAGTAAAATACTCATGCAAAGGGAGATGTATACACGTATTGCACAATTGAGCACTGCATTTTGTGCATATATTATATAATTATGGCTTTCCATACAGGGCCTCTGCTTAGGACTATGGAGCTTGACTTACAGTACATGTTAGAACTGAATTGACAATTCCTTTATCAGGTGACTGAGTCAAAACTGCTGGGGTTTTAGTTTTGTCTTCAGGTATGGCCAGAGCAGCTCTAATTGGGTAGAACAAGGAAATAATCAGGAGAGGACCTAACACAGACTTGTTTTTAACTTTCGAATATGCCGTCAGAAACATACGCATAACAATGATCTATGAAAACAGCTGGCTCATTGGTGGCGCAGACAATTGTTTGATGCGGCGGTGCATTGGGACCGAACAAACGGTCGTCAGCTTTAACCTCATCAATAACCAGTTGGAAGGTAGCTTTTCCAATTTTACCGCCCTGGAAATAATTAACATTTTTGGTCAGAATCTTTGCTGTAAAGATTAAGCAGTGGCAATGCTTACCCGAGGACATTGTTTCATGAAGTCAATGATGGCGTTGTCTACATCCTTTTTGACGACAGCGCTGCAATGTAGTCGCAACAATTCATTCCGTATCAATCAAACCTGCTGACTAAATTCATGTTTGCAATAGTGAGTTTCACTCACCCAGGAGTGGAAGAGATAACTTGGACCTGGTGGAAAAATTCAATAGATAAATCAGCATCCTCAAAATTAATGGGGTTTTTCCAGAATGGGTGGATCATAATTCTATCGCTTAGAGGAATTCATAATGGTTGAATCAATCGATAAATATGAAATCCTGAACAACTTTTGGCTGGAACTTGCTGATAAATTATCACTCAATCCCAGCCAAAATAATTCATGATAGTATGTGTAATTCTTTATCCGGTCAACTGTGAGCACTCCCATTGAAAGAAAAGCTAAGGAATTACCAAGCATGTTCCAAAGCTGACAGCGACGTTCGTGTCAGCCGCAGACAAGACATTATCCGGCAGTGTATAGGAATTTTTTTTTGCAGCGCTGTTTCAATAAAAAAAAGGGGGAATTAATGCAAGGCGCTTATGACTGGGACAAGAAAATGAAAATTGCTCAAATGGTGTGAAGGGAGCTGAAAGAGATTCAATCTACTTTTGGCATTCGTTTAATTTAACTTGGACGTTTGAACAAGCAGCGGGGCTATCGCCTAGAGAGTTGCAGACTAGCAAGCTGATTGATATGAAGAACAATGTATAAAAAGCCATTTTTGTTGATTGAAGTGATATGCAGATGGTGGGATATGGCACGGCGAGAGAAGGAAAAATGCCAAGTTTATCAATGCTATATAAATGGCCTCCCAGAGGCAGATTTGAGGGTGTTGAGCTCCGGGCGTATGATGGGCTCCGGCGAAGGCCTAGTAACACCCCTGTCTACTGTATACTACCTACTACATAGGCACCGCCGAGTCCGGCTACAGCCTATGTAGTAGCCACCAACATGCCTCAGAGAGTCTCGCGCGGGGGTGCTACACTCTCCCCGGGTTTACACACACTCGTCACTTTTTTACACATACCCCAACATTTGGGTATGCTACAATCAATTAAACCCTCTACTAGGATATTTCTTGTCGGCCAAGACAAGTCCCAGCTTTTTCCTTGGCAGAACTCAAGAAAATCAAGACCAAGAACAATGACCCGACCAGTCCGCCAAACAAATAACCGGATCAACACATCTATCTCAACAGGATCCATGCCAAGGGGTCGAAAACGTCGTAGGCCAACCGTGCAAGATGTCGCAGAGCAAGCCCGATTTGAGGAATCCATTCGTTCTGGTCAACGTGCTGGCATCATTCCGGTATCTCAACATCCACATTCAACTCTACCTTCAATTCCGACTTTGCTTGAAAGCACTGAAAATGCCGACTGGGAGGAAATAATAGATCAGATTTACGACACTCCAGGTAATCAACAACATGAGCGAAGGGACCCAATGCTTCAAGAACATTCAGCTTATCATCGCCTTCGCCGTTATTCTGAGCAAAGAGAGAAAATCAGCCTCCAGTGGTCACATTTGGAAGCTCAAGCTACATCAGCATTCCTCTTGCAACAAGAAGCCACCCTCAACTTCACATGTACTTTCATTGACGAGTTTACAGTCCCCTCTGGAAGTTGCACGTTGTGGAACTACTCAAAGGGCAGAATAGAGCTTGGAAGGGATATGTATAACTACACTAGTACTAATGTAGGTTATGACAAAGGTGCTGATATAAGAGCTGCCTTCCTGACTAAAGCTATGGGGAATGAGAGTAACACTAAGAATAAAATAAAAGGTGTGGCTATTTTATATCTACTCTTAGAAGACTAATACTAATGTGCTTGTTTACTACACACACCAGGTGAGAGGAATGGATGAAGGGGGATTGAGTTGTATAAAGTATATATATAAAGTATAATGTGGGGCAGGGTTGGTAGCTATGGAGTCAAAGTGGGTCAAGCAAGAGAGGGGCAGTCTTCTTATATTGAGTTTTAAGCTGGTATGTATATTTATATATTCCTAAGGGTGATGGTAACTCTACTAAGTTATGTATACTAATTTATATGGGATCTGTAATGTTTGTATATGTAGGGGGTAATTTAGTAAGTCTGGGGGTCCATAAGGGAACAAGAGGGAGGAACAGGTGTCCTTATATATCTGAGAAAGAGGAGGAGCCATAAAGCTGGAGGGAGGAACAACTAGGCTATGACATGTAGCTGGTGGGAAAAAGGAAGAACATGACAGATGAGTAGTGAGAAAGTGACTTATATGAAATAGTCATGATAGTGACAGATGAGTAGTGGGAAGGTAGAATTTATGTACAGTAGATATGATGTAAGATGTTACTGAATAAAGCCTAGTCATGTGCAGTGTATGTTATGTAGTGTCTATGTAGTGTCTATGTAGTTTATATAATATGTATTTATGTATCTTGGTTGTGTAGTATATCTACTTATAATATGTACTTATTGTATTCTATAACTTGCTTTACACTGTAACTTGCTGGATTATTCTTGGTTTGCCTGTAACTCTTGAACCATGAGGAATTTGAAAGTGGTTGTAGTGAGTGACTAGGGTTAAAATGGGGTGTAGAATCTGATTATGCAATAATAATGGTGAATATGTGTAAGGTTTGGGATTTATATGTATATATATGTAAGTATTTGGGGTTTATAAGTGATAAATAATTTATTAAAAGTATGGTAATGAAGTGGAATGGATCACCACAACGTGTGCGCCGGGTGACATCAACAATCGTAATGTTGACCTGATAGACATTCTTTGTACATCCCTCTTCGATTTACCTTATCCCCTGCGCAGCTGATTCCCTCGATAAATACAATTTGAACTTTTAGATCAACGACCCAAACACCCAATACCTTTCTGTAAATGTATTCCCGACGTCATACGGCTTATAAAGTATGGTTACTTTGCTGCATCAGCCAACACACCCCGAACGGCTTTCTCCATTTGGCTAATCCAACTCCACCACTTCATCTGGAAAACTTCAGTCCTATCTACCTCGGCTTTTGTCAAAGGCCTGTCTGAATTCCTGGATACTCGAAGCACCCGTCCAGTTTTCTCGCGCAACATTCATTTCAAAAAGAGCAACCTTTGTGTCCCATTCTCATATAGTGCTGATTTATATTCCCAAATTCTAACTCTGCAGAAAAAAATTCTATCAGATGGCCTCCAACTATCCACAGCCAATAAATGGGCTGATAAGTGCCCTCGATGTTTTGGTCCTAGCACAAACGAAACAAAAGCCCACCCAAACGAGCCCGACTTTATCATTGCGCTAGACGGAAACTTCCAACAACGACATTATGCTTATGCCAGTAAGGATAACCCCCGAGAAGACCAGTATCCACCTAGCTTTATTCAACCCTCAGCAATTGTGCAAGACAAGAAAGCCTTAGACAATTCAGAGTCATCTTTGCGTGGTATTGACGTGAGCTTTCCTATTTCACTGATTTTATAATTTGTTATTGAACCAATTACCATCATCATTAAATTTGAGGTTTTCCAGCCTCCATGCTCAGATTCTCACAAGGCTGCAAATGACAGCAGAGATGGATCCACCTGGGATAAATGCGACGACAGCGGCCTTTTTGCAAGTGCTTGTCGCCATGATGCACCATTGCTCTTTTTAAATATTTACAAATCAGGCGAGAAGTATGTATAATTCCTTGTTTCTGTCAGGTTGGTTGACAAACAATTTCTGATGACCATTATAGATTGTACTATCCAGTTTCAATAATACGACATGTTTTGGAAGATTTTCCGGGGCGCAAAGTTGGATTGCTGTATGATCTTGGGTGTCACCTTGAAACTCACATGAGGAAGGTGAGCAGCTCATAACACTTCTCCAATTGCATG
Source organism: Puccinia hordei (assembly GCA_007896445.1). Lineage (NCBI taxonomy): Eukaryota > Fungi > Basidiomycota > Pucciniomycetes > Pucciniales > Pucciniaceae > Puccinia > Puccinia hordei. Next base: position 573,691 of record RDRW01000003.1, read on the forward strand.
AAGGTATGCTAGCTAAGTTGTGATTTAATAGCGTAATCTTCTGGCTAGCCGGATATCTGACCTAAATTTTGGAACCTCTGTGTTTCATGCCTATGTGCATGAATGGGCCTGTCAAGTCAAGTATAACCCTCGATTCAACTTGTGGTGGGGTCTATCAGATGGTGAATGCTTGGAGCAACTTTGGTCTTTTCTATCACCTCTGGTTTCCCGTCTCCGAGTCTCCACGCGTCTTCATCGACTTACCAGTATCCAGGCCCGAGGTGATTATCATTCAGAGCAGCTTCTGGAGACCACCGGTGAGTATTTGGCTCCATGTTATCCAATATTATACAAGTTTTCGGAGCTAACCAAATCATCAGCCCAGTGGCTGTGCAAAAAACTCCAAAATGCCAAAGAAGTCGGCAAAGAAGTAAAGGTATTACTTGATAACCTGTATCGTTGCCGGAATCCACATTATCCTGATCAACAACAAAACTACTCGGATTGGTTCCTTGAGGAACAATGGCTTCTAGAGCAACAATATCATCGCACCACTGACGTTACATTAAAAAGCTGTCGACTCGAGCTTGGCCGACTCCTCTGCCTACAAGATAAACTTGATGCTGCTTGGTGAGGCATGAACTTGAATCAGAATTGAATGTGTGAATACATTACTGATCCTTTTCATTCAAATCCCGACCGTGGTGACATAGGAGGACACTGGTAATAACTCCAGAGCAAGCTCTTGCTTGGGCTACAGCTTGTGGTACACTCACCGAACAAATCAGGTCAGTTCGAGAGAAGCTTGGAACCTATTATTTGACGGATCAAATGACACGTGAGGGATTTTTTTATGATTTTTACACTTCATCTACTGATCCACATGTCCTCGCGCATGTAGAGGAAGAGAGCGAGCTGATAGTGAAGGTATGGTACACCAAAACCGAGGTCAGAAGGAGATTTCTAGCTTTGATTGAAGAGAAGCAGCCACTTCTTCGTGTTCGCCGGGCCGGGGAAAGCACTACACTTGGTAAACAAATATTCCTATAATCTGATTAACACGTAGAGTTGACTTGAGCTTGTACCATAGGTACTCGCGGGCAGCAAAAGCTTATTGAATCTCTTCGGAAGCATGCTGAGAAGATCCGATCAATTCTGAACTCATACAATATCCATGTTAGAGCGTATGTTTCCGCCTGTCCAGATCGCCCCCCTCCACCTGAGATGGAATATTTGGAACTACTTTCCCTCCCATCTGACGATACGTTCTGGAACGATGGGACATTTACAAACGCCAATGAGCCATGGGCAATCAACGAATTAACCAAAAAAGGGATCAGAAATCTTGCTTACTTCAAACGGTCAATTGAAGAGCAGCGGAGACTTGGCTGGGAAACTAGGAGAGCGATGCGATGGGCCATTGAGCGTCACCAAATGCTCAAGACTATGCTTCAATCAGTTTTTGGACTGTTGGGCAATCCGGAACGCTTGCCAATCAATTGTGCTCTCCAAAGCTTTGTTGAACACAATCAGCTGGCCACACTTTGCTCTGTGTTGGAAAAACTCAAAGTTGCCAGAGTTGTCATCCATGCAGCCTTCATCAAGATCGTTGAAATCCAATTGATATGGCATCCCCAAATTACTGATGTATTCCACAATACCACTGGACAACCTTGAGATGAAGATATTTTGCAACTGTGGAACACTCAGATGAGTTTCATATACAATTTTCATTGTATGGGGTATTTATCTGGTATACCAGGGGACATCTGTGAGGAACTGATTTTAGATTCTACAGTTGATCCCTTGCAAGAAATACCTGCTACTGGGCCTTTATTGCTTGATACTACACCCAGCGATGATGAGGATGAAGATGATTTTCACGAAGACCAGCAGGCAAATGACCTTGAGAACAGCCTTTCCGCAAATCTACTCATGAATCTTGGGATAAATAGTGACTTGTAGCTTCCTTTCTGTGAAATTTTATCACGAATGTAATTTATTTTATCATGCATGAAGTTTTATCATGAAACAAATTTTATCATGAATGGTCAGAGTGGATGTTGAAATTTTGGAGAACTAAAAAAATTCATTCCAATTAATGCTCTTGTACTGATGCTTGGGAGACACAGGAGATTTTTTATATTGATGACACAAGATCAACTTGGACAAAACTAACATTACCTTTAGGTGAGGATTTATGGCTTCATAATTATTGGTATAATTACTATAACCAATATTTTGGTATCTATTGACAAGTAGAGTTTGTGTTGAAAGAGTGTAATAAGTTAATTCCAAGAAGTAGATATTTTTGTGATTGAGTTGTCTATTGTTTATGATTAAAATTGTCAAGTTACTGAGTAGTTTGTGTTGAAATAGTGTAATAAGTTAATTCCAAGAAATAGATATGTTTGTGATTGAGTTGATTATTCTTTATGATTGAAATTGTCAAGTTACTGAGTAGTTTGTGTTGAAATAGTGTAATAATTTAATTCCAAGAAATAGATATGTTTGTGATTGAGTTGATTAGTCTTTATGATTGAAATTGTCAAGTTACTGAGTGGTTTGTTGAAAAAGTGTAATAAGTTGATTCCAAGAAAAAGATATTTTTGTGATTGAGTTGTTTATTCTTTATGATTAAAATTGTTTGTCAAGTTGATGTTACTGAGTAGTTTGTGTTGAAATAGTGTAATAAGTTAATTCCAAGAAATAGGTATGTTTGTGATTGAGTTGTTTATTATTTGTAATGATTAAAATTGTCAAGTTTACTTTACTGCTACAGGTATTATGTTTCAAGAAACATGATAATGCCACCTTAATTTATCAATCCAAAGCATGGTGAAAATATACAAAACAAAGGTCAATATTTATGCCATTCTCTGAAATTGTATAATCAGATGGCTTCTCTCTTCACAAAGGTATGACCACCCAATGGAACTCATATTTAAATACATTGATTGACCCTTATTTAAAGTGGCAACCTAGAATACAATCAGATGGAATCAGTCTTTCTCATCAAACACAATAATAGTTATTTATATTTTAACACTCAGCATAGAAAAACCTAAATCTACAAAGGAGATTGTGAGATGAATTTTGAGGATTACCTTCTATAGTGTTGGGATCTTGGCAAGGTCTGAATTGGAGATAGAGCTAGAATAGCTGGCCGGCCTGGGTTAGAACCAATGAATCTCTTTCCTGTGCAAAATAGGATCATGGAGAGCAAAATAGGATCATGGACACCTGAAACTCCTAAATATTTCCATAGGCCAATCTATTCTGGTTTGATTACATTTGCAGGGTCCAGATGGAATACTTGCTGGTGGTGAGTAAGAACCATCAAGAAAGAAGAACCAAAGAAGAACCATCAGGGTGAGTAAGTACCATCAGGAGTGAAAATAATCCATTGGAAGATAACTGATAAGAGGTTGTGATATTTACCAATTGAAGAGATGAATTGAGGTTGATCAAAGGATTTCCTTGACAGTAATACATTGAAACATTTGCACAAGCCCACAAGGAAGACACAATGATCATCACTTGTCTATTACACCAGGAAAAATAAATTATCACTTGTCTACAAGTGACATAGCAAATTATAAAGGGTCCTTTCTACTTCTTTATGTCACATGTAGACAAGTGATCATTGTTTTTTCCTGGTGTTATGTTAGTGATGTGGAAAAGTGAGACAAGTGATCCAAGTTTTTCCCTGGTGAGGAGATATCAGTAATTATCACTGCAAAAAGAAATGGCTCCACTGCCTGCAGTTGACATCCAGCAAGCTCCAACCAAGCTACCAGTGTATCTCCACTTATTTATATGTAGCTGGAACAGTCACTGTGCAATGTGCACAGTGACTGTGAAGCTTGGTCATCATCCTTTGAGACAGGATGGAGTAACACCACCACCTTCCTCAGATTTTCCACATGTCAACTGCAGGTAGTTGAGCCAGTTATTTTTGCAGTGTATGATTGTTGGATATTTGATCACTGAAAGAGAGATAAACAAGTAAGGGCCAGGTTGAAATTCTATAAGGCAAGTTCTCAAGCATCATCAACCAACCAAGTACTGAATGATTGAAATACTCTTCCTCCAACTCAATGACTCAATGACTCAACAATTTTCCTCTCCCACTACTTTCCTCCAACTCAATGACTCAATGATTCAAAAATTTTCCTCTCCCAATACTCTTCCCTACCTACCATCATCATCTCCAAATAAAATATTAAAACCTCAGTGCTCTCAGATTGTTGTACTCAGTTTAGAATAAATATATCTCCTTAGAATTAAAACCTCAACTGTATGAAGTTGTTGTTTGGTAGAGTCAAGCCACCCTGCCCCTCATTGGTCAATTGCTTGCCAAGATCCTCAAATCATTCATAATTTTATCAATTAGGATGATCAGACAAAATGAGTCAACAAGATCAGATTGTCAAATAACAATAAACAACACCAGCATTTCATTTCCCTTACTTCACACCTTCAACCTGTTTTATCTAATGCTTTCCTATTTCAATCAGATTTATCTGATGCATTCCTATTTCTACCTGATTTATCTATTGCATATTCCATATGTGCAACCAATAAGAAGTGCATTGATGAAAGCTTGTTAAATTAAATGAATGACTTATCAGATGTTCAACATTCTTCTGGATAGAGAAAACAAGATACCAAAATACTGTAAAATTGACATGTGAAATGTTGGTGAAATAAACTTCACAGGTCCAAGGAAACAATAGAAACTAATTAAGGTATTGATTCATACAGAATAAACCATCTCACTGATCACCTGTACAAGCTGGCTCATCTTCATTTCCCACAGGTTCCGGACTTGTGTTGTTTTCATCGGCATTGGTTTCCTGGTTGTCTGTGTTTTCTCCCTCCTGAATAGTATTTGATTCAGGAGAGCTGTCCTGGTTGGCTTGTGAGCGTTTAGGATGGGGAACTCTAGGAATTCGAACGAGGTCAATAAGCTGGTCATCCAGGTCTAAATGCAGCATCTGCACTTGGGGTCCACTAAGGAAGCGGCTGGGCTGCGTTATGAAGCTGGATTCAATCCTTGCATTTGGTGCAACAATGAACTTGTAACCAACATTGGCGAGGCGTGCTTCAGTGTTGGTCCAAGGCCATGCTCGAAGAACGCCCAAGGTTTTTTCGTCTGTGAAAAGTGAGGCAGAGTTTCAGCTTCAATTTTTTTTTGTGAAGCATTACATGCAAGGAAGCTGGATGTACCAATCAGCTGGTGCATGCGGTCGGTTATGGTCATTCCGTTCTTGACACCTGAAAGACAATGTTTTCAGAAATTCTAACGTAATTGATGTGTCAACAAAGCCTTACGTCGTTTTTTCTTTGGTCTCAAAAGTCCAGCTAACTCGCATTCAGTGTGACCGGTGATGTAGGACTGGAACCGAGCAGCGTAATGCTTCTTTTGATCAGCATCAAGGCTGAATTGAAGGAAGTGGGTGGCTCCTGGGGTACTTCGTGTGAATTGGAAAGAATGCGGACCAAGGTGGTTAGAGACCCCAAAAATTATAAATTGTGCACTGTGTCTTGCAGCAATGCGGGTAGCCTGATGTTGAAATGGCAATTGGTCAAGCTTACACAGAGAAAGGCAAAGTGCATCTTGAAAATCTTACCTGGTTAAGCCATTTGTCCATGTGCGATGCAACCATATCAGAATCATGTCTGAACAAGACTGTGCTTTGCAGATGAGGTTTCTCTGAATTCGATGCCGGATTTAAACTAGAAGTATCATCATCTTGTTGTCCTGTGTTCGAGGTTTGGGCGCAAACATCAACATAGGAGTGCTTTTCCTGTTGTGTCTTCTGACGCCATATTGCAGATACCTTTTCCCTCGCCTCCTGGTTGTCAATTCCATTAACAGCTGTAATTGGAGTGGTATATTAACACTAATACTAATACTATTGTGGCTTGGAGATAAACAAGTTACTCTTACCTTGGAAGACCTCTCGCACCTCTTGAGTTTTGAAGAACTGGTTCCAACAATTGGGGTCTTTCAGTGCAACTCGCTTGCCCCTAACAATTTGTGCTGGTAGAAAATAAATATTTATCTGCAAGGATGGGCTTGGAAAGGGGAGAAAATACTAACATAAAGCCATCAACCATTGGCATAGATACCCCTCGTTCGATAGCCTTAATGATTAGCATCCGGCGTTGTTGTGTATGATAATCAAGAAAGAATTGCCGGTCTTCCTCAGACATAGCTCCTTTAGAGTTTTCCTGAGCTTCCTTCGTAAGCTCCAATAAAGACTTCTTCATCATTTCTTCAAATGGCTGAGGTAGAAGACCAATGTTGTTGTTGGGTTGTAAGGCTCTCTTTCTTTTTTTCAGGTGAGGATTATTCAAGTCATCGAGAGGTCCAGGTTTAGACAAGGCTGGTATTGGATGGTTACCACTAGTTTGAGATGGATCTTGGGCGGTGGTGGTGTTTTCAGCTTCGTCCTCCAGAATAGATATCATCGGGGCAGATCCTTCCTGTTGTAGCAGGGCTGAGTGTTCTTCTGCTGAGGGAATGGGATCACGTCGACCTGAGAGAGACAGATTCAAAGAACCAGGTGGAAAGTTGGTGGGAACAGAGGGGGGTTGTTTAGAAGGGGCAGATTGCCAAGCGGAACAAGTGTTCTTGGTAGGCATTGTGCCGAAATCAGCTAGCAGTTGCTCATAAAGAGAATAAAATCAAGTTAGCTTTCTTAAAAAAGTAAGTGGATTCATTATTGGCTGGTTAATTACCTGGGTTCACTAAAGTTAGAAATAGAAACAGTATAAAAGGTGGAGGTTACGGAAAGACAGGTGCGGAAAGAGACTTGTGGATTAGAACTGAAATGAAGATGATGCTGGATGGGATGGAGCACTTGTGGTGATTGTTGTGAAGTCAGCGGAGGGAAGTGGTAGGTCAGGTCAAGTGGTTCACAGGTGCATGTGACATGGGATTGCGCGAGCTGGATTGCGCTAAGCTGCATTGCGCGAGCTGGATGTGGCGCAGCATGGCCTCCGGGTTTCAAAAAATTGACGAGTGTGTGTAAACCCGGGGAGAGTGTAGCACCCCCGCGCGAGACTCTTTGAGGCATGTTGGTGGCTACTACATAGGCTGTAGCCGGACTCGGCGGTGCCTATGTAGTAGGTAGTATACAGTAGACAGGGGTGCCTAGTAACACCCACCGGGCTTCGTTTCTATGCAAGAGTGCACGGCAATATTCGTGTCAATTGTAATTCCATGAACTCGGGTGCCTGCAGCCGAAGCCTTATGAACACCGAGGGATGTATATTTACTTAATTTTGATTCTTGCAAACCGAGTCCGTCGCAAAGCGAGCCTCCTCCTCTTTCAGAGGGTCCAATGGTGCGCCGGTGTTTGGGCAAGCGAGGGGATTGTGTTAAGCTAGAGTCTGACTCGGACTCAGGCCAAGGCGTGCAGATGATTTAATCATGATGAACATTGGCTAGGCTGCCAAGACCAGCTGATCAACCGTTATTTGGAATTGGGCATCTCCAGAACTACCGAGACCTACAATCCAATTCCTGTTGTAGAGACAGAAAAAAAGCAATTGATAGGAGTGGTGACATGTTCGATATGTGAGAAATCAAGCGCTAAGAGCATCCACAATCGTCTCGATAAGTCGGCTCGATAAGCCAACTTTATCGAGACGTTGCACACTCGTGCGCTCGATAGCGCTCCATAACCGTTGAATCAATAGAATTCTCGATAGAGGTCCATAACTTTATGGACCTCTATCGAGCTCGATAAGGTAACTCGTGATTATCTTTCACAAGTTACCACCTCCCAGTCCCCGACATCAATCTCACCCCCCAATTCCCTCCCCCCACCCCGAAAAAATACACAATAAAAAAAGGGCATTAATAAAAAAACCCGGTTTTTCCGCGTTTACACCCGGTTTTACGCAGCGGCGACGTAAATTTTGCTGCGGAGTACACCCGGTTTTCCGCGTTTACACCCGGTTTTTTTATTTATTTTTTTGCGGGCGGAATTTTAAGGTTTTTCAAAATTTTAAAATTGCTAAAAATACTTCTTGGCGTGTAGAATTTTATGGTATTTTTTATTTTCCAAAAAAACAACATCTTCTATTTTATTTTGCCCATACACCCGGTTTTTTCAAAGAAAATTCCCCACGGCTCAAGTTTCAAGATTTCTCAAAGTTTTAAATCTTTTGAAAGCACTTTAAGGGGTGTAGAATTTAATGCAGCAAACAGTTCATTTTTAAATTCACTGGTTTTTTTTTTATGATTTTTGGAGAGAACTTATTTGTAAACACCTTCACGGCTGTCTTTTAAGATATTTGGGGAGTTTTTAAATGGATTCATACACTTTAGAGGGTGAAGAATTCATTGAAAAGAAATACAGATCATACAATTGACTTGTTATCAGAATAAAATGGAATTTTTATCAGAATAAAATGGAAATATAGGAAAATAGACAAATAACTATTCAACATCAACAATCTTATTAATTCTGGCAGATCTTCTTATTGGAGGGAAAAGAACTTTTTCCCCAAGGTCCAAATTGGGCTGAATCCACTCTTTCCACAACAGAGCTTCCTCTTCAGCCCAATGTTGCCAATATGGATCAATCCTAGGGGAAGGCCATATTTCAGCCTTAAACGTGAAGCTGATGAGATGGAGAAGACTGGGAATGAGTATGAGACATATGGGAGAGTGGGTGGTGGGTGGAGAAGAGAGAGGGAGATAAATGGTGGGCATTAGACCAGAAAACAAGACCACAGGTCTTTTATAAGTGTCAGCCATCAAGTATCCATGAGCAGGGAAGGTCATCCAATACTTCAGTGGGGCCTGTGCTTTTCCGTCCCAAGAGAGTGCATCAATTAGATCCTTGTGGTTGGCGCCCCATATGTTCTTTAGCATCTGATGGTTTGAATAGAAAGGGTTTGATTTGAGTTCTTCTTTCATTTCCTTGCGAATTTTCATCCATTCGTCTGAGGAACGTCCCATGCTGACTGCAGCGGCTCGAAATCCACAATTCCCATCGCCTTTGACATCGGTAATCGTAGAGAGATGTTGGATGGCTTCTTTGGGATGAATGTGGTCTTTGTACTTGTACTGAAGTATAATTTGAGAAAAGATTAATTGTATATAAAATGAACACTAAATAAAAGGAAATTACTAACCAAATCAACAGCCACATTATTGTAAGTACTCCAACTGAGTGCCTCAGACATATAGGTGTCAGGATTAGAGATTGAGCTGGCAGTCATTGAGGTCTATGAAAGAGGTAACCAATAAGAAGCTCAGAAGTAAAGATCTCTTCAAAAAAAATTAGGAAAACTCACATCAAAAGGCCTATAAGCATCATTTTCTGCCAAAGTGTATTCATATGTCTTGGTCCTTTTAACTGATTCAAATTTCACCTGTTTAAGTATTTTTCCAGACCTCTGATGTATCAAAAAATCATTTAACTTCAGTACAATGTACTCAAGATGGAAATAAAAACACTTACAGTCTTCAAATTTCCTCCGTCATGTTCTGAGCCCTGTTGAATGATATCATCCACCTCTGGAAGCTCTCCACTTGATTCAGACTCCTCCTCACTTTCCTCTTCTGTTGAAACAGCCTAGAAAACACAAGGAGAAAGAATTAGATGTGATATTTGAGTGAAGAATAAAGATGAATCATTACCTCGGATTCCTCAGATTCATCCATCTTCTTAGGCCTACCACGTCCTTTTGTCTTGGCCAAAGGTTCCTACAAGTTCACAAGAAATCAATAAACAAAGACAAACAGAAAAGAGATAAATGAATAAATACCTTGTGTTCTTTCACCTGCTTCCTTGGCCTTCCTCTTCCTTTCTTCTCCAATTCTGTGTATTCATAGCCTGAAGGATCCCTTTTTGTTGAAGTAGTTGATTTGTGTTTCCTTTTGGCGCCCTTTGGTCTTCCTCGTCCTTGGTGATCCTTGCTAAAGAGAGGTTCCTGGATGGCTACTGTGGTGTAGTTCCCTTGAAAGAGCTTCTTGATTTCGCCAATGTAGAATTTTTGCTCGCCAGGTTGAAACGTTTGGAATTCCTTAAAGAGATCTGTCAAGAAAATTTCCTCGTTGTTTTCTTTGGTGGGAAGTAGACCGTCACTTGATCCATTGTTGTTGTCCTCTTCAATCAATGTCTGCTCATAAATGGAGGCAAAAAACAAATTAGAACTATAAAACTATGAAAGAGAAACAGAAACCAGGAAATTATATTAGCCAACTCACTTCAAGATCCTTTTTAACATGCCACTGAGAATGGAAATTGTGATGGGTGAATTTGCTGCCAAGTCCTTTTGCTTCGTGAACTTGATGAATGCAAGGGATTCCCATGTGAGAAGAGTAGTTTCCAGTGCAAGTGGTAGTTGGCGGTTTAGAGATGTGATGAGAATGGATGATCTTGAGGGCATAGTGGGAGATGGTGCCATTTAGATCACCAACACAAGGGGGGAGGCCAGTGAGGAGTTTGTAGGAGTGCTGAGATGATTCGATGTACCGTTCGTGAAGTTGATTGGTCAAAGCTTGGTGGATTTGTTTGACAACAGCGGCAAAGGAGGCAGTGGAAGAGTTGATGAATCGTTTGATGTACGCGTGAAGACCTTCGACTCTAGAGGTGATAGTGTTACCAAAGTGGGGTTTCTTGTTGACAAAACAGGCTACGATTTTTTCTTTGCAAGGGAGGATGTTGGAGATGATGTAGTCGGCGGTTGGTGGATTCCAAGTCATAGACAGCTGAGTGAAGTTCTTGTGATAGTCTGAAACAGTTTTGGAATGGAGTAACTGATTCCAATGGTTTCGGAAGGTGGACCATTCTTCTTCAGAGTTGAAATGTTTGTAGCAGTTGGACTGGATATTCTTCATAATGTGCCAGGAGCAGAGGAGATGTGAGGCATTTGGGAAGACGTGTTCAATTGCTTTGATTAGGGCGGCCTCGTTGTCGGTGACTAGTACGGATGGAGATTGATTGTCCATTGAGATGCGAAGCTGATCCAAGGCCCAAGAGTAGTTGGCTATCTTCTCAGCAGAAAGGAAACAGAAAGCCAAGGAAAAAGATTTGTTTGACGAGTTAATACCAACAATGTGAAGAAGGGGCATTTTAAACTTGTTGGTTTTGTAGGTGCAGTCAAGGAGGAGAGTGGTGGGAAATTGTTTTGCCAAGTCAAGGGATTTCGGATGAGCAAAGAACAAAGAGGTCATGTGGCCGTCGGAGGTATCAATCGTGTGGTAGAATTCATGATGGCAGATTTCATGAACGAGAGCTTCAATCGGGGTACGTCCTTCAAGTTGGGTGGATCTCAAGTGGTTACGGTGATTGTAGATGGTATTGAGGGTGACAGAAGAGGGGAGATTGGTGTCTTGCAATAACGCAGTCTTAATAGTTAATGGTCGAACTCCAGAATGGGTTAATTGGGTGACAGTGGTTTTTTGTTCTTCGGTTAATCGGCGATGGACAGCATGGATGGAAGGATCTTCAGAAGCTGGGTGGTTGTGGCTAGGATCTTTGATCTTGATTTGGAAGTAGCCTTTCTTCTTATAGAAGTTTCCAGTAAGTTTGAAAGGACAGGAAATCTTCTTGGTCTTCCCCAATTGAGTACCATCTTTGGTCTGAAAAACCCCAGATCTGTCACATTGATAAGTGCATCTGTTCTCCCCATTTTCAGTGGAGGAATGGGTTATGCAGAGGGCGTAGCCATGCTTCTTGGCCCAAGTTTGGACAGAGCTATGCATTTCCTCCTTTGTTTGATATGTTAACTCAGGAGGAGGAGCAAGGTTGGGTACTTCGGGAGTGGTGGCGGGAGTGGCAGCATCTTTGGCGAGGAAGAGGGGGTTGATGTGAGACATGTTGGAATTTGGGGTTTTTTTGGATTGGGGGAAAGGTTGAAAAAATTGGTGGGGTATGGAAGATTTTGAGGTGGCGTGGAGAGGGGAAAAAAAGAAGTTTTTTGGTGTTATTTTTAGTGGGTTTGGGTGGAAAATGGATGAGGAGTAGTGGTGGGAGTGAAAATGGGTGGTGGGAGGAGTTGTTTGGGGGAAAAAAAGTGAAATTGGTGACTGGGGTTGCGGAGAGGAGGAAAAATGGGGAATTTCAGTGTTTTTTTTATGTGGATCGGTTGAGTGGTTGATGAGTTACGGGGGGTTGATGATTTAGGGGGGGGTGGTGTTGGTTTTTGATTGTGGTGAGTGGATTTCAATGTGGTTGATGTTGGAAGTTGGATGAGCATACCTGGGGAGCCTGTGCGGATCATATGTCACCCTCATTTTGCATATTGAATAAAAACTCGAAATTAAATAAAACCGGGTGTGCGCGCGGAAAACCGGGTTTGCTGCGCAGCCGCATCTGCGCAGAAAACCGGGTGTAAACGCGGAAAAACCGGGTTTTTTTATTAATGCCCAAAAAAAAATACACAATCAAAAAAAAACAAGTCGAAGAAAACCAACCAAAACAAAATTGTTGTAAGTTTTTTTTTTCACTCTTTTTTTTGGTTTCTTTTTTTCCAGTCAAACCAAGCTAATCAGTTCCCCCTCCCCCCCCCCCCCCCCCCCCCCCCCCCCCCCCAAAAAAAAAAAAAAAAAAAAACAGGAATCGAGATGGTGGATAACTCGCCGGACGATGAAAAAAAAGGAACGCGCACCAAACTGGCTTGGCTCAGAGGAAGAGCAACTGGCAATCTCATGGCTCCGCATCAGTGAGCAACCGGAGTTTGCGGCGAATCAAACGGGCGAGCGTTTCTTCCAACGGGTCAAGGCCGACTTCAATTCGCATTCAAAGGTCCACTGTCACGCTCTGTGATGCCAAGGACTGAAAACCTTCTATCTACACAAGGTGCAAGGCTAAAAATCATATTTAATAAATTATTCTAGAGGATTTTAATCTTTTTATTAATATTAAAAGATTATAAATTTAATTGGGAGGGGCCTGCAAGCAGGGGTGTTTTGGGTGCACTCCAAAGGTGTTCGTGATAATGCACAAAAACTTTGTAAACTTTTACACTGGGTCCTGCAAGCAGGGGTGTTTAAGTGCCCAGTAAAAATAGTGGCTAAGAAAGGGCCACAACTCCTAGTGAAACAAGACTTACTGTAGGCTTTAAGAGGAGGAGGGGGGGCTTTCTTAAGGTAAACTGGACAGCTGGAAGAGGTTGGAAAGGTGGTATTGATGACTGGACAGAGTTGGATTTGAGGAAAAGAGGCTTTGAAGTCTTGAAGACTGATTTACTGGGCAGGACACTAGTAGGCTGGACTGGTGGAATGCTGGTTGTAAATATGATAAAGCTGGGGAATCAAAATACAGGGGGAAGACAGGGCCTCTGAAATGCCTTTCTGGAGCCCTGATGGCAAAACATCAAGTTTTATTTTGGCTATGGGAACACTACAAGGAAGGAGCTATCCTTAGTAGAAATAAATGATGTAATTTATCAAATTATTACATGTACAGGCTGTCAATAATTAATACAGCCTGTCAGTCATCTGTGGACATCATCTGAGGGTGCTTCAAGAGCTCTTGGTTTGATGTACAACCTGTCTTGATTGCTTGATCAATAGAATAATAAATAAATAATCCAATTATAGTACAGAATCTTATTTCTGTTTAATTTGGTTATTTCATATATAAGGTTCTGTAACATGAGAGTGCTTTTCATACTTGCATGGTGGGCGCTTTTGCAGCTCTCCATACAATTATTTGACAAGCAATGTCATCATTTGTTATTTTCCCGTGATTAAAGAAGCTTGTCATTTATTTTAATTGTACAAGTTCTTTTAGACTTGTTTGAAGTTTTCTAATGTTTTCTATATCCCCTGTTTCGTATCTTTCATATATTATGATATTTATTAACTTATACAGTATGTATTTGTAGAAGTTAATAATAATACAAAGACTATAAAACAGTGTGGTATTTATGTCAAATGTTATTTAATATTTTATTTATGTGTGTAAAGGATAATTACATAGTTTATTTAAGTAATCATCCCGTATTTTAAGGGCTTCTACTTACTAGAATACTCTCATATTACATATGTTTATACCTAGTAAGTATTTGTAGTGCTTAGTAGGAGTATTCTTTAAGTCAATTTTATTATTAAAAGGAGTAAGTTTTCTAGGATAATGTGGCTGAGGTACCCTAGGTTATTTGACTTTTTCTTTCAGAATATGAAATAATATTCTCACTTATCTCAAAGGTTAATGAGCTATTACTTATTTTATTATTCATTTATCTATTATATTTGTTTATTACATTATTACCATGTAATAATGTTTATATTCTAATATTTTATATTTTTCTCATGTTTTATTATCATTTGTGGTACATTATTACTTGTGTAATAATGTCTCTTTCATATGTATTTTTTATTAATTAATTATTACTTATTTATTGTTCTAGTCAGGTTGTCTCTGAACTAGTAGCAAGCTGGCATTCCCTACCTTTAAGATGATTCTTCTAAGAATTAAAGTTTTTTAGCCTAATCATTTTCTCCTTGAAACTCTCAAGTTCCTCAAGGGTATGGGACCATCAGGTATATTATTTTCTGGTAACCATTCATCTTTATCCGCAGAAGTGTTTTTGTATCTAACAAGGTAAAGTCTGGTATCTTTGCCATTAATTCTTTCTTTCTTTTCTTTAAGTATTTTCAATACTTTAAGTTTATTTTTACCCTCAGGTTCTACTAACAAAGGTATAGGTTCTTGTATAACTATTGGATCTTCACAGTTTCTCTGGTTAAAAGGTTTCACCAAGCTCACTGGGAAAACTGGGTGCTTTCTGGACAATTCTTCACTTAATATCACTTCTACCGCATCTTTACCATGTAGTTGCTTGATAGTGAAAGGGCCTACAAAAGAAGGTTTAAGTTTCTTATTCCCTCCTAGGTTGTTAAAATTCACTGTAGATAATAACTGTCAGCTTTCTGTACTCTACTCCACTTGTTGTGGCGTGTACAGTAAGGACTAAAGAATAATTTTACACTTTAAAAGTGTAATAAAGCAATTACCAATAAGAATAATGACTTAAGTGTTATAAAAACACTAAGTATCACAAAAGAACAGGTTATTACCCTGCTGCCAAAACTTCTGTTAAAGGAATAAATCCTCAGAAGGGCTAACCAGATTGATACACGGTTCTTCCAATCCAATTAAAGGTGTTTAATTGATTGGGGGGGATTTGTTTGAAGAATTTTAACTATATAAGATAGTATATAAATAAAGGCCAGTTCTCCTTACTTACAGGAGAAGGTGAGCGCCTCTTTAGCTCATAATAAGTTATCTGGTGTATGTTAAAATTGATGGGGGGAGGATGTCTTCAATTTGGTGAAGAAACCTCCTCCTTAAATAATAAATATATTGTATTAATCCCTCTGCAATTTATTTGACAGTGGGGATTGGGGCAATGTTGACAGGTGAATTTGATCAGCCTGTTCGTGGTAAGAAGTGAAATATGGTGTCATTTTCAATTTAAATGATGCCATATGTATTTCACATTAATTAAATTAATTTAATGTCTATTTTTCTTAATTAAACTAAATAATTTTTAATCACATGTACATGTAACTTCCTTTGGGTTTAGTGCTTGGAGAAGCGCTTGCTCTGGAGAGTTAAACATGTGGGAATTAATTTATAAGTCATTATTGCATAATTATTATACTTTACATAAAGATTTACCTTTATTTATGTGTAATTTTATACGATAAATTACTATGGGTTAATCTTGGTCTTCCAGGATTTTCAAGAAGAAAACTATGCCAATAAATGGTTCTTTATCCATTTATTGCATGTTTGAAAATTAATTTTCCAAAGATTTTCATTAATTAAATTATAACTTAATTTTGGTAAAAAATAGATATATTTTAAGGGCATTAATAAAAAAACCCAGTTTTTCCGCGTTTACACCCGGTTTTCTGCGCAGCTGCGGCTGCGCAGTGCACCCGGTTTTCCGCATTTACACCCGGTTTTTTTTAATTTTTAATTTTTAAGCAAATAGCACGTAAAGGGCGGCATTTGATGCGCGTGACCTCCCCAATCATCCTCATTAAATATTTTATTTAAAACAATTAAAACAAGAAAAATAAACAAAACAAAATAAAATTGTGGAGGGCAGCATTTGATGCGCGTGACCTCCCCAATTGTTTTAAATATTAAATATTTTATTTAAAACAATCAAAATAAACAATTAAAACAAGGAAAATAAACAAAACAAAATAAAATTATGGAGGGCGGCATTTTAAATAAGTAAAACAAGTAAAATAAACAAAATCAAATAATACAAAATTAAACAAATAAGAATGAATGAAATGAATAAAAGCAAGAGACATAATTGCAAGTTAATGATTTATGAATAACGCAACCTCCCCAATCATCCTCATTCAATATTTTATTTAAAACAAATAAAATAAATAAGTAAAACAAGTAAAATAAACAAAACAAAACAAAACAAAATAAATGGAATAAATGAAATGAATAAGATAAATAAATAAATTAAAAGCAAGAGACATAATTGCAAGTTAATAATTTATGAATAAATAATAAATGTAATAAAGTTAATAATTTATGAATAAATAATAAATGTAATAAACAACATGTAACACTCCAAAGCATCATGCAATGTACCATACCTCTGTGTATCATTGTATTTCCATTTCTTTGTCATGAAATCTGATAAGAAGTTAATTTTATAATCAGTATTTGTTGCCAATGAATTCTTCACCCTCTAAAGTGTATGAATCCATTTAAAAACTCCCTGAATATCTTGAAAGACAGACGTGAAGGTGTTTGGAAATAAATTGAGTCCAAAAATCATAAAAATCCAACCAGTGATTTAAAAAAAAACAGTTAGTCACATTAAATTCTACACCCCTTAAAGTGCTTTAAAAAAGTTTAAAATGTTGAGAAATCCTGGAAATTAAGCTGTGAGGATTTTTTATGAAAAAACCGGGTGGATTGGCCAAAAAAAATGGAAGACATGGTTTTTTTGCAAAATAAAGATTACCATAAAATTTTAAACCCCTGTAAGTATGATAAATAAATTTAAAACTTTGAAAAATAATGAAAATCCGCCCGCAAAAAATTAAATCAAAACAAAAACCGGGTGGATTGGCCAAAAAAAATAGAAGACTTTGTTTTTTTGCAAAATAAAAATTACCATAAAATTCTACACCCCTTTAAGTATAATAAATAAGTTTAAAATTTCGAAAAATAATGAAAATCCGCCCGCAAAAAATTAAACAAAACAACCGGGTGTAAATGCGGAAAACCGGGTGTACTGCGCAGCAATTTGGACGTCGCCGCTGCGTAAAACCAGGTGTAAACGCGGAAAAACTGGGTTTTTTTATTAATGCCCTATTTTAAATGAGTGATTTTTATTGAATGTGGTCATGAGTGTGGCTTGAACTCAGGTCCTTATGTTTAGAACATTTACTACTGAGCCAGTATCACCCCGGACATCTCGCGGTTGCTGCGGCCCGCAGCGACACCTGCCGAATCAGATGGGATTTCACACCCGCGCTGTTATATCAAAATATGTTTATATTTCTATTTTTATATTTTCTCATTACTTCATAAATACATATTCACATATTTTGTATTTACATAGTCTACTATGGTTTTATCTCTCATCAACCAAACTATGTACTTACCAAAACCTTATAAATACCTGCTTTCTATCTCGAAATATATTTCCCCTTGGGGGAGTTTTACCACTCATCACTTCATTATTGGATTTTCTGCTCTACAGGTTATGAGCCCGCGCTGTTATCAGCGGGTTGTATTTCTCTAAAAACAAGAAGACCATTTATTCTTTCATCATTCCGTGAAACGGTTTTCTTTCTCAGGTTCACCCTTCTGTGAACACGAGTCCTTAGAGATACTATAATCTTAAACTCCCATTCCCGCTATATCACCATTCCGTGATTAAGGCGTTTTAACGTTTATGGTTCATACTCGTTCTAATCCATCAAATCTTGTTACTCCGGATTTCTCGGCTAGGGTTACACCCCCACGCAGACAACATCCATCTATTCCTGAAGATTCTTTTGAATCCAATCCTTTCATATCTGCTAATTCCTCCATCTCTTCCGATACAATGTCTCAACCGCACTCCTCCAACCCTCTCCCTTCATCCTCTGACATTCCGAATTCGTCCGACGAGCCTCAAGGTCAATCTCACGGCAGTGGAGACGAAATCAAGCCACCAGAGTCCCTCGATACTTTACTGGCCAGGGAACTAGAACAATCTGGTCTCGGTGGCATTGACGAGAATCTACTCAAGCTTCTCCTCATTCGCACTCTCACCACATCCAACCAGACACTCGCTTCCGCCTCAAACTCAATGGTGTCAAACCAGTTACGGTGGCATCAACTTGGTAAGGCTGTTGAACCTCAACTTTTGCTGGATGGGACGAATTTCCCGTTGTGGTCGTCGGCAATTATCAACACGGTTAAAGGGGTCACTCAGAATGCAAATTTTTTCGACACGGACAATTCGACTTCGGATCCGGCGACTTCAAACGGGATACTGGCGCTTCTTCAACATTCCGTCGATCCGGCGCTACGTCCTTCCCTCAACGGGCTGTCGGCGTATGGGGCCTACCATTCTTTAAAAGGGCGATTTGCTGGCACCTCCTGGTCTCTCCTCCTCAGTCGTTGGTCCGACATTGCACAGGCCCCAGATGCATCGGACTCGATATCGTCCAGCTATGAGGCTTTAAAGCGGAGCTGGTACGATTTGGATGAGAGACTTGGGGGATTGACTAAAGATAAGTTATTATCTTTATCTTTCCACTCCACGGTTCGTCGTTATCAGCAGACAATGGCTGATTCCATCGATGCTCGGATTGCTATCACCCCGGGTTATGAAGTCACTGCGGAGGATATCCTACACATGGCGACCCGACTCCATCAATCGGTGTCGGCATCGGGATCGGCTACCGCCATGGCGATGGCATCTCAACCGGGTCGTGGAGCACGAGGCGGACGTGGTCGTGGTGGATTTCGCAATGTTCGGGGATCATTCCGTCCTCAGTCGTCAACAAACAGATCGGCTTCTGCAGGTCCAACCCCGCCTCCGGACAACTGGGCAAAACAATATCTCACGTCTGATTTTCCATGCAATGTCTGCTGGGAATGGGGACACTGGGCTCCCGACTGTCCCCGGGTGAAGCAAAATCTGGCACCGTTGGACGATCCGCGGAAGAAGGACCCCGATTGGAGGCCCCGGAAGTCAAACGTTTTATCTGGTCGGCTCGTCACCAAGTCAGGTGAACTGGCATCTATCTCGGCACCACCTGAGGATCAGGAAGATTTGCTATGTGATACCGGAGCGACTCATCATGTAACGTCGCACTCCAGTTTTTTTACCACCCTCCGTCCTGCTGATGTGCGATTGCGTGTCGCGTCTCAAGACCGCATTCCCG
This sequence comes from Puccinia hordei, assembly GCA_007896445.1. Taxonomy (NCBI): domain Eukaryota; kingdom Fungi; phylum Basidiomycota; class Pucciniomycetes; order Pucciniales; family Pucciniaceae; genus Puccinia; species Puccinia hordei. The sequence goes on from RDRW01000003.1 coordinate 593,078, forward strand.
TAGACGGCATTGGTGATGTCTGCATTCCGACTCGATACGGCAATTTATATCTCAGTAATGTTCTGTATGTTCCTCGAGTGTCTGGCACGGTGATATCAGTTGGGTATTTCAATCGGTGGGATGGAACGGTCAATTTTAAGGATGGTTCTTTTTCTTTTCTTCAACGAGATCACATTTTCCCAACGTACACACGAAACTATCGGTGGTTCATCCATTCCACTCCTCCATGTCATTCCTCCCGCCCTTATCCTCAGTTGTCCAGTATCACTGCATCATCTCTCTGGCACGAACGACTAGGTCACATAGCTGTCAGATTCTTCAATCGAACAATTACTCAACAATGTGTTTCCGGAATTCCTTTAAAAAAGTTGTCTTTGCCGAAATCTAAATGTCATTCTTGCTCTCTTGCCAAAAGTACCCACACTCCAGTGGAATCCCCCTCGAGAGAACTTGCTGATGCCCCGGGTGCCGTTGTTGCTATTGACTTGGTTGGTCCTTTTCCCGAGGCACTTGACGGAAGCACGTATGGTCTCGTTATCCATGACATCTTCTCTCGAATGACTTCGGTGGTTGGTTTGAAGAGTAAGGCGGCGGCCGGGAAGGCGGTGATGGACTGGGTGATGAATTTCAATCGTTTGACTCCTCATACTGTGAAGACTATTCGTTCCGATAACGCTGGTGAATTAACTTCTAACAAATTTAACAAGTTTCTAAGTGACAACAATATCCGACACGAGTTGAGTATCCCCTACGAGCATCATCAGAACGGCGGCGTTGAAAGAACTAATCGGACCCTCCTTGACATGGCTCGGACTTTCATTATACACGCTAAGTTACCCCCATCTCTCTGGTTTTTGGCCATGAAGCAGGCTGCCTACATCTTCAATCGTGTAGTTCATGCGGATGCTTCAAAATCTCCTTACGAGCTCTCTTTAGGAAAACGTCCTTCGCTGGATATGGTACGCGTTTTTGGGTGTAGGGCTTACTTACATGATGTCAACTATCCGAAGCAGTTTGTGCCGCGTTCTACGCCTCTTATCCATGTTGGCGTGTTGGATGAGTCACATGGCTGGTTGCTCTGGAACCCGGTATCGAAGAAGCTCGAGCGAGGTGCTTCTGTCATCTTTCATGAGGACGATTTGCCATCTCAAATGACGAACTCTGGATCCATCAATGCTGTGTTGAATTCTATCAAGGTTGATCGTTTGGGAGATTTTCGGGAACTTCGTGAACTGGATCTGCAGGATGCATGCTTGGCTTCTGCGATATCTGAATCGCCATTCACATCTGATGCTCCATTCAACTACCATCAAGCAATCAAATCGGATCAACGGGCTGAGTGGCAGGCAGCTATTGATGCGGAAATTGAGATGATGATCAGCCTGAATGTATGGGACGAGGTTCCGGAGTCGGAATGTAGTGATTTGCTCACTTGTCGATGGGTATTCGCACTCAAGCGGAGTCAGGAGGGTATAATCACCAAATTCAAGGCACGCATTGTTGCGCAGGGTTTCAAGCAACTTCACGGCCGAAATTTCAGCGAGACCTTTGCTCCGACCCCCACGTTCTCTTCTCTTCGCCTTCTATTGGCTATGGCTTCGAGGCATCAATGGCCCGTTGCGTCATTTGATGTTAAGAGCGCTTTCTTACACAGTGAGATTGATCATGATGTTTTCATCCGTCCCCCCCCAGGTGTTTCTGTCAGTAAGGGTTCAGTTCTGAAACTTCGGAAGGCCTTGTACGGCACTCGACAGGCTGCCCGTTGCTGGTGGCTTCACTTGAAGACGCAACTCGAGAAGATTGGTTTCTTCCCCAATCTGGAGGATCAGTCTACCTATGTCTATCGTTCGGGGGAAGATCGGGCTTTCTTGTGGGTCCATGTGGATGACGGCCTTTTCACGGCAAGCTCACCGATCCTTTTGGATTCTCTCAAGAAGGACCTATCGTTGGTACTTGATTTGAAGTGGGATCAGGCTCTGTCTAGCATTGTCGGGCTTAGAGTCCGCGAGACGCCTGGAGGCTTCACCATTGATCAGCCTATGCTCATCCAGAAAATTCTTCAGTTTCAGCCATCAACTATTTGCACTCGAACGCCTATCCAATCCACCGATCTGGTTTCCAATCGCTCCAATGGCTCAATGGATATCGACTACCTATCCCGCATTGGTTGTCTCTTGTATCTGGCTGCAGGTTCTCGACCTGATATAACTTTTGCTGTGAATTTTCTCTCGCGTTTTTCCCTATCTCCTGACGAGTCACACTGGGCGGCATTGAATCACCTTATTTCATACATCAGATACAGCAAGGACCTATCGCTGCCACTAGTGGCGTCGGAACACCTCTCGGACGGGGTTCAAACGTTTGTAGATGCAAACTGGGGCGGTGAGGCATCTCGATCAGTCCAAGGATTTGTTTCAACTGTGTGGGGAGTTCCGGTATCTTGGTCGTCGAAACGTCAGACGTGTGTTGCTCGGTCCACGTGTCAGGCCAAGTACATGGCTTTGTCTTTTGCGTCCAAAGACACCTGTGTATTAGGATCAATCCTCTCCGGTTTTTTCCAACTCCCGCCACCGCTACTTCTGTGCGACAATAAAGCTGCAGTGCAGATCAGCTCCGACTGCCGTACGCGAAAAGAACACCGGCATGTAGATAGAGAGTTTCATATTATCAATGAACTTCTATACCTGAAGAAAGTCCGCCTCGAATGGATCTCTACCAACAATCAATTGGCCGACATTTTCACCAAAGCTTTGGGATGGCGGAAGGTGTCGGAGTTTTTATTGGGAGTCGGATTGCGATTGCAATCCCATATGTTGGCAAGTAAAGGGGGGACAGTATGCGCTGGCGGCGATGAACATGCGCCCCCCGCATCTGTTCGTCTCTCTTCGGAATTCCTTCCACATAAGACTGTATGATTGGTTCGACGGAGGCTAACCAATCACAACTTATTCTACACAGTGGATCTTACAACGACTCCGACGATTCTTTGGTGTACCCTTGATTTCTATTTCTTTTTATTCTTTCAGTCTGCTGTTTGTTATGATAATTTATCTTATTCTTTTATTTATTATTTTTCTACGTTCTGTTATTTATTTCTATTTTCTATTTTTATTTTTTATTTATTTTTTATTTCATTTTTTTATTTTTATTTTTTATTTCTTGATTACAATTTTTTTCTTCTCTTATCTTCTTTCTTTTCTGTCTCGATTACTAGTGGTTGATGAGGGGGGGAGTGTTATATCAAAATATGTTTATATTTCTATTTTTATATTTTCTCATTACTTCATAAATACATATTCACATATTTTGTATTTACATAGTCTACTATGGTTTTATCTCTCATCAACCAAACTATGTACTTACCAAAACCTTATAAATACCTGCTTTCTATCTCGAAATATATTTCCCCTTGGGGGAGTTTTACCACTCATCACTTCATTATTGGATTTTCTGCTCTACACGCGCAACTTGTCCGTGCAGCGACACATGGTGTATTGATTCGACACTTCACATATTGCACACCTTCCGGATTGATCAACCTCTCCACCTCAACTCAAAAATCCTTCCCACTTCCAGATTGATCAAACACTCCACATCAAATCAACCACTTTACAATGAGCGGCTCTCGGTCCACCTCAAAGCTATGCACCTGTTCTCAATGTGCACTCCATGAATTCTTAGACGATCAACATCAAATCATCTATGGGAAATACATATCTGCCCGAAATTTTGCCAAGCATCGCGCGGAAGAAACCAAAAAACATCTTGAAATTCAAGCTGCCGCGGCGGATCGTACCAATAATCAACCAGACAATCAATCCAATAGTTCATTAATAGAAGTACCCAAACCTTACGCTGAATCCGAACAAAGCGACGTGTTTTTAGGACTTGACGAAAATGAAAACAGCATTTATCTCTGTGAGTCTTACATCAGCATAGATTTGGTAGAGTCTCAACTGAATGAAAATTTTCCATCCAACAGTTTATATCATCATGTTTGTTACTTGGCTTCACCTATCCTGTAACCTCAGCCGCGATAACTGCCAAACGGCAATCACAGCGCTCTTCAATATACTCAAGGAAGTAATCAGACGACCATCATCAAACCAAAAGTTGATGAAGATGCCAAAAGATCCCCGTACACTCCTTTCACGCGCTGAAGTGGATGCCAATCTTGTCAACAAAATATGCTGCCGAACCTGTTTTCATCTCTACCCAGACAGCCTCGAGACTCCGTTTTTATGTACTTATAAACCCTTCAAGTTTTCCGAAGAATGCAACGAAGCACTCTACATACAGAAAAAAACTCATCACGGCATGAAAGATTTTGGTGAATTTCCTCCTCCCAAGAAAACCGATGTCGTACCTTTGTCTTATGGCATACCTCGATGCATTTTTGTTTCTCAACCAATACTGAACTGGCTGGGATGGCTTTTATCAAAACCCAATATTGAATTGGAAATTGATACCTGGGCTTCCAAGATCAGCAACGAAACAACTCTCATGGACGTACAACAAGGCGAGAACTATCGAAACATCGACTGGGGCGACTCTCCTGCTTCGTTGAACCTTGTCCTTTCCCTATTTGTGGATTGGTTTAACCCACGCGGAAACAGGATTAGTGGAAAGGTTGAATCAACCGGTGTATTTGCATTAACTTGCTTGAATCTTCCTCCGGTCTTACGCAATCAGATTCCAAACATTTGTCTTTATAGTGCAACCCCCGGGCCGTCATCACCTGATACAACCACAATCAACCACCTCGTGAAGCCAATAGTGGACGAGCTGTTGGCTTTAGAATCCGGTACCATGATCAACACGTTTCAGCATCCAAATGGCCGGCTGGTTTGTGTTCGACTGCTATGTCTCTCTGGTGATCTTCCTGCAACCAAGAAAGTGGCTGGTTTTGCAGCGGCAACAGCCACAAGGTTTTGTTCTTGGTGTCATTCTAGCTGCGACTTGCTTGACTCGCTCCAACTTGCAACACCTAGAACAAAGGATGAAACAGTGAAATCCGCGACGGCATCTAAGAATGCAGAATCCATCACCATGCAAGAAAAGATCCTCAAAGAGACTGGGGTACGTTGGTCCGAGCTAAACCGTCTGCCCTATTGGGATCCAGCAAAGCATGTGGTGCTTGGCATCATGCACAACTGGCTTGAAGGGATCTTGCAGAGTCATTGGCGATATCGATGGAAATTTTCGGCTATTAAAGAATCAAAACAATCTAAAAAGAGACGAGCTAGCAATCAAGCATCAAACCGCAAGCGACCAAGAACACTGGGTGACCAGATGACGTTATCAACTGCCACATCATCAAATGAATCTGAACTAGATGCAGAAGACAACGACATCGTGCTTGAGGGTGGAAACCACGGCGGATTCTTTTCCCAAGATGACATCATGAACTTTCGCCAAGCAATGATCAATGTAGTCCTACCCAACGGTGTGGCTAGACTTCCTGCAAACCTTGGCGAGGAACGACATGGCAAGTTGAAAGCCTCTCAGTGGTATAGTCTGTTTGCATGCATTATCCCACTGGTTATCTTCGAACTCTACGTTGACGATATCAGTGACATCAACCCTCAATCTAACCGAGCCAAGTTTCTTATGAACACAGCATATTTGATGCAATGTACCCATATCTTGTTTGCACGCAACTTGACCCAGAATCACATCAACCGTTTCGAGAGCAGCTACAAGAAGTACGGCGAGTCTGTGGCTGATCTGTTTCCTGGCGTCAAAATACAACCTAATCATCATGCGGCACTGCACATTCCAAATCAAATGAGGGCGTTTGGGCCACTGGCAAGGGTGGGTGAGTTTGCTGGCGAGAGGCTCATTGGGTTCTTACAGAAGATTAAGACAAACAATCGAATTGGTAAGTCATTCGGGCTTCTCCTAAGTCAAGTCTAAGATAATGCTGATATATCTAGATGATTAGATGAAATGAGTGGAACAATGATGCGACGGGGCTGCCAACTGCAACGACTGATGGATAAACCTGCGTACCAAGCCATGGTTCAAGTAGAAGAGCCGACCCCGGGGCGATTGAGGGATAGAAAAAAAATCAGGGTCAACAAGATAATGTACACGGAGATATTCAATTACTTGGTCAAGCACGATCCATTGTTAATACATAGGGATACGGTCCCAGTTCCAAATGGGGGGAAGATTCTTGGTGGATGGGCCCGGCCTGTTCGATCAATCATGTGTAATGGGTTTGCGGTGGCTACAACAAAGCCTCAGAATTGTGTTGTTGTCAAATTGGATGGTCAGGTGAAGTATGGGATTGTGAAGCAGCTCTATGATCTTGAAGACGTCTCACAAAGGGGAAGAAAGATGATTGTTCTGTCGCCAATCACTGACATGTTCCCAAAGAAGTTTCAAGTTCCCACCTCCCGGTTTCGATACTACCTTTATCTCTACAAGACAGTAATCGGTCGGGTCATTTATTCTAAGGCCCTAGTTGTGCAACCGTCCGACGTTGTTTCTGTGGCAGCCTACCGTTTCTTGCCATCCAATACATTTGGCATTGACAAGGATGGCATTACACTGGTCCCCCATGACCATGCAGCCTTATTAGATATCTCCGGAAGCCCTTAATCCCCTCCTCTTGGTTTTTCCCTTTTATTCTTTCATGATGCTCCCACAGCCAGCTTGTATCTATCTTATTTTTATTTTTCTGAATGAATATAAGTTTTTCAAAGAATTAGAGAGGGAATAAAAATCTGATTGATCCATGAAGGCATTTTGATGTATATTGCTAACTAAACTAGAGGAGAGATAGCAAAAATGGAAATAGAATAAAAACACAAAGAAAGTTAATCCAACCAGTAAGGCCGGGCTCATCCAGAGTCTTTGTTAAGCTCAGCGTATAGGGAGATTGTTTGTATTGTTTTGAACAATACACGACTTCAGACCTGCGGTTGGATGTGGCTGACAAAAATAAGTGACCGAAAACAGGGCTTGTAGTGCCAATGGATATCATGGTGCTGATTGGATCCAAGACCGGACCGGTCGGTTACTTCTTCAACGTGTTGAACTTTGGCTTATCTGCTGGCTTTGCAATTCATGCACAAGACCAAGGCCACTTCTCATGCTTTGCCCATGACATTTATTTATCAACAGACAAGCCGGAAAAACGGGCGGACACCCGTTAAACTGCAGTCAAAGCACCATCAGTTGTTTTCAGTTTGAGCAAAACCCTTGTTCAACACTCGATTGACATCAGAGGATGGCACTTGGATAGATGGTAATTATGAGCTCATGGAGCGATGTCTTGAGGGAGTCGCGAAAAGAATACTTCTATCACATGCAACCTCAGGGCACCAATGCCAACGAGCTGACCCAGGCTTGAACCCGCTGCACGACCTGCAGTCGCCATGCAAGCAGAGTTCTTGGCCGATCTTAAAAAATGTATTACAGCAGTCTACACTCGGCTCAAAGTTTTACCAATGGGAAAAAAAACTATTTGAGACGGGGATTTACATACGAATTAATACGCACTGAGTCGACTTCGATCAATGAAGAAGAAGACAATGAGATGAATGGAGGGTTCAAGCAAGTTTTCATGAGGGCTGTACCTGAACTGATCTGGCAGCGCGTTCAATGTAATGATGGACAGTTTGAGTTACTGAAAATTATCTTGAGAGGCTGTTTGGGGTTCTTTGAAGACCGATTTCGGGACCAGAATCTAAGCCTTATCGATCATCAGTCTATTGTCAGAGATTCTCACAGGGATTGGTTCACATCCGTCAAAGATTGCCCAACGGTCTGGCTTTCAACTCACCTCACCAGCCATCCTCCTCTTCCTCCATGATGGCAAGTGTTCTCGCATCAAGACCATGGGTTTGGTCATTCATTGGTACGTCCTCGGTATCTTCAAAATTTTCACTATCTTCTTCTTCTTCATCCTCATTGTAATCCTCGTCATCCTCTCCCTCCTCATCATCATCAACAAAATCATCGTACAAGTCGCCAGCATCACCCTCCTCAAAGTACTCGTCTGGAGATTCGTCTGGGCTTTCATCGTCTAAGTTGTGTCCCTCGTCTTCAGAACCATTCACAGAGCTCTTCTTCATTCCCTCTTGAGTCTCATCTTCATCATCAGAATCATCAGAACTGTCTTCTTCGAGGAGCCCATATGGCTCAACAAGTATGTCCCAGTACTTGCGGGTGAATGAGCGGTCAGTAAGCTTCTCATCTGGATGTCGTTGTTTCTTTGGTAGAAGGGATTGACTCGCATCCGGGAGAAAGGCAACATTTTGTGCATCGGGGATAGTCTTTTGTTGAGCAGGTACTAGTTTGTGGTACCACAATGGGTCGTAGAAGTCAATTGCAAGACCCTTTGGTGCGGCAGTGAAGGTAGAAATGACAGGTTGTCTGGGTAGCTGGCGGACTCGTCGGTTTGTTTGGTTGGATGATGGATCTTGCTCCGCTGCGTTCTTCATGACAATATCCAACGAGCGAATGAACTTACTGGCATTCTTTGAGCGATATACAAGGGTTTTGATCTTGTAGACATTCCTTCTTTCGTCATATTCATCATCGCTGTGTGACCCAATCGGCGAAAGAATGTCCACGTAGCGCTTGGGAAACTTGTTGAGAATGGCAAATTCCTTTCGGGCATCTCGTAACTAGAAGTTGTATCACAGTCAGTCTAACAGTATTAAAAAGCACAAAGTCGAAAAACAAATCAACTTACTCTTTCCCGGTTTTTAGAGATTCTCTTGTTCATGGCATCTTGAGCATTCTTCCCTTCCTGTTTCTTCTCCTTTTGATATTTGGAATGTTGAACAAAGTGTACAAAATGGTTGTAAGCTTGTATTAATAGGGATGTGTTAGAGGCCATTTTTGGGTTGACATTCATGTACATGTAGGCTTGACCGGCAACAAGCTCTTGAAAAGTAGTGATGGCGGCAATACGGTGGGCTGCATTGTAGAGCGAAGCGGAATCCTCCTCGAGATTTGGGCACCAAGCGCGTAACCCAAGACGAACCATGAGGCCTTGAGCGTAACGAACATTGTTGGAGCCAAGGTGAATGAGTGATCTACCATATTTGATTGAGCCTGTGGTGGCATCTTTGAAGAGCTTGACTTCGGAGGCGTTAATAAGTGCGGGAGAAGTTGAGGCACGTGCAGCATCTTCAATTTGTTGACCGTTTGAGAAGCGGTTGTAGAACTCTTGGAGGTTTCGTAATTCGGGGGCTTGAGGTACTGAGGCCTGCTTCAATAGACCCCAGAGTATCTTGATATGGACAAAACGGGCATTCTAATATCTTTTACTCGTCAGCTGGTTTATTTGATTGTGTAGATTTTTTTTTCCAAAATGGCTTACCTTTGTTGTTGCAAACTCTGCGGGAAAATCAGCAGTTTGCATTTGTTGGGGATGACGTCTGGGGGATTGTATTTTTTCGGGCTTGAATTTCTTGGAGGTGATTGACTTAGGTTGGCCAACTTCTGGGGGAGCCGAGGCCGCACAAACTGCTCGTTTGGGGGTCACATTCACGGGATCTTTTGTTTTTTTAGAGGAGGAATTCTTGCGGTTGCTGGAATTTTGGTCACCCATTTGGAGTCTGGTGCTGACAGTTGGTTGTTCTTTCGTGGTTTTTTTAGATGGTTTAGGTTTTTTTTTTGATTCGGGTCCAGTGGTATTGGTAGAAGCTTTCAAGGAGTTGACCTGCGCAGTGAGCTGGGTCACCATGGACTCAAAATGGCTTGTTCGAGCTTGAACAGCTGCATCAACTAGCTGTTGCTGTTCGGCAGTAAGGGTAGGCAAGGCCGCGGAGTTTTGAGGGGCCCATGGATCCATGAAAGTATGATAAGTTACGGATAGGATGGTGGACTGGTGGGGGAAGATTGAATGAAGGCAAATTTGGGTTAGTTTGGTTGTGGAAAGGAAGGGAGAGGTAGTGTAAGGCAGGTTAATATTGTGAACATACTATTTTTAAAAGTAGATAGAAATAAGGGCGGGTTACCGGAGTTGTTGGATGGGATTGGACTGGTTAGTTGGTGTGGGATGAGGAAGGGAGGGTGCGTGAAACAAGGCCTTTAAATAATAAAACTTCCCTTTGGTACAGCTGTCAGTTGAATAATGGAATCAAGGCATTGATTGATCAGTCTTGCTGAGATGGTCTTCGGGAGGAATGAGTGAGTGGTGAATAATAATGAAAGGAAAGGAAGCTTACCAAGCATATATTTAATTTTCTTCCCTTTTTGATGCATGACCTGCTGACATGTGTATCCAAAATGTCGCACGCAGGTGGCAGGTGTCGCTGCAACTGACAATGAATTTGAATAAATTCTGATATGCAGCGTCAGGGTGTCGCTGCGGGCCGCAGCGACCGCGAGATGTCCAGGGTGTATCTAACTGTTAGACTATTGTACCATTTGATGAAATGATAAGATCTAATTTCCCCTTTGTTAAGACTATTAATGTAATAAAAGATAATAATAAAAATAAAGAATAATTATAATTATTCAAGCTTGCAGTTTCAAGTATTACATGTTACATACTACATGTAATATCTTGGTGGCTGACAATAACACTTTATCTCCTGTACTGAAAGAAGGTTCTTTGTGGCTTTTATCCCACCTAGCTTTGTTGTACTCCACTGCTTCTTGTACAAATTTATTAGCGTGATCATGATGTATGTCTAACATATTTTTGAAATCAGCAGCTGTTGGGTGTATGTGAGGTAATTTGGAATTAAAATGATCTTTTGGTACTCTAGGTATCCATCCTGTTTCTAAAATGTAGGGTAATTTCTTAGTAGAGGAGTGTTTACTGCTGTTATACGCTATTTCTAGAGCTGGTAATAGGCTGACCCAGTCATGAGTATATCCATCATGATTTTTGAATTCCAACCCAAATGCACAAAATCTTCTCAGCATATCTTCCAAATTCTGGATCATCCTTTCAGCTAATCCATCAGTCTGAGGATGATATGCTGTGTAAAAAGCTAATTTAGTTCCTAACATATCATGCAAGTTGCGCCAAAATTCTGAAGTGAACTTGGGATCTCTATCACTGATAATAATTTTTGGTATTCCTACATTAGACATTATTCTGTTCCAGAAAAGCATGGCTACTTCCATAGCTGTGTCATCTTTATGGTTTGGTATGAACCTGGCTCTCTTTGAATATCTATCTACTACAACTAGTACAGAGTTATAGGAGTAAGATCCTTCTGGGGGTAGTCCTGTTACAAATTCCATATTTATAATTTCCCATCTAGAAGTAGGTTCTTTAATTGTCTGAAGTCATCCAAATCTCTTCCCTGTTTGTTTGTTAGATTTCTGGCAAATTATACAGCTCTTTATATATTCTGTGGTTTGATTTTTCCAATCAACCCACCAAGCTGTATTCTTGATTCTCTCTATAGTTGTTTCTTCTGAAAAATGGCCTGAACCTATTGCATCATGACATTCCTCTAGCATATTTTTAATTTGAGAATTATCACATATCACCAATACACTAGAATGTCTGTGTCTATAGTAAATAAGACCATCTAGAAGTGTAAATTTTCCTTCAGAATATGGTTTGTGAAGGGAACTAGGTAAACTAGTAATCAATGCCGGTGAACTATTCTGATTACTAAGAATTTCAATTAATTTGACCATTTCAGCATCTTTCTGGTAACTTTGTTCTACTAGGTCAAAATAGGCTTGATCCAAGTCACAGGCATGAATTCCCAAAATAGGAAATATGTCTTCATCTTCTGGATCATATGCCGGATTATCTGGAGTATTGGGTAAAGCCCATCTACTAAGTCCATCTGCATTTTTATGTTTAGCTCCTGCTTTATGTACAATAGTCATGTGCCCTCTGTATTGTTGAATAGCAATCTGCCATCTTAACATGTGTCTGTTAGGAGTTTTCATATTCATGAGCGTTTTAACTGCAGTACAATCAGTAACTACCACTACTTTGCAACCTTCCAAATAATAATGTAGCTTGTCTAGAGCCCAAACAAGAGCTAAACATTCCATCTGGCTGGCACCATATTTCTTCTCTGTCATTTTTATTTGTCTAGAGATGAATAGAATGGGTTTTTCTATTGGTTTATCGTCAATTTGGAACTCTTGATGTAAAGCAGCTCCTAAGCCATCTAGACAAGCATCAATGTACAAAATGAAAGGTAATTTGTAATCTGGTTGAGCTAATACTGGTGCTGTAGTTAAAGCTTCTTTGAGGGATTCGTAATCTTTTACTCTGGCATAAGTCATTTCAAAGATTGTGTCTTTACTACTTACAGTCAATCAGTCTCTCATACGGGCAGGAATGAACCGTTTGAGCGCGATTTCTTTTATGATATATTTGGTCAAGATCTGAGGAGAATCACAGTCGTCACTCTCAATTTCGTCGGGGACAACCACATGGACCAAGATCAAGGTCTGGATCATGAAATCAAAGAAAGAAGAAATGAATGACCGGTCAATCTCTTCAGTGACCAGCTCTGGAGAATCACTGAAGAGGAAGTGGTCGCCTACCTTTTTCACACCTGCACACACCCGGTTGACTGTTCCTAGCCACCTCCACGATGTCCGGTCTTCCATCATCTCAACTGGTCTACCATCTGCATACACCGGAATCATACAGACAGCAAACCTAAGTGTTTTGGGGGATGAGGAGGTAGCTAGTTCAGTAATCGGTTAGAGATGAGGAAAAAAACAAGAAGCGGCGCAACTCAGCATGGCCACCTACAGGCCCTCTGGATCCGTAGAGAACCCAATCGGCACAGAACTTGATACCCGATCGGACAACCCAGCCGAGTGAGCGAAAGTGATGGTAGACCACATATGAGAGGATGAATGGGTTGTCTGGACGGATGGTCAGGTCGGGCTTTCCCCGGAGTGACGCGCGACAAAACAAATCCCACATCTGTAGGATTGTCAATGGCTCCGAATAACTATCAGATTCCTAAATAGCTTCACCCTAATCAGTCCGGTTCAGCAGAACAGATCCCCAGAAGAGGAAAACATGACTTCAAACCTTGTTGTCTTCTAACAATACTTGCAGACAGCCCAAGCCGAACGTCAAGAAGAAAGCCTCCTCATTCATCAATTGGAGGTGTTCCAGATCCTCGATCTTTTCTAACTCCTGTGCCAGTTCTGCAGGTATAACTTGAGCCAGTTTCTGTTTTGGAGGGAGCCTAATTTCTCTTGGAGTCTCCTCAGTCTCAGTCGACGCCGGTACGACTGATTCGCTGGTCAGCCCGAGCTGCTTGAGCTTCGACTTTTGGATCTTGCTTTCCTTCCGCTCCACCCGCCTTTTCGCAGTGAGTTCCTCGGCCGTCAGCTTAACTATGGCAAACACGAACAATTACGATCAGTATATCGCCGATCAAGAAGCTATGCATGAGAGTGTTTCCTGTTTTCTCCATTTGATTTAATTGACTCACGATATCTATCATCCTCTAGAACTTCGAGCAACTTGCGATTTTTAGCTCGTTGAAGCCAAGTTGGCTCACTCCTGCTAAGACTACCTTTGCCAAAGAAGCCTTGCTGCCACAGGACGGTTCTTCCCGAAATGATCCAGATGCTGTTAGTGATGTTGTCATAGCTTCCTGTGATTGTGAACGAAGAAAATCTAGGAGATCTTGAGGGATGGGGGGGTCGGAGGAGGGGCAGTAGCTTGGCGAAGAAGGTCGAGGAGTCTGGCTTGTTGGCGACTAGAGTGATCGGGAGTAGCTTGGAGTAGATGCTCGTCGGTCCTCGGACTCGCTTGGCACTCGAGTGCGCCGGCTCCTGCTTGGTCGGCGTTGGTTTTCCCTCTGGCTGTGTCGCGCTTGCTGTTGTCAGGTCTGTCATCGCAAGCTCGGCCGGTCTGGTGTGGCTTGCGAACCAAAAAAAACTTACGCGCGCGATCGATGGCCGATCAGCCTGTCCCACGGGGGAATCAGTCGGGGAGCCTGAAATTTATAAGATTACATAGGAGGGAAATTGCGGCGTGCATAAAAAAAAACGCCATCAACGCCCAAGAATATAAGCGAGATGGAGGACTTGTTAGATCTGAAATCAATTCGGAGGATCTTGATGAGACTCGAAGATACCGTCACTTTTCGTACGTGTCATTTTTTTTCATCATTATAATTCTGCGTGTTCTCTCTTTGCTTCCTGTAAGCTTATACATTTCGCCAAAATCGGGGTTTTCTACTTTTTTTTTGTTGATGGTTTGCGATGGGATTCGGGCTCTGAAAAAAGTGATGATAGAACGTGCCCAATTCGCACATAATCAGGTAATATATGAAAATTCTAGCAAGTTTACCGGCCTCGATTTGGATTCTAATGAGCCCTCATTTCTGGGTTGGATGTTAAGGCAAACCGAGATCACACATGGTAAGTTTACCCCGCCCCCTCTACACCCATATTTCAGAAAAAACACCAATTTTGACACTTTCTCATGTGTTTGTGTGTGTGTGTGTTTTTCCCAAAGCAAAAGTGAGAAGATATGAGGCACCAGACGAATATCCTTTCACCCCAAGGGAAGAGCTTCCCCGACCAATCCTACCCATGCTCGACTTCCCCATCGTCTTACATCCAAATAAGATCAACATCAATTCGAAAATCAAAGAGTTTTATATCAATAATATCGTTCCAGCTCTTACAGAAAGAGACGGGCGTTCGGATGATGATGGCCATTATGGGAGCTCAGCCACCAGAGACGTGGAAATTTTACAAGCTGTATCTCGTCGGATCCATTATGGTACACATTCTCCATCTAACACATCGCCAAAACAAGCATTTTCCTTACCAAGGACTCAGAATTACTAAGAATTATTACTTTCTTCTTCTTGTATAAAAACCGAATGGAAATAGGAAAGTTTGTAGCCGAATCTAAGTTCAGGACACATCCCACCGACTTCATTCCGCATATCCGGACAGGAAACAAAGAAGCCTTGGAAGCATTGATCACGAAGCCAGCTGTAGAAGCAGCATTAATAGAGCGACTGAGCAAGAAAGCCTTGACTTATGGGCAAGAGATCTCTGCGAATAATGATAATCAGAACTTGTTGGAGGTTAAACACAAGATGGACGCCAAAGTGGTCGTTGAAATGTACAAGAATTGGGTGATCCCTCTGACTAGACAGGTCGAAGTGAGTCTCCCTCTTCCATACTTCAAAGTACCCACCCCACTCACCCGCTTTTCCTTCCTGTTGCCTCCACGAATTAATCACAATAAAACCCAAAGGTTGAATACTTGTTGTGTAGACTCGACGGGCTTTCTAAAGAGGAGCTGGTACAACTTGATTCCAAGTCAAATCCACCCGCAACAGAATGAGATTTTATTTTAGGAAATACAGACGATCGTCTATCCTCTTTCTCCGACAGACATCTATCCAATTGATCATCTATCACGTTTAATGCACATTCTAGTACCTTGCTCCATCACTCCTTCACTCTCAAAATCGATGTGTGCTGTCTTTTTCTTTTTCTCGTCGATTAGATCAGACAAAACCCTGTGTATAGAACTCTATAGAACTTCTCATTCCAGTTCGTCATTTTTTCAGAAAGTCCTATTGGCAACGTGTACATACATGTTGAGGTTTCCATGTCTGTTCGTTTCCTCAGTGCGCTCATCCTAGCCCATCACCAGTATCGTAATAAACCCGGGATAGCAATTATGGAAGGACTTCTGTCCTCATCCTTCCCCGAACCGCTCTCTGTGCTGTCCCAGGTATGCATTTTTCATGTCCGTCTTTCTATTTTTATGTTTTTTTTGTTGTGGTTTGTTTCAACAATACCAATCCTTTGACAAACTTCTCTCTTTGCAATCCCAGCTGTTCTATTTCTATCCATCTTGCCAAAATATACCAGATCCGTTGTGATATGGCCAAGGTAGGTCTGAAAAAATGTCACTCTCAACCACAACTATGGCTGGAAATAATAGATACGCCAGACATTGTAATTTGGTGTAACTGTCCACTGACAATTGTGGCACAATTTCTTGGGAGATGACCATGATCTTTTTAAGAAAAGATATCTTGAACAAAAACAGGGCCAACATATCAAATGGGGAGTATACACCAGATTCCAATGTAAGTTTAATAAGTAAACCAATTGGTGGGGACTTAGAACCAGTTCTGGTGTCAGCAAAACTGTTTTGAAGGAGGTTGTACTGCAGTGGAAGCACTGATTCCTGTAACCAAGAGGCATGAGGGCACATCCACATGTCATCACATACAGCACACTAATCACAAAAGTTGTCTGTTGAATGCATTTTCAAATCATGCAGCTTGAAATCATTGCAATGAATCTGGCTTGCAGCCTAAGGTGATTCCTGAGAGGAAATTGATGCAAGATTTACATGAAGGCCTTCAGAAGTTGCAGATCAAACAACATGATGATCATCTCAGTGATCAAAAGGAAGCATTTGTTTTTAATTATATCTTTGAACAAATGACTAGTGTCAGACAGATTGTGACATTTCAGCAAGAAATGAGGCACATAGGAGTGGAGAGTAACTCAGTGAAATTCCCATGTAAATATAAATATAATATAGATATCAAGGCCAATTGCAATATCTCTTGAGAGGAAAATAAAAGGATAAAAAAAATAATAGCAATTTGGATATATCTTAGATGAAACTCCCTTGTAATTAATTTATAAATATCATCGCCAATTGGAATACCTCTTGAAAAAAAAGGATGCAAAAAAATCACAGAAATTTGAATACATCTTAGATTGATTTCCCTTTTAAATATATATATCACGGCCAATTGGATCACATCTTGAAAGAAAAATAAACGGATGCAAAAAAATTGAGAAACAGTATTATTTAGAGTAGATATATGAATATTCCAGAGGAAAAAGTGAGGCAGCTATCCTAGCTGGTGTTTCCTGATGAAGGCCATGAGAGATGGCTAATCTCAAACTCTGTTGTGCTTCAGCTGGGGGGGGGGGCTATAAAAAAAGTTCATCAGCTAAAAAGTAAAATTTCCATAAATATAATCAATAAACAAACCTAGTTGTGAGGCATGGATTCTGTATATTTACAAGAATAATCCAGGTGGAGAGAAGCCACAGTGCTTTTCTGGGTTTTTATATCCTCCAAGACAAGACAGTCTAAAATATCTTGTACTTTGATGGGAGAGGGTACAAGTGATAGTTGTCAAAAAACTGGACTCTAATCCACTTATTATGGTGTGTACAGTAAGGAATTAAAAAGTCTTACACTTAAAAAGTGTAATATACAGATATAACTTGTATCAAATATTTTTTTGGTGTTTGTTTAAAACACTAAGCACAAAAAATAAACAGGTTATTACCCTGCTGCCAGAGTTCTGTTATGGGAAATAGATCCTCAGAAGGGCCAACCAGAATTTAAAATGGTTCTTCCAATTAAATTATGGGGTTTGATTTAATTGTGGTGAATTTTGAAGAATTCTAACTATTAAAGATAGTTATAAGTAAAAAAAGGCCAGTCCTCCTAACTTACAGGAGAAGGTGAGTGCCTTGGTAGCTTATAATAGGTTATCTAAAGTATACTTAAAAATTATGGGGAGGATACCTTCAATTTGGTGAAGAAACCTCCTTTTAAATCATAAATATTTTGGAGAAATCCCTCTGTCAAATCATTTGGCAGTGGGGATTGGGGGAAAATTGGAAGGTGAATCTGATAAACCTGTTTGTGGTCAGAGGTGGGAAATGGTGTCATTTTTACTTAAAATGATGCCATATTTATTTCACATTAATTAAAACATTTTAATATTTATATCACTTTAATTAAACTAAAATCAGTATTTCAACTATTAATTACATGTACATAGAACTTCCTTGGTTCTACTTGAAAAGAGCTTGCCCTGGAGAGCCAATCAGGTGGGAATAAATTAATGAGTCTTTGTTGCATATTAAACATGGTTTACATAAAGCTTTACATTGATTTATGTGTAATTTTATACTCTAAATTACCATGTTTTACGCTTGGATTTTCCAGGATTTCCAAGAAGAAAACTATGCCAATAAAGGGTTCTTTATCCATTTATTACATGTTTGAAAATTAATCTTCCAAGGATTTTCATTAATTAAATTTTTACTTATTTTTAGTAACAATCAAGATAACTTACTGCCAATATTTCCTTTGTGGTCAAGAGTGTTATTTGACCTCAGAGCCTTCTGTTCAAGGTAAACATTTCTAAGCTGTTTCTTAATTGTTAGAATATGAGCCACATTATCATAATGATCAAGTCTAATTTCTGTTTCATTCAGAATATCAAGTGAATAAATAAAATAAAATAAAAAATAAAATAAAGAGTAATTTCAATTATTCAAGCTTGCAGTTCCAAGTATTACATAGTAATAATTACATGTAATATCTTGGTGGCTGAAAATAGTGATTCTCCCTTTGGATGTGTCCAATCTGATTTATGTGGGCAACCGCATCTGCATACTTGAGGAGTACCCAAATAGGTGATAAATGTGCAGCAAATCAAGATGGGAAAAAACCTGGGCCTTTTAAGTGGACAAAACTAGAAATCATAGGCTGCACAGCCATAGTAGTGGAGGCAATTTTGGGCTGATCACCAGAAAGCTTCTCTGGTGAGATGAAGTTGATGATGTTGTTGCAGAGTCAGGATCATAAATGATGACAAGCTGGCTTGAACTAGGTTGTATGTATGTATGTATGTAAAGAGGTGATGTGAGGGATCTTACTATGGATGTAAAAAAAAGAGGTAGTGTGTATGCAATATTCCTGAAGTAGCTTGTGTGTGGATTTATCAGAATTGAAGTAGGAGTGCTGGTGGGGATTGGGATACAAGGAATGCACCTCAACAGTCCTTTTATGCCTCACCCCTGAAGTGGTGATCAGTCACCCCTCCAGCTGATAAACCCTCCAGTAGTGATCATTCACCCCTGCAGTGGTGAATGATCACCTTGCTTGTCCTCCTTCAAACTGTAACTGGGTGGTTTTACAGGTGCTTTGGGGCACCGTGCTCTAAGATAATTTATATTGGTTGATAAAAGAGTGTTTTTATTCTTAATTGCCTGAGAGAAAAATGGCAAGACAACAGGAAAGGCAGGATTTTTATAGCCTGCCGCAGGCGAAACCTGAAACAAGAGAAAATAACCACATGACCTCAGGAAAGAAACCCTGAGGTGCTTTCTGAAAAATAAAGGAAGACTAGGAAAATACTACTGGACTGCCGGTGGTAGACCAACATTAAGATCTAAGTACAGGGGTTCTTACCCCTGGTTTTACAAATGAAGAAGCAATTGGTTCAGATGGTTAGTGGGTGCTTCCTGCAATCCAGGGGTGCTGATGTTAGACTGTTTGTTAGCATGTTGTGATGCTCCCAATCTCAATTGGTGCCATCTTAGTAAGTAGGTATCCAGTTTTCTTGCGCACCCGCCAGGGTTGAAAGCTGGGTAATCTTGGAGCTGGTGCCTACAACACTTCACACATGGAGGAGCCATGTTGAAGTGTGCAGGGCTTGGAGCAGATCTTGACATGAGATCTGGTCTCATGCAGGAGGATTTTGGATTGACTTTGAATGTCATTCCAAATCACTTTGATGGTAATAGCACATCAAAGTGAATTTTAAGGACATTCAAGTCAATTCAAAGATCATTCAAATTCCAAAATTGAATTTGAATGATCTTTGAATCCTATGCCTCATCTGCGTAAATCCGCACATTGCACAGATTTTTTTGGATACTCCAATTCTCCAGGCAGAATATTTGGTTGCTCTTTGAAGATTCTACCTGGCCTTTTATTTTTTTCCGGAATTTTTCTTTGAAGGCATTGGAAAAAAAAAAAAACTTCGATGTCATTTTGAACTGAATCAAACAATGTGCGTCCGTGGTGTATGTAACCGGCACGCCCACCGTGACTTTCGGGGACTCTCGCCGGCGCCTAATGCCCGTAGGCTGGAGTGACCACGAGTTTGAGGTAAACATTACCATCCTCTGCTCTGAAGATGGAGTGTTGTGGCCACGGGACCAACATGACAACTTCGCCTCATTGTTACTAGAATCAACCTCAAAGATTTCAGTCTCAAGGCGACAGGAATCGACTTGAGCGGTCGAGGGTGTGCCAAGTTAATTCGATACATCATCGAATACAATTTTTCAAGCGTTCTGGTTATATGGATCGACGGTTGTATCCATCATCCAAAGCAGGGCGGTCAAAGGAGCAAGGAGCTCAAGACTGTTTCTAATGTTGCTTCTTATGACGTTCAATCTCTCTGACGTATTGAGCTTGTCCCGTTAGTGTATGTTAGATCCCCGCACAAGGAAGACGGCCGATACTTGTCAAGTCATGAAAGTTCAGATTTGTTTATACACACTTGCTTCCCGGACTCAACTGTGGATCTAAGGACTATCGAAGCGAACAGCGCCAGGGATCTGGACCGAATATATTTATAATAGCAAAAAAAAAGTTGTATATCCATTAATACTCCTACGGAAATTGCGCGGGAGGTGGTTTGGGTGGGAAGTTCGATCAATGACCCAGCAAGTTGAATTGAGAAGAGTTAGGTTCTCTCGGGTAACAACTTGGACCTTACACTGGCCTCCATTGGACAATATGAAGACCGGGAAGCCGTAGTCTAAGGCATCAATCGCTTACATGCAGGTTTTGCGCAACTGAGCCAGAAGGAGCAGACGGGATTCTTCCAGAGTTTTAGGACGAAGATGCAGAGCACATGCCCTGTGAATCTTTACATCTCTTCTTCCTCTCCTGAAGTCTTCTCATGCTGATGTATAGCAGTCACACCATTCACCAGATTTGTTTCAGCCCCTTCCATCGGAATAGTACTTTTGGCTCGGTGCATTGACGTTTGTCCGCCTCGGCATGTGATCTTGCGCCCGAATTTGAACTCTCCTCCAGTCCCCCTCCTCCACCACATCTCCCAGAGTCATAGGACATTAGCAGAACATTATTCCTTGTCATCAACAACTACATAATTATATATTCGATCTTACAGGTAAACTTTGAGCCACAACAGACTTTGCTTATTCCCTCGCCCTTTCCCCAAGAATTTACATCTTTCACTCTTTTAAACTTCCTTCTCAGGAAACTTCCCATCTTGAAGCCTGCCCAGTCGACGTCGGTGTCATCATAATCAATTCCGCTGCCTTGATTTAAACCCTTTACGGAAGGTCACCCACACTCGAGGTGCAGCCGCCCCCATATACTTCTGATCGTTTGATGATCAAAGCTCTGCATTCGTCAAAGTTGATTTGAGCTTTCAACTGAGTGGTAAGCTTGACTCGTAAGTTGGTTGTGTGGCAATACATGTACATATATAATCCTAGCTGACCCCGCGGGTAACTGGATCACTCTACTGACATGGTACTGATTTGTATCCAATGTCAGGCGAGCAACGCCGGATAATTCAATTGAACACTAAAAACAAGCTCAACTCAGCCCGCTTCTTAATGACGTTTGCCTACCTCCAGGAAGCTTATCTACTCGATGAGAATGGTGATCACGAAGTTTTGAAGCATGATCGTGCTCATCATCGGAACTACAGCAGTAATAACTTACGTCCCAGCAGTCATCGAGAGTCATCTCGAATCGGTAGGTTGTTGAAGAAATCAATCTCCTCCCGACAGCCCACTGTGGAGAGCGATCCAGACATTCACACCGAACTTCCGATCAAGAGCCCATTTTTACCACGCTACCGATCAACTCCCGCTGGTGATGCAGTTAGTCTTGATATCAAACCTCTTTCGAAATCTTTAAGTCAGCCTTTATCACGGTTGTCGCGATCTGTTTCTCGTCGAAGTCTAATAGAGCGGCTCACACCAGAAAAGCATTTAGTAGCTGATCGGCTTTCGATCCAGCAAGCCGTAACCGATGCTGGACAGTGCTCTCAGCCCGCCACGGAAGAATTGTTTTGCAACCATCTCGATCCCAGTATCTTAACTACTTCAGATCACTCTGCCAGGAACGATGAACCATCTCAATCAACATTGTGTCCACCAGGCCTCCTGGAAAATCCTGTCCGAAAGCCACGCTTAAGCATCTCAAAAAACTTAATTCAACACTATCTTCCCAGCCCTCAGGCGTCGCTTCTATCATGGCCGCTCAACCAGAATGGAACATCCCAAATGAGTCTTTGCTCCGCCGAGTCAGAGACATACTCGGAAACCGGACCGGTCACATCTCCAACTAGTTCCTCTTATGGATCTAACGTGATACTGAAAAACCTTAGGAAATTGACTATGAACTCCAAATCAAACCTCAATAGAGCCCATCATTCCTGCTCAATCCCAGACCTGCCGGCGCACGAATATCCTTATGCAGATCATCTACCCATCACTCGGACAGAGACTGCTTACAATCAGGAACAATCGCACACAGCTCTTGATCACAGATGGTTTGCTAAGACTAGGGGAGAAAGATATCATCCCCATCTGCGGAGTGATGTGCCATATTGGATGTCGTACGGACCCGAGATCATGAATCAGTTGAGTATTAACTTCACTTTGAAAACAAGGCCCTTAGCTTTACTCATTTCACGAACATTTTTTTTTTTTTTCATTGCAGTCACATTTAATTCAATATGCATCCGCAATGTTGGAAGGCTCTTCGCCGTTTCAATTAATGCCTTCATCTCCTGGAACAAAGAACCCGAAACATGATATTCGAAAAGTTTTGGACGTCGGATGTGGTCCTTCAGCCACGTGGTGCGTGGGGGTATTGAGGGAAACAAGCGGGGTCGAAGTCGTTGGACTTGACATGTGCCCGCTGCTACTACACCTAAACAGTTTGGAAACCCTAGTCTCGGAAAACCTTTCGTTTGTCCAACATGACTTTTCGGATTGCACGCTGCCTTTCGAGACTGGAGTGAGTAAACTTGTCAAAGCTTTTGAATTTGTGTTTCCTTAAGAAGCTGAGCAGAAAACCACTTCTAGAGTTTCGACTACGTACATGCGTCCTTCGTCTCTGCCGGCATCCCCGAGCACAAATGGGCATTGATGCTTGAAGAGATGACTCGAGTACTCAAGCGACATGGCACCTTAGAGCTCTTGGAGTCCAACACGCTGACCGCCGATCCCAATAAGGCGAAAGACCCCAACGATCACGATGATAAAACGAAACACGGTAGTAATTTTTGTCGAGTGCCGACCGCAAGCGCGTTGATTAATACACCCACCTCCATACCACGGGAGTTAGAAATCGTGAAGGAATCCGCTTTGGAGGCCTGTCCAACAACTGTTAAAGGGATGGTTGACAGGTTGCTTGAGCAACATTTTATCTCACCCTATCCACTTTCGCTTCTACCCACTGAGATCTCAAACGTCACCACTGCTATGAAGAGACCGTTAGCTATGAAGTTTATCAGATTTCCTAGTGACCTCCAGAGCTTTGTGGATACTCAGACCAAATCGCCCGATAGAGCCAACGCACATCGAGTGAACGTCAGTCAAAATGATCCAGACGCCAAAGCCGCAGCAGATGAATGTATAGGCATGTTGCTTCTACACACCCATATCGATGCCATGTATTCTAACAAGGAAATTAGCTGGCACGACTTGTGGTTGCCCTCGATCTCTTGCGAGCCTACTTCATTCAATAATTTACCCTCCACCCCAGTCAAACGTTCAAGACCAACACCAAATCGGATGCCCACAAATCTCGGTCGACATTTCCAACCAAATCGACGGAACAAGCTCATGAGTCCGACTCGGAAAATGAAAGTTGAACATTGCGATCGATCAGTGTTTGAAGAGAAACCTGAAAGCTTTAGTACCAAGTCTTTTTCAATGCTTCGTGAAAGTCAAATAAATTTCCAAGACAAGGTCAAATCGATGTCTCACTTGAACTTGAATTCGCATGCTCTTGCCGCCGATTTCCCCCGGATCACAGAGACTCATTTCAGCATCAGCACCACGAGCCTCAAAAGTTGAGCTTCGCCCCCTCTTCAATGGATTCAAGCTCCAAGATCTTCACTCATCGAAAAAAGTTCGACCAAATCTGGGATAAATGGAAGGAAGATTTGAACTGTCACTCTCTAGGAATTAGTAAATTATTGGAGTTGAGATTCGGTTGGACTTGCACCATGGACATTGCAAATCACAAAGCCCTGTACGAGCATTACGAGTTTTATCAACAGGAATTGGCGCAATGTGAAGCCCGTATTAACCAACTCCGAATCCAGTTACACGAGATGAAATTTGTCCAGGTGAGCTCGTTGCCCCGGGGTTTCTTTCTTCTGAAAGCTCCAAGACCGACTAGGTGATTTTTTCTTCTAGATCAGCGAGTCGGAAGGAAATTTTGACGAGGACCCAAATTTGAATCTTGACACTGGACGCCAATCGTACACCCACAGACCCCAGTCTTTTCAGTACGAGACGTCCTCCGAAGATAATGAAGATTTTGAGCACGTAAACTTTGCCAAGGATCCATGGACTAATCGTTCGACCAAAATACCGGCCCATCATCGCCGACAGACGCGAGGAAACTGATACTATTCGGTCCGGAAGATTCGATGTCCAGCTACGGAAGTAATGTGGTACATCATGAACCAGACTCTCAATCATTAGAAGAGCTTGGTTTGGACATCTTAAAAGAAGCCTCCAACACCGGCCCGCGCACAGGTTACTCGTCAGGAAACACGGGCCGTCTTGTTGGCGCTGGTCGGAAGTCGAGAAAGGATAGTGTTGAACGAGCGATCCAAGAGCGAGCGGATAGTGAAAGTGAAGAGAGCGAGAGTCAGGTCTCCTTGAACGTCTCTAGGGCGATTCCGGCTCCCCTGCAGAGCGCCGAAGCGGAGCAAGCAACTGAGACAGATTTGGAAATTGAGATCGAAAGCTTGACTAGGCAGAAGGCCGAGATCAAGAAGGCTATCCAACTTATTCAGACCGACTTGGATAACGTCACCAAACGGCTCGGCTTGTCCGACCCGGAAGATCATCATTTCCAAAGCCCACCCGCTACAGGTACTCGAAACTCTCGACAGACCATTCCTGAAGAAGAGACTGATCTCGAGCACCTATTCGTGCCTGTTGAGAAGCATGAGGATGTAGTAGAATCCATCGAAAGTGCGACCTCTTCTGTAGACAATAGCCCGCCATCCGCTAGTATCCATGACGACAAAGAAATCAAAGTAGAGGAGGATGATCAGAAGGACTGCGGGATGTTGCTAGCTGAGCTATTTTCACCATTCGATAACTTGGCGTTCTCCAACTTCCTGATCCCCGACAATCTAGCCAACCCGTCCGCCAATGAGATGGCCCCCTCGCTCACCAAGAACGTTCCTAAACAAGATGAAGTGGATCAAGTTGATGATGAGAAGCAAAAGGGTGATGATCTTACAACTCGGATCTCAATCTTTAATCGTACCAATCATCTCCCCTGTCGGGTCTCAAACCTCAGTCATCAACCCACTAAGAACTCTAAGGATTTGAGGTTCACGGATGTCGGATTCGGCGATCTCAGAATCGAGTGCGTCCTCCAGCATTGTCTCACCCTTTGATACCGAAAAATTACTAAATAAACTTTTTTTTTTCTGCAATCTCACTCCCTTCTTATTATCACAGGAAATTTTATTCGATCAAAAAGAACTGAAATCATCACCTAAGTGTCTTTTCCACCCCATCCTCTCAGGTTCTCACACCATGTCCCAATCACTTGTTTTTTCTCCTGTAGCTCATTTTTTTGATTAAGGATCTAGTAGTGAAGCTTGTCTATGTCTTTCAAACATTCAAACATTCTTTTATCATAAATACAAATCTAATCTATACCCGGAAGTCTTATTCTCTCCCTTCCCTTACTTTTTTTTTTTTTTCCTTTATAAAAGTTCAGCATTAACAAGCTCTATTCAGGCTATTACTAATCTCTAAAATTATTTAATTAATCTTTGTAATAATTAACTTTGTTGGATTAATCGTATCGGACAGTGATAGGTCTGAGTGCTAAGTCAAATCATCATTATCACTATTATTGATTGAGGTGTCTTTAGGGAACGGATAGTTCCAATCTATCTTCTGAGTCATTCAACTGAACCCATGGACAACCACCACTTCACCGTCCCAGTATGAAAAACCAGCCTTTGCAAACATAACCAACGCCTTCGCCTTATAGACTGGAGTAACGATGACTCAGTTGCCTCCCATCACATTGGTCAACGACCTCGCTTTCTTTAGCGAAACCAAGGAGTGTCAACGACCTACCAGCACAGGCAAAGCCTCCATCGATCTTACTGGCTGTCTAGCGGTTGAACACGACGACTGAGTGCGTTCTCAGAGTCTCACAAAAGCTCACTCTTCAACACTCCAACTTTATTCGTCCCCCTACCAGCAGCCCTCCAGCTCTGTAACCGACTCCTCAGGCTCACTCGCCACTAGCTCGTAACCTCCACTCTCACCAAAAAACTCGGCTACATTCTCAAAGTCAAAGAAGCAGTTACCACTGTGACCATCAACCATTCTGTCCGTTTCACGTGCAAGGTCAACAACCCATTCTATGTGTGGTTTCCAGATATAGAGCCCACCAACCGTTACAAAATAATAAGGACCTCTCCATGAATTCTTTGTTTATTTATTTTAAGATTCATTCAAGGATTTGTGTTCATCTGATTTTTTTTTTTCTTCGACTCCTTCTTTTCTTAAAGATGGCAGGGAAGGAAATGCGTTGTAAATTAAAGGAGTTCATTATGTTGAATAAGTATTAATAAGAAAAGAGGGACATCCAAGTCACCAGAAAACTGATAAATTTGAAATCAAATGTGTACATGCAGTAGTGGGCTTACAACTTGGAGTCAAGACTAATTTTATGTCTGTAACCAACATGGGGTATCAAATATTACCACATCCACCAATATTTAACTGACTGGTTTGATAAAAACCACCAGTTTGACACCCCCTAATAACAGTGTTAGAAATAATAGTTTTTAGTCCCCTCTTTTTCTGATTTTTTGGAGGTGGGTAAAAATAAAAATTCCATTAAAGGGCAGGTTATTAATCATTTTAACCTAGGGAAGAGCAGTTCCCTCCCTTCCAAAGAATTGTTTGTTATGAAGGCAGAAGGATTAATGTATGATTCAATAAAAGTTCAAAAGTTAAATATGTACACTGATTATCCAAGGAAAAGAAACACGAAATGGCAGAAATGGATATTTTGGCTGTCTTATTTGAAATCATGTACTATATAAATTTTTCTGAGGCTGAGGGGAAGAAAGAAGGTTAAAAATGGAATGACATAAATCTCCCATCAAAGACCCTCAGATTTACTTGTTCCAGAAATTTGACCTAAGCTTCAAGTATCTCCTTCAGAGTTTTTACTTTGAGCCAGCCCAGGCTGTTCCTTCAAAGAAAGGGACTTTTTGTGCTACTGATGGACACATAATTGGTAACCTGATTTCATCAATACCACTAGATTAGAAATTCCAACATCATATGAATCAGTTTGGTTGGTTTACAATTATTGTTTCTGGTTAGTCTGACCTCAGGGCATGAATTATGTTAGAATTAAACCTTATTCCCAGAATGGAGCTTATGTTTTTGCTCTCCTATATATTTCCTTTGGCCTCCTCAGCCCAACTAAGGTCGTTGTTTCAATCATCAATTTCATCTGTCCCCCCATCTGACGAACTAACCCCAATAAGTACTGAGGCCATACCTTCTGGAGTCTTCTTGTCTGGTGTTCAAAGTACCTGATTCCTGATTGGTGTTCTAAACTCTTAATCTTCTCAGATCATCCCTGACCATCCTCAGCTCTCAGCTCCATTTCTTTTTTGTTTTCTTTTGTTTCAAAAATTTTAATGTTTCAATTGATTATATGGCCGTGGAAAGGGGGAAATCTGTGATCAATGGGAAGCTGTGAAGAAATAAAACCAATAAATTGAGGAAATAAGATAAAATAAAGAAATAAACCTTACATGAATAAGCTGAACATGATGATTTTGTTCAGTTGGTCAAGTTTGTTGTCTTTCCTTTCCTTTTTTACAGCATAAAATTTTACATGGTAGGCCAAGAAGGTATGGGAACAGACCCAAGTCCTGCTTGAAGCCATGCCAAGAGGGCTTGGGTATGTTCCCAGGGGGCTTGATAGGCCAGCTTGTGTGGCCCCCAGATCTGGGCACACAGCCAAGTCTTGCTTGGTCAACCCAAGCTATTGACCAATCAGCTCATCCACCACCACATTTTGCCACTGGACAGAATCTTTTTACATATTCAAACTGTTAGTATATTTTCAGCCTCTGTGATGCCAAGAACTGGATTCTTCTAGCTACACAGGGTGCAAGGTAAAAAAAGCTGCAGGTTGTGCAGTGAAAGGTGGGTAAAAAAGGTGAAAAAGATATATATAAAAAACTGTAAAGTTTTTATTAACAGAGGGGCCTGAGTTACAGGGGGATTTACTGTGCCCTCTAAAAGAATCAGGACCTGAGTAAACAGGGGGTATTTTGGGTACCTGATAGTCTAGTCCTTTGAACAAGGAGTACACCTAGACAATAACTACTGAAGGAATGGAGGAAATAGACTTACTGGTTCTATTTCCAATCAGGGGTTCTTCAGTGAGTTGTGGATGGTCCTGAAGCGCTCAAAGTGTTGAGTAACAGGTGGTTGTTGAGTGCTGAAACAGTTGAAAACAGGTGGTTGATGAACTTCAGGTATAAAACAAGCAGAAACTGTACTATATAACAGGCTATAAGACTGGTTGATATGGTGGGTAAAAGCTGGTAAATGTAAATCAAGATGGGGATATAGTTCTGTGGGAAGGAAGGGCTGTT
This sequence comes from Puccinia hordei, assembly GCA_007896445.1. Lineage (NCBI taxonomy): Eukaryota > Fungi > Basidiomycota > Pucciniomycetes > Pucciniales > Pucciniaceae > Puccinia > Puccinia hordei. Next base: position 621,763 of record RDRW01000003.1, read on the forward strand.
TATATATCCATTCTGGGCTCTTTGAGGCAAAGAATAAGCTCTTTTTTGCCTAGTCTGGTCTTCTACTAAGCCCTAGTTACCTGTATAACTGGTTTGGTTACGGTAGGGCTTGATTACATGTTTCAAAAGGTCTGAAGTGGTTTATAATTCCCAGTAAGGTTGATACCTTTGTGTCATTCTTCCTTTTGGAAAATTAGTCCCTTTACAACCAACCAATTGGGCTATATTGGCCTTAGTAGGAACAGTATGGCCATGGCGTTGGTTATGGCTTTTATTACAGGTGCCATGTACATGTAACTATAGAAATGATGATGCAAACCTTATTTATGAATCATACCCAAACTCTATTAACCTTAATTACATAGTCTACTAGCATATATTTAAGGTTATGTAGATCTTTAAGTGATATCAAAACTTGAAAGGCCTTGTGAAGGGATATGAAGGAGTAATAATTATGGGGTGCTTTTGCTGAGCTAACCTAGTTTAATTTAAATTTAGATTCAGAATCTGAAATAATATTCTAAGTTTTCTTTATACTTTAGAAGTTATATGTAGGTTCTTTGTTATATGTTTTTGTTTTAATAATTTCTTTTGAAACAAAAGACATAAGGTGTGCTACAAGTGTTATTCTCAAAAGATTGAAAATTGTTTTGAAAATGTTCATATCTCATGTCTTCCAAGTTCTTTTTGTATTTACAAAGGATTTATTTTTAAAGTGATTCCAAGATAAAATTAAGAGAGCAATTGTTCTGTTGCTGTATATGGGTGAAGATCTATTGGATGCATTTTCAAATTTGCCTTCTGCTGCACTTGGAAAAAAAATCTGTTTCAGATTCATCTGAGCCACTCAAATAATCTTTTTCCAAGCTATCCTCATCTGTTGAGGTTGGACTAGGATCCCTGCCAAAGTCCAAATACTTTTTCTTTTTGGATTCATTCAAAAGTTCCCAGAAGCTATTCTGACTGTGGTGTGCTTCTTCCCATGATTGCATATCATTGAAGTTTTTCAATTCTTTTACTTTCTTCTCCATCTCCAAAAACTTGTATTTCTGAAGGGTACTAAAATCCTTCATGAAAATCTTGAAATCATCTGGATAAACTTCAAAAATCAATTCAAATTGGTTTTCTTTTTTTTTTTTTTTTGATGTTTGATATCATTAAGTTCCAACTGTCAGTGGATGTAGGTTTTTGGATATGTACAAAAAAAGACAATAATAATAATAATTTCACTTACCAAGGTACTCTTGCATTTCTGGCGATAAGACAAGTTCAGATGGCAATGAAGGAAAAGCCTCTTGATATTTCCAAAACAAATTCAAAATCAACTTTTCCTTGGATTTGTTTAAATTTTCCAGTAGTGAATTCATTTCATTGGAAAAATCTTTGATTGATTTTTTACTTTTATCTTTTTTGCTAAAGATGTACTCTTTGACAATGTTCAAAAACTTAATCTTTTCAGATCCATCAAGATGTTCAAGCAGAGTGTTGTAGTCTGTTGAAAAATCAGTCTTTTGTAATTTTTTATTAACACTTTTCATCTCTTTGATTACTGTTAGTTATTCCTCATAAGAAGAGATGAAATGTGAAAATGAGATCATCAAATTTTTAACAGGGAAAGAGGGAGTGATGTTTATGTATGTCAACTCTTACAAAGAACATCATTATCCAGTTTATTCAATTTAGCTGAGTCTTTTGAAACTTAGTAAAGAGTCAGGCCCCTTCTTGTAGTTGTCAAACTACATTGAATCAGATTGATATCACTAACCATCTTGTTTGTAAATTAGTGATTTCAGAGCAGCTAAAAGATGAGAATTATAATTAATCAGTGTTTGAAATCAACAAAAAAAATGGTCTGAAATCTAGCATTTGAAACAGTGGCACCAAGGAACAATTTACATACGTTCTCTTGGGTGAAATCTCTCAGAATCTAAAGAATGGAAATTCATTATTATTAGCATCCAAAATCCAAGCTTAAAAGGAATGATCTGTCATTTCAAACAAAGGGACACATCAGGATTGACATACTTTCCAGATTTTTTTCTCCCACAAGGTCTCCTTCTAACCCTTGTAACCCCTCAGGACTAGGATAGCTGCTCTTTACAAGCTTCTTTGTGATTAAAAGTGGATGTGCTAAAACACTATAGGATTGTAACAACTCCAAGGCACCTAAGATCTTTGTGATTAGCATGGCAACGGCCTGGGTATCTGGGCTGACCAATTTGGTTGATTGAGACTTGGGGAAGATGATTTTTAGATTCTGAATCGGGTGCATGAATGAATTCACGCTAGAGGTCCATCTATAATCTGACTTGTGTGAGAGATCGTAGGTACCGCCAATGGCAGCATCAGGAAAGGTATTGTATCGAATTGTTTCTGTACTTGCGCAAAACATCAACAACCAGTTTGTTTTAAACAGGAATCATGTACTGTGCATGAGACCATAGCTGCCCAGTAATCAAAAGCAAACTGTGTGTCGTTTTGCTTTTCGCTCCTGTTGAGTGGCTTCCTTCGTCGCGAAGCGACCCTCCGAAGGAGGTCCCTGCGGGACGGCGTGCCAACTCCGAATAAAGAGGGACTTGTTTAAGTTTATACACCTCGAGCACAATAAATGAAAGATGCAGTGGGGTTTGAAATTTGTGCTCGTTCTTGGTGTTCTTTCAATTCACCCACCAAGCTGTAAACTGTATCCAAAGCCGAAGTCTCACAGCTAGTATCTGTGTGAGGACGATGGACTGGGTTACATAGGTATTGCAACTAAAAAAAACATCCATCATGATGCCAGATATTAAGAAATTCATCAAATGTTGCATAGGAGTGTGGATTGCTCTGACTAGAGAGAGTGTCAAGAATGATATTAGACAAGGGAATGTTTGTTGTAAGCTTGCAATGGGAAAAAAATGTGACATACAACATCGTATATATATATGTACAACCACAACGTAAAACAGATCTCAGAGCAAAGGAAAAATAAACCCCCGTGAAGGTCTAAGACGCATAGAAAGAGTGGATAATAGGCTAGCTGTTTAACAGTGTTAGAGGGGAAAAAAAAGGAATAAATTGATGACTTGGGGGTAGGTAAAATGTTTTTGTAGGTCAATGGTGATAGTATGTTGCAAAAGAAATGTTCAACAAAATAATAGACGGTGCCCTGAATGATCATAATGCGCAAAGATACAAGAGAAACAGCTAGAAAGAGAGTGAGAGAGACAGAGCATGAGGTTGAGGGAAAAGAGTGTTGAGGTTGTAGGTATGTAGAAATCAATAATATTCATACATACACGTTGGTATTGAGGTTGAAGTGATGATAGTATGAGTAACAATGCAAAGGTATCTTGCTGCAGAGCATGTAGTAAAAAGCAAAAGAAAAGGCTTAAACGAGGTGTGATATACAGTGACTTTCTCTTACGCGTTGGCTGGTCGGTTATTTTGGGACGTTGAGTTATAATGAAATGGTATATAGACGTTGAGCCATTGTGGGATGGTATATAGAAATGTGAAATTTCAACAATAAAATGGGGGGAATGGTGAGAGGGCGGGGATCCGGAATGCGAAGGTTTATGAAATAGTCAGTAGATTGAAAAACTTGACGATTGGTGAGTTTTTCGGGCTCAGGTTCCGGCCGAGAAAGCTCCTAAAAGAACGCGACAAACAGAACAAGCAAAAGGGGGGCAAGGATGAAAAGGTGAGCAAGGATAGTTTGATAGCTAGAGAAAAAAGAAAGAGTGAGTTACCCAGCGCAGATGCCAAAGCCGAAAATGATCCCACCAAGGCCGACGAATTGCCAAGTTTTGAGGCTGATAGCGCCACCGATAAGAGACCACCAACGAGCGAAGAAAGAGGTATGTGGCTCGTTGGAGTGAGGATTTCGGGCAGGCGGATTGAGGGGCTCCTTGTCGTCTTCGTCGCCTGCAGCCGAGTTGAAGGCAGAGGTGGGCAAGTCGGCATGGCCCGGCTGAGGCTCGTCCGCGTCCTGGTCATCCTCGTTCCCACTACTGGCCGACAGCCATTCAAATTTACCGCTCTTGGCCATCGCTTGTAAGTTTGAAATCGCCTGCAAAAACTCCTGGTTTTGGTCGACTGTCCGTGTCGTCAATGACGAGGAGCTCTCTCTACCAACGTAAGCTTTCCATGTCGGTGGATTCGACCGGACTCCTCGACTGGCGGATAGTTTCGATGGCGGACCTAGGTCGGAGCTCGGCCGGGTGAGAGACTGTTGTTGGTCGGATGGACGTGTTGTGGAGGGAGGATCGTTGGGGCGACTGGCTCTACGACTGTTACTAATGGCTCGTCTTCGCTGGGTGGTTGGCGTAGGATAGGCGGTAGTTGAAGAGTCGATGTGGGGTGGGATGAAGGCGCCCTCGAGAAAGAAAGAGGAAGATGAAAAGCTACGGCTGTTGCTGCCGCTGTGTTGTTGTAGTTGCTCTGGAGTTCTACTTGGAGCTGCTTCTCGTACACTCATTCTCGTCTTCTTTCGTCCGACTCCTTGATCGCCGCGTTTCCATGCTTGAGGGTCAAAGTTCGTCGACGAATCACTCTCTCCGAGGTACTGATTAGAGCTCTCTTGGAGAAGCAGTTGGTTAGGCAGAGCATCGTGTTCTAGACGTTTGATAGTAGAAGACTTTGATGATGAGCCGGGTACAGTTGGTTGTTGGTGATGAGGCCTTTTGGCGATTGAGCGAGTGCTGATTGATTTGGATTGGATGTCAGTGATTGATAACTTGGTCCAATCTGATCCGTCTTGGTCATCGGAGAGAAGGATATGGGGTGTTGAGTCTTCTGGTTCCATGATCTTAAATATTTATGTTGGTTGATGGTTTCCTGGTCAAGACCAACCAACCAAGCCACAAGATCCCTCCCCAAAAACCCCGGTCCACCCCGACTCCCTTCGAGGTGAGAGCCCGAACCCGAGAGCTCAGCTCGAGCCTCACGTCCGGGCCCCAGAGCCAGTTGAGCCAAGTCTCTCTCTCTGATTGCTGGTCTGTCTCTCTCTAAATTAGCCTGACTGACTTGACTGTAAGAATCTGAGTTAAATATCATTTGGGGAGGAAAAGGATACATTAGCAAAAAATTGAAACTCAAATAGACAACCAAATTAGTTTAGACATCCGACAACAATAGGGATAAGGAGTTAGCTGATCTCCACGGGTTAATGTAAAGAACTCAACTATAAAACCCACTACAAGGTGCACATTGTTTATGTTTTCTCTTTACTGAAATATCTTTGTTTTTTATTTATCATATTAAATTCACTCATTAGGGGGTATCAAATATGGCCAAATCCACTTTTGGAACCAGTCCATTATCCAAAAGCAAAAAGCAAAAAACAAAAACATCTGCAAGGGTTCCAAAAGGACCTTGGAAACCAACAAATTTTGGACACTTGAGTGAGCCTCGATGAAATTTGATCCCAGCTTAGGATTGGAAGGATTGGACAAACACCTATGTATCATGATGACATTGCTTGGTCAACAGCTCAACAAAGAAAATTGAATCAAAGGTAGTTTCTGATGATTTCCTTCAAATTCATTCTCCCTAACTCCTTCCACATTCTCTCTCACTTCTCTCATATTCTTTACAAAAAAAAGTCAAGCAGTTAATTCTTTTTTTCTTCTAAAAATTTAGTTTTATCCTTTTTTCCCCCCTGTCTTTCTGATCAGCTCCCTGATTCCCTGTTCCCAAAACCACAGCTATATATGCCCTCAAAAAACAGCTAAATGGTACATTAAATATATCAATATAGAGCATCTACTGTACAACACCCTGTCCATATGTAGAACTGGACCCACAAAGGTCTTTGTTGGACAACATATTTATGAATTCTCAACACTTTTGACCCAACCCATCCCAACCCACAAAAAAGGCTGGGCAGGGTTTAGATGTTCCTGTTGGACCCAGACCCAGCACACAAGGTATGGAGGATAAACATCTCCTAACTGAAGCCCATTAAGTCATCAGCTAAAAGCAATATGTAGTCAAATTTTGCACCCTTTTATTGATGTTAGTCCAATAGTCGCAATCATGATCACTAGATGGCATAGTCCAACATGCTACCCCTTGTGTATCCAGTTCAACTCCGTTTCAGCCCCTTGAAGCACACAAAGGGGCCAAGGTAGTAGTTGGGTTGTAGCAGAACTAAAGCTACAAGGGAGAAGGGACCCAGATGACTTGATGTCACCGATCATTTAGTGTGCCTTCATCTTCACTGGTGCCAGAGCCGGTCAGAAATCTCATCTCCAGAGAAAGATGGGCCCTTCACTTTTGATGGTCTTGAAGCAGCGACAGACAAATTGCACTTTTACATATCAATGAGCAAAGCATATAACATCTAGCAGAATGAGCAAAGCATATAAGATCTAGCTGAAAGTCTGAAGACCGTGAAGGAAGATGATAAAGGGGAGGGGAGGGGGGGGGGGGGGGGGGTTGGGGAGCAGGACAAGTAGAACGATCTCGGGAAAGCAAAAAGGAGGAAAGGGACTTCATCAGATTGTATGAGAAACGAGGGCCCAAACCTCAAAACACAAAATCCACGTCTATTGCCAAAAGTGTACTACATAACTTATATCCACTAGATGATGACGAAATGATATGTTTGGGAAATCAGAACAGAAACTGAGACATTTCGGGGAAACGAGATGCCGAGGAGATACTGAAAGATTGGACCGACTGTTACAAAAAAAAAAAGCGTGCGCGTGGGTGGAAAATCAAACTTCTATCCAACCTGATTCTCGACGGCTGTATCTACCGGATTGTATGAGAAAGATTTTGAGTGGTAGGGAACATTGGAATCATTTCGTAATACAAAGGGAAGTCGGGCCCAGAGGCAGAGATCCGTCGAGAGATTTTCACCGTCCGCCGGAGAGGATGTCTGCCATGCTGGAATGGCCGCCGACGGGCTCTCTGACTTTCCTGGAAGGTACGAAGCGTGATCCGTCGGGCATCATCACGCGCGGCCCGTCATTGTCGGGCTCGGGGATGGCTTCCTGCTGCTCCTCAGTCGGGGCGGGGGCTGGGTCGCTGGAGACTGTAGGCTGCTCAGGGATCGGCGGGGGGACCCAGTTCATGGCGTCGCTGTGACGGTCGCCTCCAAGTAAAGATGAGATTTGGGCACTACCGCCGCCTGTGAAAAAGAAACATTGATCGAGGATCAATGCCTGTGATTCTTTCTAGCTCAATCAAGTCCGACGCTCTGCTCGAATGCGTTCTCACCAGGTTGTTCGCGGACCTTTCGGGTCGGAACAAAAGCCGGAACATCCGATTGCTCGGCAGGCGCGACAGCCGCCGTCGACGGGGAGGGCTTGACCAAGTTGTTCTCGCCCTCGGAGAGCACGCCACAGGTGGCGAATTTGGGTAATTTTTTGAGCTGGGTGCGAGTTACCGATGACCGGAAAACGAGTCAGCTTGAGGACCACTTCTTTGTTTGTGAAACAGGTCGTCTTGGTTGATCGGCTCACCTGGGACATGTTCGGGTCCACTTCGAGTTCCAAGGTCTTCAAGAACCGGACCAAGGATTCCTTTGTAAAAACAACAGATGTCGTCCAGGGCAACATGCCTTAAAGAAAGTACCAAGTCGATATCATTATTGGTGATGAATGCCGTGTCAGCATCAGTAAGTTGATCATCCTATGTCACGCTGACTGCAGATTTGAGACCTACCGATCTCGGCTTGCCAGTCGCGTTCGTTGGTGGAGAATTTGGCGGTGGCCGTGAACGTTTGAGACATGATCTTAGTGTTGTAGTGTTGAGCGTGGAGGTTGATGGTGGGACTCTGTCGATAGATTTTGAAGTTCCTCGCGGAAATCTGGAGATTAGCTTACCCCCGAGCCCGTGCCCCAGGGGGTCGTCGACCGGTCGGCCTCTTCGATCGCCTCCATGCCAAGACAGACCTCAGACCGAACCTGAGTGAGCCGTGCCATCAAACCAAGCAACTGAGATGACAGACCCAGATCCACCGACACAGGATCTCAACGGCAAGGAAGAACCATCGAATCCATCGGGCGAAACGGGTCCGTCCACAGGAGATCACGACCCTGAAGTTTTAAGTCGGTTGGAGAGCGCCAAAGTTGAACTGGCTATGAATCTCACGAAGAAGAAAAAACTGGACAAGGAGCTCGTACGTACTCTCTCAACTCTGACCACACATGAGCACGTTCCTCAGCAATATGAAGACAAGTCTTCCATAATGATGTTTGTCGATCGGTTGGTCTGCTTTCCTAAAAATAGGCTGCTTTAGAAGCCACGCTCTACTCTCATGAAACTGCGTACCTCACCGATCCATCTGCGAATCTCTTTGGAAATATCGTCAAAGGATACGAGGCCTATGTGAAAGCGCCGCCTTCGACCAGCATGGCGGGAGACCATCATTCCACTAGACGGAAGCGCGCATATACCAACAACACTGGCCCGACTGGCCCCACAGAAATGGTCGGTGATGCCGAAAGGATATTCTCCAAGAGTAGCGGCTCTTATGCTCGGGTACTGCACATCATTCTATCATCCCTTTGATTCTACCCGCGTTTTTATTTCAGCCCTGACAGACGGGCACACTGGTGCGCTTTTGAGATGCATTTCAGGCCTTGGAAGTTAGGAGTAAAGAACACGAGTCTGCCGTTACCTCTGAACAAGAATCAGTTGTCCCTACTCTGCATCCCCCCGACTCACGTAAAAAGCCACGATCTTGACATCGAATTTCGTATTTTCTGGGTTTAAGCTATCTCCCGTACACACACCTTGATTGATTGTTATATTACCCCAAATCGGTAAGGTTTTCGCGCATGTGTTTTTTTCTTTTCTTTTCAAGTTTGATTTTGCCATCTCGCACTGAATCATGCCTCACTTTTCAGATGAATCAAACAATGTATTTCTATATTTGGATTTTTAGGATCTTTAAGAGAGAATTGTAATTGGGTGCGAGTGGGGACACATTCCACACAAGGCACGATTAATACGGCCAGGATCCTTGCGTTAGTCATGAGCGATTAATTCAAGTAGACGACTTGATGAAAGTTCCAAACCCTCAAGTTTTGAAGGGTGGGACGAAGCCCCGGGCTCTGCACACGAGAGGAAAGTGTGTAGTCAAGGTCTAGTGCCCTTGACTTAAAATGTACGGTTACCGCAAGTTGCTTTTCACAAACACGGCTGGAAGCTACGACCAGCAAGAAAACAATGTACATATTTACATGCCAGGAAGCATGCATCACATTCAGTCATTTAACTTGACTAGGTCCCTTCCGTATTCTACGGGGCTTAGTTGAGTTAGCTTGGTTATGTGCAATCAAACCAAACCATTATCGTATTGCATCAAATGTCTAGAACACATCGGTGCACTCACGTTTGTAGCTGTAATAAACTCTCGACCCACCGTATGACGCCCTCATCCAAAACATAATGGAACACCATGCAGGGAGCCATGAAACGAGTGCTCGGGCCGTGCCATACTCAGTCGGAAAACCCTACGCTGAGGCTCTATGGAGCAATTTGCATGCGTTATCCGTGCAAGACCAAGGAGCTCCTCTGGCATGAAGGACTGCGTGGTTTAATCTTCAGTACTTACCACGGTCCACAGGACCTTTCAAGCTCTCATACCAGCCGCTAAGCGAGTACGATTCCCAGCTGTCGCTTCTGCTTTTAGACAAAACGTACTGGACCTAGCTGCTCTTATCAACCGATCATCGCTTTGCAAAGCAATGTGTGAATGTCGGCGTTGAAATAGGCACCTGGGCGCATTTTCGTGATCGGTCATCGTTGAGCGATCTGGTAACACTCTTCCCACCGGTCAACGACTAGCTAGCTACCAGGCAATTTTCTGAGTACATACTTAGTGCACGTTGGGTCCTGAGAGGCTGACAACACGTTGGCCCTTTTATGCTTTGTTATTTGCGAGGCGATTTGGGTGTATACAAGGTTTTCTTCCACTCGATTTGTTAACCATCCCTTTTCGAAGTGGAGATCCTCTAGTTCTTTGAATAAATACCCTGGCGGATTCTTCATTATCTGTTTTCCGTCTAGCTCGCTCGACATCTTCAACAAAAAAAAGAACAAAAAAAACATACCCCGAAGGCCACGCCGCATGTACGAACTGGAATAGACCGGCCTCACACTTACTCGGTCTTTTGAGCTTACGGGAGATACAAGTCAAGATTGGGATATATCTTTCCCAGAATCTAGCACGAAACCCCTGATGGCTAATGTGAGTCTTTCGATTTTCCTCGACCAAAATGCTATGTTAGATCCACTCACAGTATGTGTTCCAAACGGCGTTGGTTGCAGGTTAACCTTGAAGACGTTTTAGCTGGCCAGCACCTTTCACCTTTCACACTGGGCGAGTTTGAAGACCATTTGGTACATGTTCAGCACTCGGCAGAAAACTTGTAAGCCCTTTCATGGAAGCCTTTGTGGGAATCGAACTGAGTCTCAAGGTACGATGGATAATTATTTCTAGATACTTTTACTTTTGGCTTTCTGACTACACCAAGCAATACAGAGAGTGGCAAGCCAGTCTGAGTGAGCGCAAAAAATCACTAACCCCACTTCCTGATAATGTCGCGGCCCCAAGTAGGTATTCGAAAGGCGGGATTCGAGAGTCTTTGAAACTGAAACGGAAAGGAGTGGTCCGGCTAGTGCCGCCGTTCGTTCGAAACATGGTGATTTTTAAAGCTCAAGGCGAGGCGGCACCTGGGCCTGAAGTGCATGAAGTCCAACTTTCATCAATCCCTCCAGTCTTGTCAAAAGCTTCAGTACCCGAGGAATTGAAAAAATCTTTCGAAAGTCTTCAGTCATTTATAATTCCACCACGTCAATCAAACCAAGCGCTTGAAGACTTCGAACTTGAATTAAATATTTCCCAACAATTGAAAGATCAATTCAAGCTTCAGGCTGCCAACTCCGTCGACCCTGACATCTTTTTGCCCATCAAGAAGGAGGTTATGAACATGTTAACAGATAGCATGCGCAGTTGGTTAATGGATTGTGCGGGCAATTCGGATAGACATCGGTACGCCAATAGATGCTCCACATCAGTGAAAGTCTCAGCAATTCAAACCGAGTTTGATGGTGGAGTTAATTTTCTGAAACAAACATGCTTGATCCTCACTTTTCTTCTGTCTTATCTCTCAGTGCACGATTGACGCTTTGTATAGGGGTGCTCTGTGTAATATTGGCAGTCATTGGAACCGTGCTGTTAATGACGAAGACGGACAACGCCGAGATCAGGTTGTGCCTAAGCCCGCTCGTCTGGATTGGCCTGGAAATATTTTTTTGTGGCTTGTTGCGAACTTGCCCATTAATCTTTATGTTTGGATCGTTTCGTCAAATCCACGTCTGGGAATTAGGCCGAGCCAAGGAAGCTGCTGCGGTGACCGAGAAGAACCTTCTGTCGAAACGTCATGACTTTGAAGTCAACCAAGGCAAGATGAGCAGCGGCAGTGGCCACTGCTTCCCGACTCCTTCCGAATGCCAGCGAGCTTTATTGCCATCGAGATATTGGGATTCAGGTGTCAACTTCAGATCCTCCAACGAACTGATCATCTATGGACCGCCAGACGACCGCAATCTACCTCATGTCTCAATATCCTTGGGCTCTTCGAGGAATGATGCCCCACCTCTGAACCCAACAAAGTCCACCCCATCGTCCTTTTCCACCCGGAAACCGAAGCACCGCAAGCGATCACGGCGCACTCAATCTCACTCCTCCTCTGCACCTATATTTGGCCCATTGACCAAGGTCTTGAGCCCCGTGGCTATAAGATCCCATCGGATCAACATCCTCAAGAGTATGGTTTTAGCTACAATATTGACTGCGGTATGGGTCGCGATTTGCCTTCTGGTGCATACTGGACAAATTCCTCATCTTTCCAAGTTATCTTCGAAATTCAAAAAAGAACAATAAATAAAGCCGAACGACGATTCCTACATCCAGCCCAGCATTCCTTAGCATTACTATCATCACTCACTGACATTTTTTCCCGACTGAACAACAACCGACACACTTCAAACCCCACTATGTTCAGATTACCGATTCCACTTCCTCATCTGATATTCCCCGCCAGTCCGACTGGCAACACCATGCAAACCTCGCTCCTTTTTTATTGACTCCTCTATTATTTCCCCATCTTCATCATTTTTTGAGAAAAACTTCAGCACGCCTTTAATCAAATTATTGGCCCATTTTGATTAGACTCATCAGTTTTGGTCTTGGTACTTTGCTGTCTATCTGGGCTCCCATTCTCTCTCTTTTTTTTTCTCCAAAAAATCGTTCGGACTTGGTTTCACCGATTTAGATGCTTCATGACGGTACCGTCAAGAGAAGCATTGTTAAGTTTAAATAAAATTAATTTAATATACTTATCATGCTAGTACTCTTTTTTATAAGGCTACAATTCTCTCCATTTGTTGTGTTTCAAACAAAAGCATCAAGCTGTTGATTATGCAGCCCCCTTCTGCGCGAGCTTCCTGATGGAATTTGGCACATTTTGTTTCATCCATTCCATTGTGCAGTGCGGATTATGTTATTCAACAATAACCAACCCGCTTCCTTATCTCATGAATACTTGTCCTCCAAACTCCCTTGAAAAGCTTGACCTGATTTGTCAGAAATATCCTTATAACTATGAAAAGTACTGTCTTCTAGCAAGGACCATGATACACTACATGAGCTGTGAAGGCTGTTTCACATGAATTCAAAGAACTCAATCTGACTTAGTGGAAAAACTTGGCAAGTAGAAGATGATGAATGTTAATGGGGAAGCCCAGATGGGAAAGGTGTTTACAATCTGAAAGACTCTAGTGCACAGTCATCAGAGAAATCAGTGCAATTTTTATCATCTTGCTCATATACAAAGTGAAGACTGACCAAAGCTCTGTGGCAATTGACTTGAATTGTTTGCCAATATCAACCAAATACTTGTTGCAAATTTGACAAGGCTGAGTCAGCAAATATCCCTTTGAGGGAGGATTAATTAGAAAGGCTAGATTACACAGCTTCTCTCCCTTCAAACAATTTCCATGGATATATATGTAGCACCAGAAGATGGAATTTTGTACATGAGATTTGAACTCTTTCCACCAAATCTTACCAATCATTATAATTTGTCCATTTGATGCTTGAAGAATAATGTGCCTCAAGAAGTACTATTTGAAGAACATAATCTTGAGTTCTATCAATCTATTTACCAAACTTATGAACACACAATTCTCTTTAAAAAAACAACCCCAATTTCAATCCTTAGACTGTAATGGCAACAGGCACCAGGGGAAAAATTTCATAAATCATTCTTTTTCACAGAACTTGACGGAATACATCCAGAAGGTCAGCATGGAACAAAACCTGAGAAAATGTTGATATATGTCATAGCCAATGAGGAAAGAATATTGATATCAACAAAAATTCAAACATGATCTGATCTGAACCCACCTGCATCTAAAGCTGAATTTTATCATAACCCATCTGGAACTCAAGGCATATTCAGTTTCATGTAACACCTTGGGAACGCAGATGTACATGTGTACATTCATGCAACACACTGGCATTGGAAGTCCAAAAACATTTTATTTTTTTCAGCTGAACATAAAATCATCTGTAACTCAAGGTGAATTTAATTTTACCAAGACCCTTGGGAAAACAAATGTATGCTTTTCCATTTGTATGACACACTGGCATAAGTCCAAACATATGTTTTGTTGGCTGAATATGTGTTATTAATTGCTCTGGACAAGTTCAATTCATGATTATATGAAAAGTGAATCATGTGATCCACTCCAGTGAGACATGGATTTCAGTTCCACAAGATTGCTAGATAAACCATCAACAATATACATATCATACTTTTGGAATACTTCAGCTTATTTGTCAAGGAAGACACATGAATTAGATGCTACCAACATTGGAAACCCTTCAACCAAACCCCTTGAAGTGAAATTTGTGATGGCACCCAACAGGCAGGTGCTGGAAATTTTCCCCTGGCAAGAAGTAATAGAGTGCTTCTGGGGATCAACTGAAATCAGTAAAATTGAATGATCACCAGTGAAATATCAAAGGAAAAAAGGGCCTTTATACTTTCTGATGTCACTCATAGACAAGTGATCTACCAATAAACCATTGAGAATTTTCTAGGGGGAGATTAATAAATTCAATACTTTTAGAGAGATGTATGGATAACAAGGGGAAGAGAGGATGAGAAATTCCAAACATACTGAATTCTAATGGCTGACTTAGAATGGACTCAAGCTGGAACCTGTGAAAAGATGAGGATAACTGATGATTTAATTACACTTTATCTGGCTATGTTTGTATAGAAAAGTACAAAGAAGAACAGCTTCTGGTTGTACTAATGAATAATAACTGGGTTGAAAAGTCATCTGCCAAGATAGCTTAACCCCTAACTCATTTCCAGGGGGCTTAGCTTCAAGACTGTTCTTCACATTGAATCCAGAGATTTCATTGACTCCCCTCCATAAAGAGATCCTCTTCTTTGCCAAATATCTCTCATCAAGAATCTTCAAATCTGGCCTTCAACCAAACTCACTTATGAACACATATCAGTACTCTTGGTGTAAAGTAAAAAGCCATCTCTCATCCTAGACACAAAATTCATTGACACTCACATACTCATTCTTCACTCCTCAAGATCCTAGAAACTGCTCCTCAATACTCATCTCCTCTCTGATAAAACAGGTTGACTTCCTAAATCTGCCAGTTTGTATTTTTTCTCTTGGATTCTTTTCTCTTTTTGTTTCTTTCTGCTTGCTTTCTCCGCACTAAATTTTGTTTCACATTCCTATCCAGTCCTATCTCATCCTAAAAAAATCTATCTTCCTTCCTTCATTACCTATCTGGTACCATAAATCTACTCATCATTGTCCTTGTGGTATGGTTCTATTTCTCTTTTACTAGCTGTATATTTTAAGTTCTAACTCTTATTGTGTATTCTGGTTTTGGTTAAAAAAAATCAGCAATTTTATAATAAACTGGGCAAATGAATATGAATAAAATAATGAGCAGAGAAAACTGATAACTGGAAGATAGTGGATTGTTCAGTTGGCAAGAGAGGAAAGGTCAAGACAATACAAAAAGTAAGGAGTTTTGACAAGATTGAAAACTAACAAATTTTCTTTTGACTACAATGTTGTTATCAGGCATACAAGACCATTTCATGAGACAGATCATATTGAAATTTGTGTATCAAGCTTACTAGGCACTATATCCAAGGACAGGTTCCTTTTTTGGAGGATTAAGAGAAGATGAAAATATAAGAGTTTCAACAAAAATCAATGAAAGAAAATTCAAGATACCAACAATAGGGGGTGTCAAATATGACCAAATCCACAATTAATACCCATTGATTAGTAATTACCAAATCTGCAATTTCTAATCAATGGGTTTTCAAAATGGGGTAGCTCAAAAGCAAAAAGGTTTTGAAAATGACAAACCCTGCTTTTCCATCCAAATCCTTCATTTCCAAAATAATCAATTAAAATCACATCTCACATCAGCTGATGTTTCACCTTTGAATCCATTGCCTCTTTTCAAACCAAGCAAACATCCCACCTCACCTCAATGAATCATTTTCCAAGCACCCTCTCAACACAAGCCACCATCTCAAGTGGTGTGGGAGTATTTATATACAGGGGGAGCAGCACTGAGGCTGAGCCCAAAACCGGGGGCTCAGCGGCAGACTGAGGAAGGGGGTAACAAATGTTGCAATGAACTGGGCAGAAGAACACAGAGGTGATGATGAGTTTGTGGAAGGATTAGTTCATTGCATCATGAGAGAAAGGAAGGAGAAAGAGAGAAATAAGAGAAATAAGAGAAAGAGAGAAAGAGAAAGAGAGGAAGGGGAAGAGAGAAAGAGAAAGAGGGAAAGAGAAATAGAGAAAGAGAAAGAAAAGACTCACCTGGGCAGAAAAATGCAGAGGTGATGATGAGTTTGTGGAAGGATGAGGAGAGATTCCTTCCAGGTATCTGCTGCACAGGTGACTAGACTACATACATGTCACTGACTGTGAAAGAGAAGAGACAGGTTGGTAGAAGAGAGAAAAGGAAACAAAACAAAACCTGAGGATACACCTCTGCAAAAAATGTTTCCGAACATTTCACAAGGAAAGCACAAGGGTGCAGGCTGAAACTTCTAAGTTGGCACAGGCAGCCTGTTGACCAGACAAGGTCTGCTTCATTATGTACAACAGTGGCAGGAATAGATGGAGCCATGAGGCTTGGGGCATCCGGAATGCAAACATAGCAGGGGTGGATACAAGGGTGATCATTGACTGCAGGGGTCAATGGGGAATAGGGGTCAGGGGAAGGCTGTGGTGCAATGCGGGGTCAAGGAGATAGTCAAGTTAGGTTTCCCATTGGGGGTATTGGGGGTTGCGGGATACAGCCAGGGGGGAAAGGAGGATGTTGTATAAAGAGTGTTGTATTACTAGACTTTAGGGGATTATCTTATCTTTCCATAAGAGTAGACTGCTAGCATCATCAGTGGAAATAATTTTCCTTACAGAACATCACATCTTCCTTGGTGTACGGGGACAAGAAGAAGGGAAGGAAGCCAACAGGGAAACCTGGGGAATACATCACCAGGAAGGCAAAAGCAAGTGGAACAGTCCACTTGCTAAGTATAGGTGTTGTAGGGAATCCAGTTAGTCATTGACTACTAACCTTGAGTTATCCCGCAGAGGAAACCAAAGATCACCAGAACCAACTAGGAAACAGGACACTTGAGGTATTTTATCAAGGACTCAAGGCAGAGTGTTCCAGATCCGTTGTGGGGGTTGTCTTTATTTCCACAGCAGCCAACTCTGCAGCAACAGTGTTGATTTTTGACTCAGATAATAATGACACAGAACTTGAAGATTTCTATTTTTATTGTTGATTAAAACTCCAGAAACAATACCTTACTGCTGGAGGCACCACCAAACTGTTCCATCCTTGACATCAGAACAATTCTTTGATATACAAGTGATCAACACACCGTTCCATCCTACAAAGGTTATGATTTGCTTATATCACAGAATGTGGATTTCGATTACCACCTAGCCCAATCAAGAGCATGCATTGAACATGCCATTGACATTTCAAAGGGTTGATTTGCCATTCTGTGAGATATTCAATCTCAAATCAAGAGCACTTGTGAGATGAAGGCAACTGTCAAGTGGATCATCACCTGCATTGTTCTGCATAATCTTCTAGCAGACCTCAAGGATCAGTGGTGTGAAATTGGTGATAAAGGGGAACCAGAAGCAGCCCCACCCTTGTTGGAAAATAATCAAATCAGTCACAACGGATTACGTGGACTGTTACACCCCATAACACATGCACACTTCAACTAAGGTGAATAATTCAACATTGACATGCAGAATAATATGTTGCCAGCTTGCTGAATCTGTCAATTGTGTCAGAATTTCAGCCTTTCTTTCCGCCCACAAATTACTCTTTAAATCTCTTCATCAAAAATTCTAATTATTATTAAAAATTAAATCCCAATCACTCTGCAATCAAGCAGTTTTATTATCTTATCACTCAATAGTATTGTTTTAAATCACTCAACCAATCAGGTAGTTTTATCTTCATCACTCTGCTATTTGGCAGTTTTATATCTCTCTAGTACTTAGCTAGATTCACATCACTGTCACTGCTTATGCTGGTATACTTTACAGCATATGCTTTTATTTGTTTCAAGATCACCACATGTTGGCCATTCCTGTTGCTTTGTATTTAGCCAGCCTATTTGTCAGCTGAAATAAATTATCAAGTGTGAGCCTAAGATTGTTTTTCACCCTGATCCCAGCTCCTTGGTCCAATCAGACCCTCCATGTAGATTGCCTTCATTCTTGAGCCTTATTTTCTGAAGGTCAAATATCAACAAATTGATTTTGGGTCCTCACAGGGCCGATTTATCTTGGTTGATCTGCTTCATTATAGATGTTTTTATTTCTCTTCTGTTCTTGAATTTCAATAAGACCAATAACTTTTGTCACACATTGCCTTTTTGGCCATTAGGGTTAGATAAAAACAGGTTTGAGCATCCTTGTTTTCTTGCATCAGTCAGTGCACACATCTCTACAGAAGGTAGGGTTCCTCAAAAGTTGATTTGTGTTCAAGCTTTTCTGATTAAATCATGATCATATGAGTGATGATGAACCCGGACTTGATGTTACTAACCCATTTGGTTGTTTGTACAGTTCCTAAAAACATCTTTATTGCCCTGGAAATCCAGCCACCAAGCGGGGAAACTCCCATCCCTCCAAAGCTGAAAAAAAAACTATTCCTTGGTATTTTTTTCTCTTCTTATCTCTGCCCAAACCCTCAAGTGCCACCAACTATACAGGTGAGTCGGGTGGTTTTTCCTGCATTCATGAATTCTCAAAAACAACTAACCAGGTCCATCACCTGTAGGAACCAGCCGATAACGTTTTGGCCTCAATCGACGGACCAGGCCCTCAAGAGCCCCTGCCACCTCTCAAGGTAAGTAGGGGCTGGCATTGTTTTTTTTGTTTTTTTGAATCTTTTTTAAGTTCCTTGCTCAATCGGTCGCCAGTTGACCAAGGAATGGAACTAACTATTTTATTTTTCATCCAAGTTGTGTGCACCCAACTCACCAAAAGTAAGCCACCAGCAAGATGGACTGGTGACCCAGCAATTCAAACACCCAGTACTCCAACCATCATGACCCATTGCGTTTTTCATTCAATACAATAGGTGTCTTCAAAATTGAAATCATGAATGCATAAACATAAAATCATAAATCACTTTGGCCAAGAGGTATATTTGATGGCTTAGTCAAGTTTAGTCGTTATAAGTCATTGAGTGGAGTGTGTAACCAACACGCATCACGAAAGTTGTGTGCTCCTCCAACGGATGACTACAAGCGTTTGATGGATGGTAGTTGTTATTTGAGTTGCATTTTGCAGCTTAAAGTTGTCCAAGAGTTGCGCCAGTAAGAAACGTTTGACCAGAAGGCGAAAAAACTATTGTAAACCATACAGGGGATCCTGGTAAGATAGTTGAGTTTGTGCATTCTGTCTTTGATAAGATATTGAAGTCAAGCCAAGCTTGGCAGAAGATCGAAGTAACAAGTGTGTTGAGACGAGTTTTGGCTTACCTGCATACAAGGAAGAAAAAAAAGAAGAAAAACAGAGAAAGGTACATTTTGTTTTGTTATCCATCTTCAATCGGAACACACTGGAGACAAGAAAACAATCTCAGCCACCTCGATACTGATAGAGCGAGAGAGAAAAGGAAGACTGACCATGAATTCAACATAGCCACATTTCCGCTTCATAGTCATAGTGTCTTCTAGCGGAATTAATAGTTGAAGACTCAACAGACCCGCATCATCAACCCTCATTGACTTGGGAGAGGTTATTAATAAATCATACCGCAAATGATGTTATTAGTTTCTTTTTTATAGAGTCAATCCACTGATTTTCCGAAATTCGATTTGGAAATATAAATAAGAAAAAACAACTGACAGTCTTGCTTGAAACATCTAGAGCCTTTTTGATTTTTAGGATATGGGACAATTTATATCTATACAGAATCCAATGATAAAATAATTCAACGTTGAATTTGAGTCAGATGACTGGAGGGCGATAAGCGAGAGAGAAAAAAGGGGGGGAGCAGAAGAAACTAACGAGTTTCGAACCAAGCCTAAGTGATGTAAATCTACCGGATCCAAGCCCTCTGGAATCTTGCACATGAAGCTATCCAAAATATCTTTGTCATTGGGGAAGTCGATCGTATAGCACCCCAGTTCGCCATCCACCTGGATTCGAAATGTTGGCCGATTACCCATGGGGTCTGTTCGACCCTGATCCGGATCGCCGCGTCGCCTGTGAGGGATAGTTGGCTGGGAGGGAGAGGATCCCGTCGTGGGCGAGGGCGTAAACATGAACGTGATCTCCGTGCCACTCTTCTCGTCAAATTGGGAGAATGCTGACTTGAGCCAATCGCTCTAGATAATGTTTGTTGTTTTGGTGAAAACAGGATCAAATGACTATCCCAGTGGAGAGATATGTGAAGGGTTTTACCTTCATGATGAGATGGACCATCTGTCGCTCAACAGGAAAGTCCATTTGAGCTAGTTCGTCAGCCTCGTAAGTCATCAGGGAACACCTCGTTACCACTCCACTGTCTTCTATGCTGTCTTCACCCGCATGTATTGGGGGTTTTTTTTTTTTGAACAAAAAAAATGGTAAACAAGATTATCATCAATAACTGCGGCTCACCCTCTGATAAAAACGGATGAGATAGAGCATAGAAAGATCATGCTTAATACAGTAAAACTAAAGGATGTCCTTCGCCGTCATAAGAAATCCTCACGGCGCTAGTAGGGAGCTTCCTAACTTTGCTGGTCGCGCCTTTTGTACCCTTATGGCTGTCATCGTCGAACCTCCTTTTGGCAGGGAGACCGTCAGGCTGGGCGTCAGAATGAGCACTGTCGACGAAACGTTTGGTATAGGTTTTCTGTGAGGTTGCGGTGCCGAAGACGTTTAGACATTCGATCAGCGAGCTCATCGAGACCTCGAACCGGACATCCGACACACTCTCCGATCCCGTCTCGTGCTCGGACCCCCCTTCGTCGTCATCCGAATCGTTCACTGGTTCCTTCTGACTGTTTGGGATCACTGGCGGGTTGAAATGCCAATCGGTAAACGCTGTCTTTTCGACATAAGCATGAGCTACATAGGTTATAACATGTTCAATCGTGGGTCGATTATCAGATGTCAGTCTATGATGTTTCAATCCGATCCGGATAGATAGCCAGTCAGTCATATAAACATACACACATGTACCTTGTAAGATTTTCCCAATTTCGACTTCGACGTGGATTGCAGAATCTGTAATATGGATGATCGCCCTAGCCGAGAAATGGACGGTGGAGAGCAAGATGGCCAGTGGTCTCAAGTCGGGAGCATAGCAGCAGAAAACCTAGGATAGATGATGGTGTCTATCAGTCAGAGCATACCTTTCGAACGATCGAGGAGACTTAACTTGAGATTGGAGTCGTTCCTCCTGAGTGCCATCCCCATTGCTCATGCTGGTTCAGTTAATGGTTGGTGTTTCGAGTCGAGAGTTAGTGGATTGGACACTTGATGACGTCATCCCATATAAATATGTATGTACATTGCACTCACAGTCACAAGCTCTGTGCGAATTTGGATCGAGCTGCTCGACTATTTATCTATATCGCTGCTCAACTTGATACATATTTATTTATTTTTGTTATCGAGTGAAAACATGGATTCGAGATCAGGGTTATCATCCCCCTACGTCGAGGGTAAGAGTCATGAGGTGCTCTAACCCTCCTCTGCTGAACCAATGCTAATCCGTGATCTGAGAAAAACAAATGTAGGAGATAAAACCTGGAAACGAATGACATTCTTAACGATTTCATCTTTTGGAACCCAATTCCTATGGTCAGTCTTTGAGTGTTCTCTTTACCCCGCGGAGGAGAAATGTAACCTTGATGATGGGTCCTGCTACTATCGTTAATATGTACTTTATTCTGCAGAATATCTGTACATGTGTTAACATGAATTTGTCCAACACAAAAACAAAACAAAAACGCACCAAGTCAATGAATTCTAGGACTGATGCCGATGGCAAATTTTTCTTCCGAACTGAATCAGGTCAGCTGAAATGAGTCAAGCTTCGCCTTATCTTCTGTCCTTAGGGATCTCTAAGAGTCAGGTAGCCCTGGTCTTGATGGCTGGTCCCTTAAGTGGTAAGAACTTATCCTTTGCAAATTTTCCTCGTAGACAAACAAACGGAATTGGCGGGATTCATTTTTTTTGATCGTTTTTTGCGCGCCGTTATACCGGTGAAAATGTTTGGATAACAGGTTTATTCACACAACCTATAGTCGGTAAGGTGCTCGTTAGGAATAAGAATTGGGCATTATCACGATATTGATTTTCAATTATGGTTTTTTTTATTCAATCGGAGAATGACAGGCTTATATGGAGACCAAAACCCACACCGATTGGGGAGAAGAAGACCATTTATAATTTACGGAGGTGTAGCTTCAATCTCTCTCTGTTTTATTTTCCTTACAGACAGAATATCATCTCAAAGAGATTCAGATGCTGAAGCCATTCATGTTCTCAAGGTCTTTGCGTCCTGGTATCTTTGTTTACGTTTGCTTGGTGCAAGGAATTGGCCGAGATGATCTTTGACAAGGGCACCCCAGCCGTAAGTGAAAACTGACCAGAACGCTTTGATCTCAGGGAGTGAGTCACCCTCTTATATACTCTCTTTGTCTTGAATGATTAACAAAGCATCGAAGTGCATCAGCACTGCTAGCTGTGATTGCTTTTTTTGCTCTGTGAGTTGAGTCGAGTCTTTTTTTTTTTTCATGGAGGGACTGATGATCACTGAAAGTCGTGTAACCTGAATATCTCTTTCATCAAAGAGATGTCTCGATCAATATTGTGACGGTCTCCAACAAATGCTTGATCATAGATGTCTTACCCTCTCTGGAGCAACAATTAGCCAATGCCTACGCGTCCAGATTCAGTGGAGTGTCAGCCATCTTGACGATGCTCATCTCCTTGGTCGACCTACCCAAACTGTTCAATGTTTCGAGTAGTCAATTAAAGATGATCAGCTACATTGGTTCTCCGATGTTTTTGGTATCGCATATGGTTATGTGTTTGACTGTTCATGAGGAACCTTTTATACCAAATAGTAGCAAGAGGACGACCAGCGGCTCTTCTTATTTAATCACGCGGACATTTAGACGGTTCTGGGGGGCATGGGGATCGCTGGAAGGGACGATTGTCAAGCCGATATGTTGGATCCAGCTTTGGGCGTGGTTAGGCTGGTTCCCGGTGATGTTTTACTCGACCACATGGATTGGTGAGACTTGGATTCGGAGGAGCGGGGAGACGGTCGATGAGGAGAAGGCGACCCGGATCGCTACCATCGGCCTGCTCATTCAGTCTGTCCTATCCCTCTTCGGCTGGTTGTTTATTCCCCGGATCGTATCCGCCTTTAGGGAAAAACACTATGGGCGTACAAGCGACGATGGGAAAACGTTGGTCGATTTATGGGCTGGTTCTCAGCTCTGCTTCGGTTTCCTGCTCCTCATCAGTCCCTTCTGCGAAGATAGCGTGGGCCTGTCAATCGGCTTGATCGGCGCTTGTGGAATCCCTTGGGCTATTACCTGTTGGGCCCCGTTTACACTTGTCAGTTCTGAATCCGAATCCTTCCCCTCACTCAGCAAATCCTGTCACAGTTTTACCTCTGACAAATCCTCTGGTCTTCTTTTTTAATCAGTTAGGGGAATCACTGCTACACAAATCAGAATCAGCCGAAAATAATTTCAGCTTTGTTACCAGACACTGATCAGCAAGTTTGTCCGCGAGATCGGAGTTTTTCTTCTGGCCACCATTCTTCGACCATACCATTGAAGCCGATGAAATACGAAGCTCTGGATCCACTGCGGTCATCCCGGCTCCCGAGGAGACAGCCAACAGCGATGACGACACGGAACCGATGACCAATATAAAGCGCAAGCCAGAAGAAGAATTAGAAGAAGGCGGAGTGCTCGAGGAAGATTACTCTGATAATGATGATCATGAGAGAGGCAACACAGAGGAAGGAGGTAGTCAACTGGCCGGCACCGTGCTCGGCATCCACAATGTCTTCATCGTCGTGCCTCAGTTCCTGATCTCCTTCCTCTCCTCGATCTTGTTCAAGCTCATCGATTCCACCGTTCCTTCCTCCTCTGGCTTGGCCGGGGAGCCGGGTCCTACCGGTCAGACGGATTTGAAGACACGTGGGGTGAGCGAGATCGGAATGATCTTTAGGTCCGTTCCATCCTCTTTCTTCGTTGATGTTTCTCTGCTCACGTTATCTTGTCTCGATCCTTGGCAGGTTGGGTGGAGTGGCATCCGTAGTTTCTGGACTGCTATGTTGGAAACTTGGACGACAGATCCAGCAGAAATCCTTGTCCTCGTGAGACTCTGATTTCTCTTCTCTTTGTGCATCGTCTCCGTTTTTCCTTCTTTTTTTTTCTTCTACTGCATCATGTCAGGTTTATAAAGCAAATACCATGTTTATATCACGAATAGCTCTCTCTTGGTTGAGTAGCTTCTTCTCTCAACGGAAAAAAAAAAAAAAAACTAGAAATTTGACCCATAACTTGATGATGATGATGATGATGATACAAAACGGGTTTTTTGTTTTGTTTTCTAAACTACAGCTTGTTGACGTGTTGGGTATAAGATTTGAAGTACAATCACATGTGTTGAATAAGGTTTGGATGTTAATTCCCAGGGCTATTTTAAGCTCAATCAGCAAACCCAAACCTGCTAAGGCCCCAGAAGGCCTCAACATGAGCAACTGGGCTAATAAGGGGGGAAACTACGTGGATGTCGCCCCAGGACTAAGATCAAGACTTTTGGATGATGTCCAACAGCCGCCAAAGTTCAAACCCTAGTATTCACTCTTCTTCCCTTCAACTGGTTCTCAATCTCTTCCCTATATATTTAAGTGTATGAGAAATAAATAAAATCCCAAACTGATCAGTGTCTGTCTGAAAAAACAAAAAAGAGAGGCGTAGGAGAGAAGAAGATCTTGGATTTTTTTGTTGATCAATTGATGATTTTTTTTGAAAATTCAAGATGTAGGGAAGGGAATGGAAGAGATGAAGGGAAGGTTTTTTTTGTGTTTTCTTTCTTTTTTTTTTTTTTTACTCACGCTTCATACTCTTCTCCTACTCGTACAGCTTCGACTTTCTTCATCGTCAAGTGGGCACAATCCTTACATAATCTGTCTTCATCTGACTTGTGTTTCGACAATTCTGTGTATCGATCGATCGATCGATTTATTTATTTGAAACCAATTAGTGATCTCTCTTAACGAAAAAAAAAAAAAAAAAAAAAAAAAAACTGAAAAAAAAAAAAAAAATGGTGGGCATGGGTTGGTCGGTCAAGAAAAGAAACTTAACGGGCATGGGCAAATTTGGCCTGTTGTTTCCATGTGCATTTTGTTTTGTTTGTTGGTCGAATATGGAGCAGAAAGGGGCGGATGTCTTGTCAGTCATTTGGTGGTTTGATTCAATGGCCAGATGATGGAGCCAAAGAAGCAGTGAATGACTTACTTACTCTGGGCAAATGTTGTTCACAGTCACTACTGTTAAATATATATATATAAATATTAATCATTCAGGTTTTTTCATAAAATTTCAACATTGGCATGATTTTGATTCCATACATGGGATGATATATTGCTGGCCAGATCTCAGACGCAAGTGGGCGGAGGTTGCGGGGGAGGAGAGAGATAGGATCACGAAGTCAAAAGGAAAAAGGAAAGATGGAGATATATGTATTTACATACCAGAAGAACTCCACAGTCTGGGACGGCATACATTCACGACACCAGATCTTCTTCAACAGCGGTCCCGGTCGAGTCTTTTCCACACGGGGATCATAGTTTTTGGGTATCTTTTTCTCTTCCTGATCTTCGGCCTTACAATTTATATATTCTCCACAAAAGAAATCAATCAACTTACTCTTTTTTTTAAAAAAAAAAAATGATTGGATTGGTTGTTGACTCACACACTGTTTGATTCCAAACCTCTTGGTGAGTTGGTGGCCATCAAACCCATCAAGACCTTTGATCTGTATATCAAATTGATCATCAACAAAAGAAGAACGACAGTCGGGATGGATTTTAGTGTTTGAATGTTGTAGCACGCGGCCCCAAAGACATAGAAATACTTACGGTTTTACAAGCCGTGCAAAAGATTGAGTTTTGAGTAGGAGTAGGAGTTCTGGATAGGCGAAGAAAGAGGCGACAAACGAGCCGGAATGAGTGCTGAATTCTGGAATGGGTTTAGGGAGATGTGGGGGGGGAGTGAGTGTGTGTGTGTTTGTTAATTTTTTACCCATTTGTAGTTGGATTGGACCGATCAGCTGGCATGATGATGGAGCTCTTGGTGTTTGTGGTTGCAATCTGTTTGTTGTAGAATGAAACGACGAGGGCGAGGATGGTGGCAAGAGGACTGTGGGGTTCAAAAGGTGTTTTGAAAGGAAGAGATAAGTTGAGATTACATCAAGGTGAAGAATATCTTCTGATATCAGTAGTAATAACATCATCATGACTTGCTTATAAATTATATTTGGTGTTGATATATTTATGTATCTCTTTTTATTATTTGCTTACTCCAATCCAAGGATAAT
Organism: Puccinia hordei; assembly: GCA_007896445.1. Lineage (NCBI taxonomy): Eukaryota > Fungi > Basidiomycota > Pucciniomycetes > Pucciniales > Pucciniaceae > Puccinia > Puccinia hordei. The sequence goes on from RDRW01000003.1 coordinate 647,944, forward strand.
TATAGAAAACTATGAATATCATGATGATCAACTCTGACCGAGTGTTTCAACTACTTTGTATAAAAACATTTACTTTCAAATAGAGTCCAGTTCACGTACATAAAGGGCCGTCTTCTGCAGATGTGGAAAAAGACGACATTGCTCGTTGCTACAAATTCTTGCATTATAAAATGCAGTAAGATGGCACTCTGAAGTTAATCGAAGCGTGCATAAACCTTGCTTGCTGCTTTTACATATCTTATGTCAGCTTGCTACTAGTTCAGAGACAACCTGACTAGAACAAAAAATAAACATAAAATATAGTATTAATCATTTAACAAAAGGTAATAAATGAATAATAATAAGATAAAGCAACATAAAAAATTAGGGTCCGTTTGGCCGTCCCCAAAAATATCAGAGCATGATTTGAAATCATGCAGATTATTTTTGGGGGGACAGGGGATATTACGCTATCCCCTGTCCCTGTTTGGCACCCCACCGAGTGTCATAAAGTTGACACTTCATTATTCCCCCCGCCAAAAGGGATATTTCGCCCTCACCCCATATGTATACTGTAATAATCCCTCCCCTTCAACAAAAACCCCTCCCTCCAACTTCACCAATCTCCAACTTGATGGCACCCAGACGCAAGAAACCCCCCTCGTCAAAGCTTCCCCCCCAATCAACCCATTCTCCACTTCCAGACCCAAACAAGCTGACTAACACATGGTACCCACAATCAGCCCCACCTGTTCACCCAGCTCCAACAACCTTCCAAAATAACTCGTATCCAACCACGCTCCAACCACTGCCAAACCATCTCAACATGATGGCCTGGCCTTCAATCAGGCCTCACTTGCAAACTCATGAACCCTTCTCAACAGACCCCGCTTGGCAACCACCACATCCGTTGCAGTCGTTGCAAGTAGGTTTCGAAGATGATTCAGAAGGATCTGACGAGTCCGACAAATCTGAATGCGGCAAAATTCAACATTCAAATGTCTCCAAATCTCCGTCTCCGTTCCCAAACCCGTCGTTTGAATCAAGCATTTCATCTATACCTTTAGCCCGATCTGCACCACAATCTCAGACAGAGAGATCCTCTCAAAACAATCTAACTGCCAGCAATTGAGAACCAGCTACCAAGGCCGAGAAACAAGAAAAGAAGAAACTCCAGTGGACGGGTGCCATGGAGAAGTCGGCCATGAAGCTTTATGTCAAAGCTGCTGAGGCAGGAAAACAATTGGAAAATGGATTTAAGGTGGATGTTCACCGTTCAGTTGCGGCTGAGCTCAACAAGCAGTATCCCGGGATGGAATTTAATGAGAACAAATGTAAATCTAAACTCAGCCAGGTCAGCCTATTTAGATTCTCTCACTGCTATCACTCAAAGATCTATTACTGATGTGTTTGTTTTTTTATTCAGACATTTCGGAAGGAACACAATGCCTTTCTTGCTTGTCGCCAGGCAAGTGGTTTGGGATGGGACGAGGCCTGCTGCATGGTAACTGCCTCAGATGAGGTCTGGGCCCAATTTCTTACAGTGAGTCAGCATTTTCCCTATGTGTTTGCCACAGAAAATAAATTGACTGACTGAGTTATTGTGGGCAGTCACACCCTGCTGCTTGCCGGTTCCACAACCAGCCGTTTCCAGAATGGAACGACTTGTCCATCACATTTGGGACGGGGCCGAAAGGAGACAAGCACCAGAGTATCGGCCGCGGTACCCCAAATCAATCTGTGTCTGGGAGTCACCCTGCTCAATGAAGGAAGCTGGGTGATGAAAGCTCCAACGATGAAGATGCATCTCCAACCCATAGCTGTTGTCAACGCAAGCGCAATTGTGAAACTTTGGGTGCTGCTATCTCTGGGGCCATCCACAAGTTAATCAAAGCATTTGGGCCTGGGCAACAATCCGAATCTGAATCCAATACTATTCAGCGAGCAATCAAGGCTTATCAGAGCAGTTCCTTGGTTTTGCTGCTCCCAAGGAATGAGCTGATGGTCGGTTTCAGTATGTTGGAAAACCCAGCAAAGGCAAAAATATACCTCAGCCTCAATGAGAATTACAAGGACAGCTGGACGGAATACCAGATTGAAAATTATCATCCATCATAGTCGTTAATGCGGGTTTCTCTTGTTTCTCTCCCCCTGTTTTGTTTATTTTCATTTTTTCTAGCTTGTCTGATACAACTAAAAAAATAGATACAACTAAAAAATATATATATTATTGTTGTGTTGTCTCTTTTTTTTTTCTTTGTGTGCTCTCCTCATGTCTGCAAGCGCTCCAAGTTGCACAAAGTAATCTCCAGAGTATTAAAATTGAAAAAAAATGAAAAACATTTTTCTCTCAGTTGTGTCAACTCAAGTGACAGGGTTTATCTTGCTCACAAGTCTGCTACCATTGAAGCGCTCAGAGTCAGTCTACCCCATACTGACGGGGCTGGTGCAGACAAATCAGTCAAGGCTCACCTTGGACCATACTCATGGCAGTAGCGATAGCATCATAGACAGAATTCATATAAAATTTCCACTCTTGTACGGCCGATAAAACTACCCAATCCTGACCAGGCACAGGATGGCAAAGCTGCAGAGAGAAGATTGCTGAGCTCTTCAACCTAGCCACTCTTTGTTTTGTTTCTTTCTAGAGTTGCAGAAAATTCAAGACGTTTAATGAGCGAGTATAATCCTAACCAAAACAAAGGCTGATTGGGCGAGTGCTTGCAGTTTGATTTAGAGGGCCGGGATCCACTGAGAAGATAGGGGCTAACAAAGAGTGTAAGGATTAGAGTGAGATTAGATTGATCTAGTTTCCTCAGAAAAAAGGCCACCAGTTTGAAGCTCATCAGACTCGATTGTTTACATCCAAAAGAGTTTCATTTACAACCCACTGGCACAAGTCACAGCAAGTTCAATTTAAATACTATCATTTTGAAATAAAAAATTTATTTCGCAAAAAAAAAAATGATTAAAAAAAGATAGTCGGAATAAAAAAAGATAAATATAATGTATTCCCCCCCTTTAATCCCTTCTGTGCCTCTTTCGTTGCTGGCAATCACGAGGTGGATTGTTTTCAAGATGGGACTGGTATTGTTCCCAAAGCCCTTGAGCAATGTTTTCTCGCCATTGCTTGAGTAATGCCTTCTGTCGGCCAGAAAGGGGTTGAGCTGGAGTATCCACAGGATCCTCAAAATTAATGTCTCCATCGTTTTTGTTCCATTCAAAGAATGCATCGCCAGATGTTCCTGAGTGATCCACGGCGAAGTTGTGAAGAATCCCCAGAGCAAACACAACATCGCGTTGCATGTCCAGGTTGTAGTTGAGGGCATGAGAGAGAATTGGGAAGCGCTTCTTCCATGCGCCAAAAGTTCATTCAACCACGTTTTGGAGTGAGGAGTGTCTCAGGTTGAATAGTTCTTGTGGGTTTGATGGCCTTAAAGACTCATCAGATGTTAATATGATGTAAGAACGGGGATATCATGTAAGAAGGGGGGACAAGGTGAACTAACCTCTGTCCTGCTAATGCTTGTTCTCGTAAATGATACCAAACACCGCGATATGGAACCAAAACACCGTGATCAAGGCCATATCCAGCATCACCGAGGTAAAAACAGCCGGATGGAATCCTAAAGTCCTTGCACCGTGCATGATGCAAAACCTTTGAGTCATGCGAGCAGCCCTCCCAACCAGCGACCATATAAGTAAATTGCATATCAAAGTCAACGACTGCGAGTACATTCTGTGAATGAAATCCTTTACGGTTTTGGTACGGCTGGGCTAAGTGTTCTGGTACTTTGGCCGGGATATGGACGCCATCAAAAGCCCCAAGACACCTGTCAAAAAATGGGGTGAGCTTTGGGTTGTCCTTGATACAAGGATGGGTGAAATCAGGTTGGGGAGCGCAGAGGTAAGTTGGTGCAAGCTGTAAGATGAGCCCAATGATGTGGTGGAAGACCTTTGATATTGTTTTGCCACTGTGCTGAAAGCAATCCTGGGCCTGTCTATTTGTTGCGACTTGGCCAACAATATACATGAAGATGGCCAGCTGTTTGTCCATTGAAAGCAATTTGGAAATGGGCTCAATATCCAGTTCGGCAAGTTTATCTGAAAGATCCATGAAAGTTGGGCTTGTGAGCCTCAACATGGCACCACATTGTGATTGATTTCCGTCAAGAAGAAACTTGACGTATTCGCGTCCAGACAGCCAAGAGTTGTTGTACGGGGATTTGATTGTTTGAGACCATTTGTATAGAGAGGCTACAATCACCATCAGAATGGTGAGCTTGATGAATTTCTGCCGGCTTGTGTCTTGGAAGCAAGGCAAGAGGCGGATGCTGTCAAGGGTTGCTGAGCTTTCTGGGGGCATTGCACCGTTTGATTTGTTGGACAAGATGATGATGTTTGAGGGGAGCACCAAACAGGCAGACTGGCGTTATTATATGACAGTGGTCGGCCCAAACATCCATGTGAGATTACCTAAGCCCAGTAATAATCCCAATAAGGTTCATAAAACTTTATTGGGCTTATTACGCAGCAGCTTATTACTGCATATTACACTAGTCCCTGCCAAACGGGGCCTTAATATGTAAATAATAAATACATTATTACATAGTAAATTAATAATAAATAGACAAATACAATATTAAGTATAAAACAATGAATATGTTAATAAATAATAAGATAAGCGGAAATATTATTTCATAATCTTGAAGAGCGTGTAAAATAACCTAGGGTACTTCAGCCAAAGTACCCCAGATAACTTAAAACCTTTAGTAGTAAAACAACTTGAAAGAATATTACCACTAAAAGCACTGAAATAATTATTATACATTAAAATACAGAATAAAAAACATAAATACATATACAAAACCACGAAATAAAAATGTATTTAAATAAAAACATAATAAAATAAATACATATGACATTAATAATACTAGTAATATACTTGTCAGCCTCCCTGATGCCAAGGAATAGTCCTTCTAGCTGCAGGTGGTGCAAGTATAAATGGAAAGAGTATAAAGACTCTGGGTAAGGTACAAAAGTTGCAACTCCCAAAAGATATGGGGGAATTGTGACGTAAAAATTTAGAGAAAATAAAGTAATAATTATATTAAATAAATTTAATATAATTAAAACCAGAGGGGCCTGATAAATCAGGGGTGGTTTAGATCCCTCTAAGGTATCTTACAAATAAATTGCAGAGGATTTAGGTACCTGGAACACTGGGGCCTGTTGACACAGGGGTGGTTTAATCCCAGGAAAGGAAAGTGGGGAATATCTTCAAGAAAAGGGTTATTACTTACTAGTAATAATCCTTGAGGGATCTTGGGGATATTCATGGTGCAACTGGACAGTTTGGAGCGCTTTGATGGATGGTTTGTGGAGCTGGATGGTCACTGTGGAGTTGTTGGGGAAGAAAAGGCTAAAGAATAACTACTAGGAGGCTTACCAGACTGTTTTATAAAGATGTATATCTAATAATAAGTGGGTGAGGTTGTTAGTGGGTATTGGGAAGGATGAGGATCCTTCTTTGGGAGGTTGAAGAGCTCCTTAAATAGTCTTGAGTTCCCTCTGGGGACCCTGTAGGTATTATTGGCCAACTTGTGGGATCTGTGGACCACATTTTGGCCATTTTTGCTTTCTTGGTGACGCTTTAGCAGCCCCTGCTTTGAATACACATCACAAATTGATTTTATTAGTATCTTTATTTATTTATATTGATTTACAATCTATAGTACATTAGTACTGGTTGTTATAGATTTAATATTAGTGGCTTATTTGTATTTATAATAAGCCACAGTATTATTTGTACTGGTTTGTTTAATCAATATAATTTCATTTACATGTATAAATAATAATAATATCTAATATAATTAATTATGTAGTCCCCAGTACTCTTCATTACATATGTAACATATGTAATGAGGTTACTGGGGCGTGTTTTTATTGATTTGGGTGTACCTTGGGTGACTTAGGAGTCCGCGTGCCAAGTTGAGAGCCTGTAAGGGGTCTGAAGCTTGCGCGGGGGCTTATATTCCAATTTTGGCGCGGGCTTTCAGTCACGCGGGTTGAACTTCAGGTTATGCGGACTGTGGTACGCGGGGTTTGAGTAAAACACGGTGTATTTACACTATCTCTCCTAATTTACACAACACCTCATTTCCGTGACTGGAAATGGGGTTTAAGCATGTGTATATGTACACATAAGCATTAATTAATGCAATTGCCTTTTTTATTAAAGGTACTTGCTAATTCTTATTTGCTAATTCACATAGTGAAGGAGTGAGAATTAGGGGTACCTATGAGTGAGGTACCCTAGGTTATTTTTAGTGTAGATTCAGAATATCAAATAATATTGTAACTATTATTTGATTTTCTATGTTTTTTATAATAATTTTTGTAGAAATCTTGTGACAGTTTGCTCTGTCATAGTAGCAAGCTGACAATACTATATTATCTATTTATTTATTTATTTATTTTATTTAATTAAATACCAGGTACACTAAGGATGATTCAGAGGGACAGAGACCACGAACAAGAGGAAGGAAATAACATGAGAACATCCCAAAAATAATAATTGAACAACTGTTCAAAATAAATGTATTACATCCTTAGTGGGAAATTATCTGTTGACAGATCTCTGCAGTCACATGACAGGGATCAAACCAGAAGATCTTTAAGCGCCCACAGAACAAACAAAGAGATATATTTCACATTGTATACAACACACATCTTTTAAACTCTGACAAATGTGATCAACAAGTACATATGACATTTAATCAAATACTTATTGACATGTAATTAAAACCTTGGATCAACACATCTAACAAACCTTGTCAGAGGTTCAGAAGCGCCTCAAGATGCCAGCAAAAGAAGACAGCCTGTACATATGGAAATTTGATTAAACAATCACATACATTTATATTAAATCTTAACCCTTCCTTTTATTTTTCCCATAGCCAAAAATACATCCTGTGTTTTGAAATCAGGGCTCCAGAAAGGCATTTAAGGAGCCCTTGTTCCCCCTTTATTTTGATTCCTCATGCTTTAACATATATACTACAACCTTTACCCACATACATAGCTTTACTATTGTTATTCTGTCTGGTAAGGTCCTAGTATCTGTTCTTTAGCCCCTTCTTACTCCCTTGAAATTTCCCAGTGTCCATCCAGCCCTTCCAACACCCTTTCCAAGCGCTTCCAACTGTCCAATTTCCCCCTGGAAGAACCTCAAGACTGTTACAGGTAATTTATTACTAGTAAGTAGATAAACCTTTCTCTTGAGATTCTCCCCCATCTTTTACCTGGGATTTAAACCACCCCTGTTTACAGGCCCCAGTGTTTTCAGGTACTTAAATCCTCTGCTTGCAAGATACCTTTGAGGGATTAAACAACCCCTGATTTATCAGGCCCCTCATATTTTTTTTAATTATATTAAATATTTTTAATATAATTAATTATATATTCTTCTTAAAATCCCCACATTCCACATATCCTCTTTGGAACTACCCTCTTATATTTTATCCCAGAGCTTTCTGCTCTTTACCATCTATTTTTGCACCCTGTGTAGCTAGAGTGAGTACTCCTTGGCATCACAGAGGCTGACATCTTATCTGACGACAACCACCCAAATAAATAGGGGAACTGGGCTAATTAGCCCAGTTCACGTAGCTGCTTGTCGGCAGACAAAATAATTTCATGTTAACATTTCATGTTGACATTTCTAATGTTAAATATTTTTAGGAGGGACCTGCAATCAGGTGTGTTTAGTTCCCTTTCAGAGGTGTTTGTGCAAAGGCAGGGGAACTTTGTAACCAGAAATTCCTGTCACCAAATTGTTCCAACTCAGACTTGTCACAGTTAAATTATCACTTGTTTCCAAGAGCAAGTTTCTAGAGGCTAGAGCCCCCCTCTCACAGAGGAACTTGGCAATTATGTATCCCTGAGATTTGGCTGCATTAGTTTCACCCATTTATTTGGAGTTTGATTTTCTGGAACATGCATTGTCCCTCCAGAAACCCTGCAACAACACCCCAGGGTGAAATGATAGAGGATTGGTTTGCTTTCAAATGGCAGACTGTATTATCTCTGACACTGTTTTTCAGGGAAGGAGCCCAACCATGTTATGCAAAGTGTAAGAATGTGAATCTCTTTTGATATTTTGTGTAGTAAAACCACTGTGCAATCCAAATTCTGTCAGCACCAAGGTGTTTAAGAGCAGTGCTGACATGGGGAAATAATATGACAGAGTCACCTGATCAACTGTTTTTCATTAATGTTGCATCTCAGGTTTTGTTTCTGTATGTGGGAAATTTGACCAACTGTTAAAAAGAAAGATTAAGGGATAAGATAAATATTCTGCAAATAAAAAGGAAATCAAGGAGGTACAGTATTCTTGGAAATTCTTTCATTTAGATTGGTTATTGAATAGCAAAAGATGTAATCAAAAAATGGTTGGGAAACCCTTTTGAAGGCATCTCCAAAGAGAATTGAATGTAGTTTGTCTTCTTTTTGAAGCACAAGCCACTTTTCAAGCATTTTCCAAATCATGATCTTTGTTTTACGTTTATAAATTCCATATAGGCTGTCTTCTTTGTTTTGGGTGAGAACATAAGGAGTGAGCTTAAATAGTCTGGCTGGTTTCATTTCATATGAGGAATGCAGTTTTTTTAAAATTGGTTGAAAATTCATGGCAGCACTATGTATTCTATTTGAATTGATGCGCTTTTGCAGCTCTTGCATTGATAGTGTTTGATCTGGTTTAACAACAATTGAAGTAATCATATCCACATAAAACAGAAACAAAATGAACTGATCCACAAGATCTGTACTCAACCCATCATCAAGTTTTAGATTAAGATCTTCTTGAAAATTTATCCCAGTTTTTTCTTGATAGAATTGATACCAGGAATCCCTTTTTGACCAAAACATTTCGGCTGATTTCCGCATAAATAGATGTCTGCTAGCCGTTGTCCTTGAAGTCGGTCTGAGCGCTATGGGGAAGTAGGATGCACGTACTTGGAAAAGCTTTCGCCGAGCCTCCCCTCGATCATCCTCACTGATATTTAGTGGTTTTCCCTTGTCGCCAATGATCGACTTGATATTCTCAATTAAGAATTCATCTTCTTTTGTCGGGTTGTCAATTTTGAACATCCCAGCTTCAAATATTAACGTTTTGAAAGGTGTTTCCCAAAGGCTGGATGTAAGTTTTGGATTTGTTTTGAGCTGATGGGTGGGAACGGTATTTGAAGGGTACTGATCAATCAATTCATCAACCAACACCTGATTTATTCCTTGCTGCTTGCGATGTAGAAGGTTGATGCAAGGAGATCTTTCTACCTCTGAAAAAAATTGGTTCTGACATTTTTCTAGTACTGAATCATCATGTAAAAATTTTTGACTAGAGGGCTCCTTTGTAAGCTTGCTCTTGCCCTCCATTGGGTTACTAGTCAGTTTTGGTGTTTTGTTTGATGAGCCATTATTTGAATGTCGTGTAGAGCTCATTTTACGCTTGTGGACAAGTTCACCTGAGCAGTTAGGGAAAGGCACCAGATTGTTTGCTTGAAGATAGTCCAAGTGATGGGTCCCTGAAGGATTTCCCATCGCATCTATTTCATTAGTTACTATCCATCTACCGTTGTTTGCGACCATCGCATCTAGTTTAGTAGGTACCATCCACCTATCGGTGTTTGCTTTGTAGCCGGTTGAGACTTTGAGTTTATCTGCTTGCATACTTGGCAGGTCCAACGGCGGAGGGCTAGTGTTTAAGTCCGGAATAAGTGGGTATAATGATGACGATGAACCAAAAACATCACAACCGTCCTGATGGCGTTGTTCTGAAGGGCCTTCGTGACTAGTCCACCAAGTTTCAGGGAGGTAGACTGTGTGCTGATTCTCTACGGAAGGAATCGTGGGCGAATGGGAGTGGGTAGAACCTTTCCGGCCAACAATTGAGATGGGGTTGGGATTGGATCCTTGTGGTTGACCTAATGAGCCATAGTTGGTGGATGGAGGATCAGTGCCCGTGGTCACTTGAGGGATGCTAGGATGAGGTGATTGCATGGAAGAAGTGTTGATCCACTCGGGAATTTCGTCCAACTTCGGAGTCTCATTCAAGTTTAAGTCATGGGCAAAATTACTGTCCTTCATGGCCCAGGAAATGATACAAATATGTTCAAAGAGTATTATAGCACCGGCGAAAAAGGTTGCCCAAAACATTTTGGTTGCGTATCGTGGGTTTTTGGCAATAGTGGGGGACCCTTTCTTACAAATCACTCGGGGAACCACATCAAATGTTAATCTCAGGGGTCCCTTGCAGGTCGCTCAAACATGTTTTCCAGTTACGGGTATATTGCGGCTCCGAGGAAACAGTAGATTGCACTTAAATTCAAATGTCTCACTACACGCTGATAGCCCTGGTCCAATGAATTGGAGGTTGTTAATCAACAAACTAAAGGTTGTATTTCTGATAAGCGATCTGTCTTTGAAGAAATACAAATGATAAAATAAAAGAAAAAATAAATATACCTAAAGGCACAGAGGACAGTATAACTAGACACGCGATGAACAGGAGACACAGGACAAGAGATAAGATAACAAGCTGAAAGAAAATAAATGTCAATGATGTTTGCAGGGAAGTCCGAGAAGAGTGACCAGCCATGAAGAACCTACTAGTCGTATGATAGGAGTTCGAAGATGGCAGGGATCGGCAGATTTGTCTATAGGAAGGGAAAGATTTGAGAGTAAAGACGCAATGATATGGAATAAGGTTGTCAACTGATGATGATGTCGAAGATGGAGGAACAGCTTATATAGAGAATGATAAGCTTTATGAAGCAGAATAAGATTTGATGAAGTCTGCAAGTTCCCCGAAGAAAGAGAGGGAGATCGAAGAAATGTTGAGCTTATATATGGAAAAAGTAATGTATCAATTATAAACAACTTTTGGATTTTTTTTTGAAACATTTTTCAAAATGATTTGAAAATTTTTATAGTTAAATTTTCCGTGAAATTTTTTTCAAAAACGCGCCAAACGACCTCGAGGAGGTGTTTTGAATCCAAAAGAACTTTTGAAATCTTATTTGAGATTATCATGCAGTATATGGGCTGTGAATGCATAAAACCCTGTGGATTATGGGTTTTATTACATATGCTGCATATGCTGCATTGAATCCACATCAAAAGTCATATCCCGGTCCACCCTTCTTTCCCCACCCTCCTCCATCCCCCTTTTTCAACCAATGGATCAATTAAACAACCCTAGACCCAACAGGAACAATGATCGATATCAATATCCCTATCAACAAAACGGCGATGGATGTTGGCCTGTATACCCCGATCCCCATTCTGGATACTTTTCCCCCTCATCCAGCCAATACACAAACGACACACAACAATCGCCGGGGCCTCACTTCGAGCCGGCACCGGCCCCTGAAGATCTTTCAATGACCCGTTCCAACCGGCCCTTTCCTCCCCATTATTCTGGACCTCCCAATTATAGTATTCCTAGCGTTCCGCCTGCCGAGCATCCGAGTCCCACCCGTTTCCTAGAAAACCCAGCACCCCTTCCTGCCTCCATCTTGCCATTAGTTACGTCCGGGACCAAGAGAACCAATCCGTTCCTGATCCCCAACCCACTCCACCCATTCCGCAAGGCGAAACGCACACCTGAGGATATTAGACGAGCCGAAGAAACTGCGGCTGTAGTACGAGCCAAAAAACTGAAGAAATCCGCAGCCAAGGCGGCCTTAACTAGGGAGAAGGCTGCTGCAAAGCATGCCCAAGTGATTTACCGTGCGGCCGAGTTGTCTAAGAAGGAACCGCGAATGGTATGGGGCAATTCCAACTCTCTGGAACTCCTTCGGTTTTGGAAGATGGTAAAGGACGAGCATGCCGAGTTCAAATCGACCAAGAAGGGCTTTATGAACTTTGCAAAGTTCTTTGCATCATACAAGGTCAACGCTGATTTATATCCTCAACTCATCAAACTGGGGGTGACCCAGATGACCTCTCGCTACAATGCCATCATGGGCAATTACAGGGTGAGTGTGGCTCATGATATACCTTATGAGAATCTGATTGATTTATTTGCTGATGGGTCCAACCTCACAGAAAGTAAAAGATGTGATAGATCAATCAGGCAGTGCTGGAATACAAGACATTTTGGAGAAGGAGAAACTCTCTCCGATGGTAAGCATTTCTCACTTGTGTGTGTTGATTCAATTTGGAGGCTGATCAATGCTGGTTATGCCAGCTGTGGGATTTTCTTGTGGAAATGCATGGGTCGAATCATGCTGCAGATGCCTATGGACACATTGAACTGGATGATGTTTTGGATGAGCTTGCGTTGGTGGCTAGCGAGGATCAAACGGCAGCCATCTCAGATCAAGACCAGAGCTGCTCCAAAACTTCTATGCAAAACAATCCATTGGATTCCCATCATGGAGCAACTCGTGGGGGCAGGCAGGCACGCCTTCTGGAAGTATTGACCCCATCGGAAAGGGCTTTAGACTCATCTTCAGGCGAAGAGGAAAGCAACTCACCACCTCCCACATCAACCCCAAAAGCAACACCGAGCAACTATAAAAAAAACACCCCTACCTCTGGACCGAAATCCTGTAAGGTTCGCCCTTCATCTGTCGCAAGCAACATTCCTCGTCGTCGTGGGCGCACCAAAGAGGTCATTAAGAAGGATGACCCCAATGCTATGGCTATGCACGACCTGATGGTAAAGGCACAGGACACCTCAACAGCGTGGATGCACAACGAGCGGGTGCGTTTGGAGGAGGCTTGGCTTGAAGAGCGTCGGGAATCTATCGAGTCTTGTCGCCAAATGGAGGAGGCGCGACGGGAGGACCGTCGGGAGGCTGAGGCGCGTGCTGCCCACAAGGAACAAATTCGTCAGGACGTCTTGGCCCAAGCAAAGCTCCACCGAGAGGTGGCTCGCGAGCAGCTCCAACACGACCGAGACACCGCTCGCGAACAGGCACGTCTGGAGCGGGACCTTGCTGAGGCCCGGGACCGGCAACGAGATGACAATCGCAAAGCCGAACGCCAGGAGGCCATGCTGATTAGAATTGAAGAGGCCCGCCGCTATGAGGCCAATCAGGAGCGCTTAGAGAAGTCACGCCAAGCCTATGAGGCCGCCATGCTTGCCGTCATGGGCCGACTTGATGGAAAAAGAAGTGTTTAAACACTTCTAATGTATTAACACTTTGATACATATGTTGTATACATATTTCTATGTCTTTACATGTTATTAACTTATACTACCAAACACAATAAAAGATGAGATAACAATTCATTACTCTTCCAAGTATTCTCTAGTCCCTCTCCTCTCTCCGTTACACTATCTATTGCACATGATGTCTTTCTTGTACAGGCAATGGAAGAAACAAATAACTTTTTCTTGATACAATCAGCCCCCAGACCTCCTAACTTGATATCCTTGGGAAACATGCATAGATATTATCCATCTACCCATGCCCCATTCGCCGATCACTTCGATTCTATTATTTAGTCGGAGGTCGGGATTATTATAAGTCATTGGGTAATTACTTTTGGTGATAGCCACCAACATATTTTTTGTCAAGCATCAATTTCATTCGGCATATGGAAAAAAATGAAATTGATAATTAAAACAATGATGAGATGGAATCGGGCGACGATTGACTAATACATGTTTACAAAATACAAAGTTGGTCGCGGATCAAATCCCTGCGAGCCGACATTGATAGCAATTGCTCTGTTGGAGCAGGTTGAAAATTAACATTATCATGTGGAATTACCTGGCCATAAAGAGCCTCATCAGCTGTACGCTGCTCCCAGTCCTGAAGGTAGAGCGTGCCCCGACGGTTGAGTATATTATGTAAAATCATACAGACAAAGGTATTGTTCCTGGCACGAATTGGTCGGGAACACTGGGGAGTCAACAGGATGCGGAACCTGTTCTTTAATCGGCCAAAAGTGTGTTCAACAATTATCCGAGTTGATGACTGGATGTAGTTGAACATGGAGTTTTTAGGAGTGAAGACCGAAGGATAAGGGAGAAGGATGTCGACATCATCCGGGTAACCTGCATCCCCAATGAGAAACTGCCCCTGCAGAATCATACGAGCCGTATTAGATCCTTCCAGGAGGCTTTGCCCCAAAGCCAATCGCCTGAACACTTGTTTATCGTTCATGGAGCCTGGCCCCCCCCCACTGACCTACAGGACAAACAACTAAGTTTGATGTAACGGAATTTCCAGTATGAATGATGAGAGAAAGGGCTTACATTCCGGAAGTTCCCATCTCCATCAACTACACACTGGAATACCAGCGAGGCCCAGCCTTTTTGGTTTATATAACCGTTCCATACGTCATGCGGGGGAGCCGCAAGCGGAATATGGGTGCCATCAATGGCTCCCACAATGTTTGGGATCCCATGGAAGTCTTCAAACGATTGGCAGATCATATCCCACTGGTTTGGATTGTCCAGAGCCGGCCAGCTATAACAAAAAATTTTTTGCTGATGAGCAGGTACAATAATAACTAATAATATATGAGGAAACACTTTACCCAATTGAGTGTTTCCTCATGACTCTTAGTACATCCATAACGAAGCGACCAGAAGCCCTATCGGATGTTTCTTTTCCGATTTTGAAGACATGCGAGATGTTGACATCGGTGGCCCCGTGGCCAAGTCAATACAGGCCTACAGCCACTTGGGCTTCAACACTGAGTGGGTTGCCTCGTCTCATCAGATCTTGCTGTAATTCGTCTTGCAGCTCCTCTTCCAACCACCGGAAGTCCTCCAAGGACATGCGGAAATAATCGACAAACCGTACCGGGGGGATCCGATTGTCGTTCCAAGGCTCCCAGCGATGGGGTCTTTTGAAGGCAATGCAGGGTGCTCGGATATAGTTGTAATAGATCTCGCTTCGTTGGTGATACTGTTTCCAGATGGCATAAATGTGGGCTTGGGTTGGGTCAATAGGAGCGGGGAGCATGTTATCTATAATGATTAAAATTGGAAGCACATCAACTTTTGACTGGTCAGAGATGAGATTGAAATAAATACATACCGTTTGTTTTCTGATTGCCGCAACGCCTGAAGTTTTGGATGGGTATGAAAAGTTGTCGATGAACATTCCAACTGAAATGTGATGATTGGACATGGGTACTCTCTTTACCCGGGGGGTGGTTCCGGGTAGCAGTGCGGCTGCGCATTTCAAGGTGGGTTTGATAATTGCAACATTTTTCAAAAGAATTTTGGAGGCTTTTTTGAGACAATTTTCGCAGTAGAAAAAATTACAGTTTGGATTTGAAAATATTTTCAAAAGATTTTCAAAAAAAATCCAAAAAACCGTTTATAATTGGCACATAAGAAGGGAGAGAGGTTCAAGCGGAGATTCTTGCTGGGAAGATTCTGAGAGATCCAAGGGTCGTATGATGTCATAAAGAGGACCGAGCGAGCTAATGACGTCAGTGAAAGATTGAGGGCTGCTAGAGTCCTAGAGAGATGTCACAGGAATATCAACACCCCCCCTTCCCGGGCGTTGATAGACGCACGCCAAGCGCGCACGCCAACGCCAGCCCGCACACCAATTTTTTTTGGCGTGCGGGGCCTACACGCCCTTTTTTTTTGGCGTGTAGGGTCTACACGCCAACAAAAAAGGGCGTGTGAGACCCACACGCCAAAAATGGCGTGCGGTTCCCACACGCCTTTTCTTTTTGGCGTGTGGGCCCCGCACGCCAAAGAAAATTGGCGTGTGGGACCCGCACGCCAATTTTTTGGCGTGCGCTCCCACACGCTCACGTAATCGAATGGCCCCTTCCATTCGATTACGTGAGCGGGGGATGTGTATATCCCATACACATAATACATACATGTATTATGTGTATGGGAAATACACATCCCCCGCTCACGTAATCGAATGGAAGGGGCCATTCGATTACGTGAGCAAGCCCGAGTCTGTTTCCGGACTGGGGCTCGCTTATGGTCCTGGCTTTTTCAACCAGAACCACAACAAACACCGCCCACCGCTCTCTGATTTGATCAACAAAAGCGGTGAGTCTGAAAATCCAAAAAAAAAAAAAAAAGAAAAAAAAAAAAAAAAATCAAAAAAAAAAAAAAATCAAAAAAAAAAAAATCAAAAAAAAAAAAAAAATCAAAAAAAAAAAATCAAAAAAAAAAGGAAAAAAATCAAAAAATGAGAAATAAGAAATGAGGAAAAAACCCCAAAAAAACCAAAAAAAAAGGGTTTTTTTGGGGTTTAATTTTGTGGAAAAGCCCACAGGCCCAGGGCTCCAAGACCCAACTGGCCCAAAGACAGGGCCCAATGGCCGTAAGAAGGGGCCCGCCTCTGCCCATCACCTCCCGTGGGCCCACAGGCCCACTTTGATGCTCCAAAGGGGCAATAAAACATTCAAAGGGGCCATTCAAACCCCCCAGGCAGCTCAAAGGGCCCCGTATAAGCCCCAGACGCACACCATCCCCCCCAAAAGTGGCCCATCTCAAACACATCTCTTCCTATTTCCATTTTTTGTTCACCGTAAATATAGTAACACGTGCTGACAAACTCTCCCATTCAAATGCAAACAGATTCCGCACAAATCACCAAATCAGCAGCAAAAGATGTCACACACCGGTGATTACAACTCCGCAAGCAATCAGCCTCCACGCCCATACGGATTCTATGAGGTTGACCCCAACCATCACCCACACGCCCCACTTGGCAACATGTATCAAAATCAAACCTCTGCGTATGGAAATCCACACGTGCTTGGCCAACCTGCAGCTCCAATCAATCAATCAGGCCACCTAGCAACTAACTATGGCTACCCAAGCAACCAATATGGCCAAGCCCCCCAGCCCCTTACTGTCCCCTCAGCCCACCCAGCCACCTACAGCTTCAATGACAACAACTACAGACTGGCAATCCAGCCAAACCCTGGCCCCCCAGCCCACCCAGTAGCGCAGCCTGTGTTCCGCCCATATGAGGTACAATTGCCTCAATTCACCCACTATCACAATCGACCTCCAGCCTCCACCTATCAGCTTGATCCAGCCCAACCATCCTATCTGGCTCAGCCAGCCCTCTACGCACCACCTCATATAACTCAAGCCCCACCATCCCATCCGTTTCCGCAATCCCATCAAGCACCACAAATCTCAAACTACTGGCAGCCGGGACCCCAACCATTGTCCCACCCGGCCAACCCATTCACTCTTGGACCCACTCACTTCCAAGGCCTGCCAACCTCACACAATTTCCCCGTTGGCCAACCATCAGTGCCCGCTCCGCCGCAGACAAATCAAGTCCCTTCCATACCCGTCATGCAAGATATGCAGCCATCTCTGGGGGAAATAACCTCCTCTGCGCCATTTAGCCCTCAAATTTGGCCACCTACACAACCAAGTCCTCAACAGTTTCCCCCAGCAAAGTTCAGCCCTCAAGTCCTTCAAACTGTGGCTGAAGGTGAGTTTTCAAATACTTCTCCACTTTGTTTTCATATTACCAAGAACTAATGTTTACCTACTCAATTCCCCAGTCAAATACCCAAGGATCACGGCTACATCTCCTGGCGGGTATCAACCTGCACCACCCAGCCCTCAACTGTTTCCCCAAGCAAATTTCAGCACTCAAGTCCCTCAAACTGTGGCTGAAGGTGAGTCTTCAAATACTTCTCCACTTTGTTTTCATCTTACCAAGAACTAATGTTTACCTGCACAATCTCCCAGTAAAATACCCAAGCGTCACGCCTACATCTCCCGGCAGGTATCACCCTGCACCACCCAGCCCTCAACCGTTTCCCCCTGCAACTTTCAGCCCTCAAGTCCCTCAAACTGTGGCTGAAGGTGAGTCTTCAAATATTTCTCCAACTTGTTTTCATCTTACCAAGACCTAATGTTTACCTAGTCAATCTTCCAGTATACCCGCTCAATCCTTTAGGACGTTCACCGCTGGCCCCCGCAATGTTACCCGCTGCCAATCAACCGCATAAAGTGTTGATGAAATCTGAAGATGTACAATCTTATGATTATTCAGTTGGCAGTAAGTTCTTCTAGTTTCTTAATTCGCCCACTTGAGGCAGACTGGCTGAACTGCTTGTGTTTCCAGATGCAATGGATGCACCACCCGAATTCCTTTTCACATGTGTCACTGATCTCAAACACTTTGTCACCACATGGGCCCACGAGCATGGTTACGCTCTGAAAGTTTGTGCTTCCAAGAGGGACAAGAACATCTACTTTGCATGCACAGTTGCCGGGGAAGACAAAACCTCAGTTGATGCTATCCGGTTTCGAGAGTCTAGGAATAAGCGACTGGGGTGCTGCTTCAAAATATCCGGCCACAAACCAACTTCAGTAAAACTCAAGGATGCACCATGGGAACTCCGATGCCGAAAGACGATTGAGCACAATCATGGTCCAATCAATCTGGAACATGTAGTCATCCACAAGAAGCTCTCTCTCGAAGGCCAAACTGAGGTTGCTCGCTTATTGTCTCTTGGAATGCAACCCCAGGAAATTGCTAGACTCCTTACTAGCAGTGAGGGAAGGTTTGTAACCAACAGGACGATATACAACACAAAGCAGGCACTGAGGGCAGAGAAGAGGGCTGGAAACACCCCAATCGAGTACCTCCTACGTTGCCTCAACGAATCCAATTGAACACACGAGGACGTTTACAACACAGACGGCAAGCTCCTTTACTTGTGGTTTGCGCACCCAGGATCGTTGCTTCTTGCTCGCAGGTTCCACCATGTGGTCAACATTGACTGCACTTACAAGACGAACCTGAACAACTACCCCCTGCTGCATGTGGTTGGCCAAACTGCAACCAATCACAGTTTTTCGATTGGTTTTTGTTTGATGCGAAACAAGAAGAATGAGGCCTACTCATGGGCTCTTGATAAGTTGAAGTGGGTGGTATATTTGACTAATCACCTATTCTCATCATAAACTGACTGTACTCCGGTGCCTGTGTGATACCCATAGATCTATATGGGACGCTGACCACGCGCCAAAGGTCTTTGTGACAGACAGGGAATCAGCACTGCGTAATGCTATCTCAAAGCACTTTCCGAATGCAACCGCGAACTTGTGCATGTGGCACATTGATCGGAACATTGTGACAAACTGCAAGCAAGCCTTTGCTGGCGATGGCGAAGAATGGGCCAAATTCATGAGGCTCTGGCATGAGGTCGCACATGCCCCCAATGAGGACACCTGCAACTCAAAGTGGGCTCAACTGACACGGTACCTAGTCACTCGAACTAACGTCTACGAATACCTGTACAAGAACGTCTGGAGCGAGCGACAGAAGTTCATGAATGCGTGGGCCGGAATGACACCCCATCTAGGAAATCTGACTTCGTCACGATGTGAATCTGCCCACAGCTGGCTGAAAACCTATGTGACGTTGGCTAGGTGCGACTTTGCAACACTTTTCATTACAATTGCTGCAGCAGTGGACCAACAACTTGACACAGCCCACACGAACCTGGCACACGAGTTACAGAAGGGATTAACCGGACTACCAAATGCCTTCAAGTCCCTCAGCTGCAAAATCTCCTGTCATGCGCTCAAGTTGGCCTTGTCTCAGTACAACAAGTTCATCAAGATGAAGAAATCCAAGCCTGGGGATCCCAGCCTTCAATGCAAAGGTAATTTCCAGGCTGGCTTGGGCATTCCGTGTTCGCACACTATTGAATGTTTGGTCCAGGGGAAGGGAGATGTGGAGCCTTCTGATTTCCATGTCCAGTGGCATCTGGCCTATAACCCTGACGGTCCAGTGAGTCCTCCTGATGTATTACTTGTTCATGTCCCTCCTAGCTAATCTTCATCTATGTTCATTGCAGGCTCTTGATGAACCACTGTACGACTTTGACAACGATTTTGAGGATTTCAAGCAGGAGATCTTGGCGTCCCACCACCCCTCGGCGTTAGAAGCAACAATGAAAAAATTACGGAGGGTCCATGCAAACACACACGTGGTCCCGCTTGCAGAGCCTGATCCTATCCGAGTGAAACACAAACTGGAAAGGCCGTGGAAGAAGAGAAAGGGTAGTGGGCGAGTTCAAAAGCGCGATGACACCCATGCAGAAATTGTGGAAGCGCAAATCCAAAAGGCGCAGGCAAGGAAAGCAAGACAGAAGGCCGGTGTATCAAAAGGAAAAGGGGGTAAGAGACAGTCCAAGCGCGCGCAGGCTCCATTGGACACCTCAGCTTCTTCCTCTGGGGACCTGGATGAGCTACCCAGTGTGGAGACACTCATGCGTAAGCAACTTTATTGCATGTCTTTTTAAGAGGCTGATAACTGATGGACTTACTAAGCAGTCAAGAGAACTCACCCCCCACGAATTGGCAGCCTCACTATTGGGAAACGGAATCGGGGGTCTTCCAGTTCAGGAACATCACGGCGCAAGGAAACGTGGCAGCCCAAGTATGGTAGTAAGGATGGTGTAACAGATGAAGATTCTGATTCTGCAGATGCAGTTTCAGATGAAGATTCTGATGCCCCAGATGGGGAATCAGATGAAGAATCTGATGCCCCACATGGGGCATCAGATGAAGAATCTGATGCCCCACATGGGGCATCAGAAGAAGAATCTGATGCCACAGATGGGGAATCAGTTGCAGAATCTGACGCACAAGGTGGGCAATCAGATGAAGAAACTGATCCCCCAGTGGATTCCTCCTCATCTATTGAGATGCAGGATGAGGAAAAGCTGCTGTCACCTCCAGAAGCCTCAAGAAAAGCCTCAAGCTCTCATGATCAGTTGCTGGGTGAGGCCAGGCTACATTCACCCCCAACAGCCAAGGTAAGTACTATAACTTTGACATTAGATTATCAGGGTCTGATTCCATTGTATGTTTCATAGGACCGGCATGTAGATGCTGAGGTTGCACCCAAGGCTGGCCGAACAAGACAGGGGAATACCAACCCTGATGTTGCAGTGAGTGACTCAAGCTTGACACGGACAAGGAGGAATGCACTGACTCTAACTGATAACCAACTTCTCATCATTCTTGTCAGGCGGAGCTTCCACCATGGATCTTAAAATACCTGCATTCCACTTATAACCCTGCAGGTGATGGGAACTGTGGTTATGCATGTGTGGCACATGCATTGGCAGCAGATAGACCAGAGGGTCCCTACGCTAAGGCCAATGGGTGGTACCAAGTGCGAAAGGATGTGTTAGAAGAGATGGAAAAGAACAAGGCAAATTGGACAAGATACCTTGGGGGGCCTTCAGAATTTGACCGCGCTTACGGACGTGTTCAGGTGACTGACCCATGTGGATCAGTCCCCATGAACAAATGGATGAGCAAGTTGGATGTGGGACCAATTCTGGCCAATGCGTATAACCGGCCATTTGTCTTCCTCAGCAGAACGGGCGGGAGCACCACATATATTCCCGCCACTGTTCCCCCGGACCCTAAACCGCTGCCAGCCCTCTTCTTATCATTTTTCAATGATAATCATTGGATACGTGTGATAGTCAAGCGGACCCCCACGATTCCCTTTCCTCTCCCTAAAGTCTCCCGGTTATTTCACAAGAGCCCAGCAGCTGCTTGGCTAGACTGTGTTTCCCCTTCCACTACTCTTCACTCTTTGATACCTAAATGATTAAACGTACCAAGTTACTGCAAGTAACACTAATTATTATTATCCTTATTAATATTTACCATTCTTATTATTCTTTAATATTATTCCTTTAAGATCTCTAGTGAATATTATTAGTATTATTAATTCATCATTATGACTTTAAGAAGTGATAACATAGTATTATTAAACTACAATCTTTACAATAAATAATATACTTAATTTAAAGGGCATTAATAAAAAAACCCGGTTTTTCCGCGTTTACACCCGGGTTTCTGCGCAGCTGCGGCTGCGCAGTGCACCCGGTTTTCCGCATTTACACCCGGTTTTTTTTAATTTTTAATTTTTAAGCAAATAGCATGTGGAGGGCGGCATTTGATGCGCGTGACCTCCCCAATCATCCTCATTAAATATTTTATTTAAAACAAATAAAATAAACAATTAAAACAAGGAAAATAAACCAAACAAAATAAAAATATGGAGGGCAGCATTTTAAATAATTAAAATAAACAAAAGTAAATAATATAAAATTAAACAAATAAGAATGAATGAAATGAATAAAATTAATCAATTAATTAAAAGCAAGAGACATAATTGCAAGATAATCATTTATGAATAACGCAACTTCCCCAATTATCCTCATTCAATATTTTATTTAAAACAAATAAAATAAATAAGTAAAACAAGTAAAATAAACAAAACAAAATTAAATTAAATTAAACAAAATAAATGGAATAAATGAAATGAATAAAAGAAATCGTGGAAATCAAGCTGTGAGGATTTTTTATGAAAAATCCGGGTGGATTGGCCAAAAAAAATAGAAGCCATAGTTTTTTTGCAAAAAGAAAAGTTACTATAAAATTCTACACCCCTGTAAGTATAATAAATAAATTTAAAATCTTGAAAAACAATGCAAATCCGCCCGCAAAAAATTAAATAAAAAAACTGTAAGTTAATACTTTATTAATATTAATAAAAGGGCCTTTAATATAATAAGGGCATTAATCAAAAAACCCAGTTTTTCCGCATTTACACCCACTTTTCTGCGCAGCTGCGGCTGCGCAGTGCACCCGGTTTTCCGCATTTACACCGGGTTTTTTGTATTGTTAATTTTTAAGCAAATAGCACGTGGAGCGCGGCATTTGATGCGCGTGACCTCCCCAATCATCCTCATTTGATATTTTATTTAAAACAGATAAAATGAACAATCAAAACAAGGAATATGAACAAAACAAAACAAAACAAAAATATGGAGGGCGGCATTTTAAATAAGTAAAACCAGTAAACATTATTTATTTATCAAAATTTTAAATTTATTTATTATACTTAAAGGGGTGTAGAGCTTTGTGGTAATTTTTAATTTGCAAAAAAACTGTGTCTTCTACTTGTTTTGGCCAATCCACCCGGTTTTTTTTTTAATTTAATTTTTTGCGGGCGGATTTCCATTATTTTTCAAAGTTTTAAATTTATTTCTCATACTTACAGGGGTTTAGACTTTCATGGTAATTTCTATTTTGCTCAAAAACCATGGTTTTTTTTTTTTTTTGGCCAATCCCGCCGGTTTTTTCATAAAAAATCCTGACAGCTTAATTTCCAGGATTTCTCAACATTTTCACATTTTTTAAACTTTTTCTAAGCACTTTAAGGGGTGTAGAATTTAATGTGAATAACAGTTTTTTTTTTTAAATCACTGGTTGGATTTTGATGATTTTTGGACTCAATTTATTTCCAAACACCTTCACATCTGTCTTTCAAGATATTCAGGGAGTTTTTAAATGGATTCATACACTTTAGAGGGTGAAGAATTCTTTGGAAACAAATACTGATTATAAAATTGACTTCTTATCAGATTTCATGACAAAGAAATGGAAATACAATTATACACAGAGGTATGGTACATTGCATGATGCTTTGGAGTGTTACATGTTGTTTATTAAATAACCAACAACCGGGTGTAAATGCGGAAAACTGGGTGTAAATGCGGAAAAACTGGGTTTTTTTTATTAATGCCCTAGAATAAATGAAATGAATAAAATAAATAAATAAAATACAAAGGAAGAGACATAATTGCAAGTTAATAATTTATTAGCACACAAATAATACGTATAAGAAAGAGAAAATGTTATCAACACTACTGATAACAGCTAGAAAATGCTTACAAATGGTGAATATACGCCTGAATTACATTCCTGAACTGATATGTAATGGGCAAAAAAAATAGAAGACATTGTTTTTTTGGGAAATAAAAATTACCATAAATTTCTACACCCCTGGAAGTATATTAAACATTTTTCAAATGTTGAGAAAAAATCAAAATCCGCCCGCAAAAAAAAAATCAAAAAAAGGGTTTAAAAGCGGAAAACCGGGTGTGCTGCGCAGCAAATTTGAGGTTGCCGCTGCGTAAAACTGTGTGTAAACGCGGAAAAACCGGGTTTGTTCCTTAATGCCCTATAATAATTATGATACCACTAAGGAATCCCAATAGCCCAATTCTGGATAATCTATAGTTTAATGCTGATATATCATCAAGAATTGGCCACAACCTACCTTCAATAAGGTAGAAACCACAAACCCACATGAGTACTCCTTGGATGCCTATTAATAATACTCTGTTTGGGTTATATTGCAAAAAACACTTAAGTCTGATGTTTCATTCAAGTGGATGAGCAAGACAGTGGTGGAAATTACAACTCAAGGACATGTGAATGAGAAATAAAAGGGAAACCAAAGAAAAAACAACCCCCGGTACATATATCAGAAGTGGTAGTTGGCTACAGCTATTTCTATATCTTGGGAAAACAAAATTTGGAGGTTTTGAATAGAAAAAGATTTGTGAAACTCTTCATGGGTTTTTTTCCAATCAACCATTGGCAAACCATCATGACCAATCCGGTTAAATCCCATGGAGCACAAAAAGTTGAGAAAGTATAATCGGAGGTTATCCAAAGTCCCGTGAGGCATCACTGAAGTATTACCACTATCAACCTTATGTTTCAGAACATTGGCGCCAAATTCCAATAAGGCCAAAGCATTTGAAGTAGTCGGACGTTCGGACCCGTATTTGTTAGTGACAAAGGCGGTTGTTGGACCAAAAACCAGGAGACCAGCAAGCATCCGCATTTGCTCCCGCGTGTTTAATGTTGAACACTCATCAAGCTTTTTATACTTTGGTCTTGTTGGTGCCTGGAGACCGCAGATGTAACACAAGGCTGACATAGCCCCCGTGAAGTATAGAACAAGGACCTTGAGACCGGAGGTGTTTGGTTGGGGGCTTGATCCATCCTTTGCGTGACTTCCAAGGTTTTCATAAGTTCGTTGGAATGCAAGATGGGCAGTATGCACCAAAGATTCGTCCAGGGGGAGAGGCTGCCATTCACTGCCCTGTTGCTCCATGTGTCGAAGGGCCCAGCAGTCTTGCAAAGCACTTTTAAGCCGGAGATAAGCGTGGTCACTTGGAGAGAAGTATGAGGCCAGATTCGCCGCAAGTGTGTGGGTCTGGACACGTTTGGACGGCGGCGCCTTCCGGTTCTCCTGGGAAGCCTCGAGCTGTGCCATGTTGACAACTTCAGGAGTTATCAGAGAGAGAGCACCAGGTTGAGTGGGGTTAAGAATTCTCTCTGCATACCACACAAATATCAGCCTTTGTGATGTATGAACAAGTGAGAAAAAAAGTGAGTATTTACCAGATTTTCATGCCTTCAGAAGTGTATCCACTTCCCTCCAAACAACTCGGCTGAACTCCTGTGGCATCGTTGGATGTGGTGTGACCATTGAGGGGAGGTGTGTGAGGATGAATGCTATGTTTTCAATCATTTTCTCGGCTGAACGGTGTGACCACACAATTCCACCCGCCAAATTTTCATTCAAATCATCTGCCAATGCTTTTGGAAGCATTGGGCCAGGGATAAATAGACCCATAGCTGTGCGCAAAGGAGGGATGTTAATTACAAGATGGGTGTGCATAAGCAATGGGGAGTGACTTACAAGGAGGCGTCAGGACAGGGGGAGGAGGAATTGATTCGCCCGGTCGTCTTTGGGTAGGTGGCTTGACTGTTGATGGCCCAGCAACAGGGGGGTTCCGTGGAATTCTGAGGCCTTGCAGTGATTGCGCAGTGATGAATTTGTGAGAGGTGGGATGAGGGGTGAAGAAATTATACATGGGGCCTGTATTTTTAGAAGAAGAAGCAGAGTTGTCCAGGCGCGCCTTTTTGCTCGTAGGGTCTTCAACCGTAGGATCTTCAATTCGTACCATGTCATAGCGATATCGGGTTTGTTGTGGCACCGGTTCATGGACTGGCTCCTGGTGGAAGGTAGGTTTGGGACGTCCATGAAGGAATCGTTGGAGGACTTGCTGGTCTTCTGCACCATCTTCAGAGTCATCTGTTCCACCCTCTGCGTCAGGGTCTTCAGAGCTGTCCCGGATGGCTGGATTGTTAATTTCTTGTCTCCCGTCCGCATTGGGGGCTTTGGAGGACTTCTGGCCAATGAGTTGTTGGGCCGTTTGTACGCTTTGAAAGAAAGACTGGCCAAAGGTGTTGAGGGTTGTCTTGTGGCCTTCGACATCTGTCCGCATCTCTCCGCTTCGACGTGGGGATCCATCAGCTGGGTTTGTTGTGTTGGGCTGGCCATATTGAACATCCTTGTTTATTTGGTTTGCAAATTGATTGAGGGTGGGGATTGGGTTGGTTGCTGGAGGTAGGTGATCAGGAGTGGGTGCATATAAGTATGCCATTGAGTCGGTTGCAAATTCAGGGCGGGGGTGGGACTGTGGTGGAGCAGGCCTAGTGGCGCCTAAGGTGTTTTTAGCCGGGGCCGGGGTTCTGGAGACCTGTTCATTCTCATCGTCTGACTGCTCGTATTCAGCCTTTATTTTAGAGGCCCAATTCTCCAGGTTTTCACGTTCATCTGGTTTCAACGCAGGGTGCCGCGCCAGCTCTGTGCATTTTTCCCAGAGATCCAAACCTGTGTAATGGTGGGAGGGTGGGTGGGAGTGAGCCAGCTACTTATATTATACACAAAATAAAGGAATGAATCTCATGTCCTAGTTCACAGGTCTGATGTGAAGACATTGTTGATTGTTGAAGTCAAGTTGGTGATTTGTGCGGAATCTGTTAGCATATGAATGGTTTGTGCGGAATCTGTTAGCATATGAATGGGAGAGTATGTCAGCAAGTGTTACTATCTATGGTAAAAAAAATTTTAAAAAAAAAAAATGGAAGAGATGTGGGGGAATGAATGTGTTTGAGATGGGCCCATTGGGCCACTTTTGGGGGGATGGAGTGCGTCTGGGGCTTATACGGGGCCCTTTGAGCTGCCTGGGGGGTTTGAATGGCCCCTTTGAATGTTTTATTGCCCCTTTGGAGCATCAAAGTGGGCCTGTGGGCCCACTGGAGGTGATGGGCAGAGGCGGGCCCCTTCTGACGGCCATTGGGCCCTGTCTTTGGGCCAGTTGGGCCTTGGGGCCCTGGGCCTGTGGGCTTTTTTTCTCCCACAAAATTAAACCCCAAAAAAACCCTTTTTTTTTGGTTTTTTTTGGGGTTTTTTTCCTCATTTTTTATTTCTCATTTTTTTTTTGTTTTTTTTTTCATGTTTTTTTTTTTTTTTATGTTTTTTTTTTTTTTTTTTTTTTTTTTTTTTTTTTTTTTTTTTTTTTTTGTTACTCACATTTTTTTTTGGGTGGTGGTGTCTCGAATTCGTGGTCGTTCTGGTTGAAAACAACCAGACCGACGGTCTGATTCCTGAAAGGAATCAGACTCGGCGGGCTCGCTCACGTAATCGAATGGTCCCTACCATTCGATTACGTGAGCAAGGGGATATCGCATGCCATATCCCCATACACATAATACATGTATGTATTATGTGTATGGGGATATTGCAGGCGATATCCCCCCACACGCCAAACAATTGGCGTGTGGTACCCGCACGCCAATTGGTTGGCGTGCGCTCCCACATGCCAAACGATTGGCGTGTGGGAGCGCATGCCAAACAATTGGCGTGCGGGTCCCACACGCCAATTTTCTTTGGCGTGCGGGGCCCACACGCCAAAAAAAAAAAGGCGTGTGGGAACCGCACGCCATTTTTGGCGTGTGGGTCTCACACGCCCTTTTTTTTTGGCGTGTAGACCCTACACGCCAAAAAAAAAGGGCGTGCGCACGCCAAAAAAAAATGGCGTGCGGGCTGGCGTTGGCGTGCGCGCTTGGCCTGCGTTTATCAACGCCCCCCCTTCCCTCTAGACGAAAAAGACCCAACTTTTCGAGCAAGTTGACAAGGGCAGGCCGAGAGACCGAATTCGTGAGGAAGTCCGCCAGCATCTCGTTAGTTGGCGTGTACTTCAAGAAGATCTTTGCGTCCTTGATGACGTCGCGAATGAAGTGCAACTGGATTTCGACGTGCTTCATCCGCTTTGCATTGGTGTTCGCCTCAAAATTCGCCACAGCTATGCAGCCTTGATTATCTTCATGAACAACAGTCGGAGCAGATGATGAGGCAACGTGGACTTCGTCAAGAAATTGTCGAAGCCAAAGAAGCTCGCAAGAGAAATCGGTGAGAGCTCTGTATTCTGCCTCACAGGAGGATAGAGAGACGACGGGCTGCTTCTTTGTCTGCCAAGAGACCAGACAGCCATTCAACTGAGAGAGATAACCGGTGACCGATCTTTGAGTGACAGGGCAGTTGCCCCAATCAGCGTCTGTGTAGCCTCTCAAGGCCTCAGGACTCCCCCGTCAATATACCAAAGCATTGTCCGCTGTTCCGGCAAGATATCAAAGCACATGAGTGAAGGCCTCCCAATGAGTAATACCAGGGGCAAAAATGAATCGTAAAGATTTTTGACTGAATGATTTATTGCCTAAGAAGAGCCGACACACTGGAGAAAAAGCTAATTAGACTAAAGAACAAGGAAATAGAAGCAGGATAGATTTAAGAGAGAAAGACCAACAGTTATCGAAACAAGTGACTTGAAGTTTTAAAGAGCAGCAGGACAGAACAAAGGAGCAGAGAGATGAAGAACTAAGGAATGATGAAGGTTAGTTGAGTTAATCTAGAATGTAGAAAAGACAGGGAAATCTCACCAGACAAGCAGACAGGGATTAGGATTGAATAGAGATAGAGAAGAGTGGAAGTGAAAGAAAGGGAATAGCAAAGAGGATGAGAAGAATGGGGATTGAGAGGTGAGGTTTTGGGGAAGTTAAGTTGACGAAGATTGAAGCTGAGATTGAGTGAGTGATTTGATTGAGTGTCAAAGTGGAGACAGGAGATCAAAGAGAAAAGAGGAGAAAGTTGGTGACAGGTCTGTGATTTCTACACTCTCCGTGTCTGGAGAGATTTTGATGGCTTGAAGTTAGGGTTGATGGTCTTGATGAGATTCAGAATTGAGGATTTAGGAGCTGGTTTGGTGAGGGCATCAGCGATCATGTCAAAGGTGCGAATCAGAACGATTTTGATGTTTTTGGATTTCACTTCTTGTCGAAGACCCTTGGTCTTGAGATCAATGTGTCGAGTCTTTGGGTTAGAGCCAAAGCGTTTGAGTTTGTCGTCAAGTCCCTTGTTGTCGATGTAATGAGTATTTGAAGATTTTTCCTTGAATTCCTCTTCGTCCATCATTAATCTTTCATTGAGTTGATGATCGTCGATGAAGTGGGTCGCAGCATCGAGTTGAATATTCCAGATATCTGCTAGAAGAGCCTTGAGCCAAGTTCCTTCATGGAACGAGTCGACTAAGGGATTTAGTTCCGCCTCAGTTGAGGAGTAGGTGACGGAGTGTTGACGAGAGCTGTTCCACGAGATGAGGGTCCCGAAGAGATAGCAAAGATAACCAGATTGGGAAGTTCTAGTTTCAGGATCATCTCCCCAGGAAGCGTCGCTGAAGATATCAAGAAGTTGATTTGGGTTTCTGATTTCAAGAGTTAGCTTCATTTCTTGAGTTGAGCGAATATACTTCCAAACTTTCTGCACCTCATGCCAGTGCGTCATTCCGGGTTTGACGGAGAACCTGGCCAGATTGGAAACCGCAAAGCTGATATCTGGACGTGTATGGCAGGCAATGTAGTTCATAAGGCCAATTGCTGAACAATAGTTGACATTTTCTTTCTTGAAGATTGCGTGGTCTTCGTCGGAAGCTTCTTTGAGTTTGAGATTCGGCGTGAGAGGGGTGCTTGAGAATTTGCAGTTTGTCAGACCCAGTTCTTCCAAGCCATGTTCTATGTGCTTTGGTTGAGACAAGAGGATTTTATGTCCAATTTTCTCAAATTTCATTCCGAGGATCGTGTTAGGTTTGTGACTTGCAGAGTTGGAGAATCGTTTCTCGAATTTGGTTTGAAAATCGTTTCCGGGTCCAACTAGAATGAGATCGTCAACGTGGAAGAAGACTCTGGAGACCTTGTCGTCGCAAAGATAAAGACAGGGATCACAATTCGATTCCTGGAATCCAATTGACTCGAGCCAAGACGTTAAAGTTTCGTACCAGTTCTTTGGTGCTTGCTTTAGACCATACAGAGCTTTTCGAAGTTTGAGATAGGGGGAATCACGATTGACCCCTTTTGGAGTTTTGACATAGACTTCTTCACTGAGCGGAGCATGAAGGAACGCCCCTTGGACGTCGAATTGAGCGATATTGAGGTTTTGATGAAGAGAGTAAAGAAGAAGCATCCTGAGAGTGGAGACTTTCCCTGTTGGCGCGAAGGTTTCATCGTAGTCGACTCCAGAAATTTGATCGAAGCCTTGAACGCATAGCCTTCCTTTGTATTTGATGGGATCCCCGTGGCAGTTGTCTTTGATCCTGAAGACCCAGGTGGTGTTGAGGGGATTGGGTGGTTCGTCATAGAAGTTTTCCCACACGTTGTGATTCTCAATGGATTGAACTTCGTTGGATATTGCTTCACGCCAGTGTTTGTGGTCTGCACAGCGAATTGCTGATTCGAAGGTATTCGGCTCATAGTAGTGGTGGAAGCCGTACCTGACCGGTGCTTTGAGTTGATTTCGATCTCTGAGTGTTCGTTGAGGTTGAGCGGGTTGTTCAGGGCTTTCTTTTTCTGATTGTGGATTTTGCTGAGTTAACTTGTCCTGTATGTTTTCTTCAACTGATGATTCAGATTGCGAGTCTTCAGAGTCACTGTTGGCTTTTTCCTCCTGAATCGGTAGCTCGCGATTGGATGATTCATGCTCTCTTGTTGATTCACGAATTTGATCTCCTTCACTCGAGTCCACTTCAGGAAAGAAGTCATCTTCCAAAATTGGAGGTTCAGGCGATGACGCAAGGAACCGCACATGCTTGGTGTCGATGACCGAGCCTGACTTGACTAGGATCCGATAGGACTTGAGCAGGACGTTAAATCCTATGAGCACGCCTTCTTCTCCCTTCTCGTCAAATTTTCGACCTTTCACTCTCTTCATCTTGAGAGTGACTGCTGGCGTTCCGACAGGTTTGAGAAATGTTGATGGAATTGCGAACCCGTGGACAAGTTCCCATGGCGACATAGTTTGGTCTTTCTTCGGTAGTTGGTTAAGCGCAAAGCAGCAAGCTTTGACAATCTCGTGCCAGTACGTTTTTGGCACACGTGAGCCCCTAAAGGTTGCTCGCATCGATTCTACAATCGTCCGATTGGCACGCTTGGCTCTGCCGTTGTGTTCTGGGTGATATGGTTCAGAAGTTAGCCTTTGGATGTAATTTGCATCCAGGTAACTGACTAACCTATGACCTGTGAATTCGCCACCACCGTCTGAGCAAATGAGCGAAGGAAAGTAGCCTAGTCTTTTCCTTTCATTCTCCAAAAGATTGATGAGTACATCTGTTGTATCGTCCTTCTTTACTAAGGGAAAGCCAGCTAAATAGCCGGAGTAGTTGTCTACCACGGTAAGGATGTAATTTGATTTGATTCTTGATTCAGGTGTTATTGGGCCAATGAGATCGAGATGTAGTCTTTCAAACACTCTCGAAGCAGGTTTTGACTCCAGTTTGAACGGCTGCTTAGTTATCTTTGAGAGCACGCAGGACTTACATTCGAAGTTGGCTTTTTCAGCAGCTGAAATCCTTCGATCGATGTACGGTTCTAGTCGTTGAATTGAAGCGTGTCCAAATTTCTCGTGCGTCACTTTCAGTGACTCAATTGATGGATCATTGAAGAATGCATAGTTGACATTCGAACCGACTCTGTCTGGATTTCTGACTGAGTACATGTTATTAGAGATTTTCCCATTGAATAACTCGACTTGATCTTTGATTACAACGAATTTTCCTCCTTTGGCTTGAGTTGAGCATCCTTTCCCATCGAGAATCCCAGGACTGATTAAATTTACCACTATGTCAGGAACGTACAAACACCCTTCTAGCGCTATTTTCTTCTGGCCCCATTGAAGAACAACTCGTCCCATTCCTTTTATTGATAGGCTTGCATTCTCCTTCCCGGTCTTGATGACGTCAAATTCACCGAGTTCCAGTTGGTCGAAGTAGCGAGTGTCGTTGAAGACGTGCGAAGATGATCCGCTGTCAAGGATTATTTTTGATTTGATGTCCCCGTTGTTGATCCACAGGGTGATAAGAGACATAAAGAAATTAGAATTCTTGGCGCCCTCTTTACCAGCTTTCCACTTTGCTTGCGCCTCCCTCCACCATTCAGGAGCTTTATCTGGATGAAGGTGCCAGCAAGAGTCCGAGGAGTGATTTTCGTCTTGCTTTGGGTTGTGGTAGCCAGTGGTGCATCGTTTTGACAATTTCGCCGAGCTCTTTGATTGAGCGTTTTTATTCTTGTTTGAGTAAAGAGAGGCTTGAGTTGAAGAGCTAATTTCCTTTGTCTCCGCTCGATTCTCGTTGTTGAATTGGATTAGATGATTACAGACAAATTCGACTGTAAGATCCTTGTCCGAGTGCATCACTTGTCGTTTAAGGGATTGAAGCGACTCGGGAAATTTGAATAGAACTAGATACGCCAGAATGTCTTGAGGAAGATCAATTCCGACGTCGACTAGCTTTTTGATGGAGACTTTGGTGTCCGTTACGAATCCTTCAATAGCGTCCTCCCTGAAGGTGATGTACAGGAATTCGTTGAAGATCCTCGCACGATTTGAGGATTGCGAGGAAGCAAAACGATCCTTGATTGCTCTCCAGAGTAGTTTTGCTGATTCCCGATTTTCTGCTGTAACCACATTATTGTGCGTTACACTGTCTATCTTCGAGATGATAAGAAGATTGAGTTCTGCGTTTTCATCCGGCGTTAAAGCTACATCATCGGCATTTAATTGATTGAGTACACCTCGTAGCTTTAAGAGCGCCGACATTTTGTCCGTCCAGATTGAATAGTTCTCCTCACCAAGCTGAGGGATTGTATCGAGTGCTGACTTTAACATGGCTTGACGGAATCCGTCGTTTGATGTTGAAGTTGCCATGGCTTCCGAGATCGATTGTATCGTCTTCGGATTCACTCGTTCCTTGCGCCAGCTCTTTCGTTAGGCGAGTGCGAACCTCCTGAAGCTTTCGAGAAATCCGCGTCGGTCGCAGGCTTTTAACCGTAAAGATTTTTGACTGAATGATTTATTGCCTAAGAAGAGCCGACACACTGGAGAAAAAGCTAATTAGACTAAAGAACAAGGAAATAGAAGCAGGATAGATTTAAGAGAGAAAGACCAACAGTTATCGAAACAAGTGACTTGAAGTTTTAAAGAGCAGCAGGACAGAACAAAGGAGCAGAGAGATGAAGAACTAAGGAATGATGAAGGTTAGTTGAGTTAATCTAGAATGTAGAAAAGACAGGGAAATCTCACCAGACAAGCAGACAGGGATTAGGATTGAATAGAGATAGAGAAGAGTGGAAGTGAAAGAAAGGGAATAGCAAAGAGGATGAGAAGAATGGGGATTGAGAGGTGAGGTTTTGGGGAAGTTAAGTTGACGAAGATTGAAGCTGAGATTGAGTGAGTGATTTGATTGAGTGTCAAAGTGGAGACAGGAGATCGAAGAGAAAAGAGGAGAAAGTTGGTGACAGGTCTGTGATTTCTACAAATCGAACCGACCGTAACCTACCTGGTTACTATGAAAAAAATAATGGAATCATGGTAGCCAGATGATCAAATTTGAATGATCAAATTTGATAAGAAACTGGGCAGATCTTCGCTTCATGGATCAGTAATGGAGACGCCCAAATTTGTGTGAATTCAAACAAGTTAGCACTTTACAAGAGAGGGCATTATTAGCATATCTCATATTTCTATCATGTAATAGCATAATCTAATGACATTCACAGTTTGTATGCCGCAGCAGTTGTTGAAACCTAGTTGATAATAGTTACCTCAGTTCTTGTTCTTCGTTCTGTGTTTCCTCATTCATCTTTGTTTCACTTAACCATTCACGTTGCTCACTCCTCGACAACAAACTCTTTAGGTTCGTTTACTACTTCTTCTAATTCTCTCTTCATTCTTTTCATCTATTTCTCACTCATACTTTATCTTATCAGGTTTGTCATTGTTGCTCTTGTCGCCGCCGCTTTAAGCTTGCTTGCTCACGAGCTCCTCAATCTCTTAAGGTTTGTCATCGTTGCTCTTGTTGCCGCCGCTTTAAGCTTGCTTGCTCACGAGCTCCTCAATCTCTTAAGACCATTTCGCCTAATAGGTTATGAGCCCAGTTGGCTACTAAGTCCTGGAAAACAAAAATCATCGCAAGCAAACAAATTCGTAATCATGTCTGATTCCACTTCAGCTCAACTTCCCGTTCTTAAAAATGATAACTACAAACGGTGGAAATCCCAAATTGAAGCATACTGTATGGAGATAAATCTAGACGAATACCTAGAAAGGGACAAGGCATCAACTGCGACGACTCCAGAGAACACCGAACTCTGGAGAGACAAGAAAAAGAAAACCGCCGGTATCCTCCGCAGGTATCTGAGCGAAGATATCGAATGCAAACTGGTCACGGAGGAAAATAAAAATCAACCCCATATCTTATGGAACAATCTTCAAAAGCACTTCGAATCTAGCACGTCCCAGAATCAAGCCAAGACGTACCAAAAGTTTCTTAAAATAAGCTTTAAATCAACTCTATCTGACTTCATCACTCAAATTGATAATGGAATTGCTTCCATGCGTGCTGTCGGAATTAAGATTGCGGTACCAAAACCCGGCAAACCAGACATTAGCAAGAACCTTCTTTCGGAACAAATCGTTAGCTTTCTTCCTTCGAGATTCGACGTCACCAAAGACATCTTATTCAAGAAACGACCGTTAACCATCAGAACAGTCAAGGATCAGCTCAAATCCAAGAGTCATGATAACGAGGTCGAGATAAAAACCGAATCAGCTCATAAGGCCTCTGAATCTTCCAACAATGCGTACTGTGAAGGTGGCAAGCACAATCCCAACACAAGACATTCAAGGTCAAAATGTTATCAACTTCATCCTGATCTGGCGCCTGATTTGTGGAAAGAAAGACAGAAACAAAAAGCAAAAACGGCGACCACGGATCAGAATGATGACTCAAAAAGTGTCGATAGTCAACATGGAGTATACCTCGCCATTGAAAAGGTGTTTATTTCATCTCGAGAAAACCGAAGCTACATACTTCTTGACAGTGGCTGCTCGGACCACATGTTCTCCGATCGATCACATTTCACCAATTATGCACCGATGAAATCATCCGTCAAAATTGATGATGGGCAAAGCGTTCCTATATTCGGTTCCGGTTTTGTGCAGCTCAAGAATCACTTTGGTCAAGTACACAAAATCAAAGCATTGCATGTTCCAAAGTTATCACATCCGTTAATCAGCTTTGGACGACTATTCCTGAAGAACTGTGACTTCGTCCGCAAGGGACCAGAAGAATTCTCGGTCATCAACGTCTCAAATAACTCTCATCTATTTGACGGAATCGTTCAAGGAAAACTGTTCTCTATTCAAGCTGAAATAATCAAGCCATCGGGTCAGTCTTTTTCAAACTCATGCATGAAGACTTCTCAAATTGATGCAGTATCTGTTCACAGGCGAGCCGGTCATCCAAGCTCAGAAGCTCTTGTAAAGATGTTCGGCGTTGAATTCCCCACAATAAATTGTGAATCCTGCCAAATCTCAAAATCCCACCGCCTTCCATTCTCCAGCACTCTCCCACAACCAAAAGGTTTATTAGACTGGGTTTATATGGATCTAAGTGGCAAAATAACGCCTCAATCAAGCGGGGGTGGTCTCTACTATTTCAAAATAACCGACACATTCTCATCATATAAATATATATACATCTTGTCAACTAAATCGCAGGCCTTTGAGAAATTTAACCAATTTTGCAATGAAGTTCAGAACTTTCACGGCATCAAAATCAAAAATGTTGTTACGGAAGGTGGCGGCGAATTCTGTTCTACGGAATTTGAAGCTTTCTATAAATCCACCGGTATTATACACCACATCACAGCTCCCTACACCCCACAGCAGAACTCAATAGCTGAACGGGGCAATCACACAACAAGTGAAAAGGCGAGAGCTCTCTTAAAGCAAGCGTTGCTTCCAAATTCACTTTGGGGAGAAGCGGTCATGACAGCGGTCTTGTACAAAAACATTACGCCGATGAAGCACTTGAAATGGGTTACTCCACATGAACTGTGGTACGGTGTTCCGTTTAATAACGCTTGTTTAAAGGTTTTTGGATGTCGGGCCTATGTGAATATACCAAAAGGAAAGAGGATCGGTAAATTTGGCGACACAGCCAAGTTAGGAATTTTGGTTGGCTACAGGCAAGGTACAACTGGAGAATCCTTTTACCGGGCAATCGAGTGGTAAACAGCCATGATGTAGCTTTCGACGAAAACCTGTTTCCTGGGATCTCTCCAGTCTCCGCTTTGGATGATATTCCTTCATCCAATTTTGATGAGGAGAATTCAGCCACCGAAATTGAAGAATCTTCACCTAATCCAGTATTAGCATTGCAACCCGTTTCCTCCTCCGACGAAAACGCCGTAACAAATGCAAACGACTCCAACACATGCCTTCCGCAGTCGCATCAAGGACCTAGCCCCTCAGAAAATCATCCGATTGAGCTAGATAACTCAATTAATGTTCCATCTGAACTCCACTCAAAGCCGACCAAGCCTGGTTTTGAATATGTCCCGGCTGACCAACCTCCATCCAAACTCATCTCATCTGACATTGATCCACTCAATATCGTTACTTCAAAACGTCGAGCTCACTTGGCCAACTCCGTCATCAGGGCCCAACCATTCTACGAGGCTATTTTCGCAATGGCGGCCTCTGTATCTTCCACCCCAGGTGTACCAAAACCCTACCATCGGGCGTTAGAATCTCCTGAGGCAGCGAATTGGACGGCTGCGGTTCAGCTGGAACTTGAAGCCATGCACCGACTAGGGGTATGGGAAATAATTCCACAACCGACCGGCGTCAAGCTCCTTGGAACCATTTGGGTTTTCCGGAGAAAACTGGACGCTCACGGTAACTTGGTAAAATTCAAGGCCCGCCTGTGCGCTCAAGGTAGCGCTCAGCAGGAAGGGATTGACTTCACCGAGACTTATGCTCCAACGGGACGCCCATCTGCTCTTTGTTCTGCTTTATCCTACGGAGTCAACAACGACATGGACATTCATCAGATGGACGTGCGCAACGCATTCTTGAACGGAACGTTGGACGAACTGATATATCTTCGTTGTCCGGTGGGGCTCATCATTCCTCCCGGTCACTGCTTGAAGCTCAACAAATCGATATACGGCTTAAAACAAGCACCTCAAGTTTGGTACAAAGCCTTGTCCGATTTCTTCTTATCCATTGGATTCACTCCCTTGTCGGCGGATGCATGTCTTTTTTTCTCCAACGTGCCGGGCTGGATCTGCTTGGTTCATGTTTACGTCGACGACATGGCAATAATTAGTCATGACGTTGATCGCTTCAAATCTCTCGTTAACTCTAGATTCCTGATGGACGACCTAGGTCCGGCAAGCTCACTTCTGGGCATGAAGATCACTCGCTTCTCGGATCATCTAATGCTGTCTCAAGAAAGACACGTTGAATCCCTCCTCAAGGAGCACAATCTACAGTTATCTTGGACGGTAAGCACTCCAATGGTCCCAAACACAAGACTGGTGGCGGCATCTCAAGAGGACCAGGATGAATTTTCAAAATTGGGGGTCAGCTATCGACATGTAGTGGGTTCTCTCAACTATCTCTCAGTCTCAACTCGTCCGGATATCTTGTTTGCGGTTTCTCAGCTCTCTCAGCATCTTGAGAAACCAGGCATGATTCACTGGAGGGCAGTAACTCATCAACTACGTTATCTGTGCGGAACCAAGGATCTTGCAATCAGGATTGGAGGGGGTGATGGAAAATTTTGTGTCTTCACCGATGCCGATTGGGCAAATTGTCCAATTAATCGAAGGTCGTACTCAGGTTATCTAGTAACATGCGGCAACTCAATCATCTCATGGAAATCTAAAAAGCAATCATCAGTATCGACATCAACCACCGAGGCAGAGTACCGTGCTCTGTATGATGGTGCTCAGGAGGCAATTTGGCTTGAATCACTCATGCGGTCAATTCAAGGCTTGTCAATCTACCCGGTTCACATCCAAACCAACAATCAGGCGGCTCTTGCTCTCACCAAGAATCCAATTGCAAACTCTCGTCTCAAACATATTGATGTAAAATATCATTTCACTCGTGATGCGGTTGAGAAGGACTGGATCAATGTCACTTACATCAACACCACCAGCATGCCGGCCGATGGTTTAACTAAAGCCTTGGCTAAACCAAAGCACTCTGAATTTACTCAACACCTCAAGATGAAAAATTTGACCGCTTGAAGCTAGAAAACGACGGGGGGTATTAGCATATCTCATATTTCTATCATGTAATAGCATAATCTAATGACATTCACAGTTTGTATGCCGCAGCAGTTGTTGAAACCTAGTTGATAATAGTTACCTCAGTTCTTGTTCCTCATTCTGTGTTTCCTCATTCATCTTTGTTTCACTTAACCATTCACGTTGCTCACTCCTCGACAACAAACTCTTTAGGTTTGTCATTGTTGCTCTTGTTGCCGCCGCTTTAAGCTTGCTTGCTCACGAGCTCCTCAATCTCTTAAGACCATTTCGCCTAATAGGCATCTCTTACTTAAAAGAGTCAGTAAATACTGTTATATGCTCTCAACATCTTCGCTCTCACTGTGATTTGTCTTTCGTCTCATCCAACATTCATTTTCGCATGTTCAATGTTACAATAACTTATAAATAAAATACCTCCAAGCGCTCCAACCATCGACTCTGCCTTCTTTGCTGAGCACCGCTGAACCGGTCCTCCATCATCCCCAATAATTCCTAGCTTCGTTTTTTGAATTTCTTTCATCAACTCCGATTTCCCGCTCGCCACAAAAGCTTTTCTACATTCGGAGTTGGCCAGTAGTTCAAGAGCCCTTTCCAGAGCAACAAGGCCAGTCGATTCCAATGCCAAATTGAATCGCTGGACTTCTGCTGGTGTCATGTTGCTCGTTTGAGGGAGGCTGGAGCCTGTAAGTGATCCCGAGGCGAAAACTGGACGACAGTGTTCCACCATCAACAGGATTTCTACAGACAATGCTTTGAACCGGTTCATAGCAGCAACCAATGATTTGTTTGCAAATTCTTTCCGGTGCTTTACATCCTTGAAGATGTTCTCAACCATCTTCAGTGCTGATCTACCAGACGCTAAATTGTTTGCATCCATTCGGGTAAGTTCTTGGTTGTGTTATGACTCATATATACATATTATCAAACTACACATACATACATACTAGTTATTAACATACACTTGTAGATAGATTCTTATATCATCTCTCACTGTTACTCTAAAAGACTCCTCCCCTGGGTGTCGGTGAACTTCTTTTCCTCACTCTCTTTATTTTCTCTCTCACCGACATCCCAGGTAAGCTAAAGCGATTATTTCATTATTATCATTGTTATTATTAGTCTCTTTTTTCCTTCTTCTTTTTTTTATATATACTAACAAACTTAGAAATTCACTCTCTTTATTTTCTCTCTCACCAACATCCCAGACATCCCAGTACGGGTGATTATAGGTTATGAGCCCTCGTTCTTGCTATTGAAGCCGAACGTTCTTTTATCAAATCAATTACATTTCAGCTCAACGCGTTATCTCGAGAGTCGATAACCGCCTATCATTTTACAACTATGTCAGACAACCGTGAATCAAGACATTCTAGACGACCTGCCTTCAATGCAAGGTCCAACTCTAGATCTTCATCCCGGACCCGACATGTATCACAACCAATCTTACCCTCATCCCACTCCCACACTTGGTCCTCTGTCAACTTGCAACTTTCTTTGGGAGCAAGAGACATGGCTGCCATCTTTGATTGCATCGCCCCAACATCCTCAACCACTGGACCTGAAAGATTGCGTCCGTCTGAATCCGTCCCTCAGTCATCCTCTGAGAAAGGCAAGGCACCGGCACCAACAATCGTGATTGACCCCGGTACACCTGAACCCTCCTCGAAATTGTCTAAGCCCTCGTCTACGGCACATCATCAAAACGCGGCCTCCGGATCTTCTTCCTTGCCATCGGCGGAGCAAATGGCGTTTGATGAACAAATGGTTCGTCAACTCCTGCTGTTCACCAAAATGCAGAAAGCACTTGGTCTCGCCCCGAGCGTTCCCACTCCGGTCGTCAAGGATGCTAAACCCCGTGAACCAACAATGAGGGAACTCACGAATTCCTTGCACAAATCTCTCGTGATGGTCCCTAAACTTGACGTCAACGGATCAAGCTTTCAAACCTGGATGATCATGATGCCAAGCTATCGAGAACGTGGTAAATCGAGGTTTGCCACTAGACGATCCTGACCTTGTCCTAAGTGTGTCAGAGGATTCTTTGCTCAAGACATCAATCCTGGCGACCGTCAACGACAACCTGAAGGTTAGCATTGCGGAACAGCCCACGGGGCTTGCGGGTCTACACCTTGTCATGGATACCTTTACTCTTCGCAGTCGCACCTCTCACATTGCAATTATCAAAGATCTGCTCGATCTACAATTCAACCACCTGGACCAATCCGCGGACATTGATGATCATTTCCGTCACATTGAGAATACCGCGAAGAACCTCTACCGCTCCGGTTTTGTCGTGAATGAGGAAACTTTCATCGGTCTCATTTTTCATCTGTCTCTCCCAAATCTTGAAACCTTTCCTTTCGTCAATGTTTCCAGGCAAATCGACCAGAAGATTGATCGAGGAGAGGGGACCGTGAGGAATACCGAGTTGTTAAGATTGGCTAAGACGGAATTGGCATTATTTCAGCAAAATCGCCGGGGTGGCTCCGATCGACGGGATCGTACATCTCGACCAAAGTTCACTGAGAATTCAACCGTACCAAAACCTGGAACGTCAACGAGTGGGAAGTGGTGTGCTCGCTGTAGGCTGAACAATCACAACACCACCGAATGCACTTGTGGAACCAGCACCCCGTCAAATCAAGGTACAAACCCCTTCTGCAACAATTTCAATTCCGCTGCCCCGTCTACTACTCGAGCCTACACGGCACCCCCTCGCACCGGTTTCCATGCAAACACTGTAGAGGCCAAGGACATCGACTCGACTTTGAGTACAATCGACTTACCTGTCCTCCAGTCTGTTTGCATTGACAACACAAGCATGGAGGTGACGCAGGATGAAATCAATCATCTTTTAAAGCAGGGAGGCAGGCTGTTTGGATTGGACTCGTGCGCTTCTCATACATTCACGAACGATCTATCCCTTCTTTTCGACTGCACTCCCCTTGATAAACCAATCCCGCTCTCTGTGGCTACTAATGGAACTCAATCTTTTGTTACCACAGTTGGGAAGATGAAACTGTGTAACTCGTCTGGCTCCATCACTATCGCCAACGTTTATTACAGCCCAAATGCAACCTGCACGCTGTTATCGGTGGATTCTCTTCGCCTTGGCGGTGGTCAACTCTCAATAGGCAAAAGTGGTAATGCGTCAATGGCATTTCCGAATGGTTTTTCATTTCAATCTTATTCAATTCACCGCCGTTGGCAAGTCCCGGTCATGGTAAAAATTTCAAAATCCCCTATCATCATTGTTCCTCCCTCTCGTTGTTACACCCCACCTTTGGTTTCCAATCCGTCTCCGAGTGAAATTTCAGTTTTTAATACCTCAATCAAGTCTACAGATGCCTTGATGTGGCACCGTCGCCTCGGGCACATCAGTTTGAAGCGAATCATCAGAATGTGTGCTTTGGGTGCGTTCCCTGGCTTGCCCTCTAAACTCACCAATAAGGATTTCATTTGCGAGGATTGTTTGGTGAGCAAGAGCAAGCGGACGCGGGGAGCTCGATTATCCGACAAACAGCAAGTGCACCCGATGGACACAATTGTTTCGGACGTTCTGGGACCCTTTGTAGAAGGTTTTAAT
The DNA here is from genome assembly GCA_007896445.1 of Puccinia hordei. Taxonomy (NCBI): domain Eukaryota; kingdom Fungi; phylum Basidiomycota; class Pucciniomycetes; order Pucciniales; family Pucciniaceae; genus Puccinia; species Puccinia hordei. The sequence continues at coordinate 689,901 of RDRW01000003.1, forward strand.
GGGGTAAAGTACCTCGTCGTATTTCGTGATCTTGCGAGCACATACTCTGAAGGTTTCTTACTCAAGAACAAAAGTGACGTTTGTTTGAATTTCAAGCGGTACATTGAGCGGATCAAGCGGTTAACTGGGAAGAAACTCAAACGTTTCCGGACTGACGGCGGTGGGGAATTCACATCAAAAACCTTTCTTTCTTGGCTTCAGGACAAAGGCATCGAGCACCAGCACTCCATGCCGTACGAACCCAAACAGAACGGTGCCGCAGAGCGACTTCACCGGACAGTTGGCAAAATTGCACGGACTGCACTGGTGTCGTCGGGTCTGCCTGTTAAATTTTGGGGATTCGCCTATCTTTGGGGTTATTTTACCCACAATCGTCTGGTGAATTCTCTAACCGGGGACAAGACCCCACTCGAATTGATGTTTGGAGTGCAACCTGCATTTGACCGGTTGCGGGCTTTCGGCGAGGTGGCATTTGTCCATAAACCCGACATCTACCAAAAAAGCAAGACCGATCAGCGAGCCTGGCGCTGCAATCTCGTGGGTTATGTGCAAGGCGGCAAGGGTTGGATTTTTTGGGTGCCAAGTAACAACACTTTCTTTGAATCCTCCATTGCCAATTTCCCTTATTCCTCTCTGGATGACATCAATCCCCCAAAACCTCCTGATGCGCCATTAACAACATCTCCTTCGATTAACAAGTTGCTCAACAGTGCGTCGCCGTCCGATCAACTTGTTGGGCACACCCATAAGGCGCAACACACCGATGAACGGGCAGAACCAGCTGATGTGGCTCCAGTTCGACGCCCCATCGACCGTCTCCTCAATGTTGAAGATGTAAATCCAATGATTTTCAACGCCGCTCTGGTACTCGGATTGGATGCGGCTGAGAGGACAATCTTTGATCAACTGCCTGAGAATACTGGTGTCTCGGATGTTACCCGAACTCAGCTACTGCCACGGACGTACGCCAGGACGATTGCGAGGAAGGACGGCAATCAGTGGGCGGCGGCTGTAGATACCGAGTTGTCCAACATCTGGAAAATGAATGTCTGGCATTTTGAGCATGTACCACCAGGGCGAAAGCAAACTGACGCGAGATGGCTTTTCGACATCAAACACAATCAGGACGGTTCCATCAAGAAGTACAAAGCGCGCTATATTGTCCGCGGCTTCAGTCAAATTTTTGGTCAGGACTACCACGACACTTGGGCCCCAACAGCCACCTTTGCATCACTGAGGATGCTTTTTACGATTGCTGCTTCAAATCAATGGCCCGTTGAGTCTTTTGACATCACGGCGGCGTATCTCCACGGTGACATCGACGAGGATGTTTGGATCAAGATTCCTGACGGTATGGAGGTTCCGGAAGAACATAGGGGCAAGTCTTTGAAACTAGACAAGGGGCTTTACGGCACCAAGCAGGGTGGTCGGTGCTGGTGGAAACATTTCGTACAGGTGATGGAAGGTCTTGATTTCAGTGTGAGTTACTATGACGACTCGTTTTACCACATGCAACGGGGTGATGACACCGTCCTTGTGTGGATCCACGTGGACGACGGGGTGGTGGCTTCCTCTTCCGAGCAAGTCATGCTCGATTTTCGAAAAGCTTTGGAGTCCAAGCTTCGCACCACGTGGGATGAAAATCTACACACAATCGTTGGCATCAAAGTTGAACGCCCATCAGCATCTAAATTTGTCCTCTCTCAACCATTTTTGACGAACAAGATCTTGGACACTTTCACGACGGCGGCAACCCGGACAAAATCAGTTCCAATCAAAGACACTTCTTCACTTCTTTCTTCCACGTCTTCCGACGAGATGATTAACCCAAATGGTTATCTTTTGATCGTTGGGTCGTTGAATTACCTCGCCGTGGCAACCAGACCAGACTTGGCTTTTGCGGTAGGTTTTCTGGCCCGCTTCGCCAAATCACCCTCTTTGCAACATTGGGCAGCCGTCCAACACTGTCTAGGTTACATCAAGTACTTTGGCTGTTGTGATCTTGTCATCGAACCTGGTGGGAATCACGAAATGTTGACTTGGGTGGATGCAAATTTGCCAGATCTACTCATGGGTCGGTAACAACACTGTTTGGTTGTCCGGTGCTCTGGGCCAGTAAACGTCAACCTTCTGTGGCGTCCTCCACCTGTCATGCGGAGTTCATGGCTCTCGGTTGGGCGGCAAGGCACGCGGTTTGGCTCAAAGAACTCTATTTTGACATGACCAGTCAGGTCATCACTCCTACTCTGATGTGTGACAACGACGCTGCTGTGAAGATTTCCAAGGATAACTCGTCAAACAAACGCACTCGGCACTGCGAGCAAGATTGTTTCTACGTCAACGCCAACTCCACCGCAAGCGTCTCGCAGTCTCTTGGGTCCCCACGGATCATCAACTCGCCGATATCATGACGAAGGCACTGGGCCCAATGCCTTTCGAGAGGATTTTGTCCAGCCTCAACATGTCTACTCCGGGGTAGTAGACATCCATTATGGCAAGTACCTGGGGGATTCAGTATGCGCTAGCTGCGAGACACATACATCCCCCGCGATTGTTTGTCTCGCTTCATGGATAAACCAACCATATGTGTTTTGAATTTTGATAACGACATTTTTTTCTTATTTTTGCTCTCTCTAGGTTCAGCTCATCCGCCGGTCGTGAGGATTTCTTTCCTCTCCAAATTATGGGCGATTTTTTCTTGTTTCTTTGCTTCTTACGCCTATGTGACCTCCCTTTGTTTTTTTTGTTATCATTCTATTTGTTTTCTTTATCTTGTGTTATTCTTTCTCTTGATTTTTTTTCTTCTTACGGTCAGCTTTTTGACCTTTTGTCGGTGTCTTTTCAAGGGGGTGGCTGTTATGACTCATATATACATATTATCAAACTACACATACATACATACTAGTTATTAACATACACTTGTAGATAGATGCTTATATCATCTCTCACTGTTACTCTAAAAGACTCCTCCCCTGGGTGTCGGTGAACTTCTTTTCCTCACTCTCTTTATTTTCTCTCTCACCAACATCCCAGGTAAGCTAAAGCGATTATTTCATTATTATCATTGTTATTATTAGTCTCTTTTTTCCTTCTTCTTTTTTTTATATATACTAACAAACAAAGAAATTCACTCTCTTTATTTTCTCTCTCACCGACATCCCAGACATCCCAGTACGGGTGATTATAGGTTGGTCATTGAAGGTGGTCCTGCCAATGGAAGGATTATTTCGATCTCGGAGTCTTGAATGTCAATCGGGATCGCAGAACCGGTATGACTGTTGGTGATGATGTGATCAAGAGCAATCAGCCGAGTGTTGAGTTCGTGTGGAATCGCTTTTTCAACAATAAGCAATTGGTATTGCTTAGCAAGGTAGTACAGGTGTTTGCATGCACTACCCAGCCGAGTGAAATGTGGACAGTTGCAGCTTGTCAAGCGATGTGAGCCTGGGTCTCTAAAGTGACAACAGGACACAAGGATGGGGGGCAACAGTTGTATTTCAAGGGAATAAGGAAAACAACTGTTAAGGAGGAAAGATGGGAAAGGGAAGAAAGAAGGGAATATTTTTGATGATTTGATGATTTGAATGATCTGAGTGCTCTTATTAATGATAATCAACAACTTTAAAAGTTGGAAAGCTGTGCCAGAGACTTTGAGAAATGCAACAGCCTCTTCACACAATGGAAACGTGGAAGGTATCTGAGAAGACAAGTCTAATTGTCAGCCTCTGTGATGCCAAGAACTGGATTCTTCTAGCTACACAGGGTGCAAGGTAAAAACAGCTGCAGGTTGTGCAGTGACAGGTGGGTAAAAAAGGTGAAAAGATATAAAAAAACTATAAAGTTTTTATTAACAGAGGGGCCTGAGTTACAGGGGTATTTACTGTGCCTTCTAAAATATTCAGGACCTGAGTTAACAGGGGGTTTTTTGGGTACCTGAAAGTCTAGTCCTTGGAACAAGGAGTACACCTAGACAATAACTGCTGAAGGAATGGAGGAAATAGACTTACTGCTTCTATTTCCTGTCAGAGGTTCTTCAGGGAGTTTTAGATGGTCCAGAAGCGCTCACAAGGTTGAGTGACAGGTGGTGGTTGAGTGCTGAGAAAGGTGAAAGGGTTGTTCAATGAACTTCAAGTATAAAACAAGCAAAAACTGACTATATAACAGGCTAAAAAGGCTGGTTGATATGGTGGGTAAAAGCTGGTAAATGTAATTGAAGATGGGGATATCATTTCGTGGGAAGGAAGGGCTGTTTATATATCCATTCTGGGCTCTTGGGGGCGAAGCAGAAGCTCTGTTTTGCCTGGTCTGGTCTTCTACTAAGCCCTAGTTACCTGTATAACTGGTTTGGTTACGGTAGGGCTTAGTTACATGTTTCAAAAGGCCCAAAGTGGTTTAATGTTCTCATAAAGGTGAATACTTTCGTGTCTTCCTTCCTTTTGGACCAGTAGTCTATTTACAACCAACCAATTGGGCTAGCTTGGCCTTAGTAGGAAAAGTATGGCCGCGGCGTTGGTTGTGGCTTTTATTACAGGTGCCAGGTACATGTAACTATGGAAATTATGATGTCAACCTTATTTATGCATCATACCCGAACTCTATTAACCTTAATTACATAGTCTAATAGCATATATTCAAGGTTATGTAGATCTTTAAGTCATATACAACCTTGAAGGCCTTGTGAAGGGATATGAAGGAGTAATAATTAAGGGGTACTTTTGCTGAGCTACCCTAGGTTAATTTACGTGTAGATTCAGAATCTGAAATAATATTCTAAGTTTTCTTTATACTTTAGAAGTTATAACTAGATTCTGTGTTATATGTTTTGTTTTTAATCATTTCTTTCGAAACAAAAGACGTAAGGTGTGCATTCTTTTGAGACTAAGAATATAAGTTGTATATTGATGTAATTTGCTATGGTCAGGTTGTCTCTGAATTAGTAGCAGGCTGACACTAATCAGCCCAGTTTTTTAGACTATGGTCAAGCAAGATAGTCAAGGTTGTTTAGAGGGAAACCTATGTGGTTTGTTTCAAGGAAAAACCACAGAAAAAGACAGAAGCTAGGTTGATTGATCTCTTGAGATGATTGAAGCTTGATTTGATCTGATGGATTGAGCTTGATTTGATCTGATTTTATGGAGGAGGAAGAAAGGGAAAAGGATGGGGAAAAGATGGGAGACAGAGAAGGACTTCTGTCAGAAGAGCAAGGTTCTGAAAGGGGACTGACTGACAATACTGTTGAGGTACTGGGTGAAAGAGGCCTTTGGTTGGTTAGAGTGGTGAGCTGTAACTTGGTGAATCCTTGGTGATCTGAGTTGGTGGTTCTGGGTGTCTTGAGGTTGTGTATCCTGCCTGCAACGGGGGATACACCAACTTCGAAAATTTTCAAGGTTTGCTTATGTAATCTAACATGTAGATGTGGTTGGCTGGCCTTGTTTCACCTGCCCAGCCAGCTGTAGCAGAGAATTGTTTATTTAATTACTCCATGAAGGAGTTGAGCAATTACAAAGTGTTCAGTGAACACTATGGTCAAATTGTAATGAAGAAACAGAATTTGAAGTCAAAACAAGGTTTAAACTTCAGGGTAAAAAGATATAATGCATTTGGGAGATAATGAGTGATAACGGCAGACTTTAGGTCAGCTGCACTGACTCTAAGGCTGACAAGCGACCCTTAACCCCTTTATCTCCTCCTAGATACATTACTAAGTATTGACGTTCAATTGGGGCTGAGAACAAACTGATGATAAACTAAAATAAGAGTGTTTTGTTGTATGAGCATATAATTAGAATAAAGAATGTTCATTTTTTGACTCGCTTACATGACATTCATATTTAAACACCTCCACTCCAAGGATGTCCAACATTGGTTTGTTGTAGCTATCAGCAGTCGCTTTGGCAAGATGTTGAAACTTGTTAGTAGTCTGTTTTTTGATACCAAGCTGGATCTGTATGGACTCTCTCTGATATTTTGATAGGACATCATGCTTCAGAATCTGGATCATCTCGTCCATGCGGTGTCTTTCTGACTTTGAAATATATTGAGTCTTGAGAACGCAATGCCAAGACTCAGTGTAATTATTTGTGTGGATCCCCTGATGCGAGGTCTACATGTATTAAGTTTGATGAGTTAGATTGAAATCAACAGATTGGAGAGGTGAGATGACTTACTGAGCGATAATACATAGCCCACTGCTTCACATTAACGTACCACTGAGTACTGACATATGTAATAAATCCAGCGTTCACAAGGGACCATTTGGACACGAAAGCCAGCCAACTACAGGCTGGATGAGAAGTAGAATACAAGATTGCACGGAAATCTTGAATGGCTTCACGAGCCCGATCCTGCAAGTAGAATTGAGCTTGTCCTTTGAAGGCCTTGAGGACATGGAATAAACACCAGTAGTGTTTTGGTGCGTGATCCCCCATGTCAGCATATGTTGCATGCACAGCACCCTTGATTGCTAAAGCACAGTCACTCATAACAGCCTGTGGTACAAAGCCAGTAGATCTCCAAAGCCATTTGAGTATTGTCTTGAGTGGCTCTCTAAATAAAAAGTGCCATAATCACATGTTAGTAGTTCGACTCATGCTACTGAGATGTTGAAGATGTATCAACTTACTGAGCAGCAGAAAGTGTAAAAGCCCAGCATACCGGTAATCCTTTTCCAAAAATGGGGTCTTGGATCATAAAGGTGTACAAACTCACCTTTCTACCATCACCAAAGTTGAAGTTGCTAACAGAGTTGTGTGTACTGTCTAACATCAGCATGCTGTGGCCATGTTGAAGTAACATTTCTTTTTGCCATGGGTCTTGAAAGGCAAAGAGAAAATTGGATGAGTCGGTAGGCGATGGGAGGAGTGTATTCCAATGTTCTTTGATGAGTGCTTTGTTCCAAAGTGAAATTGATTCAAAGACATTGCTGTCCTTTTTTGACAAACTGAGCATGCGTTATCGAAGCAGGTTCCTTACCTTGTCATAAAATATGAAATGGCCTTCTGGAATGGTTGTACTGATGTTGAGCTACATATTCAAACAAATAGTTAGCTGTTTGATTCAGAAAAAAATATACACAAACTGACCGAGAATAAATCTGGACAGCTCAAGAGCTTGGAGATTGCACTCCAGCCTAACCCAGAGACCACTCAATCGTTAAGCCATTTCTCTACAGCTTCAGGTGCCCGGCAACGCTCCATGTCCTCAATGGAACATGGATCATGGTTGTGCTCCCAGTGCCATAGCACACGGAGAGAATTGGTCCTGATATGGTGGCTGATGCTGAAACGTGCTGGACAGCCACACTTACGAGAGGGATGTTGCTTGCGAGAGTTTGGGTGAGGTTGATGATTTCCTCCGCGTGGGCAGTTGAAGTCCAACTTGAAGCTTACCTCATGAGGTCGACCACCAATGTTAGGCTGCCCAGGGATAGCTGATTTGGGTGAATTCACTTTGGATTTTTGACAGACCCACCAGATAGTTGTCTGCATGGCAGATATGAATGACTTTGCCTCATCCAATGTGGCCCCCGGAATGGTGAATGTGTGAGGGTTGGTTGGGAAAGACGGTGGCCTACCACCCAAATGTCGAATTAATCAGAGAGCAATAGGGGATTCTATTATCCCTTCCGGCACAGGCACCTCCTGGGTAAATGGAAGTGGGACACAGTCGTAGATGTCATTTATGAGAGGGTAGATGTGAGTGTTTGTGGGAGCAGCAGGTCGTTTCATTCTTTCAAGAAAATAGAGAATGTAAATATGCTATGTGTTGCAATGGTGGCACCGGGCCTAAAATTATAGAATGACTTGGAAATGGGCTGTAAAATTGACCGTATGAAATGGAAAAAAATTATGAGAATGAACGACCATACAACATATGGAAATAACAGCTTGGTCTTATAGAGTAGGGGGTTCCAGGGGAAGGCTTTGACTTTGTTTTACTTGCACACATTAAGCAAGGAAAACCGAGTGCCTTCAATTAAAACCCATTACGGATCTGGGGTGACTAACCCATGATCCTTTGATGAGCCTCATCTGGAAACTTGTTTCCCACTCAACTTGGTAACATGTGGTAGTCTTATGTATGACTACCACCGGTTACTTTTGGTCTGATTCACTTTGGGAAGTCCGCCAGCATCTCGTTAGTTGGCGTGTACTTCAAGAAGATCTTTGCGTCCTTGATGACGTCGCGAATGAAGTGCAACTGGCTTTCGACGTGCTTCATCCGCTTCGCATTGGTGTTTGCCTCAAAATTCGCCACAGCTATGCAGCCTTGATTATCTTCATGAACAACAGTCGGAGCAGATGATGAGGCAACGTGGACTTTGTCAAGAAATTGTTGAAGCCAAAGAAGCTTGCAAGAGAAATCGGTGAGAGCTCTGTATTCTGCCTCACAGGAGGATAGAGAGACGACGGGCTGCTTCTTTGTCTGCCAAGAGACCAGACAGCCATTCAACTGAGAGAGATAACCGGTGACCGATCTTTGAGTGACAGGGCAGTTGCCCCAATCAGCGTCTGTGTAGCCTCTCAAGGCCTCAGGACTCCCCCGCCAATATACCAAAGCATTGTCCGCTGTTCCGGCAAGATATCAAAGCACATGAGTGAAGGCCTCCCAATGAGTAATTCCAGGGGCCTCCAAAAACTGAGATAAGGAACTAACAGCGTATGCGATGTCAGGTTGGGTCGCAGTTGAGAGGTAACTAAGCGCGCCAACTGCGCTGCAATAATTCACACCCAGCGATTTGAACCTGTCCTGTTCCGAGATGGTTGCCTTATCCAAATGAAGATTAGGCACCAGGGGAGTTGAAACAGTGCGGCAATTCTTCATTCCATAAAGATCTAACACGGAATTCACGTAATGAAGCTGAGATAAGATGATTGCGTCGGACTCGTGAAGAATTTTTATGCCCAGCATCAAGTCAGACTGTCCCATATCCTTCATGTTGAATTCCTTTTTGATTTGATTTTTGAAGGGCGAGACATTCTTCCCAAAGACTGCAAGATCATCCACATGGACAAACACCCATACCAATTCCTCCCCCAAACAATAGAAAACACACAGATCAAAGACCGCAGTTTTGAAACCAACAGACACAAGCCAACGTGACAGGCGGTTATACCAGGCCAAGGGTGCTTGTTTTAAGCCATAAATAGCTTTATTGAGTTTGAGACACTTCGCCTTTTTGTCCAATTCAACACCTTGAGGAATGGCCAAGAAAACCTCCTCGTCAAGATCTGCATTCAAAAAAGCAGTTTTCACATCCAACTGATGAAACTTGAGTCCATGTGCGGCCGCATGAGAAATCAAGGCCCTGAGAGAGTTGAGACACCCAGTAGGAGCAAAGGTCTTTGAAAAATCGACACCGTGAACCTGAGAGAATCCTTGAGCACATAACCAAGCCTTGAAGACAACTTTTTTGCCATCATGCTTCTTTCTGAAAACCCAGGTTGACCCCACCGTCTTCACCAACGGAAGCAGGTCAACAACTTTCCACACGTTCAACCGATCCATGGCACCTAGTTCCGCCTTGATTGCCTCAATCCAACCCCTTGACTCCCCTCCCTTGATGGCCTCATGATAGTGATTAGGGATGTCATTGCCCAAAACAGTGACGAATACCCTTGGACGGCGTTCTCTGCCATAAGGAAGGATGTTGTTGGTTGTCACATCCCCATTTATCAAAGTCGGATGACGCGGCCCAACAACTGAGATCCCAGGAGGAGAAAGAGAAGATACAGGTGGATTTGGGGGTCCAGGAGTTCCGGGTCAACAATCTTCCGCCGTATCAATGGTGGAAGATGCATTGGAATCGGCCTCAAAAGAGTCGTGAGCCCATCCTTCATGCTCACCCATCGCGAAGGGAACCAAATCATTGGAAATTTTTGGAAAGATGGTTTCATCAAACTTCACATGTTGAGTCTTGACGAGCTTTCTATCACACAAGCGGAGTATCTGATTGTCAGCTTTCTGTACTCTTATCCACTTATTGTGGCGTTTACAGTAAGGACTAAAGAAATAACTTACACTTTAATAGTGTAAAATAACAATTAACAATAAAAAATAATACTCAAGTGTTATAAAAACACTAAGTACAGCAATATAACAGGTTATTACCCTGCTGCCAAAACTTCTGTAGATGAGTAATAACTCAGAAGGGCTAACCAGACTATACACGGTTCTTCCAATCCAATTAAAAGTATTTAATTGATTGGGGGGATTTTGGTTGAGGCATTTTAACTAATAAAGATAGTATATAAAGAAAGGGCAGTCCTCCTTACTTACAGGAGAAGGTGAGCGCCTTTTTAGCTTATAATAAGTTATCTAGTGTATGTTAAAATTGATGGGGAGTAATCTTCATTTTAGTGAAGAAAACTCCTTCTTAAATAATAAAATAAATATTATTTCACAAGCTTCTTTTGAAGCAGTGATCAGGGCAAGATCACCAGGGGGAACTGAGCACCCTGTTCGTGATCTGATGTGAAATATGGTGTCATTCCTATGTGGAATGACCCCATAATTATTTCACAATGAATGGCTTAGTGGGAAATAATTATTTCAACAGTAAATAATTATTTCACTAAGATGTGCTTGTGAATAAATTTTCTAGGGACTAAGGCTTGGAAAAGCGCTTGCCCTGAGTGATCAGTAATGTAAAATCACATGTACTTATGTATTTAATACATACTACATAAGTGATATAATTAAATACATGTGTAATCTTATAGTATATATTACTATGGGTTATGCTGGGATTTTCCAGGATTTTCAAGGAAAAAAATATACCAATAAATGGTTCTTTATCCATTTATTGCGTGTTTGAAAATTAATTTGCCAAGGATTTTCCTTAATTAAATTTCTTTGGATTTTTGATAAAAAATAGATGTAAATTTAAATAACTTGAGTATTGTACTCTACATGTGGTCATAAGTGTGGCTTGAACACAGAGCCTTATGTATCAACCAGATGTTTCTAGGCTTGTTCTTAACTGTTACACTATATACCAATTGTTGAAACAGTTGAGTATAATTTCTCTCATAACCAGAAAATCTAGTAAAATAAATAAAGTAAAAATAAAACAAAATAAATAATAATATAATTAATTATTCAGCTTGCAGTTTCAAGTGTTACATAATGTATGTAATATCTTGGTGGCTGACACCAATCCACAGAGCCTTCATTCTCAAAACCAATCAGAATCTCTACTTCGCCCGTCTGTCCTAATTTCCAAGATCGATGATTCTTTGGAACAGCAATAAAGGCCTTGCATCCAAAGGACCAAAGACGATGACAAGGAGGAGGCGATCCGGTCCACATTTCATACGGAGTGGACGGACGAGATGGAGTTGCTAACATGTTAGAGATGAACGTTGCCGCATTCACGGCTTCAGCCCAGTAAGTTTTCGGAAGGCTGCTGGTCAGGAGAAGACATCTTGCTTTGTCCAAGATGATTTGATTTGCATTTTCAGCAAAGCCATTGAGTTCAGGGGTTTCAGCCGGGGAAAAAGTTTGCAGGATTCCCTTTTCGGCAAAGTATTCTTCAAATCGATTGGAGACGAATTCTCCCCCTTGATCCAAAACAACTTCTTTGATCTTGTGATTCTGAAGATTTTCAAAAAGATTCACGAATTGTTGAAACTCCTCAAATGCATCAGATTTTGCCTTCAAAAATCAAACAAATTTGAAGGATGAGTATTGATCCACCAAGGTAAGAAAATATTTAAAACCAGAGAGTGAAGGAGGATTAATGGGTCCAAACAGATCCATATGTAGACGTTGAAGAGGAAACTGAACAGGCAAAAAATGACTGGGAAACGGAACAAGAGTCATCTTGGAACAGTTACATACCTTGCATACATAACAAGTCAACTTTTGATATTGGAAGACCCATGGCCTTCATGACTTGATTGCCGGGGTGTCCAAGGCGTCTATGCCACAAATCATGATCCGATTCTCTGAAATGAAAAAGAGCAGCAGGACATTGAGTGTACTTAGCATGAAGAAGATTGTCGACAATGTCACCGGAGAAAAGCAATCCGGTGTCATCTGAAATGTCAAAGAATTGCTCGTTTTTTGTGATTTTGACGGATGAAACAATGAGCCTGACAAGTGAAATCAACTGTTGTGAAATTGTTGGCACAAGTAAACAATCAACCAACCACAAATCATGATCCAATTCTCTGAAATGAAAAAGAGCAGCAGGACATCAAGTGTACTTAGCATGAAGAAGATTGTCAACAATGTCACCGGAGAAAAGCGATCCGGTGTCATCTGAAATGTCGAAGAATTGCTTGTTGTTTGTGATTTTGACGGATGAACCAATGAGCCTGAAAAGTGAAATCAACTGTTGTGAAATTGTTGGCACAAGTAAACAATCAACCAATCTGATGACATGATTGTTGGTTAATATTTCAGCTGTCCCATGTCCGCTAGCGATGAGAGGCGAGTCCGGATTACCAGTCTTGATTATAATTTTCTTTTGAGTGAAAGTTGAGAAAAGATTACAATTACGGAGCATATGATGAGACGCTGCTGAATCAATGACAACATCTTTCCTGGAGATGAAGGAGACAAAGACTGATGCATGAGCAAAACTTGCACTTGCGTTTCTAGCTTTTGGAGACGGTCAAAGGTGAGGAAACTTCTCGTAGCATTTGGATTCGACATGAGTTGTACATTCTGGATTGTGAACCAAGTTTGCGCAATAATGTATGATTTTGAAAGGGAATTTGCTGCTTGATGGATTCGAAGTTGAAACAAGTGCAGTCGCCTCTCTATTGGTCTTGGTGGTTTTATGAGTTAGCCAGGTTTGTAACGCATCCAGAACAAGATACGGGGAAGAGGTGCAATCTTCAGACAAGGCGCAGTTATCAATTATTTTATCAAGATTTTCATTGTGCATCAGTTTGCCGAGGACAAGATAAGAGATAATATCTTGAGGGAGAGTGATGCCGACGGGGTCAATGTCCAGAAGGTGTGATCGTGTTTGATCAATGTATTTAATATAAAATTGCTAGAGAATTTTTAACCAAAAACCAGACTACAATAAGGGAGTTAGAACATAATCAAAGTAGAGAAAAGTTAGAGACAAAGAAAAGAGAAAGAGATCATACCACAGGACAATGATTGATAATTTTTTTAAGGTACCAGAAGGTCAAAGAAGAAGATTAGGAAGATTTGGAGCAACACTGAAAAAGCGGGAAAGTTTTAGTGATGAGACAACAAGCAGAAACAAGGAAAAAAAGAAAAGAGGATGTCGAGACACAAACAGGAAGATGAAGTTGTTTAAGACTGAGATAGGTGGTCACAATCAATGTAGAGTCGGTGAATCAAGGTGAGTCTTGATGAGGAAAGAAGATGTAAGCGATTCGTCGATGACCTCAAGCGAAGAGAAGGAAGTAATCAATTACTTTACACCGTTAGACCTAGTTTAATACTGAGCTGCAGATAGATTCTTTTAGATCGATCTTGAAGAGTGATGGATTGATCTTGAGGAGTGGTGGAAAGGGGATTGAAGGTGTTGAGGATTAATGAAATAGAGAGATCCTGGCCTTCCACATCAACGCAAAGTGAAGGTTTAAATCACCCTGGACTCTTGATTGTAAGCCCCCTGGCAATAAGTTTGGGGGTTTTAAGTAGTCTTGACAGATGATTTTTCAACAGTATTCTTGCAGATTCCCTTTGTAGACCATAGCTGACCAACTCATGAACACTCGTCCTCAATTAATAACAGAGTGAGATGTGTATTGTGAACTGATCTTCTTCCACAAGAGGATGGGATCCAAATTTGTGACTCCATTAACAAATTACTTATAGCATCAAGGATTAATGCGAGAGGTAATCAGAGAGATAGCCTTGTGTCCCACTTTCAAATATGTTGTCCTTTCTGCATCCGAGGCCGTTTGAGCAATCAGAATGATGCAGCAGTCCCAGAGATCCTTTCTGCGAAGATAGATGAACATCCTTGAGGACCAATTGGTGTAGTTTGATCCATCCAGAATGGGAACGCCATTTGATGCGGGTGTATCATTCTTGTCAGTGCCAGACATGTCGACTGTGCCTTAAAGTTGTTGTGATATTGGGTCGGTGGAGGTTGAGCCAAACGAGACTGTAAATCTGTTAATCAACAAACTAAAGTTTGTATTTCTGATAAGCAATCTGTCTTTGAAGAAATACAAATGATAAAATAAAAGAAAAAATAAATATACCTAAAGGCAAAGAGGGCAGTATAACTAGACACGCGATGAACAGGAGACACAGGACAAGAGATAAGATAACAAGTTGAAAGAAAATAAATGTCAATGATGTTTGCAGGGAAGTCCGAGAAGAGTGACCAGCCATGAAGAACCTACTAGTTGTATGATAGGAGTTCGAAGATGGCAGGGATCGGCAGATTTGTCTATAGGAAGGGAAAGATTTGAGAGTAAAGACGCAATGATATGGAATAAGGTTGTCAACTGATGATGATGTCAAAGATGGAGGAACAGCTTATATAGAGAATGATAAGCTTTATGAAGCAGAATAAGATTTGATGAAGTCTGCAAGTTCCCCGAAGAAAGAGAGGGAGATCGAAGAAATGTTGAGCTTATATATGGAAAAAGTAAGAAGGGAGAGAGGTTCAAGCGGAGATTCTTGCTGGGAAGATTCTGAGAGATCCGAGGGTCGTATGATGTCATAAAGAGGACCGAGCGAGCTAATGACGTCAGTGAAAGATTGAGGGCTGCTAGAGTCCTAGAGGGATGTCACAGGAATATCAACAGAGGTCACCCTTGGATTGAAGTCTTGGGTCCTTGATGCCGTGCACTTGGAACTTATCTTGCAGATAAGTGATCATGGTTTTTGCTGATGTTGGTTCTTGCTAGAATTAAAGCAACTGAAAGGATTTCATTGGATAGTTAGTTTTAGATTAAAATACAATGAACTCGTTTTTACTTCTATTTATGACTGAGAATGAAATATACCTGAAAGCAACATAAGCTGTATCCTCTTTGTACAATTTGAAGATTGAGAGAAAATAAGGAAGGGAGTGATATTGAGTAGGAAAGAGGGATGAGATTTGATTGGGAAAACAGAGAGCAACTGGGGAAGTAGTCAATGGAGAAATGATAATGGAGGAATTTGTCTGATTATTTGTTTGCTGATATTGCTAGAATGATGATGAATAAAAGCATTGCTTATTTTAGTAATTTCTTCTGTTCTTGATGGTCTGGTTCTTTTTGCTATGACTTACATAACAGAAACCGTTTTATAGGATTATTTCCTTCAGGGATTCTGTTCGTTTACAGTCTTTTCTGCACAATGATCAAAGTTATTGATTGGCTTTTCTTTTCTATTTTTATCTGTGCTTTCTGGGAGAAAACATACATTAAATTAAGGTTTAACAGTTCGTTGTCTGTGATCCTTGATCTGAGGTCTTTGGTCATTGTTGACGCTTGTCTTGGAGCGAGGTTCTGGTTTATAACCGATCTGCCTATTACAGCATCCACCCTTTATTTGCTAAAATTTCTGCAACTGCGGAGACTTTAGCAAGGCGCACGGGCCTCCGTAGCTGCCCAACCAAGAAATTCCACCCTCGCGGCTTGGTATTGTGCCTCTTCTACTGCCGAACCAAGCCGCTCCACCCTCGTGGACTTGTCAAACCCTTCGGTAGCTGATCAATAATTGTCAACCCACAAAAAAAAATGGAACAAATGAAACAAAAAATGAAACAAAAAAGTAAAAAAACAAGTAATACAATCAATAAATGAAACAAATTAAAGTAAAATAAAATAAATAACAAATATGAAGAAAAACCCTCCAAAATGGAAACATGTCTCTAATTGACATGTTTCCCTAAATTTATTTTTCAGAATACACTGTCAAAAAGGGGAAATAGGTCCCATTTTGACATGTTTCCCCTTTTTGAAAGAGACATGTCAAATACAGAAATGTTTGCCCTTTTTGAGAGAGACATGTGTGTATTTGACATGCTTACCCTCATTGAGAGAGAACAGTCAAATACAAAAAAGTTTCTCCTTTCTGTCAGAGACATTGAATTTCGGGAAGCATGTCAAAGAGATACATGTGGTGCCTCATGTGAATGAGACACCACATGTATGTTCCCCCTTTTTGTGAATGACCCATGATCATCCTTTTTTTGACATGTGGGAAAGCATGTCAAAGAGAAACATGTGGGGAAACATTTCAAAGATAGACATGTGGCCAAAATTGTCAAAGAAATACATGTGGGCAAAAATGCTGACATGTGGTGTCAGCCCTAGAGATACTCCAGAGTATCCTAAAGACTGACTTCAATGTAAAATATTAATAAAATATGGTATTAGCAATAATATATACTATAATATTATTAAAGTAATCAACTTTTCATGTAAAATTAGGTGGGGTACCTCACTCAAACCACCACCAAATTACAACTCCTTCTATTACTTTACCATATCTCAAAAGGTACTTAGTAGGAGATGGAATAACCGTAAAAATATAGATTATAAAGTATTGTCATAAAAGCTGAGAGACAATAAAATTATTTGCATAAATATAATAATAATACAGTTATGCTTATAAGAAAGAAATTACCTGAGTGCGTGGTAATTTCCCAGTATTGTTCTATTAAATGAATTGGCCCATGATGTGATTGGTTATACATACATGTCATGAGGTCATGGGGACATAGAAAATACTGTGCTCAATTCAATACAATTCCCATTACATCATTGTACATTTGAATTGTAATACATTAGAGCAGAATTTAGAATAAACATTCTAGAACATTCCTCAAGGAATCTCTAGAATATAAAAGGAGACCATTTCTGGCCTAGGATTGGTTCCTCAGCATATTCCCTAGTACCATTTTGTAAGTACTCTGAATATTCTCCTCCTACTATTAGAGTAGTGTATCCCCTTTATATCCAACCCAACCTTTATTACTGGAATAGTCTCAAGTTACCTTAGAATTCCCCATCTCTTGGCCTTGATCTGTTCCTTAGAAAGCAGTTGCTGCAAGACTACCACCTCTGACAGTAGCCAATCAGCTTAAGTGCTTGCCAGCTGCTTAATAGCAATTATTATTGCTAAACCTTTCCCAAAAAGACAAAGAATAGCCAAACCTACACGGTTAACTATTGGTCTTCTCCAATTGAGTGATTTGTATATCAAATATTCAATTATAAGGAGTTTTAGGTTATCCTCTGTGCATAGTTTGGACACTATAGAGAGAATAAATTCAATTATTTATTCAGATAACCTTTCAGCACAGTGACAGTACCTGGTTTAAATGTAAAATTAAACCAGTGTTTCATACACAGAGCTGACATGTGGGAAAGCATGTCAAAGAGAAACATGTGGGGAAACATTTCAAAGAGAGACATGTGGCCAAAAATTTCCAAGAGATGCATGTGGGCAGAAAATCTGAAGAGAGACGGGAAAGCATGTCAAAGAGAAACATGGGGAGAAACATGTGGGGAAACATTTCAAAGACATATGGCAAAAAATGTCAGAGAGATGCATGAAGTTTCATGGGTTCATGGCAGTAGGGCTTTAAAAGACCTGCCTTGCTCATAGCTCTTAAGATTATAGTACTTCCATCCCACTCCTATAAATACACCCAAAAAGCCTCATAGCCAAAGTAAAATACTATTTTAATGGACCACATAGAAGAGCTCTTTGAGATGGAGGAAGAAGATGCCATCTTCCACCATCTGATTTCAGGTCCCAGCACATCTAGAAACCAAGGAACCCAAGAAAGACGAGCAATCATTGCAAGAAACCAAGTTGAAGGTCATGCAAGACTATTCAATGATTATTTTAGCCTCAATCCTGTGTACAATGAAAGGTTATTTGAGAGAAGTTTTTGCATGAGCTGCAGCCTATTTAGCAAATTCGCCATAATTTTCAGAATCATAATAGGTTTTGGATGCTAAAGACAGTGAGTTATCATTTTCTTTTCCCAAGAAAGAATTCCCTGGAGCATTTTTCTTATACTTCTTATCTTCAAACAGGATTGCTGTGGTCGGCCGTTGATAAACGCACGCCAAGCGCGCACGCCAACGCCAACCCGCACGCCAATTTTTTTTGGCGTGCGGGGCCTACACGCCAATTTTTTTTGGCGTGTAGGGTCTAAACGCCAAAATAAATTGGCGTGTGAGACCCGCACGCCAAAAATGGCGTGTGGTTCCCACACGCCATTTTTTTTTGGCGTGTGGGCCCCACACGCCAAAGAAAATTGGCGTGTGGGACCCGCACGCCAATTGTTTGGCGTGCGGGTCCCACACGCTCACGTAATCAAGGGCGTTGATAAACGCACGCCAACGGCGCACGCCAACGCCAACCCGCACGCCAATTTTTTTTGGCGTGCGGGGCCTACACGCCAAAAAAAATTGGCGTGTAGGGTCTACCAGCCAATTTTATTTGGCGTGTGAGACCCACACGCCAAAAATGGCGTGTGGTTCCCACACGCCAAACAATTGGCGTGTGGGAGCGCACACCAAACAATTGGCGTGCGGCTCCCACACACCAATTGTTTGGCGTGTGGGGGGATCCCGCTCACGTAATCGAATGGGAGGTGCCATTCGATTACGTGAGCGGGCCGGCTGACGAGGTTATACAACCTCTTCAGCCGGGAGGACTTCCTCCCGGCCAACGAGGTTGTATAACCTCGTCGGCCAGGAGGAAGTCCTCCTGGCTGACGAGGCTGTATAGCCTTGTCGGCCGGGAGGACTTCCTCCCTGCCAACGAGGCTATACAACCTCGTTGGCCAGGAGGACTTCCTCCTGGCTGACAAGGTTGTATAGCCTCGTCAGCCGGGAGGAAGTCCTCCCGGCTGACGAGGTTATACAACCTCGTCAGCCAGGAGAAATTCCTCCTGACCGACGAGGTTGTATAGCCTCGTCGGCCGGGAGGAAGTCCTCCCGGCCGACGAGGCTATACAGCCTCGTCAGCCGGGAGGAAGTCCTCCCGGCCGACGAGGCTATACAGCCTCGTCAGCCAGGAGGACTTCCTCCTGGCCGACGAGGTTGTATAACCTCGTCGGCCGGGAGGAAGTCCTCCTGGCCGACGAGGTTATACAGCCTCGTCGGCCAGGAGGACTTCCTCCTGGCTGACGAGGTTGTATAACCTCGTCAGCTGGGAGGAAGTCCTCCCGGCTGACGAGGTTATACAACCTCGTCAGCCAGGAGGACTTCCTCCTGGCCGACGAGGTTGTATAACCTCGTCGGCCGGGAGGAGGTCCTCCCGGCCAACGAGGCTATACAGCCTCGTCAGCCAGGAGGACTTCCTCCCGGCCGACGAGGTTCGCCAAAAAAATTGGCGTGTAGGGTCTACCAGCCAATTTTATTTGGCGTGTGAGACCCACACGCCAAAAATGGCGTGTGGTTCCCACACGCCAAAAATGGCGTGTGGTTCCCACACGCCAAACAATTGGCGTGTGGGAGCGCACACCAAACAATTGGCGTGCGGCTCCCACACACCAATTGTTTGGCGTGTGGGGGGATCCCGCTCACGTAATCTAATGGGAGGTGCCATTCGATTACGTGAGCGGGCCGGCTGACGAGGTTATACAACCTCTTCAGCCGGGAGGACTTCCTCCCGGCCAACGAGGTTGTATAACCTCGTCGGCCAGGAGGAAGTCCTCCTGGCTGACGAGGCTGTATAGCCTTGTCGGCCGGGAGGACTTCCTCCCGGCCAACGAGGCTATACAACCTCGTCGGCCAGGAGGACTTCCTCCTGGCTGACAAGGTTGTATAGCCTCGTCAGCCGGGAGGAAGTCCTCCCGGCTGACGAGGTTATACAACCTCGTCAGCCAGGAGAAATTCCTCCTGACCGACGAGGTTGTATAGCCTCGTCAGCCGGGAGGAAGTCCTCCCGGCCGACGAGGCTATACAGCCTTGTCAGCCAGGAGGACTTCCTCCTGGCCGACGAGGTTGTATAACCTCGTCGGCCGGGAGGAAGTCCTCCTGGCCGACGAGGTTATACAGCCTCGTCGGCCAGGAGGACTTCCTCCTGGCTGACGAGGTTGTATAACCTCGTCAGCTGGGAGGAAGTCCTCCCGGCTGACGAGGTTATACAACCTCGTCAGCCAGGAGGACTTCCTCCTGGCCGACGAGGTTGTATAACCTCGTCGGCCGGGAGGAGGTCCTCCCGGCCAACGAGGCTATACAGCCTCGTCAGCCAGGAGGACTTCCTCCTGGCCGACGAGGTTGTGTAACCTCGTCGGCCGGGAGGAAGTCCTCCCGGCCGACGAGGTTATACAGCCTCGTGCCGGGAGGAAGTCCTCCCGGCTGACGAGGTTGTATAACCTCATCAGCCGGCCCGCTCACGTAATCGAATGGCACCTCCCATTCGATTACGTGAGCGAGGGGGGACCTGCACGCCAAACAAATTGGCGTGCGGGGCCCACACGCCAAATAAACTTGGCGTGTGGGTCTCACACGCCAATTTATTTTGGCATGTAGGCCCTACACGCCAATTTTTTTTGGCGTGTAGGCCCCGCACGCCAAAAAAAATTGGCGTGCGGGTTGGCGTTGGCGTGCGTTTATCAACGCCCCGTAATCAAATGGCCCCTCCCATTCAATTACGTGAGCGGGGGATGTGTATATCCCATACACATAATACATACATGTATTATGTGTATGGGATATACACATCCCCCGCTCACGTAATCGAATGGGAGGGGCCATTGGATTACGTGAGCGAGCCCGAGTCTGTTTCCGGACTGGGGCTTGCTTATGGTCCTGGTTTTTTCAACCAGAACCACAACAAACACCGCCCACCGCTCACCGATTTGATCAAAAAACGCAGTGAGTCTGAAAATCCGAAAAAAAAAAAAAAAAAAAAAAAAAAAAAAAAAATCAAAAAAAAAAAAAAAAACAAAAAAAAAATGAGAAATACAAAATGAGAAAAAAACCCCAAACAAACCCCAAAAAAGGGATTTTTTGGGGTTTAATTTTGTGGGAGAAAAAAAGCCCACAGGCCCAGGGCTCCAAGACCCAACTGGCCCAAAGACAGGGCCCAATGGCCATAAGAAGGGGCCCGCCTCTGCCCATCACCTCCCGTGGGCCCACAGGCCCACTTTGATGCTCCAAAGGGGCAATAAAACATTCAAAGGGGCCATTCAAACCCCCCAGGCAGCTCAAAGGGCCCCGTATAAGCCCCAGACGCACATCATCCCCCCCAAAAGTGGCCCATCTCAAACACATCTCTTCCTATTTCTATTTATTTTTCACCGTAAATATAGTAACACGTGCTGACAAACTCTCCCATTCAAATGCAAACAGATTCCGCACAATTCACCAAATCAGCAGCAAACGATGTCTCACACCGGTCATTACAACTCCTCAAGCAATCAGCCTCCACACCCATACGGATTCTATGAGGTTGACCCCAACCATCACCCTCACGCCCCACTTGGCAACATGTATCAAAATCAAACCTCTGCGTATGGAAATCCACACGTGCTTGGCCAACCTGCAGCTCCAATCAATCAATCAGGCCACCTAGCAACTAACTATGGCTACCCAAGCAACCAATATGGCCAAGCCCCCCAGCCCCTTACTGTCCCCTCAGCCCACCCAGCCACCTACAGCTTCAAAGACAACAACTACAGACTGGCAATCCAGCCAAACCCTGTCCCCCCAGCCCACCCAGTAGCGCAGCCTGTGTTCCGCCCATATGAGGTACAATTGCCTCAATTCACCCACTATCACAATCAACCTCCAGCCTCTACCTATCAGCTTGATCCAGCCCAACCATCCTATCTGGCTCAGCCAGCCCTCTACGCACCACCTCATATAACTCAAGCCCCACCATCCCATCCGTTTCCGCAATCCCATCAAGCACCACAAATCTCAAACTACTGGCAGCCGGGACCCCAACCATTGTCCCACCCGGCCAACCCATTCACTCTTGGACCCACTCACTTCCAAGGCCCGCCAACCTCTCACAATTTCCCTGTTGGCCAACCATCAGTGCCTGCTCCGCCGCAGACAAATCAAATCCCTTCAATACCTGTCATGCAAGATATGCAGCCATCTCTGGGGGAAATAAACTCCTCTGCGCCATTTAGCCCTCAAATTTGGCCACCTGCACAACCAAGTCCTCAACAGTTTCCCCCAGCAACGTCCAGCCCTCAAGTCCTTCAAACTGTGGCTGAAGGTCAGTTTTCAAATACTTCTCCACTTTGTTTTCATATTACCAAGAACTAATGTTTACCTACTCAATTCCCCAGTCAAATACCCAAGGATCACGGCTACATCTGCTGGCGGGTATCAACTTGCACCACCCAGCCCTCAACTGTTTCCCCAAGCAAATTTCAGCCCTCAAGTCCCTCAAACTGTGGCTGAAGGTGAGTCTTCAAATACTTCTCCACTTTGTTTTCATCTTACCAAGAACTAATGTTTACCTGCACAATCTCCCAGTAAAATACCCAAGCGTCACGGCTACATCTCCCGGCAGGTATCACCCTGCACCACCCAGCCCTCAACTGTTTCCCCCTGCAACTCTGAAACTTTCAGCCCTCAAGTCCCTCAAACTGTGGCTGAAGGTGATTCTTCAAATATTTCTCCACCTTGTTTTCATCTTACCAAGACCTAATGTTTACCTAGTCAATCTTTCAGTATACCCGCTCAATCCTTTAGGACGTTCACCGCTGGCCCCCGCAATGTTACCCGCCGCCAATCAACCACATAAAGTGTTGATGAAATCTGAAGATGTACAATCTTATGATTATTCAGTTGGCAGTAAGTTCTTCTAGTTTCTTAATTCGCCCACTTGAGGCAGACTGGCTGAACTGCTTGTGTTTCCAGATGCAATGGATGCACCACCCGAATTCCTTTTCACATGTGTCACTGATCTCAAACACTTTGTCACCACATGGGCCCACGAGCATGGTTACACTCTGAAAGTTTGTGCTTCCAAGCGGGAAAAGAACATCTACTTTGCATGCACAGTTGCCGAGGAAGACCAAACCTCAGTTGATGCTATCCGGTTTTGAGAATCTAGGAATAAGCGACTGGGGTGCTGCTTCAAAATATCCGGCCACAAACCAACTTCAGTAAAACTCAAGGATGCACCATGGGAACTCTGATGCCAAAAGACGATTGAGCACAATCATGGTCCAATCGATCTGGAACATGTAGTCATCCACAAGAAGCTCTCTCTCGAAGGCCAAACTGAGGTTGCTCGCTTATTGTCTCTTGGAATGCAACCCCAGGAAATTGCTAGACTCCTTACTAGCAGTGAGGGAAGGTTTGTAACCAACAGGACGATATACAACACAAAGCAGGCACTGAGGGCAGAGAAGAGGGCTGGAAACACCCCAATCGAGTACCTCCTACGTTGCCTCAACGAATCCAATTGAACACACGAGGACGTTTACAACACAGACGGCAAGCTCCTTTGCTTGTGGTTTGCGCACCCAGGATCGTTGCTTCTTGCTCGCAGGTTCCACCATGTGGTCAACAAACAAAGAGACATTAGTACAGACTAAGAATTTGCACACAAATAATACGTATAAGAAAGAGAAATTGTTATCAACACTACTGATAACAGCTAGAAAATGCTTACAAATGGTGAATATACGCCTGAATTACATTCCTGAACTGATATGTAATGGGCCAAAAAAAATAGAAGACATTGTTTTTTTGGGAAATAAAAAATACCATAAATTTCTACACCCCTGGAAGTATATTAAACATTTTTAAAAGGTTGAAAAAAAATTAAAATCCGCCCGCAAAAAAATAAATTAAAAACAGGGTTTAAAAGCGGAAAACCGGGTGTGCTGCGCAGCAAATTTGAGGTTGCCGCTGCGTAAAACTGTGTGTAAAGGCGGAAAAACCGGGTTTGTTCCTTAATGCCCTATAATAATTATGATACCACTAAGGAATCCAAATAGCCCAATTCTGGATAATCTATAGTTTAATGCTGATATATCATCAAGAATTGGCCACAACCTACCTTCAATAAGGTAGAAACCACAAACCCACATGAGTACTCCTTGGATGCCTATTAATAATAATCTGTTTGGGTTATATTTCAAAAAACACTTAAGTCTGATGTTTCATTCAAGTGGATGAGCAAGACAGTGGTGGAAATTACAACTCAAGGGCATGTGAATGAGAAATAAAAGGGAAACCAAAGAAAAAACAACCCCCGGTACATATATCAGAAGTGGTAGTTGGCTACAGCTATTTCTATATCTTGGGAAAACAAAATTTGGAGGTTTTGAATAGAAAAACATTTGTGAAACTCTTCATGGGTTTTTTTCCAATCAACCATTGGCAAACCATCATGACCAATCCGGTTAAATCCCATGGAGCACAAAAAGTTGAGAAAGTATAATCGGAGGTTATCCAAAGTCCTGTGAGGCATCACTGAAGTATTACCACTATCAACCTTATGTTTCAGAACATTGGCGCCAAATTCCAATAAGGCCAAAGCATTTGAAGTAGTCGGAAGTTTGGACCCGTATTTGTTAGTGACAAAGGCAGTTGTTGGACCAAAAACCAGGAGACCAGCAAGCATCCGCATTTGCTCCCGCGTTTTTAATGTTGACCACTCATCAAGCTTTTTATACTTTGGTCTTGTTGGTGCCAGGAGACCGCAGATGTAACACAAGGCTGACATAGCCCCCGTGAAGTATAGACCAAGGACCTTGAGACAGGAGGTGTTTGGTTGGGGGCTTGATCCATCCTTTGCGTGACTTCCAAGGTTTTCATAAGTTCGTTGGAATGCAAGATGGGCAGTATGCACCAAAGATTCGTCCAGGGGGAGAGGCTGCCATTCACTGCCCTGTTGCTCCATTTGTCGAAGGGCCCAGCAGTCTTGCAAAGCACTTTTAAGCCGGAGATAAGCGTGGTCACTTGGAGAAAAGTATGAGGCCAGATTCGCCACAAGTGTGTGGGTCTGGACACGTTTGGACGGCGGCGCCTTCCGGTTCTCCTGGGAAGCCTCGAGCTGTGCCATGTTGACAACTTCAGGAGTTATCAGAGAGAGAGCACCAGGTTGAGTGGGGTTAAGAATTCTCTCTGCATACCACACAAATATTAGCCTTTGTGATGTATGAACAAGTGAGAAAAAAAGTGATTAATTACCAGATTTGCATGCCTTCAGAAGTGTATCCACTTCCCTCCAAACAACTCGGCTGAACTCCTGTGGCATCGTTGGATGTGGTGTGACCATTGAGCGAAGGTGTGTGAGGATGAATGCTTTGTTTTCAATCATTTTCTCGGCTGAACGGTGTGACCACGCAATTCCACCCGCCAAATTTTCATTCAAATCATCTGCCAATGCTTTTGGAAGCATTGGGCCAGGGATAAATAGACCCATATCTGTGCGCAAAGGAGGGATGTTGATTACAAGATGGGTGTGCATAAGCAATTGGGAGTGACTTACAAGGAGGCGTCAGGACAGGGGGAGGAGGAATTGATTTGCCCGGTGGTCTTTGGGTAGGTGGCTTGACTGTTGATGGCCCAGCAACAGGGGGGTTCCGTGGAATTCTGAGGCCTTGCAGTGATTGCGCAGTGATGAATTTGTGAGAGGTGGGATGAGGGGTGAAGAAATTATACATGGGGCCTGTATTTTTAGAAGAAGAAGCAGAGTTGTCCAGGCGCGCCTTTTTGCTCGTAGGGTCTTCAACCGTAGGATCTTCAATTCGTACCATGTCATAGCAATATAGGGTGTGTTGTGGCACCGGTTCATGGACTGGCTCCTGGTGCAAGGTAGGTTTGGGACGTCCATGAAGGAATTGTTGGAGGACTTGCTGGTCTTCTGCACCATCTTCAGAGTCATCTGTTTCTGTCAGCTTGCTACTATGTCAGAGACAACCTGAACAAAATATGTAATAATATAATAATGAAAGAGACATTATTACAAACCAACAATGAAAGAGACCTTATTACAAAACACCAATAAGAGAGACATTGTTACTTATGAAAGAGACATTGTTACTCTTTACGCCATAAAAAGAGAAAAATACATATAAAAACATGTAAATAATAAAATATTATTTAATATTCTGATTCTACATGTAAAATAACATAGGGTACCTCAGCCAAAGTACCCCTGTAGCTTTACTCCTTCTAGTAGTAAATCCACTTTAAACTACTATAATAATGTATAAACATGAATAGTAGAATATACAACCTGTATGACGAACAGAATAATCATCATACAACAGTAAAACCATAGTACAACTCAAAAGAAACATATGTAAACATCCTTACATACATAATTTGACATTTGTGGCCCAATTGGGATGACATATTACTAATGGTGATCATGACAGATGTTCTACATGGTTACCACTTCAGTTGGACACTCTGAAGCGCACACGTGAACCATATTACATGACAGTAACTGTGGTAATACTCCCATGTCAACCATTGACATCATTGCCAATCTGTCATGGCTCATCCTTAGTAGTTACTACTAAGAATCATGACACAAGACAGCCCTCTCTAGCTCTCCTGTTTTGCCACCAAGGCTTCAAAGAAGATATTTAAGAGGCTCTTCTTTCCCCTTGCTTTAATCCCCATCATCTTTTATACATACAACATACATACATAGCATTCCACCAGTCATAGTAACCAGTGTCCTGCCCTGTAAGTTTGTCTATTATAGACCTGATCACTCAGCCCTCTTTCTTCACCAACTGCCAGTCTTTAGCCCATCAATCCAACCGCCTCAGCCTTTCCAGTAACCCATAGAAGTGCCCCTTCCTTCCAGAAAAGACCATAACAGTAAGTCCTTTCTTTCAGGAGTTGTGGCCCTTCTAGCCATCTTTACTGGGATCAAAACAACCCCTGCTTGCAGGCCCCAGTTGTAACAGGTCACCAATTTCCTCTGCTTTTTGCAAGAAAACCTGTGGAGGGAACTAAACCACCCCTGCTTGCAGGCCCCTCCTTAAAAAATATATCCTTATATTTTTTATATCTCATATCACCACCATATTACCACCCTTTTCTATCTTTGCACCCTGTGTAGCTAGAAGGATCTTAGTCCTTGGCATCACAGAGCGTTGTGGAACTACTCAAGGGACAGAATAGAGCTTGGAAGGGAAATGGATGACTACACTAGTATTAATGTAAGTTATACCAAGGGTGCTGGGGTAAAGCTGCCTTCCTGGTCAATGCTGAGAGGGAATGAGTGTAACACTAAGAATAAAAATAAAGGTGTGGCTGATTTCTATTTATTCTTAGATGACTAGTACTGATGAGCTTAGCTACTACACCTATAAGGTGGGAGGAATGGAAGGGGATTGTGAGTGGTAGAAAGTATATATCTATAAAGTATAATGTGGGGCAGGGTTGGTAGCTATGGAGTCAAAGTGGGTCAAGCAAGACAGGGGACAGTCTTCTTATATTGAGATTCAAGCTGGTATTTATATTTATATATTTCTAAGAGTGATGGTAACTCTACTAAGTTATGTATACTAATTATATGGGATCTGTAATGTTGGTATATGTAGGGGGTAATTTAGCAAGTCCGGGGGTCCATAAGGGAACAAGAGGGAGGAACAGGTGTCCTTATATATCTGAGAGAGAAGATGAGCCATCAGGCTAGAGAAAGGAAACAACCAGGCTATGACATGTAGCTGGTGGGAAAGGAAAATATGACAGATGAAGTAGAATAGACAGTGACACATATGAAATGGTCATGACAGTGACAGATGAGTAGTGGAAAGGTAGAGTTTATGTATATGATGAAATATGTTATGTAGTATATAATGTGTAATATTTATTATGTATTTTGGTTGTGAAAATATATCTAATTATAATATGTACTTATTGTATTCTATACCTTGCTTTATACTATAATTTGCTTGTATTATTCTGAGTTTGCCTGTAACTCTTGAACTATGAGGAATTTGGGGGTAGTTGTAGTGGGTGACTAGGGTTAAAATGGGGTGTAGAATCTGATTATGAAATGATAACAGTGAATATATGTAAGGTTTGGGATTTATGAGTATTTATTTGTAAGTGAATGTGATTTATTAGTGGTAAATAGTCTTGGAAATTATAGTAATGATGTGGAATGGATCACCACATCCTCCCCCAACTTATTGTCTGACCCCAGACAATGCAGCCAAAGAGAAAAGGCTGGAAAAAGTGATCCATGGAAAGTCCAGAGTATTCCTGTCCAAAGTCCAAATGATCCAAATCCAGTGAAAGCCCAAGCCAATATAGTCCAGTATAATTTGATCCAGATCCAGTGTCCATAGTATCCAGTATTCATTAGTCCAGTGTCCATGTGTCCAGTGAAAAGTATTTTAATCTTCTTTTAGTATATATATTATAGTCTTTTAAAGTGGTTGAAAATCCTACTAGTATGCCATCTTGATGAATATTTTCTACAGGTAAAAGTATCCTTGAAAAATCTTGAGTTTATTTTAATTATAATCTAGGTTCATTATTTATTAGACTCAAATACTAAGCCATCAGTGTACTTGTATACATGTATTTCTAATAAATGTTCATTCTAGCCTTCTTATTCTTATTTATATCTTCTTGAAATTCTTGGACACTAATAAATGCTTACTGATAATTCTTCAGGTGGTGGTATGGTAGGAGCAACAATTCTTCTTAGTCTGGTTTTATATATCTTCTAATCTGAGTAATCCTTTGGCCTCTGGGTATTGGTGCTGATTTGACTATGTCCTCTGGGGTATGGTAAAGTATCCTGGTGTTGGGTTCCAAGTGGTTCCTGGTCTCTGTGTATTGGTGCTGGTTTGACTATGTCCCCTGGGGTATGGTAAAGTATCCTGGTGTTGGTTGTAAGTGGTTTCTGATTTTGGTTGGATGCAATTTTAGATGGGTGAATGGTGGAAACTGAGAGGATGCTTGATTGTTCTTCATGGGTTGGAATGAGTGGGAAAATAATATATGTAGAATAATAATAAAAAAAAAGGGAACCTCTGTGTGATGTGATGTTGATGGGTGGAATGAGTAGAAGATATGTAGATTGTGTGATTGGATGATAAGGAGTTGGGATGCAGAAAATATGTAGAGTGTGATGGGAAGATTTTTTTTAAAATGAGTAGAAGATATGTAGAGTATGTGATTGGATGATAAGGAGTTGGGATGAAGAAAATATGTAGAGTGTGATGGGAAGATTTTTGAATGAGTAGAAACTGAGTAGATAATCTGGTGATGATGAGATGGAATGAGTAGGAAATATCTAGAATCTCTGATTTGGGGATGATGAAGTGGAATATATATATATATATAGAAACTGTGTAGAATATGTGATGATGATGATTTATTTGATGTCTGGTGGTTTAAGAATCAGGTCAGGAGGGACAGAAAAAAAATAAAAAATTCCTGGTGATTTTTCCCTTTGGTAGTGCAGTGCTCCTCCCCCAACTTATTGTCTGTCCCCAGACAATGGAGGGAAAATAATCTTGAGAGAATGACAGGTTGGATGGATGATGAAATGATGAGTTGGGATGAGCAGTAAAAAAAAATAGAAGGTATCCTGGGAAAGAAGTGATGAGAATAGAAGATTTTTGTGGTATTATTATATAAATGTAGTGTTGATGTGTTTGTATTATTATGTTTACTTGTTTTTATTAGTAATTTTTTTTTTTTTTTTTTTTTTTTTTTTTTTAAATTATTATTTGATTTTATTTGATTTTATTTGATTTTATTTGATTTCATTTTATTATTTTATTCTATGTATTTTGAGTTGATTTTACTAGTTTTTTTATTTTTATTTTATATTTTATTTTTACTTGTTAATATTATTATGTTTGAAAAAAAAGGCAATGCCGGTTCGATGTCTGCGCGGGGAACAATATGTATGCGGCGTTCCGGTTCGCACACCGGCGTTGGTAGTGTATGCGGAGGGATTTGGCGGAGCCGCGGAGTCCAAACGAGACCACTGATTATCTGAGCACGAAGTAAAAAGAAAAGAAACAAACCGAGAGAAAAAGAAAAAAGGAAAAAAAGATACAAAAGTGAACTGGGTCGGCCACCAGAGTCGAAAAGGCTAAAGAATCCCCCCTCCAGACTGTAGTCTGAGAAGCGAGATCCTCATAAGAAAAAAACTATGCCCGGGTCGAGCACCGGCGTCGAATACTGCAGAGGGATAACTGTGTCGTCCTGGTTCGTCCACCAGAGTCAATATGTTTTGGGGAGATGACCACTCGTTGTTTGTGGTAGTAGTGAAGGAAGAACTACTCGTTTCCGGATCGTACACCGGCGTCTTAAAATGTCGAGGATAACTGTGTCGTCCTGGTTCGTCCACAAGAGTCGATAATGTAAACGGATAAGTGGTAATGCTTGGCTATTTATTATATAAAGGACCAATTTCCTTTGTTCTCTTTCTTCCCCTTCTTTCCTTATATTATAAACATTAGTTGTATTACTCATTGCTACCATGTCCTCCCCAAGTCGTCCCCTATCCATTAGTTCTTCTTTGTCTTCTTCAACAAACAGCAATGAGTCTTCTTCTTCGAGTTCCCATACCTCCGTCCAGCCACTTGTTGCCAATGTGGAATCGTTCGGCCCATTCGTCCGCGACTCCTTTTCTTTAGAGGAACTGGCGGCGCTCCATGGTACTGTTAATGAACATTTGACTGAATTTGCCCGGTCGAACCACTGCGATCCCCGGGCCGCGGCAGCCTCTCGGTACCAACTGTACAGCCGACTCCAAGATGCCTTCGACTCTGTATGTACGCTTCAATACTCAAAAAAAAAACTGACAAGGATAAGATCTGATTTTTTTTAATTAATTTTTTTATTTTTTTATTTTATTTTTTTATTTTTTTTATTTTTATTATTTTGTTATTTTCAGATAATGATGCACACCATTATCCAAGAAAAGCAGGAGAACAGGGAAAAGGGTATGATGATTTTTTTTTATTTTTTTTATTAAATGGGTAATTCTCTGACAAAATATTTTTTTACTTGATTTGCAGAAAACCTTCTAGATAATTCTGTGCCATCCAATTCTTCCAGGGTGTAAGATCCTGCTGGGTTCCTGTTTTTGATTTTGTAAGGTCCATTCCATCTGTTTTCAAAGAGTTTTCCCCATTGTGAATCCAGGGATTTATTGTAGACTAATACCATATCTCCAATTTTTAGTGGTCCTCTATCCTTTTTCTTTTTATTCCAGTAGTCCACAGATTGTCCCCTGGTCTTCATTAGTTGTTGGTGTGCCCTTTGAAGAATGGAATCCCTATTTTCCAATTGATGAGTCCTTGCCAAAAGGAGATCCTGAGTTGTTTTTACCTGGGCCCAATTTATTCCTGAAAAGGTCTCCAATTCCAGGTCTATGGGTAAGATTGGTGGTTGTCCAAATACTAATTCATAAGGGGAGAATCCTGTGGTCCTTTTTGTAGAAATCCTGTCTGAAAATAAAACCAAGGGTAAATAACTCCTCCACTTCTTTCCTTCCTGTCCACAGAGCTTGACCAAGGTATCTTTGATTGCTTGATGGCCTCTTTCAATCATTCCATTGGCCTCAGGATAATAGGGTGTGGTTACTTTTACTTTTATTCCAGCTTCCAGGAGAGTTTGTTTAAAGTCCTGACCAAATTCTGATCCTCCATCCACAGTGACTGACCAAGGAGCACCATATCTGTGAATCCAGTTTTCCAAGAACCATTGGGAAATCCGCTTTGCTTGTATTCTTTCCAATCCAACTGCTTCTACCCATCCAGTCAGGTCATCTCTTGCTATTACCAGGTATTTCCATTTTCCAGCTTTGATATGAACTGTATCTAGGCTTACTCTTCCAAAAAGTGTTGATGCTCCTGTAGGTTTCTTGGGCTCCATAGGTAGTACTGAATTCCTCTTCTGACAAGCTTCACAGGATTGAACCCACTTGGTTACACCTCTTTTTAGTCCTGCACTGCCAGAATAACTGCCTAGGTTGAGTTCATCCCAGTTAAACTAGAATGCAAACAACCAATTTAAATTAGGTTGAACTCAACCAATGAAATATAAAACCAAGGGGGGTCCCTTGGATTTATATTTCATCAGTTTATTTCAACCAAGTTTAAATTGGTTGAGTGCATCCCAGTTTAACTGGGATGACTTCATCCTAGGCAATTATGCTGGCAGTGCTGGCCACCAAAATCTGAGCCTGGTCCTTCTATAAGTTTCTGATACTCCTCTATGGCCTAAGGATTCATGGAGGGAATGGAGGATGGAGGTTTGAGCTGTGGGGTGAGTGACTACTACCTGGGAAAAGGGTTTGTTATTTCTATGAAGTATACCATTGGAGAGGAAGAAGGAGGTTGATTTGTGTAAAATTTGTTTGAATTCCAGTTTGCTGCATCCAGGTGGTTTGTTCATGGTTGAAAGATATTCCTGCAGATGTCTCCAAATTCCTTGTTGAAGATTACCTACCTCCTCCCCCAACTTAGCTGATGTCCCCAGAAGCAGTCCAACAGAAGAAATTTTGAGTCCAAATCCAGGATGGGGTTTGATCCAGTCTTCATCTTCATCAAAGCTCTGCCAGTCTTCTTCACCTGGGTCCAAGGGTCTTCTTGAGAGGGAATCAGGTAATGTAAAGGTCTTTCCAGGTGTGTGTACCAAATCAAAGGAAAATAACTGAATAAATGCAATCCACCTGTTCATAGGGGCATTGGGAAGTGATGGGTTGTTGATCATTCCAATAAGACATTGGGCATCTACTCTAAGCTGGAAATGTTGGCCCCATAGCCTGGTCTGGAGTTTCTTGAGGATTGTGGTGACACCACATAACTCTAATTTGGACTGTGAATATTCTGACTCTCTTTTTGACAATACCACTGACTCATAGATAACAGGCCTGTCTAATCCATTAGAATCCTCTTGGGTGAGTATTGCTCCTGCTGCAATGTAACTGGAGTCCACTGATAATTTTATGAGTCCTGCTTCTGGTCCATAGTCCAATTTACTGAGAGTGATGTCTTTTCCAATAATTCTTTTCAGATCTTCAAAGGCTTCCTGGCAATCTTCAGTCCAATCCCAAGATGAGTCCTTCCTAGTAAGTTTTCTGAGGGGAGCAGTGATGGTGGAGTGATTTTTGATAAACATTCTGACATAGACACAAATACCTAAAAATCCTCTGACTTCTGTTGGTGTGGTAGGTACTGGCCAGGTTTCAATTTTGTTGAGCTTCTTTGTTGATATTTTCCTTCCTTCCTTGCAGACAACATGTCCAACCAAATCCAGGGCAGGCACACAGCAAGCAAACTTCTTTCCAGATATTTTGAGTCCAGCTTCTTCAATCCTATATAGAATTCTTTCCAAAGTAATGGCATATTCATAGATGAATCTTCTGATCTGGGGGTTTTCCTTGAGTTTTTCTCCATTGTAGTCTGAAATAGGTCCCTTGATTCCTCCATCATCAATGAATATACCCATGTGCTGAGGCAACTCATCCTGTAGGATCCACATCATCTGGGCTTGGTATACTGCAACTGAATTGGTGGCTCCTTGGGGCAATCTGGTGAGTTGAAATCTACCTAGTGGGGTTTCAAAGGTGGTTAATGGTCTTGATTCCTTGGCTAGCTCCCTTTCATCATATCCTCCCATAATATCTCCTAGTCCATAGCATGCCCTTCCAGTAAAGGATTCAATAAGTTCTTCTGGGGATGGTGGTAAGCCTGCATCTTTGATAGTGATTTTGTTGAGTTTCTGAAGGTCATGGACTATTCTGAGCTTTCCATCTTGTTTTTTTACACAGAATATAGGACTGGAATAGCTGGAAAAAGATTGTTCATAAAGGCCAGTCCTGAGTCTTTCTCTGATTAATTCTATGACTTGAGGTTTGATTGGAGCAGGGATTGGGATAGGTTTTTGCTGCCAAGGTTCATGAGGAATGACTGGGATGATGTAGGGTTTTCCATAGGTATGTCTGAGTAGTCCTCTTTCTTCCTCCACAAAGGCCAAGGAATTTTGTCTTAGAGTAATTACCCATACTAACAAGAGGTATTCTTGTTCTGACAGCCATCCAGGGGGTCCAAAGTTGATGAGGTCCAGTCTTTCTTGAGTGATCTTTTGGGTTGGCTTGAATTGTGGTGGAAATGGAGTAAGTGGAGTGGAGTAGGGGTTTCTGGAGAGTGGTGGCCTGTAAAGAGGTGGATTGAGAGAAAGGGGCATAGGTTGGTTTACAGGTTTGATTTTTTTTAGAGTTGATTTGTATTTGGCTAAATGAGTGACTGGTGTTTTATGATTTGTTTGTTGGTTTGCCAGGTTTCCATCTGTCATGGAGAAGAGTTGGATCCCTGGCCCTGGTCTAAAAAATCCCTGGTAGCTGAGTTGACTGGAAGTGTAGTTTCCCATTTTTGATTGCTTGGAAGGATGATGGGTACCAAGTAAGTCTGTCCAGAGGAGTCCATAATAGAAAGTGATTCCCCTTGAGCTCCATTGTATTTGATAGTGGCTGATACGTCCATGAAGAAAGGCTTCCCTATGATTAGTTGAACAGGTCCTTCAGCCACCCAAAAATGCACTATCCTGGATACCTTTCCAATAGTCACTTCCACTTCCTCAGCAATTCCTGGTATATTAGTATGGTGGCCTCCAATTCCTTTGAGCCTCATAGATTGAGCAGTGAGTACCAATCCTAGTTGGTGAGCCAGTCCTGCAGGTATGATGTTGACCATGGATCCAGTATCCAAAAGGGCTTGGTGAGTCTGTCCATTTATGTTGAGCTTTACATATCCAAGGGGGCATGAATAGTGAGTGGTCTGATCCTGTGTTACTTCCTCTTCTTCTCTCCTTATGGTATTAGCTGACTTAGTGGGCTCCAAAGGCAGCCTTCTGTTTGAGATCCTCTTCTTGAAAGCATCAGTGACACCACTAGAGATAGCAAATATTTCTCCATAAGCCAGTTCCATTTTTCCTTCAGTAAGCATCCTTCTGGCAATATCTTCTTCTGCTCCTGGGTAATCCTTGGCCAAAGTCTTCTCTAGGTAGGTTTTCTTTACTGGTTTTTCTTTGGGTGGAGTGCTGGATCCTAGGGTTTCTGGGTCCTGGAATCTGACATGGGGGTCTGTTTTAGGGTCTTGATCCTGTATCCTGCCTAATGGAACTGGGGTCCTGGCCATATGTAGTAAGTCTTCTGTATCCATGTCCATAATGTTGTCCTTTTCTTTCCTGATCCTTTTGTCTGCCATTTTGGGTTCTTCTGGGTCCTTGGTTCCTCTGGTTCTCTTTCCAAGGTCTGCTTCATAGATGGTGGATTCTTCAGGGGTGATTGCTTCTTCTAGTTGTCCAAAGGAGGATGATACAATGGGTTGGTCCTTGGGGAAAGCTGATACCACAGATTGAATTGGTCTTCTGGGGTCCCATGGAATCATAGTTTTGTCTGGAAGTCTGAAATCTCTGCCATCTCTGATTACTGATCCTTTGGTAACATCTTCTTCTAGGGTCTTACATCTGGTGGTACTGTGGGTGTTTTCAAAGCAATAGTAGCACTTTAAAGTATAGGGCCTGGGAGCTGAATTGAATCCTGGGGCTGGTCCAACTAGATGAGGAGGGGCTGATCTTCCAGCAGTAAGGGATGCAAGTTGTTTGGTGATATCTTCTAATTTCTGATCTGTAGTCCTGGCTTCCAGAGGCTTAGTGGTCCATGGCTTGGTAGTTGAAACAGGGTTAAAGGTATTTACTGGAGGACTTGGTTTGGAGATGGTACTGATTGGATTCTGGGTAGGGTTTTCTGGTTCCATTAGGCTCTTTTCCAAGACTGTAGCTGACTGAACCTCTCTGTGTATGTAGGTGAACAAAACCTGGGTGCTGGGAAGAATATGGCCTCCATCCTTGAGTGAAACCATCTTGTTGTCCCTGAGAAGTTCCTTGGTGATGGATATGGCTAGAGTTGGTTTGAGAGCTTTGAGCAGCAGTTTTCTGAAATCCTCCAAGCTGGTGTAGTATCCTAGTCTGACCAAGTAGTGGGTAATAGTTTCAAATTTGGTCCTAAAGCATTTGAATTCCTGTAAGGTGCTGATTCCTCCAGTTTGTGTAGACATATTTACCAAGTTCCTCAAGTCTTCTTCAGTGTACTTGACCAAGGGGAGAGAGGATCCAAACCTAGTAAGTAGTTGCTCCTTCAAGGTCTCCCAGTCTGAGTCCTCATAGCCAGTCATCTCTTCTACCTCATCCTGGAGGTCTGATCCTCTTATAAAGAAAATAATCTGTTTGCATAGTTCATGGGGAGAGGCACCATCAGCTGATCCAGCAATCTCATACCTTTTTATAAATTTGTCCACAGGTATGTGTGATCCATCAAAGAAGAGGTTTCTGTCCATGGGTTTGATTTTGACAGCTCTGTTGGAAGGCATAGAGTATCTGGGCATCCTGGGTTCCTTATCCAAAAAGTGAGTGAATGGAGTTTCTGAATGTTGATGAAAAGGTACTGGAGACTGAGGGTGTGGTGCAAGTGGATCTTCTGAATTGTCTGATGATTGGTTGTTGTCCCTGTATCTTCCAGTATTGGGGATGTTGCCAACATTGGTCCTGGAAGGCCTGGCTGGGTTGGGGTGGGAAGTCTGTCCTACATTGGTATTAATTGGTTGGCTGACTGGAGGGTAGATACTGGGGGCTGAGTAGAATCCTGGAAATCCTTGTTGAGACATGGCTGGTAAGAGGTAGGTTGACAGATGGAAGTGGTATAGGTATGTAGATGTTGAGTGTATGTATAAAGAGTGTATTAAGGTATGGGTAGTGAATGTTGATATGTATAAGTCCTTTAAAAAGTTTATGAAGATATAAGTTCACTAATGTATATGTATTTTTATGTTTTGTAGATGTTGAAGATATGGAGAAGAGAGAAGGGGAAGTGAAGTAGTGATGAAGCTGATAGTAATAGGGTTACTAGGACTAAAGATATCTGAAGAATTTAGGCCACTGTTGGGACACCACTTGTGGAACTACTCAAGGGACAGAATAGAGCTTGGAAGGGAAATGGATGACTACACTAGTATTAATGTAAGTTATACCAAGGGTGCTGGGGTAAAGCTGCCTTCCTGGTCAATGCTGAGAGGGAATGAGTGTAACACTAAGAATAAAAATAAAGGTGTGGCTGATTTCTATTTATTCTTAGATGACTAGTACTGATGAGCTTAGCTACTACATCTATAAGGTGGGAGGAATGGAAGGGGATTGTGAGTGGTAGAAAGTATATATCTATAAAGTATAATGTGGGGCAGGGTTGGTAGCTATGGAGTCAAAGTGGGTCAAGCAAGACAGGGGACAGTCTTCTTATATTGAGATTCAAGCTGGTATTTATATTTATATATTTCTAAGAGTGATGGTAACTCTACTAAGTTATGTATACTAATTATATGGGATCTGTAATGTTGGTATATGTAGGGGGTAATTTAGCAAGTCCGGGGGTCCATAAGGGAACAAGAGGGAGGAACAGGTGTCCTTATATATCTGAGAGAGAAGATGAGCCATCAGGCTAGAGAAAGGAAACAACCAGGCTATGACATGTAGCTGGTGGGAAAAGGGAAGAACATGACAGGTGAGTAGAATAGACAGTGACACATATGAAATGGTCATGACAGTGACAGATGAGTAGTGGAAAGGTAGAGTTTATGTATATGATGTAATATGTTATGTAGTATATAATGTGTAATATTTATTATGTATTTTGGTTGTGAAAATATATCCAATTATAATATGTACTTATTGTATTCTATACCTTGCTTTATACTATAATTTGCTTGTATTATTCTGAGTTTGCCTGTAACTCTTGAACTATGAGGAATTTGGGGGTAGTTGTGGTGGGTGACTAGGGTTAAAATAGGGTGTAGAATCTGATTATGAAATGATAACAGTGAATATATGTAAGGTTTGGGATTTATGAGTATTTATTTGTAAGTGAATGTGATTTATTAGTGGTAAATAGTCTTGGAAATTATAGTAATGATGTGGAATGGATCACCACAGCGTGACAGTTTCACCCTCTGCGTCAGGGTCTTCAGAGCTGTCCCAGATGGCTGGATTGTTAATTTCTCGTCTCCTGTCCGCATTGGGGGCTTTGGAGGACTTCTGGCCAATGAGTGCTTGGTCCCTTTGTACGCCTTGAAGGAAAGACTGGCCAGAGGTGTTGAGGGTTGTCTTGTGGCCTTTGACATCTGTCCGCATGTCTCCGCTTTGACGTGGGGATCCATCAGCTGGGTTTGTTGTGTTGGGCTGGCCATATTGAACATCCTTGTTGAATTGGTTTTCAAATATATTGGGCGTGGGGATTGGGTTGGTTGCTGGAGGTAGGGGATCAGGAGTGTGTGCATACAAGTATGCCATTGAGTCGGTTGCAAATTCAGGGCGTGGGTGGGACTGTCGTGGAGCAGGCCTAGTGGCGCCTAAGGTGTTTCTAGCCAGGGCCGGGGTTCTGGAGACCTGTTCATTCTCATCGTCTGACTGCTTGTATTCAGCCTTTATTTTAGAGGCCCAATTCTCCAGGTTTTCACGTTCATCTGGTTTCAACGCTGTGGAACTACTCAAGGGCAGAATAGAGCTTGGAAGGGAAATGGATGACTACACTAGTATTAATGTAAGTTATACCAAGGGTGCTGATATAAGAGCTGCCTTCCTGACTAAAGCTATGGGGATGAGTGTAACACTAAGAATAAAATAAAGGTGTGGCTAATTTCTATCTATTCTTAGATGACTAGTACTGATGAGCTTTGCTACTACACCTATAAGGTGGGAGGAATGGAAGAGGGGTGTGAGTGGTAGAAAGTATATATATATATATAGTATAATGTGGGGCAGGGTTGGTAGCTTATGGAGTCAAAGTGGGTCAAGCAAGAGAGGGAGCAATCTTCTTATATTGAGGTCAAGCTGGTATGTATATTTATATATTTCTAAGAGTGATGGTAACTCTACTAAGTTATGTATACTAATTATGTGGGATCTGTAATGTTGGTATATGTAGCGGTAATTTAGTAAGCTAGGGAGTCCATCCCCGGGAACAAGAGGGAGGAACAGGTGTCCTTATATATCTGAGAGAGAAGATGAGCCATCAGGCTAGAGAAAGGAAACAACCAGGCTATGACATGTAGCTGGTGGGAAAAGGGAAGAACATGACAGGTGAGTAGAATAGACAGTGACACATATGAAATGGTCATGACAGTGACAGATGAGTAGTGGAAAGGTAGAGTTTATGTATATGATGTAATATGTTATGTAGTATATAATGTGTAATATTTATTATGTATTTTGGTTGTGAAAATATATCTAATTATAATATGTACTTATTGTATTCTATACCTTGCTTTATACTATAATTTGCTTGTATTATTCTGAGTTTACCTGTAACTCTTTAACTATGAGGAATTTGGGGGTAGTTGTAGTGGGTGACTAGGGTTAAAATAGGGTGTAGAATCTGATTATGAAATGATAACAGTGACTATATGTAAGGTTTGGGATTTATGAGTATTTATTTGTAAGTGAATGTGATTTATTGGTGGTAAATAGTCTTGGAATTTATAGTAATGATGTGGAATGGATCACCACATCCTCCCCCAACTTATTGTCTGACCCCAGACAATGCAGCCAAAGAGAAAAGGCTGGAAAAAGTGATCCATGGAACGTCCAGAGTATTCCTGTCCAAAGTCCAAATGATCCATATCCAGTGAAAGCCCAAGCCAATATAGTCCAGTATAATTTGATCCAGATCCAGTGTCCATAGTATCCAGTATTCATTAGTCCAGTGTCCATGTGTCCAGTGAAAAGTATTTTAATCTTCTTTTTGTATATATATTATAGTCTTTAAAGTGGTTGAAAATCCTACTAGTATGCCATCTTGATGAATATTTTCTACATGTAAAAGTATCCTTGAAAATCTTGAGTTTATTTTAATTATAATCTAGGTTCATTATTTATTAGACTCAAATACTAAGCCATCAGTGTACTTGTATACATGTATTTCTAATAAATGTTCATTCTAGCCTTCTTATTCTTTTTTGTATCTTCTTGAAATTCTTGGACACTAATAAATGCTTACTGATAATTCTTCAGGTGGTGGTATAGTAGGAGCAACAATTCTTCTTAGTCTGGTTTTATATATCTTCTAATCTGAGTAATCCTTTGGCCTCTGGGTATTGGTGCTGATTTGACTATGTCCTCTGGGGTATGGTAAAGTATCCTGGTGTTGGGTTCCAAGTGGTTCCTGGTCTCTGTGTATTTGGTGCTGTTTTGACTATGTCTTCTGGTGTATGGTAAAGTATCCTGGTGTTGGGTTCCAAGTGGTTCCTGATTTGGTTGGATGAAAACTTTTAAATGGGTGAATGGTGGAAACTGACAGACTGTTTCATGGGTTGGAATGAGTTGGAATGGGTAGAGAAGTATATATAGAAATGAAAAAGGGAACCTCTGTGTGATGTGATGTTGATTGGTTGAATGCAGAAATTATGTAGAGTGTGATGGGATGATGAAGATGTGTAATGAGTAGAAGAGATGTAGAGTATGTGATTGATGATGAGGAGTTGGAATGTGTAGAAAAATGTGTAGAAATTGTGATGATGAGGTGTGTAGAAAATGTCTAGAATTGGTGATGAGATGGTGAAGCTGTGTAATGAGTAGAAGATATGTAGAGTATGTGATTGGATGCTAAGGAGTTGGGATGCAGAGAATATGTAGAGTGTGATGGGTAGATTTTTGAATGAGTAGCAACTGAGTAGATAATCTGGTGAAAATGAGATGGAATGAGTAGGAAAAATCTAGAATCCCTGATTTGGGGATGATGAAGTGGAATATATATATAGAAACTGTGTAGAATATGTGATGATGATGATTTATTTGATGTCTGGTGGTTTAAGAATCAGGTCAGGAGGGGTAGAAAAAAATCAAAAATTCCTGGTAATTTTCCCTTTGGTAGTGCAGTGCTCCTCCCCCAACTTATTGTCTGTCCCCAGACAATGGAGGGAAAATAGATTTGAGAGAATGACAGGTTGGATGGATGATGAAATGATGATGAGGTGGGATGAGCAGGAATGAGTAGCAGATATCCTGGGAAAAAAAGTGATGAGAATAGAAGGTTTTGTGGGATTATTACATAAATGTAGTGTTGATGTGTTTGTATTATTATGTTTTTTTTTTTTTTTTTTTATTACTAAATTATTTTCTAAATTATTATTTGATTTGATTTTTATTTTATTTTATTATGTATCTGATTTAATTTACTAGTTTTTTTTTTTTTTTTTTTATTATTTTTTACTGATTAATTTCATTTCGTATTTGAACTTTTATTTTGTTTTGTTTTTTTATTTTTTTTTTTTTTATTTTTTATTTTATTTTATTTTTATTTTATTATTTTTTATTTTTTTTTATTAGTATTTTATTATTAATTTTATTATGTTTGAAGGAAAAGAAAAAAAAAGTGATGTCAGGTTCTATGTCTAAGCGGGGAATGATATGTATGCGGCGTTCCGGTTCGTGCACCGGCGTCGATAGTGTATGCGGAGGGATTTGGCGGAGCCGCGGAGTGCAACCGAGACCGCTGGTTATCTGAGCAAGAAGGAAAAAGAAAAGAAAACAAACCGAGAGAAAAGAGAAAAAAAAAGAAAAGAAAAAAAAAAAAGATATCAAAGGGAACTGGGTCGGCCACCAGAGTCGAAACGGCTCCAAAAAAATCCCCTCCAGACTGTAGTCTGAGAAGCGAGGTCCTCTTAAGAAAAAAAAACTATGCCCGGGTCAAGCACCGGCGTCGAAAATTCTTAGGATAACCGTGTCGTCCTGGTTTGTCCACCAGAGTCGATACGGTTAGGGAGATTATCGCTAGTTGTTGTGGTAGTAGTGAAGGGAAAAATACGCGTTTCCGGATCGTACACCGGCGTCATATAGTGTATGCCAATCATCGCTGTTCTGGTTTGTCCACCAGCGTCGTTTATGTAGATTTCTTTATTTAACAGCTTGTTTTCCTTTGTTTTCCCCTTCTTTCCTATACAAATATATCCCCTTTTTTTACTATGTCCTCCCCGAGTCGTCCACTGTCCATTGCCTCTTCTTTGTCTTCTTTAACAAATAGAAACAATTCTTGTTCTCCAAGTTGTCCACTTGTTGCCAATGTGGAGTCGTTTGGCCCCTTCGTCCGCGACTCCTTTTCTTTAGAGGAGCTGGCGGCGCTCCATGATACTGTTAACGATCATTTGACTGAATTTGCCCGGTCGAACCACTGCGATCCCCGGGCCGCGGCAGCCTCTTGGTACCAACTGTACAGCCGGCTCCAGGATGCCTTCCACTCTGTATGTATGCTTCAATATTCAAAAAAAAAAAAAAAAAAAAAAAAAAAAAAAAAAATAAGATCTGATTTTTTTTAATAATAATATTTTTTTATTATATTTTTTTTATTATATTTTTTTTTATTTTCAGATAATGATGCACACCATTATCCAAGAAAAGCAAGAGAACAGGGAAAAGGGTATGATTTTTTTTTTTTTTTTTTTTTTTTTTATTTTAAATGGGTAATTCTCTGACAAAATATTTTTTTACTTGATTTGCAGCAAACCTTCTAGATAATTCTGTGCCATCCAATTCTTCAAGGGTGTAAGATCCTGCTGGGTTCCTGTTTTTGATTTTGTAAGGTCCATTCCATCTGTTTTCAAAGAGTTTTCCCCATTGTGAATCCAGGGATTTATTGTAGACTAATACCATATCTCCAATTTTTAGTGGTCCTCTATCCTTTTTCTTTTTATTCCAGTAGTCCACAGATTGTCCCCTGGTCTTCATTAGTTGTTGGTGTGCCCTTTGAAGAATGGAATCCCTATTTTCCAATTGATGAGTCCTTGCCAAAAGGAGATCCTGAGTTGTTTTTACCTGGGCCCAATTTATTCCTGAAAAGGTCTCCAATTCCAGGTCTATGGGTAAGATTGGTGGTTGTCCAAATACTAATTCATAAGGGGAGAATCCTGTGGTCCTTTTTGTAGAAATCCTGTCTGAAAATAAAACCAAGGGTAAATAACTCCTCCACTTCTTTCCTTCCTGTCCACAGAGCTTGACCAAGGTATCTTTGATTGCTTGATGGCCTCTTTCAATCATTCCATTGGCCTCAGGATAATAGGGTGTGGTTACTTTTACTTTTATTCCAGCTTCCAGGAGAGTTTGTTTAAAGTCCTGACCAAATTCTGATCCTCCATCCACAGTGACTGACCAAGGAGCACCATATCTGTGAATCCAGTTTTCCAAGAACCATTGGGAAATCCGCTTTGCTTGTATTCTTTCCAATCCAACTGCTTCTACCCATCCAGTCAGGTCAT
This sequence comes from Puccinia hordei, assembly GCA_007896445.1. NCBI lineage: Eukaryota > Fungi > Basidiomycota > Pucciniomycetes > Pucciniales > Pucciniaceae > Puccinia > Puccinia hordei. The sequence continues at coordinate 733,081 of RDRW01000003.1, forward strand.
CTCTTGCTATTACCAGGTATTTCCATTTTCCAGCTTTGATATGAACTGTATCTAGGCTTACTCTTCCAAAAAGTGTTGATGCTCCTGTAGGATTCTTGGGTTCCATTGGTAGTACTGAGTTCCTCTTCTGACAAGCTTCACAGGATTGGACCCACTTGGTTACACCTCTTTTTAGTCCTGGCCACCAAAATCTGAGCCTGGTCCTTCTATAAGTTTCTGATACTCCTCTGTGGCCCAAAGATTCATGGAGGGAATGGAGGATGGAGATTTGAGCTGTAGGGTGAGTGACTACTATCTGGGAAAAGGGTTTGTTATTTCTATGAAGTATATTATTGGAGAGGAAGAATGAGGTTGATTTGTGTAAAATTTGTTTGAATTCCAGTTTGCTGCATCCAGGTGGTTTGTTCATGGTTAAAGGATATTCCTGCAGATGTTTCCAAACTCCTTGTTGAAGATTACCTGCCTCCTCCCCCAACTTAGCTGATGTCCCCAGAAGCAATCCAACAGAAGCATGTTTCAGTCCAAATCCAGGATGGGGTTTGATCCAATCTTCATCTTCATCAAAGCTCTGGCAATCTTCTTCTCCTGGGTCCAAAGGTCTTCTTTAGAGTGAATCAGGTAATGTAAAAGTTTTTCCAGGTGTGTGTACTAAATCAAAGGAAAATAACTGAATAAAAGCAATCCATCTGTTCATAGGGGCATTGGGAAGTGAAGGGTTGTTGATCATCCCAATAAGACATTGTGCATCCACTCTAAGCTGGAAATGTTGGCCCCATAGTCTGGTCTGAAGTTTCTTGAGGATTTTGGTGACACCACATAGCTCTAACTTGGATTGTGAGTATTCTGACTCTCTTTTTGAAAATACCACTGATTCATAGATAACAGGCCTGTCTAGTCCATTGGAATCTTCTTGGGTGAGTATAGCTCCTGCTGCAATATAACTGCCGTCCACTGATAATTTGATGAGTCCTGCTTCAGGTCCATAGTCCAATTTACTGAGGGTGATGTCTTTTCCAATAATTCTCTTCAGTTCTTCAAATGATGCCTGGCAATCTTCAGTCCATTCCCATATTGAATCTTTCCTAGTAAGTTTTCTGAGGGGTGCAGTGATAGTGGAGTAATTTTTGATAAACATTCTAACATAAACACAAATACCCAGGAATCCTCTGACTTCTGTTGGTGTGGTAGGGACTGGCCATGTTTCAATTTTGTTGAGCTTCTTTGTTGATATTTTCCTTCCTTCTTTGCAGACAACATGTCCAACCAGATCCAGGGCAGGGACACAACAGGCAAATTTCTTTCCAGATATGGTGAGTCCAGCTTCTTCAATCCTATATAGAATCCTTTCCAGAGTAATGGCATATTCATAGATAAACTTTCTGATTTGGGGGTTTTCCTTGAGTTTTTCTCCATTGTAGTCTGAAATAGGTCCCTTGATTCCTCCATCATCAATAAATATACCCATATGCTGAGGTAATTCATCCTGGAGGATCCACATCATCTGGGCTTGATATACTGCAACTGAATTGGTGGCTCCTTGGGGCAATCTGGTGAGTTGAAATCTTCCTAGTGGGGTTTCAAAGGTGGTTAATGGTCTTGATTCCTTGGCTAACTCCCTTTCATCATATCCCCCCATAATATCTCCTAGTCCATAGCATGCCCTTCCAGTAAAGGATTCAATGAGTTCTTCTGGGGATGGTGGTAAGCCTGCATCTTTGATGGTGATTTTGTTAAGTTTCTGAAGATCATGGACTATTCTGAGTTTTCCATCTTGTTTTTTTACGCAGAATATAGGGCTGGAATAGCTGGAAAAAGATTGTTCATAAAGGCCAGTTCTGAGTCTTTCTCTTATTAATTCTATGACTTGAGGTTTGATTGGTGCAGGGATTGGAATAGGTTTTTGCTGCCAAGGTTCATGAGGAATGACTGGGATGATGTAGGGTTTTCCATAGGTATGTCTGAGTAGTCCTCTTTCTTCCTCCACAAAGGCCAAGGAATTTTGTCTGAGAGTAATTACCCATACTAATAAGAGATATTCTTGTTCTGATAGCCATCCAGAGGGTCCAAAGTTGATGAGGTCCAGCCTTTCTTGAGTGATTTTGTGGGTTGGTTTGAATTTTTGAGGACAGGAGTAAGTGGAGTGGAGTAGGGATTCCTGGAGAGTTGGGGTCTTGACAGAAGTGGATTAAGAGAAAGGGGCATAGGTTGCTTTACAGGTTTGATTTTTTTTAGAGTTGATTTGTATTTTGCTAAATGAGTGACTGGTGTTTTATATTTGTTTTGTTGGTTTGTCAGGTCCCCATCTGTCAGGGAGAAGAGTTGGAGTCCAGGCCCTGGTCTAAAAAATCCCTGGTAGCTGAGTTGACTGGTAGAGTAGTTTCCCACTTTTGGTTGCTAGGCAGAATGATGGGTACCAAATAAGTTTGTCCAGAAGAGTCCATAATAGAAAGTGATTCCCCTTGAGCTCCATTGTACTTGATTGTAGCTGACATTAAGAACGGCTTCCCAATAATTAGTTGAACAGGTCCTTCAGCCACCCAGAAATGTACTATCCTGGATACCTTTCCAATTGTTACTTCCACTTCCTCAGCAATTCCTGGTATATTGGTATGGTGGCCTCCAATTCCCTTAAGTCTCATAGATTTAGCAGTGAGTACCAATCCTAGTTGGTGAGCCAGACCTGCAGGTATGATATTGACCATTGACCCAGTATCCAAAAGAGCTTGGTGAGTCTGTCCATTTATGTTGAGATTTACATATCCAAGGGGGCATGAATAGTGAGTGGTCTGGTCCTGTGGTGCTTCCTCATCTTCTCTCCTTATGGTGTTAGCTGACTTGGTGGGTTCCAAAGGCAGCCTTCTGTTTGAGATCCTCTTTTTGAAAGCATCAGTGACACCACTAGAGATAGCAAATATTTCTCCATAGGCCAACTCCATTTTTCCTTCAGTAAGCATCCTTTTGGCAATATCTTCTTCTGCTCCTGGGTAATCCTTGGCCAAAGTCTTCTCTAGGTAGGTTTTCTTTGATGGCTTTTTCCTTGGGTGGAGTGATGGTTTCTTGTGTTTCTGAGTCCAGGAATCTGACATGGGGGTCTGTTTTTTGGTTCTGATTCTGTATCCTGCCTGGGGGAACTGGGGTCCTGGCCATATGTAGTAAGTCTTCTGTATCCATGTCCATAATGTTGTCTTTTTCTTTCCTGATCCTTTTGTCTGCCATTTTGGGTTCTTCTGGGTCCTTGGTTCCTCTGGTTCTCTTTCCAAGGTCTGCTTCATAGATGGTGGATGGTTCAAGGTTTACTGCTTCTTCCAGTTGTCCAAAGGAGGATGATACATTGGGTTGGTCCTTGGGGAAGGCCTCAACTACAGATTTGATTGGTCTCCTGGGGTCCCATGGAATCATAGTTTTGTCTGGAAGTCTGAAATCTCTGCCATCTCTGATTACTGATCCTTTGGTAACATCTTCTTCTAGGGTCTTACATCTGGTGGTACTGTGGGTGTTTTCAAAGCAATAGTAGCACTTTAAAGTATAGGGCCTGGGAGCTGAATTGAATCCTGGGGCTGGTCCAACTAGATGAGGAGGGGCTGATCTTCCAGCAGTAAGGGATGCAAGTTGTTTGGTGATATCTTCTAATTTCTGATCTGTAGTCCTGGCTTCCAGAGGCTTAGTGGTCCATGGCTTGGTAGTTGAAACAGGGTTAAAGGTATTTACTGGAGGACTTGGTTTGGAGATGGTACTGATTGGATTCTGGGTAGGGTTTTCTGGTTCCATTAGACTCTTTTCCAAGACTGTAGCTGACTGAACCTCTCTGTGTATGTAGGTGAACAAAACCTGGGTGCTGGGAAGAATATGGCCTCCATCCTTGAGTGAAACCATCTTGTTGTCCCTGAGAAGTTCCTTGGTGATGGATATGGCTAGAGTTGGTTTGAGAGCTTTGAGAAGCAATTTTCTGAAATCCTCCAAGCTGGTGTAGTATCCTAGTCTGACCAAGTAGTGGGTAATGGTTTCAAATTTGGTCCTAAAGCATTTGAATTCCTGCAAGGTGCTGATCCCTCCAGTTTGTGTAGACAGATTTACCAAGTTCCTCAAGTCTTCTTCAGTGTACTTGACCAAGGGGAGAGAGGATCCAAACCTAGTAAGTAGTTGCTCCTTCAATGTCTCCCAGTCTGAGTCCTCATAGCCAGTCATCTCTTCTACCTCATCCTGGAGGTCTGATCCTCTTAGAAAGAAAATAATCTGTTTGCATAGTTCATGGGGAGAGGCACCATCAGCTGACCCAGCAATCTCATACCTTTTTATAAATTTATCCACAGGTATGTTTGATCCATCAAAGAAGAGGTTCCTGTCCATTGGTTTGATCTTGACTGCTCTATTGGAGGGCATAGAGTATCTGGGAATCCTAGGTTCCTTATCCAAAAGGTGAGTGAATGGAGCTTCTGAATGTTGGTGAGAAGCTACTGGAGAATGAGGGTGTGGTGCAAGTTGGTCTTCAGAAGTTGCTGATGAGTTGTTGTTGTCTCTGTATTGTCCAGGATTGGGGATGTTGCCAACATTGGTCCTGGAAGGCCTGGCTGGGTTGGGGTGGGAAGTCTGTCCTACATTGTTATTAATTGGTTGGCTGACTGGAGGGTAGATACTGGGGGCTGAGTAGAATCCTGGGAATCCTTGTTGAGACATGGCTGGTAAGAGGTAGGTTTACAGATGGAAGTGGTATAGGTATGTAGATGTTCAGTGTATGTATAAAGAGTGTATGTATAAAGAGTGTATTAAGGTATGGGTAGTGAATTTAGATATGTATAAGTCCTTTTTAAAAATTTTTATGAAGATATAAGTTGACTAATGTATATGTATTTTTATGTTTTTTTAGAAGTTGAAGATATGGAGAAGAGAGAAGGGAAAGGTGAAGTAGTGATAAAGCTGATAGTAATAGGGTTACTAGGACTAAAGATATCTGAAGAAGTCAGGCCACTGTTGGGACACCACTTGTGGAACTACTCAAAGGGCAGAATAGAGCTTGGAAGGGAAATGGATGACTACACTAGTATTAATGTAAGTTATACCAAAGGTGCTGATATAAGAGCTGCCTTCCGGACTAAAGCTATGGGGATGAGTGTAACACTAAGAATAAAATAAAGGTGTGGCTAATTTCTATCTATTCTTAGATGACTAGTACTGATGAGCTTTGCTACTACACCTATAAGGTGGGAGGAATGGAAGAGGGGTGTGAGTGGTAGAAAGTATATATATATATATAGTATAATGTGGGGCAGGGTTGGTAGCTTATGGAGTCAAAGTGGGTCAAGCAAGAGAGGGAGCAATCTTCTTATATTGAGGTCAAGCTGGTATGTATATTTATATATTTCTAAGAGTGATGGTAACTCTACTAAGTTATGTATACTAATTATGTGGGATCTGTAATGTTGGTATATGTAGGGGTAATTTAGTAAGCTAGGGAGTCCATCCCCGGGAACAAGAGGGAGGAACAGGTGTCCTTATATATCTGAGAGAGAAGATGAGCCATCAGGCTAGAGAAAGGAAACAACCAGGCTATGACATGTAGCTGGTGGGAAAAGGGAAGAACATGACAGGTGAGTAGAATAGACATTGACACATATGAAATGGTCATGACAGTGACAGATGAGTAGTGGAAAGGTAGAGTTTATGTATATGATGTAATATGTTATGTAGTATATAATGTGTAATATTTATTATGTATTTTGGTTGTGAAAATATATCTCATTATAATATGTACTTATTGTATTCTATACCTTTTCTTTATACTATAATTTGCTTGTATTATTCTGAGTTTACCTGTAACTCTTTAACTATGAGGAATTTGGGGGTAGTTGTAGTGGGTGACTAGGGTTAAAATAGGGTGTAGAATCTGATTATGAAATGATAACAGTGACTATATGTAAGGTTTGGGATTTATGAGTATTTATTTGTAAGTGAATGTGATTCATTAGTGGTAAATAGTCTTGGAATTTATAGTAATGATGTGGAATGGATCACCACAACGCAGGGTGCCGCGCCAGCTCTGTGCATTTTTCCCAGAGATCCAAACCTGTTTAATGGTGGGAGGGTGGGTGGGAGTGAGCCAGGGACTTATATTATACACAAAATAAAGGAATGAATCTCATGTCCTAGTTCACTGGTCTGATGTGAAGACATTGTTGATTGTTGAAGTCAAATTGGTGATTTGTGCGGAATCTGTTAGCATTTGAATGGGAGAGTATGCCAGAACGTGTTACTATATCTATGGTAACACAAATTTTAAAAAAAAATTGGAAGAGATGTGGGGGATTGATTGTGTTTGAGATGGGCCCATTGGGCCACTTTTGGGGGGGATGGTGTGCGTCTGGGGCTTATACGGGGCCCTTTGAGCTGCCTGGGGGGTTTGAATGGCCCCTTTGAATGTTTTATTGCCCCTTTGGAGCATCAAAGTGGGCCTGTGGGCCCACGGGAGGTGATGGGCAGAGGCGGGCCCCTTCTTATGGCCATTGGGCCCTGTCTTTGGGCCAGTTGGGTCTTGGAGCCCTGGGCCTGTGGGCTTTTTTTCTCCCACAAAATTAAACCCCAAAAATCCCTTTTTTTGGGTTTGTTTGGGGTTTTTTTTCTCATTTTGTATTTCTCATTTTTTGTTTTTTTTTTTTTTTTTTTTTTTTTTGTTTGTTTTTTTTTTTTTTTTTTTTTTTTTTTTTTTTTTTACTCACATTTTCTTTTATTTTGAATTGGTGGGTGGTGGTGATTTTTGTTTGCTGGATTTTGTCGTCGTTCTGGTTGAAAACAACCAGACCGACGGTCTGATTCCTGAAAGGAATCAGACTCGGCAGGCTCGCTCACGTAATCGAATGGTCCCTACCATTCAATTACGTGAGCGAGGGGATGGATATGTATATCCCCATACACATAATACATTTATGTATTATGTGTATGGGGATATTGCATGTGATATCCCCCCACACGCCAAACAATTGGCGTGTGGGACCCGCACGCCAATTGTTTGGCCTGCGCTCCCACACGCCAAAACAAATTGGCGTGTGGGACCCACACGCCATTTGTTTGGCGTGCGCTCCCACACGCCAATGGTTTTTGGCGTGTAGGGCCCGCACGCCAAAAAAAAAGGCGTGTAGGCCCCGCACGCCAAAAAAAATTGGCGTGCGCCGTTGGCGTGCGTTTATCAACGCCCGCTGTGGTCAAGTGGGTTTATCACCCCATCAGAAATTAACCTCAGTTTTACGTCAACTGGCATATGGAATCTCTGCAGACAATACAGATGAATATGTTAGAATTGGAGAGACTACTGCTCTCTGCTCCCTGAGGCATTTTTTTCAAGACATTATTGCACCAGGGTGAATACTTATGGCCACCAAACACTGCAGAAAAGCATCAAATATTGCATGAATATGAGGACCGTGCCTTCCCTGGCTGCCTGGGATCAATTGATGGGATGCACTGGGAGTGGAAGAATTGTCCTCAAGGTTGGGCTGGTCAGTTTACAGGAAAGGAGAAAACTACCACTATGATATTAGAGGCTGTTGCAAGCCAAAACCTTTGCTTCTGGCACTGTTTCTTTGGTACACCTGGAGCTCTCAATGACATCAATTTGCTTCACTGTAGCCACCTATTTGATGCACTACTATCTGGAACACAGGATCAGGTTTTCTTTAGAGTCAACAACAACAAATATAATATCCATACTATTTGGCTGAAGGAATATATCCTCCTTGGGCAACTCTTGTTAAGACTATATTAAACTCACAAGATGATGCCCGCCGGCATTATGCTAAGCTTCAAGAGGCTGCTAGGAAAGACATAGAGAGAGCGTTTGGGGTTTTACAAGCAAGATGGGGAATTATCAAACAGCCATGCCGTTTATGGGATATAAAAGATGTCAAGAGAATGATGACATGTTGTGTTATTCTACACAACATGATTGTTGAATAAAGATCAGAACATGATGAATTTATTGGAAAAAATTCTGTATCTGCTCAAGTTATATCAAACCATAGAGACCCCTCTTTAGCACATTCAACAATGGCTTATATTCAAAGAAACCATGAACTTCATAGTCCTGTAACCCATTCCAGATTGAGAGTTGACCTTAAGATTCACAACTGGCTTGCAAGGGGGATGATGGCTGGATAGTCATTATTTTTGTTTCCATAAAGAAATATTTATATGCACATTTGTTTCAAAATTATCAATTGTTTTCAAAAATCCTATTCATACTTACATGATTTCAATATATGTTTGATTCACATGTGTATATTTCCTATTCTCATTACAGGTAAAACATTGGAAATCCAATTGTGATGGAGATTGTTTTATTCCATGCTCATTTTATTTCATTATCCATTTCTCTTGGTCATTTTGTGTCCCATTTGGTGGATTACTCAGACAGGGAAAGGTATAACAGGGTGTTGAGATTTCAGTCAAACTGGATCAATATTGAAGTATTCAGACTGGAGAATTACCAGTACTTCAATTTGACTCCTTCCCAGTCTGCTCAGTGCTCAACTCCTTCTTCAGCTTTCCGCTCTCTTCTACATCCTCAAATCCTCAAGATCTCCACCCTTAGCTTCAGTCCTCAAGATATCCATCTTAAGATTCACAATCACCCATCGACACTCAAGATCTCTGTTAGAATTAACAAAGCATTTTTCAGACATTTAGCAGAAAATGATTGACTTGGGCAGCGACCTTAGCAGAAGCTAAGACACTATACTAGAAGTTCTGCCTTTACCAACTAGGGCGTTGATAAACGCACGCCAACGGCGCACGCCAACGCCAACCCGCACGCCAATTTTTGTTGGCGTGCGGGGCTACAACGCCATTTTTTTTTGGCGTGTAGGGTTTTACACACCAAAAAAAAGGGCGTGTGAGACCCACACGCCAAAAATGGCGTGTGGTTCCCACACGCCATTTTTTTTTGGCGTGTGGGCCCCGCACGCCAATTGTTTGGCTTGCGGGTCCCCCCTCGCTCACATAATCGAGTGGGAGGGACCACTCGATTACGTGAGCGAGGCCGGCTGACGAGGTTATACAACCTCGTCAGCCGGGAGGACTTCCTCCCGGCCGGCGAGGCTATACAACCTTGTCGGCCAGGAGGAAGTCCTCCTGGCTGACGAGGTTGTATAACCTCGTCAGCCGGGAGGAAGTCCTCCCGGCCGGCGAGGTTATACAACCTCGTCAGCCAGGAGGAAGTCCTCCTGGCCGACGAGGTTGTATAGCCTCGTCGGCCGGGAGGACTTCCTCCCGGCTGACGAGGTTATACAACCTCGTCAGCCAGGAGGACTTCCTCCTGGCCGACGAGGTTGTATAACCTTGTCGGCCGGGAGGAAGTCCTCCCGGCCGACGAGGTTATACAGCCTCGTCGGCCAGGAGGACTTCCTCCTGGCTGACGAGGTTGTATAACCTCGTCGGCCAGGAGGAAGTCCTCCCGGCTGACGAGGTTATACAACCTCGTCAGCCAGGAGGACTTCCTCCTGGCCGACGAGGTTGTATAGCCTCGCCGGCCGGGAGGAAGTCCTCCCGGCTGACGAGGTTGTATAACCTCGTCAGCCGGCCTCGCTCACGTAATCGAGTGGTCCCTCCCACTCGATTATGTGAGCGAGGGGGGACCCGCACGCCAAACAATTGGCGTGTGGGCCCCGCACGCCAATTATTTGGCGTGCGCTCCCACACGCCAATTGTTTGGCGTGTGAGAGCGCACGCCAAACAATTGGCGTGCGGGGCCCACACGCCAATTTTATTTGGCGTGCGGGGCCCACACGCCAATTTTATTTGGCGTGCGGGGCCCACACGCCAAAAAAAATGGCGTGTGGGAACCACACGCCATTTTTGGCGTGCAGGTCTCACACGCCAATTTATTTTGGCGTGTAGACCCTACACGCCAAAAAAAAATGGCGTGTAGGCCCCGCACGCCAAAAAAAATTGGCGTGCGGGTTGGCGTTGGCGTGCGCGCTTGGCGTGCGTTTATCAACGCCCTACCAACTAGGCTACCAAGTCATTATCCAATGTGCTGATATTTGGAACACTGTGGATCACAATATTCAACACACCCCCTGACCCACAGTGTGAGACCAAGAGACCCTAAAGTCAACCAATTTCAAGGTAGTCTATACATTGAGACTATACATATTGCATAATAAGTAGATATTGCATATTGCATAATAGCATTTTGCATATTCCAAAGTTGGAGATAAAGTCCATAATAAATTGCAATGCATTTGGAGATCAAAGTCCATAATTGCATATTGCATAAGTGCATATTGTATAGTCTCATATGTAAATGCATAGTATGCGCATAGCACATTTCGACTGTTAATCGTGTTAGAATTAACAAAGCATTTTTCAGACATTTAGCAGAAAATGATTGACTTGGGCAGGATTTGAACCAGCGACCTTAGCAGAAGCTAAGACACTATACTAGAAGTGCTGCCTTTACCAACTAGGCTACCAAGTCATTATCCAATGTGCTGATATTTGGAACACTGTGGATCACAATATTCAACAATCTCAATCTTCAACGTCAAAATCATTGGTAGCAATCTGTAAAGTTCAATCCATTTTTGACAACAACTGAATACAAAATACTCACCCCTTCCGTCTAATTCCTTTTAAACTCAAAGCTGATTCAGCAACTTCAAAATATTATCTTGATCCTTAGTATAATCTTCTATCACACCTGTTTATTGTTTGTCATTCTCTCTTTCTTGTTTCCCTCCTCTTTCCAGTCTCCTTCTCTCTCTAACTGTGCTCGTTGATGAATTAACCTCCCTCTTATCCTCATCCACTATCTCAGATTGTCTCATTCCTTGTCTTCTTCCTTATAAGTCCTCCACCCTACATCCTTCTTATTCCATTTGCTCTTGGTAAATTTTTTCTCTTTTAAAAATAATTTCATTAATTTTTTATCTTCATGTCATTGACCTTTATTTTTGTATTTAGTCTGGTTTCTGTTTGCAATCATAACCTAAAACGTTGTTCACAGGGAGTGTGATAAGAGGGAATTGTAACAGGAAAAGATTGTAGGATTTATTGATCAAGTGCTAGCCACTCTTCTTTCATTTTTCTTTTCATTATTCTCAGTACCTCTAGATCTTCAATATTGTCATCAAAATCTTTCTCAGATGACATCAAAATCTTGAGGTCATTCATTTGTATGTTTCTGGCTGCCGTCTCCTTATTAATTGTCAAGTTTTCCTTATCAACACTTAATCTTTCTTCATCAATCTTTATCTTCATCTTTTCTAGTTCCAGATGATCCCTGGCAATCTTGTTCTTGTCCTCAGAGATATGGTTGCCTTCTGACACAACCACCAATTGTTTTTTGGAAAGCTTGGTATATTTTGTAATCTGGAGTGATCAATCATCTTTGGCATTGTCTGAAAGCTGACTAAGACGGCGCTTCTTGGCAGCCTTCTGGCCAATAGGACGACTGTATTTTGATGACGCTTCCAAGTGGGGAGTTGGAGTATAAAAGGTGCTAGGAGAGAGGGGGGGGGGGGGTCAGATAGTGGTAGCTTGACAGCATTCATTATCTGATCCTTCTTTGTATCTATTTGCCATTTTGGGGCGAATTGGAGCTTCTCCCAGGCCAGCATCAACTTGAAAGGGGCCTTTTTTTGGTCCTGGTAAAGCTGCAAGGCAGTCTTCACCCAGTTGGCTGGGCTAGAACCACTTGTCAGGTTGCCTTTGATTGAATAGTAGATCACGCTGAACTTGAGTGTGGCTGTGTTGAGAGCAGCCCACCTGTAAAATGAAAAAAAATCAATGCTGTTTCTATAAATAAAATGAAGATATGCCCACATACTGTGTTCTAATCTGGTTGTAGTCTTGGTGGTGCAACTTGCTATGCAAGTTGAAATCCACCTTGACTCATTGGAAGAAAGCCTCCCCCGTTTGGTTGACAGCAAACTTGGGGTGCTTGCTGATGTTGAGCCAGGAGATTGCAAGTTGTTCTTCTTCCTGGCTGACCCAATTTGGGGAGCGGTTTTCTGGGGGGGTTGGATCATTTTCTTTCTTTCTTGGTGGCTGTCATTGTGGTTGGCGGCTGAATGTTGGACTTGTCCGGCTCTTTTTTTTTTTTTTTTTTTTTTTTTTTTTTTTTTTTTTTTTTTAGTGCAGTTGGACTTGTTGAAGCTTGGCAAAAACTTACCCTACAGAGCTCAATAGGGGTCCCTAACTTTAGAGACTTGGACAGAGAAAATTGCCAAGTCTCTAGTTTAGGATCCCTAAAGATTGCACAAGGGTGGTGCGCGGGCTTTGTCTCTGTAAATTTGGCTTACTGAGCCACTTTATAGAGACAAGGGTGGATGCTATTAAGTCTGGAAGCGGGTATTTTTGGTCCTGGACTGCAGAATGGTTCTCACCTATTCGCGCAGCTAAGTACTTTTGCTTTCTCACAGTTCTCTCTCAAACAAATAAATCAAGTCACCAACACAGACCGGTGCATCCAAGTTCTGTCCTGTTTGAATGTCTCATCAGCAATCAGCAAGACCCAAAGTTGGATGACGTATGTGGTAAAGGTGGCTGGCCAGGCCTTCAGTAATACACCAAGGCCACTTTCAGATTCCCTCAAGACGTCTTTTTATTCTAAAGGGTGAAAGAAAAGCAAGAACTAAAAGGTTCATTTCATCACATTAGGCTCTCTCACTTCTTTACATGTATTTTGTTCTATGCACAGTTTTGTTTAAAGGTAAAGAAAAGATTCTCTCATACCTAAAAGGGGACCTTATTGTAGTGCGGTTGTGAGAAGATGGGTTTGGTTGAGAAAAAGGAAATAGAAGAGTCAAGATTGTGTGAGTGATAGGTGAGTCAAACTAGGGAAGATGAGAGATATGTGAGTGGTAGGCGAGTTGGGATAAGGGACAAGGAGAAGTATTTTGTTGTCTGTGGAAAGTATGAGATAATGGGATGATGGTAAGAAGTGGGTGTATGGCTACAAGAAAAGAATTGATGGTGTGTTTGGGAGTTGTTTTGGCTATTGCTAATGTACGAAAGACGTGTGTGTTGATAGTGGATAGCTAGATGGGCATTTGGTCAGCCTCTTTATTGTCAGCCTGCATGATGTCAAGGATACGTCCTTCTAGCTTCATGTGGTGCAAGAAATAAGGTCAAAGATTAAAATACTCTGGGTAATGGATAATGGTTGTAATTCCCAAAGAATATTGGGGAATTGTGACGTAAAAAATAGAGAAAAAGGGGTAATAATTATATTAAATAAATTTAATATAATTAAAGCCAGAGGGGCCTGATAAATCAGGGGTGGTTTATATCCCTCTAAGGTATCTTGCAAATAAATGCAGAGGATTTAGGTACCTGGAACACTGGGGCCTGTTAACACAGGGGTGGTTTAATCCCAGGAAAGGGAATGGGGGAATATCTTCAAGAAAAGGGTTATTACTTACTAGTAATAATCCTAGAGAGAGCTTGAGTATATTCTGGGTTAAACAAGACAGTTTTGGGCGCTTTGATGAGTTGATTGTGGAGCTGGTTGGACACTGTAGTGTTGTTGGGGAAGGCTAAGGAATAACTACTAAAGAACTTACCAGACTGTTTATTAAGATGGGTATCTAAAGTAAATGGTGGTAAGTAATATAGTGGGTATTGGGAAGCATGAGGAGCCTTCTTTGGGCGGTTGAAGAGCTCCTTAAATAGTCTTGAGATCCCTCTGGGGACCCTATAGGTATTATTAGCCAACTTGTGGGAGCTTTGACCACATTTTGGCCATTGGGGATTTATTGGTGACGCTACAGCAGCTATTTCTTAGAGTACACGTCACCAAAATTAATACATATTGTCTTATTTTATTAATTTATTATTTATTGTGTTAATTACAGTTTATAGTACATTAGTACTGGTTGATATTGATTAATACCAGTGGCTTATTTGTATTTTATAATAAGCCACAGTACTTGTTTTATACTTTTGTTCAGTAAATACTGTAGTTATTTTGTGTATAATAATAATAAAATAGTATAATTATTTATTCTAGTCCCCAGTAACAATGGTGGGCCTGCTACGCTAACATTAGCTGTAGCTTAGCGTAATGTTAGCTTTTTCAGCTACGCTAACACAAATTTACTGTTAGCTGAGGATTTTTTCAGCTAACGCTAAAAAAATTTCATTGAAAGAAAAAACAGCGGGTAGAAAACAGCGGGTAGCGTAGCGTTAGCGCCATTAAAAAAAAGTTAACACTACAGAAATATCCTGTTAGCTGATTTTTAGCGGTGCTAGCTGGAACAAACACTACGCTAACTGTTAGTGTAGCGCTTTTTGCAGCTACGCTAACTGTTAGCGTAGCGCTCTTTTCAGCTACGCTAACTGTTAGCGTAGCGCTCCTTTCAGCTACGCTAACTGTTAGCGTAGTGCTCTTTTCAGCTACACTAACTGTTAGCATAGTGCTCTTCTCAGCTATGCTAACTGTTAGTGGAGTACCCTTTTGTGGTGAGCTAACTGTGAGTTTAGCGCTACGCTAACTGCTGTTTGTTTATAAAAATAAATAAAAAAGGAAAAAAAGGAAAAAAAAAAGAAAAAAAAGGAAAAAAAGGAAAAAGGAAAAAAAGGAAAAAAGGAAAAAAGGAAAAAAAGGAAAAAAAGGAAAAAAGGACAGGAAAAAAAAGAAAAGGAAAAAAAAAAAAAAGGAAAAAAAAGGAAAAAAGGAAAAAAAAGGAAAAAAAAGGAAAAAAAGGAAAAAAGGAAAAAAAAAAAAAAGGAAAAAAAAAGGAAAAAAAAAAGAAAAAAAAAAAAAAAAAGGAAAAAAAAGGAAAAAAAAGGAAAAAAAAGGAAAAAAAAGGAACCACAAAAGGAAAAAAGTAGCAAAAACTGAAAAAAAAGGAAACAAAGGAAAAAAAAAAACAAAAAAAACAAAGGAAAAAAAAAAAAAGGAAAACAAAAACCGGAAAAAAAATCCAAAAAAAACCACACCCCACCAAAAAGTACCCCCACCCCCCCCACCAAAAAAAACCCCCCCCCCCGTCCAAGGGAACAAAAAGGAACCAAAAAGGGAAAAACCAAGGAACCCCCCCCCCCGTCCCCCCCACCCCCCCCCGTCCCAACCCCACACCCTCCACCCCCCCCCCCCCCCCCTTTCCCCCAAACCCCCAACCCCCCACAACCCACTACACCCCCCCCCCCACCCCAACCCCCACACCCCTTCCCCCAGACCCTTCCCCACCCCCCCACCCCCCCACCCCCCCCCTGTTCCCCACCCCCCCCCTTCCCCCCCCCCCGTCCCCGGCCCCCAATGCCCCCCCCGCTATCCCCCCCCTTCCCCACCGTCCCCCCCCCCCTTCCCCCCCCCCCCCCCCCCCCTTCCCCACCTTCCCCCCCCCCTTCCACACCGTTCCCCACCCCTTCCCCCCCCC